>CM062297.1:79115598-79818870 GCA_031216915.1 Pictodentalium vernedei
GCCACCGGTTTTGATAACAGAAATTAAACGAATCATCTGCTCAACGAAATAAATTAGACTAGATTATTTTTTGCCATGATGATATTTTTATATAAGTCTACCATACGTTAAACACGAAAAGAAACACACGGCTGAAGCACTGCTATAATCATCAGCGGGGTAGTAAAAGTAGAACAATGAATGACGAGTACATCATGCAAAGCACAAGAACGCGAGGCTATTACGTCATGATCTTCATTCATAAAAAATCAATTCATGTACGCTCACTGATTGTCAAAACAGACGGCGTTAAAATTGTACCAAACCCCTTCATACAAGTTAAGAAAGGGAGGTATATTGTAAGATAAATTGGTTTTTACCACTATGTCGGTTTCCGAGATGGTGTATTGAGGTTTCGACCTCACCTCTGGGTCATATCGAATTGTCCTAACGGACTCGTCGATATAAGCCCAGAGACGAGGTCTCGATTTTAATACACCATCTCGAAAACCCACATGGCAGTAATAACCTATAAAGTTGCCTTCGCCAACAACTTATGGTACAAATGAGTTTGATAGGATACATGGAGATGTGTACCCGGCCAATGACCTTTGTAACCCGTTGAGAAAAACTTGTTCAGAACGAATAAGTTTAAGGGTGTTGATGTCTTCCTGTGTAAATAAATAGAGAGTAATCGCTTGACTGGACTGGTTACGTGAAATAATTCACGAGAGGTGGGGGACGTTGCACAAACACGAGTGCGCGAATGCGCACGAGTGTTTTACAATATAGTCCCTCGCCTCGAATGAATTATTTCACGTAACCAGTCCAGTCAAGCGATTACTATGTTTATTACTTTTCATTATTAACGATAATTATATTTTTTAACCCTTTACCTGATGTAACGGCCATAACCGACCAGCGCTATTCTCAAAAATCGCCAATTCATTTTCATTATTTTTTCATTTTTGTCTCTAAAACATAGGTTATGATCCCTCACTGGAACGAGCTCGTCGAGCTCGTTCCAATGAGGGGTCATAACCTATGTTTTTAAGACAAAAAAAATGAAAATAATAGGTATTCAAGAATTTTTTTTGCAAGTGTCGTCTGCTTTTCATGTTAGGTAGAGGGTTAAAAAACAAAAAAACGATGAAGTCCCCATTACACCCACGGCAAAGCGTCTTCGTTTCCACGCCCAGATACATGACACAATTGTTGATTGCATAATTCACTTGTGAAGTTATCGTTTATAATTAAACCCAGAAATCCCCAGTAAATCACACTTTGGAAAATAATAATTTTTAAAATTATTTTTCTTTCCAGGATGGGACTCAAAGTGCTCTTACTCTCCAGAATGTCGCAGGGATATTTTATATATTAGTAGGAGGTCTCCTCCTTGCAATCTTTACTGCGATTTTCGAGATAATGTACAAATCAAGAATAGATTCCAGGAAATCAAAGGTAATTATTTTGATCTCTGGTCTTTCAACAGGTGCAACATTGAAAAGTAACTCTGGCATCATCGTTATTGTACTAATACTGTATCGTAGTTACAATTCTGTTATTGCAGAAACGGACACTGTGTTCTATCAAAGTCTCGTTTGTCTTTACTGAAAACAACGCCAAGAGAGAAGTTCTACCGAAAGTGGAAGTATCGTTTGTCGACCAATCAGCATGCATAGGAATATTCATTGCATGTAGTTCATAACAATGTCGGATGAAAATGGCAGGCACATGATTTCTTCTCCGTTTCAATAAATACGGATGAAGACTAATTTTTGCCACACTATGTCTCGAAAGAAATGGCGGTAGCGATGTGAACATAACGTATTCGTCATTTATCTGCGCAAGATCGGTAAATTATTCGTCGTTTCACACTTTGTCACAATTTCGATCTAAGGCGTGTCAAACCTTGTATTTCTTGTTTAGTGTTGCTAGTATAAAATACATTTTATTTTACCTCGCAACAAGAACATGTACACCTGGAACTTAATTAAGTCCTCCGGAAATGTTTCATGACAGTGAAATTGCTGTTACTGATTATTATGTTTTAACGATTGCTATGTCTTGCAGTGTATTTCATCTAGTGTTTCTGGTTGATAGCGTAGCCCAAACACATCCTCTCGTCCACGTGAAGCATGCTTCCCATGAATGTCACAAAAACACTCATCCACATGCAATATCTGTGTATAAAACAAGAAAATTTGTCACTTCTTTCATCAGTAAATGATGACATGGCAAGGAGGAGACTGTCAGGGGCTCTAATATGGCATATCGTTGGCATGCATGCAACAGGCATGTCATTCAAAGCTATTGGAAGGCATCTTGGCTATAGTCATTCTGTCATCGGAAGACTTGTCCGATAACCTCAACAAACCAACGATGTTATGGACCGACCAAGGCCTGTACAACACCAAAAGACGACCGTTTTCGCCAGTACGTTATACTGGCGGCCTATGGGAAAATATTTAGTTTTGTGATACCTGATTCGGGTATTTGGGGGATTACTTCAATTTAAATGTTTATTGGGGGACAACACACCTTACAAAACTTCTTTATTGTTTTGAAAAGTTACATTTTTGTCACAGTCAGCAATAAAGGCTATATAGTGCCCTAACAATGGCTGTCAATGCAAGCAAATTCACATGTTGAGCAAGTGTATTTCCCAGGAGCACACTATAACATCTGGCAGCTGCTAACTAACAGCCAATCTTACTCTATTAACACATTTATTTAAACCATGGTTCCCCCTCATAGTACTAGGGACAGGGGGGATTCCAATCTTTCAACCCCCTCCCAAATCACCATTCAATCACAGCCAGAAAACATATAATGCACTTCTATTCACTGGTATTTAGAAGTTTTTCTCTTCTATATTATGCTCTTTAAAATGTTGGAGAACAATTCCTTCATTAAAAGAGTATTTGGGGAGAGGGGGGGAGGCGCTACAGTGAAAAAATAACATAATAAAATGACAAATATGAATGAATGGCATTTGTGTGTAGCTACCAATATAGCAGTCTATTAATAGTGCTGTTATGGTTCTCATGATAAGCACAAATTTTCAGTGACAATTATGAAATATTGCCCTCTCCTTGAACCAAGTCCCCCCCCCCCCCCCCCCCACACACACACACACGCACATACTTACCCCTTCGGCTGATGATAAACATTTGAAAAGGCTGTACAGCATGGTTTTGAGAGACAGAAGTTAATTTCATACACTTTCAGTTTATTATGATTTACTCTAAGACTGCAGCACTCATGGTCCACTGAGTTATTTTTCTATTTGACAACTTTGTCATGACCCTTCCACTATATTTTCCATTGTATGTCATTCAGTACTCTAATGTAGACTTCCTAAATCTGTCACTGCAAGACTGCCTGTCTGTCTGTCCATCAGACAAAGTGTTTCTTTGCTTTTCATTTGCCTGGATCTACATTTTCAATAATTGGCTGCTGACTATCTTTCACTCTCACGTCCCCCGCCACCAACACACACAAATATATTAAACATCAGAGCCCACTGTATTCTTGAAGCAAATGTCTGTTTCATTCTCTTTGGAAATATATTTTCTACAATTTCACTCGTTTTGTCAGAATGGGTGTCTGTGGGGATTAAATCAAAAGTTGTGAAAGTGCACTTATGGGTACTTGCAGCACAAGCGTAGCACTATATAATCAATATTTGATGGTTTTAGACATTTTAGCAGTGTTATGAGATACCACCGTAGCAGGTACTGGTCTTCCTTTTGGAAAAAAGCACTGTTTTATGTTGTATCAGTATCATACCAATGACTCTAGGTGCTTTAACTGAGAAAACGGAGGCTTTTTCTGCACAAAAATGGCTAACAAATCATCAAACACAATGTGAAATATCTTAAGAAGCCAGAATGTGAAAGTATCACATATGGGAAATTTAATATCACAGTTGGTTTGTTTTGGGTCAATATCAATTAATTTATGAATTATATCATAGACTTTGATGAAAAGGGGAATACCGGGGGTCCTATTCTGGGCTATATTTTACCACATCAGTAATCAGACGAAAATTTGATATCAGTTGTTAGGATAAAATAGAAGAGTCATTTTATATTGGTGAAATGTATAGCTGCATTCCCAATTTTTGAAACAAAATTGACATTCATATTGTTTCGTGAGGGTTGGGACAATGTTTTGCTTGCACTGTGGTTAAATGAGACAGCTTTTTCCAAAGATATCGTGTGCTGATGCAGATTTTAGTTTTATTTTAGGATCAGGGTAGTTTTTAAAGAAATCTGTAAATTTTCGTCCCTCTCAGCTAATTTATTAGGTAACAGGCTAGAAAACCTCCTGATGGCAATACCAGTTTTTAAGCCTATTTGACAAAGTTTGGACACTTTTTCTAAAAAAGAGAAGATTTCCCATGTTTTTGACTCGGCAGAAGACAAAAGTTGGATTCTAATGCAGAAATGACTCTTATCTCATGGACGTGGTAAAATGTCTCTTTTTGGTGGGGTTGGGGTTAATTATAGGCATCGCTGAACTAAATATTTGAATTTGAGTTACCCGCATTGAAATGTTGCACGCGGAAATGATGCAATCTCTAAAAATAAACAGCCTTGTGAAAATATATTGTTTCAATAAACGTTTGAAACATTCTATTGATATCTTGCATTTATGTTGAATATTCCTGATAAAACAGAGGGTGATTTGATGATTATTGGACCAAAAAAATACAATTTACTTTTTGTGTGTTTTTGCAGGGAATTCCCTGAAAAATTTGTGCACGTGACCGGTACTTCCCTTCGTGTCATTTTTTCTCTCTTATTTGTTGCATGGTCCCCCTGTTTTCGTGTCAGAAAAAGTTGTCTGAAGGGCAGTACTTGACAAAAATATTTGATCGCCAAAATTAAAGTGATGTGATCATATTTTTTTTTTCGCCAGAACTTTATAATGGTGGCCTATGGGAAAATATTTAGTTCTGTGATACCTTAAACTTTAAACCCTTTTCTACTCTTGCCTGTGAATTATCGCAAATTATCTAAAAGATATTTCTCGATATTCATCTATTCGATGAATATCGAGAAATATCTCTCAGTCGCTTCTTAAATGACGTCCCGCTTCGGCGCATAACGTCGCTTTGAAGGAACGATGAGCTGGTCTTTGTTATTGTTTTGAAACGTCCGCATTTGGAATGAATATTGTGCCATAAAATGTCACGCAGCATTCAATAAAAAGAAAATCTTCTCTATTTTAGTCAGTATTGGGTATTATCTCATGAGTTTGGACCTGAAAGTTTTATTTTTCACGAGCGCTTGTGCGAGTGAAACATAATATTTTCAGGTCCACTCTAGGGCTGCTTGAAACTGCTATTCAAAACTGAATACCGGTATCGGTATTCAAAACAAATACCGCGGTATACCGGTATTTCGAAAACTGTCCAGATATCTGAACATAAGTACCACAATCGAGACTTGAGGCATCACAGTCGGAACGAATCAGCATGCCTTGATGATGCGGTTCAAAACATCTTCACCCCACGCAGACGACATATCAAAATTTATTATTTTAAATAAGAATTTATCAGATTTTTCCAAAAAATTCTACTAAACAATATCATGTGACCCCTCATTGGAACGTGCTCGGCGAGCTCGTTCTCCAATGAGGGGTCACATGATATAGTTATGTTGAAATTTTTGAAAAAAAAATTTTCAACTGCAGAATTTGTATATTACGCGGGCGCATGCGGATGATTCCCTGGGTAAAGGGATAATATTATTCATTCGGGGCTTCAGTTAAAACTCAAGACATCTTGAAAATTAAATTGTGGGTAAATAAATGATGACGATAAACCGATATTTTTGTAATTACACCGGTATTCAATCGATATTGGTTTGAATACCGGTATATATCGGTTTATCGATATACCGTGCAGCCCTTGTCCACTCGATGAATTTTTTCAGTAGCTTCCTAAATGACCTTACGCTTGGGCGCATGACGTTGCTTGAATGAACGATTAGCTGATCTTTGTTTTGAAACGTACGTGTTTCCACAGAAATTGGGATGAGTATTGCGCAATAAAATGTCACGAAGCATACAATAAAAAAATATCTGCACTATTTTAGTGAATATCGGGACTTATCTCATTCGTGTGGACCTGAAAGTATTATTTTTCGCTAGCGCAAGCGCTCGTGTAAAATAAAACTCTCACCTCCACACTTATGAGATAATTCTCGATATTCACCCAAACAACGGAGATATCCTCTTTGTATTTAACCCTTCAACCAACGCAGACGATATCAAAATTTATTATTTTAAATATCATTTTTTAACTTTATTCAAAAAATTTCAACAAAACCGTATCATGTGACCCCCTCTTTGGAAAGTGGAGCTCGTTCCAAAGAGGGGTCACATGATATGGTTTTGTTGAAATTTTTTGAAAAATAATATTTTTTCAACTGCTGAATTTGCATATTACACGGGCGGATGCGTGCGATTCGTTGGGTAAAGGGTTAACGGAATCAATTTTTGACATAAATGGTTATGTATTCAACTGGTGATGTCCAAGCAGGAACTTTTTTCAAGCACCGTTTTTTTTCCAGTTCCTTTTCTATCGAGTTCTTCGTTACGCTTCGAAAAGTTTCCAAATTTCGTTTTTCAATTATCGATCGTCTGTCACGTAGTGTGAAAATGAAAACGTCCAAAGCAAAATAAAGTCGGTTCACAAAAAAAAAAATAGTTAACCAAAAATGAGATAATATTAAAAAGCAATCATTTCCAACCACAACATTAACCCAGACCCTTACCCGGCAGTGGCGACGCTAGGGGGGTGGGGGTGGGGTGGGGGGCATTCCCCCCCCCCCAAACGAAGGCTTTGCACCCCCAGTTGCCCCCCCCCACACACCACCACCACCATCTCGCATGCATTTCCATCCACCCTCACACACAAACACATTCAGTCACTCTCTCTCTCTCACACACACACACCCCTCTCTTTTTTTATTCCCAATAATTTCCCATACATACTTAGCCCAAAGCCTCAGGCTAGTTGATGAACACATCCAGGCAGTAGAGATTTAAAGACTCGGATGCAGATACTTATAAGTTATAATTAAGTTATGAGCCAACAAAGGCATGTCTATCCATATCCCTTGTCTAAAAAAATTCATGGTTTTCGCATTATGACAGACGGGCATTATGAGTCTCGCTCTCTCTCTCTCTCTCTCTCTCTCTCTCTCACGCACAGACCCACCAGACGCGGATCCAGGATTGTTTGAATGGAGGACCGCTAATTACCATTACATTTAGTCGAAACTTGGACCCAAAGTCCGTAATATAATTTTTTGGTTTGGTACGTCCACAGGACGTACCAAACCAAAAAAGTATATTACGGACTTTGGGTCCAAGTTTGGACTACCTCATAACAAAGTAATGATATGATCCTTTACGTATTTGCCCCCCTTCATGGGAGTCTGCCCCCCTAGTTGCCCCCCCCCCCCCCCCCACAAAAAAATTTCTGGCGCCGCCACTGTTACACGGTCTCGTCTGGGGATCCCTATATATCTAAACTGGTCAACTTTATTTCGGTAAATCTTCGGATATCCTGACATGCTTCGAACTTCTTTTAAAAAAGCTTTCTCTCAGCTGTTTTACAAATCTGCTCAAATTTGTACTTATATTTTACTATCACTAATAGCAACCGAATTGTTAGGCGTGAATGGACACCAGCCGAAGAAAAACAGCGATACGAATTTCAACAGACACGCCCAATAGAAAAGATAACGAATGTAATTTAGACTTGTTCCCAGAAGGATGTTTTGAATTTTTATCGATCCATTTGATCAGTACAGCTTCAAACAAAACAAAGAGGCTCTGCACCTTTGGGTTCAAACATCGAAATTAAAACTTGTTTATTTAAATGAATTTGAATGCATGGAATGTGTAATAAACAAAGAATGCGCTGTGTGTTTGAATCGTTGGAATGTCGTAGTCATATTTGTCGAGAGCTACGGCTCTCGCCAAATATGACTGCGCCATTCCAACTCGTTATGTAAAACACCCACCGATTTAAACACACACTGCGTTCTGTCTATTTATCCTACTTGAAAACTTTTCGTTGCTAAATAGTTCAATACAGTATGTGGAGAGTGTATTATCACTAAATCACCCGCAGAGTGGAGATTCCACCCAGGCAATAATTGCAAATTTGCTGTAAAGCATAACCAGCACAAGCAACGTTTCAGCCAATGGACCTCAGGGTTAAACCCGGAGGTCCATTGGCTGAAACATTGCTTGTGTTTTTTGTCGATATGTACACAATTTGAAAGTTATAGCTTGGGTGACAACTCCACTCTGCGGGTGATTTAGTTACAATCCACTCTCCATGTACTGTAGGTGCAAACTATCCAACATCTTGCTGTTGCATACACAACTATTCAACTATTAAGCACGGGATAGTCAAACTATACATACCAATGAACAAGAATGGATGACGGCAGTAAAAGCTTTTAACAAGCGAAGAAAGGGAGGAATATTGTAAGATAAATTGGTTATTATCATCGCGTGGGGTCCCGAGAGGGTGTATTGAAGTCTCGACATTGTCTCTGGGTCCTACATCGACTCGTTCTATCGGACGCGCAGATATGTGCTCAGAAACGAAACTTCGATTTCAACACATCTTGGAAGGTCACACGGTGGTAGTAACCAATGAGGGCTGTATCTCAAAACGTCGAAAAAAATGAAAATCTGTACCTATGTATTCACACAAGAGAACAATAGGCTTAAGGATATATAGTCTATATCTGATTAGTATCGGGTGTTTCCAGCACCCCAATAACCGGTATGGAAACTATAACCGTTATGGAAACAGTAACCTCTATGGATCCTGAACATCCTCCGCTCCATACAGATTATCACCACAGTGTGTGTCACCGGGAATTCAGATCAAGACGAGTTGTAGGCACAGAACAGTATTTCGACGAGCCCGTTAGGGCGAGTTGAAATGCGATTCTGTGCCCACAACGAGAGTTGATCAGAATTTCCGGAAACACACACTGTGGTGATGATAAATTTATCTCACAATATTGACCACAAAATGTGTTATAAAACTATTTTAAAAGGACCTTTTTCATTTCCCTTATCGATTGAAAGACGCAAATTGAAAAATAAAATAGCGTTCATTGATCTTCATATTGAGGTCAATGATGACGTTACACTTCAGAGAAAATTACGTCACTGGGATTCACTTTACTGAATACTGTCATGCGAAGTGGAGCAACTGTGTGTTTCGTCAACGTGAATTTGGTCGTTACTTTTGCAATAATTCTTGTTGTAAAGGTTTATTATATTTTAAAATATGCCGTTCATCGCTTATTAAGGTGGAGTTTTCCACATTTCATATAGTGAAAGTTAATCCTTTAACTTCAAGAGAGAAGCCTCGACTCGACGTTCAGGAAAATCGCAATAATAGGCTACAAACCAGCCCAAGATGCCGAAAAGTGCGCATAATTTAGCAATTCGTTGAGTTAACTTCCCCAGTGACATTTTAGCATGCCGTGCATAATAAATACGTTACAGGGCGTTTACGGTTTACCTCACCTAATATTGTTTTCTCTGAAGGGAAAAAGGTGAAGCGATCGAAAAATGATATTAATGCCGTTGTTGGGCAACAGCAGAGTCACGCGCTTGTATCAGGGACCCTTGATACGGATTCGGAACAAGGGCCCAGATACATCAAACTTTAGTTGCGTAACAGTGCAAAAACGCCCCGATGGTGAGATAAATCTTGGGAGCTCACACCGTGGTAGTAACCAATGAGGGCTGTGTCTCAAAACGTCGAAAAAATGAAAATCTGTACCGATGTGTTTACACAAGAGAACAATAGGCTTAAGGCTATATAGTCTATATCTGATTAATATCGGGTGTTTCCAGCACCCCAATAACCGCTATGGAAACTATAACCGTTATGGAAACAGTAACCTCTATGGATCCTGAACATCCTCGGCTCCATCCCTAGTGGTCACCCACTTCAAGGAAGGCGAGCGTTGGTCCTGCGTCCCCCCCCCCCCTCTGCCCCTTTTTGTAAGCGTCTGTAGAGCGCATTTGTGACCCAGCCAAATAGGTTGCAATGTAGGCCTGCCCCCGAACCAGGGAAGTTCGGGTCTTTCTTTCCCCGAAAGGGGCCGTTGTTTTTTTCCACGACCGAACGATAACATCAAGTGCTATCCTGAAAACCAACACAGCTTCAACTACCACGAACCGCCTGAGGCAGACTATACTTGCCAATGATGGCCCCTTACCCAATCTGACTACCCGCATAAGTGGCAGACTCTACTTGCCCGAAAATCACTATCAAAGTACCCCCGGGGAGAGGTAGCACCTTTGTGAAAGAACACCCTCTCACTCTGGTCCTCACCCGAGGGTCTAATCAACGGCAATCAAAAAGACAACCCAACAACCTCATCTGACCATCTCACCAGAGACACCTGCCGAGTACCTGATCCTTTTCCACCTTCACCACGTCCAGACATGCAGCTTCCAAATCTTCAACTTTTAAAGAGGGTCGAAAGGGACTTTCCCCACAGCGTCCCTGCGCTCCTTCGGCACGCGAAACCATTCAACCCAAGACATCGGGTGTTTTGTGGGATGGGTCTTTTATCGTCGGTAATGACCATGGGCGTCTGTTGCGTAATTCCCACTGACAGAGTGTGGGTTCCACCCAAGCAATAATTGCAAAGTTGTTGCAAAGAATAACAAGCACAAGCAAAGTTCCATCCATACCCGGAGGTCCATTGGCTGAAACATTGCTTGTATTTTTGTTCACATGTGCAGAATTTGAAAGTGATACTTTCAGCGATAATTCTACCCGCCGGGTGATTTAGTTACAATCCACTCTCCGCGTACTGTATATATCTTACACACCTCAGTAAACCCTGTTCACCGAACACATAAAACCCACCGTCTGTATCTCTGATTGATTTCTGAACGCAGAAACATCTCACGAGTGACACCTAATTAGATATAAACTATAATTACCATCAAAACAAACTTACCGAGATGTGGATTTTTGTTTTTCGAGGTTTTGAGAGCACCCCACCAACGAGAATATGTGAAAGTCTGACAATTTTACGACCATAGGGTCGGAAGGGTTATCGTGCTAAATGACTCTCGTTGTTAGTGTTAAAAACTAATTAGCGATAATTATTTATTTCTTTGTATATTTCAGATATCATTCGGTAAAGCACTGAGATCCAAAGCCAGACTTTCATTCCGTGGGAAACAAAATAAAGAAGAATGTGAAACAGCTGATAATAACGGTACATACAGAAAATACCCATCAACGGTAATTACCTTTTTATTTACAAATATGAATTTAATCCTTTACTCTCCACAATAACAGACGACAATTTCAAAAATGTTTCTGGAAAATCGAAACTCATTTTATATTTAGCCCAAACATCATTACTTTTGTCACCAAAACTGAAAAATTAGTTAACCAAAAATGAGATAATACTAAAAAGCAATCATTTCCAACCACAACATAATATTCAAACTGCTCAACTTTATTTCGGTAAATCTTCGGACATCCTGACATGCTTCGAACTTCTTTTAAAAACAGTTTTTCTCAGCTGTTTTGTAAATCTGCTCAAATTTGTACTTATATTTTACTATCACTAATACCAACCAAATGGTTAGGCGTGAATGGACACCAGCCGAAGAAAAACAGCGATACGAATTTCAACAGACACGCCCAATAGAAAAAGATAACGAATGTAATTTAGACTTGTTCCCAAAAGATTGGTTTTGATTTTTTATCGATCCATTTGATCAGTACAGCTTCAAACAAAACAAACCGGCTCTGCACATTTGAGTTTAAACATCGGAATTAAATTTTGAAAAACGAGAACAGTTTCAAACTTTGCCTCAAAAGCTCTGCTTTTGAGTCAAAGTTTGATATTGTTCTCGTTTTTCAATATTTTTTCCGAGTGTCGTCTGTTACTTAAAAAAAAATAAAATAAAAAAAATGAACTGTGATGTTTGTAAATATCGCTGACAATTTTTAGTCATTGTTTTGGGTGAAACATTAATTATTAAAAATGTATAATTCATCTGTCAGACAATCGATACGATATAATTTTCGAATGGCTTCATTCTTTCTACTACGTTTTCTTCAGTGATTAACTAAAAATCGACGTATACACAAAAAAACCGTATCGATTATAAGATCTTTTCTCAATTTCTTAACCCCTATTACAAAAGTTCTCTCAACTCACACTGTTCCGCGGCCGTTATGCAATCCCCGTCGCCATCGAAATACTGTATTTACACTACTTTTGTGATGATATTTAAGCCATAAAAATAATTACCCAGATTATCATCAATACCCGTCTCGGTATTTAGACCACACCCACGGTTCTGTATTGCACCATGCGCCCATGAACCACAAAAGTTAAATCCGTTTGGACTTGTGTATTGTTCCCTTTACAGTGACGCTGTACGATGAATGATACTGTCATTATTTATTTATTTATTTATTTATTTATTTATTTATTTATTTATTTATGGTTCATATTCACTCAACCCAGTTGATTTGTGTTAATTTTAAACCCAACTGATTTTAGAATGTACCTCTGTTGCCCACTTTAGAGGAATTCCATTTGGGGCGTTGGGACAACCAGTTAACCCTTTACCCAACGTAACGACCAAAACTGGCCAGCGCTGTTCTCAAAATTCGCCAATTAATTTTCATTATTTTCGCATTTCTTGTCTTAAAAACATTGGTTATGACCCCTCGTTGGAACGAGCTCGTCTTGCTCGTTCCAACGAGGGGTCATAACCTATGTTTTTGAGACAAAAAAATGAAAAAAATTAGTTATTCAAGAACTTTTTTACAAGTGTCGTCTGCGTTTCCTGTTAGGTAAAGGGTTAAGCAGAACTTGTTTACCCTGCTTTACTTTCCGTAGTTCCCACTGAGAACTTACTTCATTAACACATGAAGTTAGTTTAATTGGTTCAGTGCTGGAAGCCCTCACCTTGGATTTATTCTGGAGTACAATAAAACTCAAAGGTTTCATATTCTATTGATGTACTTCATATTATTTATTAGAATCAGTGTGTGTGTGTGTGGGGGGGGGGGGGGGTGGCTAAGTAGGTAGAGGTGCAGGCTGTAAGCCGAGAGGTTCTCGGTTCGAATCCCACCTGCGGCAACCGCGTTGTGTCCTTTGGACAAGAGACTTCACCCCTCATTGCCAATGTGGGGGCACGATGACGTCGTGTACTAAGGCGTACTGCATGTCGATGGCACGCATGTCTTCAACCAATCTAACCCTGCCTGTGCTGCAGTGTGGAGTTAGATGTTGGGGAGCTGGCAGTTCATCGTCGTTGCTCGGTGGTTCTCTCCGGGTATTCCGGCTTCCTCCACCCGTAAAACTGTCACGATCATGATTAGCCATTGTGCATAAATATGTGACCTTAAACATCAATAAATAAATAAATAAATAAATATTTGGATCAGTATTGTCCCTTATTAAACTCGACTGATATGACTTCGAACTCGGCTGATATGACAATGATCTCGGCCGATATGAACAAAGTCAGAGTTGTCCCCCCCCCCCCCCCCCCCCCCCCCCCCCCCATCCAACCTCATTTGCGTTGTTTCAAGGCCCGACCGAATTTTACATCGAATCCCTTAGTCGAAGAACGGGATCTGGAAAACACGTGTTATAAAATGGAATGGTTTGAAGTGGTGGTTTTGGATAATGATGAATTAATTATGACAACGTGTGGAGAATAGGTGAAACAAGAAAAGCAACACAAGATGCAACGCAAACTGCGAATCAATAACAGAGCCATAAGCAGAGTTGTTCCCCTTGAAGCGTTGTTGCTAGGCGCAACGAATTGTTTACATTCAATCCATTCGACGAAGAACTCAATCTGTAAAAATATTGTTATTAAATGGAGTAGTCTGAAGCGGAGTTTTTGAAATACAATGAATTAATTATGGCAGTGAGCGGGGATTGGGTAGAAAAAAAAACATTGTGTTGAAAAAAGAAACGCAAACTGGGAATTAATTTCAGAGTCGCGAGAGAAAATTCGGTGAGGTAAGATTAGAGGAAACCTCTGACATCGTCTAAAAATGCGAAACATTAGAGTCGTTTGACCACTTCTGACCTTTTATCTTACAATCAACATGTATTTTTTCTGTATTAACTCCGCAACTGTCGTGTATCCGACCCCCGATACAGATGTTTGTATCATGGGGTCGGATACAAGCACGTTCCTTTCGCGTGAGTTCCATTTTTTTTCTTTTTGTTCATCCGTACGAATAAATAGTTCGTTAAACATTCGTCTACATTCTTGACTTATCGCCAATATATTGTAAGATACAATGATTATTACCATTATGTGGCTGTACAAAATATGTATCCGAGTCTCGCTCCAGGGTTCTATGGGTAGATCACGACTCGTCTTCGACTCGTCGTGATCTGCCCTTAGAACCTGGAGCTCGACTCGGATACATATTTTGTACATCTACGTAATGGTAATAATCTCTATTTACCAGTTGCGGGTCAATTGAGAAATAGCGTGCTGGTAAAAGAGTAAAGAAATTTATTTCAAACAATGTAATGCTAAATAATTTAGATATTTTATTTTTTTTCAAAATCTAACATGTCTCTGCACAGCAGAAACATTCAGTTAGACATAGTTTTGCCATTCACCGACTGAGTGTGGCGAATCGATGTTAATTGAATTAAGAAATCGTCGCCTGAGTGCTAGAATGTTCTATGTCCCATAGGGGACATAGAACATTCTAGCACTCATGCGACGAAATATTTATCTGCTTTTATTTCTGCTAGTTAACTTTTCATTCATTCAACTTTCAATACAAACAAATCATTTTTAATGAGCCGAGTTATTTTTTAGGAATATTATACAGATTATATGCGACAGTGATTATACCCCCACAAACAAAGTTTGGGGGGTATATAGGAATCACCATGTCCGTCCGTCTGTCTGCCCGTCTGTCCATCCTTATAAGCGCAACTCCTCCTAAACCGTTCGAAGAATTTTCATGAAACTTTACACAATGGAAGAACTTCATATGACGATGTGCATGAAGCAATATAATTCCGTTCTGACATTTTCAAGGGGAGATTATATCTAACTTATACATTTCAATTGCTACATCATATGGTTGTGTCCTCGTAAGCGCAACAACTGAGGCGCGGGGGGTATCACTTTGTGAGCTTGCTCACAGTACCTCTAGTTTGACCTGTTGTGAACCACCCTGTACTTACATCCATTTTCAACGCATCTTTCGGTTTCAAGTGCGCAGCAAACGTAAGACCGGATTCCTGATGAGAAAACTATAAAAAAATGAAAGTTGGTGAGATCCTTTTTTTTTGCATTGCCTCTAAACTGAACATAAATTCCGACCATTTAATATGAATTCTTGGCATGTTTTCCAATTAATCTATTTAAATTGGCTATTAAATAATCTGGTCCTAATCTGGATTGGTCAAATCACAACCCCTGAAAATATAGCACGGTTTAACGCCCAGAGAAAATTATTTTACAATATATTTATTTTCTATGACGGAACACTTCTGTGGATGACAAAATGCTAATCACTTTGTTCGCAAAGCATTCGTTTCAACAAGAAAAGATAATTTAGGGAAAAGTGGTTCGGAATCGGTCAAACATCCGTAAAACCGCAAGGAAGACTGCTACTGATCTGAAAACATTCTGGAGTTATTTGTGTGAAATCAACGAAAACCGATTCAACAGCACTGCCAAATGTCCTCCCTTGTGAAGAAATACAGGGGCCACGACAAGATACCGGGAAATGCATCAAAGGGGGTTCTCGGACCCGAAGAAAATTTCCTTTTCTTGAACTGAACAACTCTGCTTCCCTGCACCTGAGCGGTCAATTGCAGTTCACATAGAGGACATTTCAATGGCATATTTTTTCACCTTCGTCGCTCATTCGGAAAAATAGAGGCACCGGGTGGGGTGGGGTATGGTTGTGGGTGGCCTGGATCCATCGAGCCGATCATAGTTTGGCCCAATGGGAGAAAACTTTGATTTTCCAAACTGACAGAAAACTATTTATTGCTTACCTGTGCTTTATTATTTTCATAAAATACACGCTTTTTCTGCAAAACCGAAGCGAACAATAAATATTTCTGTATTTCCTTGAACACGTGCGCGGACTGTTTCGTTTTTTACTTTTTTGGTTATTTTTGGTAATAATTTGTGTTTTTAATATTTTATTTAGTAAACTGTGGGTATGCAGTAAATACAGAACAGTATACGTGTCGGAACTGTCATTTTTTACCGCATGAGATCGATTTCGGCGGAGGGATAATATTGAACAAGAAGCCGAAGGCTTCGAGTTCAATATTATCCCTACGCCAAAATCGATTAATAATTTTTTAGTAAACTGTAGGCGTGCAATAAATACAGAACAGCATATGTGTTCGAACGGTCATTTTTACAGCACTCCGTCGATTTTGGCGGAGGGGTAATATTGAACTCGAAGCCTGCGGCATCTCGTTCAATATTATCGCTCCGCCCAAATCGATCTGATGCGATAAAAAAATGACAGATCGAACGCGAATGCCGTTCTGTCTATTTCTTTCATCCGAGTGATCAAATGCAGAAAAAACTGCTGGTATATCGCATTTCGGAAAACCGACAGTCTATGCATTCAGATGCATTATCTCCTGTTGATAATTTTCACAAAATTTCATGACCAACACGTGTTGGGCTGCATCAATTGTCGAGCTGCGGAAAGATCCCCATAGGGGTGGGGAGGATTCCTTGGGGAACCGTATGGCCAGTCCGCTTCTGACTAAATATGCATTTAGCTATTTTTTGTCTCTTGCCGCCAGTAAAGTTGAAGGCGGAGAATACGAGCCAGAGATACTGAAAAGTATTCAATTGAGCATCGCTTGACGAAATTGGCTGTACAGATACATGAAACGTCATTCATCCGTTTGGTTAGTTTAAATAATGAAGAGGTTATTGCATGGTTAGTTTCATTTCCCACGAGGTATCAGCCCATGGTAACTTCACCTCCAGCCTTCAACTCTCGGTCGAAAGATGTTGTGAAGTTACATGGGGCTAAAAAACTCAGAAACGAACCAAGTAATACCTCTAAGCAAAGCACCTTGCAACCTCTACCCTGAAGCTGTACATAACTCAACGCTGCAATTCGTTCTGGTGAGGGGTCAAATACTATGTTATTGAAGCACAAATTGAAAAAAATAAAAATTTGGATGGTCGTTTTTGTGAAACGCGCTGGCCAACTTTAATCGCTACGTTAGCTAAAAGATCAAATTACACATTAATGTGATAAAAGCAATGTCCAAAAAGAGAGCCTCGCAAACCTCAGCTCAGATCGATTTCAATCGGTGCAGACATTTCATTTCTATTTTTGCAATATGGACCAGTGTGTTCGCTCATACCAGATTCAGTTTTTAACAAAGGACGTCTGCACTACGTCGTGATTGGCATACAGCTACGAAAACAACGCAGTTGGGTTCCCTCGGAAAGTAAATCATTAACTAAGCGTGAATTGCATCCAAAACTATATCAGTTTGAAATATTGTGCTTTGGATGCCATTCGGTGGGGAAAATATTGGTATAATTCCTGTGCGAAATTATATCAAAATAAGCGCATAGTACCTGACAGGACTTCAAGTTTTAACTGCAGATGGGCTTTACAAACGTCAAGCCGGTGAGAAATTTGTGTGCAGGATGCTGAGCATAGTATCTGGGGAAGTTCAAAAGGCAGTGATAAGCAACTCTCAAACAGTTTAATTTATACATCGGGCACAATTGGTGCTAATGGGTTTCTTTTGTCAGTTTATATTCTGTCAATGCGTTCCCACCAGGGCAAGTGAGGTTATGTCCGAAAGAAATAATCTTCTCTGTCAACTTCACAGTGACGCACGGGAACTATTCTAATGTCTGTTAAAATTTTTCTAATGCCTGCACAGTATTGTTTCAGCTATCATTACCCATGACTCCGTGTTACAAATCCAAACTTCATGGCGGTTTTCCTTGTTGCGTGCTCAGTTCAATGATCTTTCAGTTTAAAGAAATAAGTTCCATTTTCTTTTCAGTATACATATACAGGGCCAACAGGGGCTATGGACGGCTACTCAGAAAGCAATACACATACGCAAGTATAAAAAAAATATTTCTTGACGGACAATATACGCCACCTTGTGATACAGAATGGAAAAAAAATCGCCCCCAGAGATCGACAAAGAAACCATTCTAGAACATTGCCTTGAATGTAATACTGATAGTGTATCACTACGCAACTCGTCGGAAGTTAGATCAGTTCAAACGAAGGTATTGAAGGAAGAAGGGAACCAACTTCTGGCGCAGACTCTGTATCCCAAAGATGCCCTATGGAACTGACCAGGTTTGCTTGAGGTGAGGCAAGCTCTGTGTCCATCCTGTATCCATTTGTGGACCCATATGAGAGATTATTGGTTTTCAGTGATTCTGTCTGTGACTTCACGAGAGCACAAAATAAAGGACGCAGTGTTTCCAGTGGTGCAACTATTCTAAAATATCTCTGTTGCTACACCGGTTTCAAGTTCTCTAATAAATGGTTTATGAACGTTTGCTAAACCAATCTGATGAGAACTTCTTGGGAAACAGAGAAAGACAATAGAAGAGGGCGTTGATAAGAGACACAGGGCGAGTTGTGCTTATTAATCAGATTATCGACCTAGTAAAACAGTGGAATCCTGTTAAGTGTATAACCACTTCGCGGGTGAAAATTATTCTGTTAACAAAAGTATTCAATTACCAGGGATATGGCCACTTCCCTGTATCCTAGAGATAAACTGGTCATTTGTTTCATTATAACTTGTTTGACAGAGGTCGTTGGGCTCTGTGAAACAAGATATAATAGATTAAATGCTTGTATAGGGTGTGACGAGACAGACAAACTAGATCAATAAAGAAGGAAAATTTGATTAATGTCAGGGTAATTTCTCGAAATATCGCACTTTTTTCAATTAACAGGACATCACTCTATAAATGATACGCAATTAACCCCAAGCAGTCTGGTATTGCAACAGAATTTTCTCCAATCGCTCTATTTTTCTCATTTTAGGTATGAATGTAACCAATTATATCTTGTTTGATAGAGCTCATTGAGCTCTATCGAGCAAGGTATATTTGGTTAAATGTCAAATTACATTTTGGGAAATATTTGCTGCTATTTTGTCATCTGAGTGCAGAGGGCTAATAGGTGAAATCTGTACTGAAGGCATGAAAAACGGTTTTGTGTTTGGAAATTTATTAGTTTAACAGGGTTATTCAATTAAGATATTTAATTAAGTCGGCAACACTGGTCGTTGTGGAATATCGCGAGGTCCGCTCTGCTGTCTGATTGATAGTACACCTCTGCACTTTTTGAAACGAGTACTATAATATTTTAACGCGTGTTAATTTATGAACATTGTGTACTTGAGAGTTAAAAACCATCATGCCGAAAGAGGGTTGACCCAAATATTGCTTGAAAATCTCCCTTTTATAGAATACGAGGTAATGCATGGATAGAGAACTCACTGGTGCTAATGTTTTAATGACCATTTGATCAGGATATACAGTTCGTAGAACGGGAAAACGATTTGCAAGCTCAAATCAACCAGACCATACAGGGCGGCGTGTTATATCTCAGTAGCTATTTAACAAATAAAAAAAGGGAATTGGAATTGGACAATCAGGAAATGTCTGTCCAGAGTGCACAACATAATCCCTTTGAAACCGGGCGACCGTTCTTCCAGCCCAGGAACGCGATGCGTTATAATTGCATTAAGTATGATAGCTGCTAAATGAACGTGTGGAGTAGACCGATCAACATTTATTAGTCTACCCCCAAATAATCAATATGGACTCCCCCGATTTGTATCAGGCAACTGACATGGAAAATACCATTATGGTTCAACGGGTTAATGCACTCAAGTTTTTGTTTCTTATTTCTCATTTGTAAAACTGCAACCCTAACAAATCCGCAAACGTCAATAACGTCACGTGAGCCTTTTTCGAGAGAGACGTGGTAGAGATTTGTAAAGTAGTGAATCGCGTTTCTGGCGATTCATAATTGATTAACAAATTAATTAAGAAACTATATGTGGTAGATGTGTGATGCATAAATTATTACAACAGTGTATGGAACTGGTTCTCCGGGTTTCGTCGGTTGAAGAGAGCAGTTTAAATCAGGGTTTGCAATCCGTACTGGAACCGATACCGGCGGTACTCGGCGTTTTAACCGGCACCGATTCCCACCCTTCAGAACGGACGGTTGGGGTACTCGTAGTTATTATATGTGAATGTGATACACGAGTAACACGACGGAATCTACACGGGCAGTGAAGAGTTAATCGTATGTTTCCGTCACGTTGGAACTTCAAAGACTTGAGTCCCGCCGCCCCGTCCTCTGAGTTCCGATGTGTTCTATGTGCCTACTGGCACATAGAACACATTGGAACTCAAGGGGTGACCCCTTTGAGACGGACTATAGGATGTCAAATATGTGAAATTTACAGTACTTGGAGAGTGTATTATCACTAAATCACCCGCAGAGTGGAGCTTCCACCCGAGCAATAATTGCAAATTTGTTGCAAAGCATAACCAGCACCAGCAAAGTTTCAGCCAATGGACCTCCGGGTTAAACCCGGAGGTCCATTGCCTGAAACATTGCTTGTGTTTTTTGCCGATATGTACACAATTTGAAAATTATAGCTTGGGTGATAACTCCGCTCCGCGGGTGATTTAGTTACAATCCACTCTCCACGTACTGTATATAGTCTACTTCAGATTATTACTGTGTCTTAGTATTAGGGTGCCCATTGATTCCAAGTTCGAACACGTGGGGTTGCAGACATTTATGAAAATTGCTGCAAACAACAAACTGAAAATGCATATTTTGAAATCACGCGCAGTAGACCCACTGTTCACAGCTTTGTAGTTTGCGCGTGTACCTACCTACCACCACAACCCCCCCCCCCCCCCACACACACACACACCCACCCCGTATTTCTGATAATCCGTGATCGGCATTTGTGGCAGCCTGGCAGATAGGTCGATAGTAGTAGATCGATTTCCAGTTTTTCAGCCTAAATAACACGTGCTTATTTATTGGACCCTAAATCACTGTTCACTCTTTTTTACCGATTAGAGTTTACACGAATCGACTGCGATCGACCTTTCACTTACATTATCGGAATGTTAGATGTGCCGTTCTCAGTACCGGTACCGAACCAGTTCTCGGTTCTGAACCCCAGTTCGGTACCGGTGCCGACAACAGTGGAACCGACGGTACTTTGCAAATCCTGGTTTAAATACGACGTTTCACAATTTCAAACAAGATTATATTATTTGACATTTCTTTTTGTAAACAGCCTCATTATTACCTGCGAAATACTTGGTAATAATGAGTTTTTGCAATACTTCTCAGTCAATAAACCACAGTCAAACTACATTCTGAAGCGGCAAACGCCCCGTTCAGTATCGCACTGAAGCATAAAAATCTTTATCGAGTTCGTTTCCTTCCAAAGCGAAACAAAATCTTTCAATTAAAAAAGCTAAAGCCACAGTGTAAGTTTGAGTGTGCTTCCACTCTATGGCATCGGTGTTTACATATATCAAATACGCAAGATTTGCGTTTTGCAGTTAAATCTATATCTTAACATAATTTCGCATAGGAATTCCGCGAAATTTCCCCCATTGAATGGCATCCAAAGCACGACAGATTCTGATAGCAAGCACCTGTGGGCAATGTTCCAGCCAGTGGATGTCCCGGTTTAAGTCAACTGCCTGGAACATTGCGTATGCGTAGGGCATACGTACCAAATTTGATAGCCTCACTGTCGTCGTAGAACGGCGATCAGCGCGCTGAGTGGCGGGGAATTCATGACAGGATTTCTAGTTTTAATTGTAGCAGAGAACTACCAGGAAATCTTGAAATCCACTTCAGCATTTTCCAATCGCGTGATCTCATTTGTGTACTGTCATTCACCATATCATTTGGATATCAAGTAGTATAAATTACTATCAGGGTGGAGACTCGTTTCTGGAGTAAACATACAGTTAAAACTAGAAGTCTTGTCACGAACTGTGCGCTTATCTAGGCTTAATTGCGTGTAGGAATTGCAGGAATGCCATATCGAGTGGCACCCAAAGCACGGCATGTCCTCCATGTTACTCATAGCAAACACGGGCAACGTTTCCGCCAATGGACCTCCGGGTTACCCGGAGGTCCATTGGCTGAAACATTGCTTGTGCACATATGTACGGAATTTGATAGCCTTACCATAACGCGTAGATTAACACACAGATCGACGTGCTATTTGTGCGCATTTCACGACAGGACTTGTAGTTTTAACTGTAAGATAATAAGCTTCTTTTAGTATGCTGTGACTTCCCTTTAAATAATTCAAACCATTTTCTTCAACGTTGTTTCCCGAAATTTTTAATCTTATATTCGAATAAATGTATTTCTTGAAACAAGAATCGAGAATGATATATATGTATACACAAGATGATTGTGGAATTTTGTATAAAACATGTACATAGTATTTCCTTTATTATTTTGCATGTATCAAACAACACAGATCGTGTAAATAAATTGCACTAATCAAATAGAGTACATGTGCGTTTCTTTTGGAAGGTTTTGTTCTTATTTTTCAGTGCCAACGTTTATCGCGCGCATTATTTTCTCAAACGAATCACGTTTCCATATGAAATTGCTGAACAAAGTTCGCTAAAATCGTCCTGGCTGAGTTTTACCGATGCTCAGTTCGGATTTCGTAAACGGGGTTTACATATTTCATATCAATCGTCACAAATTTGAGATTCCTCTTATCACATGGTGTATAATTTTACCCTTTACCTAACCCGACGTCTACATCTGGCCATCGTTGTTCACAAAAACCGCCAACCAAACTTTAACATTTTTTTATGGGATGAGCTCGTTCCAATTAGCACTCAAAAGCTATTTTTCGAGGTGAAAAAAATGATCGTAGTTATTTATTCAGGAAAATATGTTTTGGAGTTAATGGAATACGAGAGAGAGAACTCATTTAACTCTTCTGACGAAACCATGTCATACACAAGCCAGAAAATAAGCAGACTGTCATCTGCAAAAATCAGGTCCCCAGAGGGTGAATTTAGTGATGCTACCCTGCACAGCAGGGTAGCATAACTAAATTTACCCTCTGTAAACCTCAATCTGAATCAGGGTCTCAAAACTAAGCAGAAAAGAGGCAACCAGAGGATAAATTGGCCCAATGTATGGGATAGCATCATCAAATTCACCCTCTGGGGACCTCTCTTTACAAATGTCAGACTGCTTATTTTCAGGCTTGGTCACACACAATGCTGGGACGCCGACTTCTGATGTCACGCCGCACGCGTTTATTGGACGCGTCCTGAAAGATATTTCCGTAATGGTGCGCCTGATGGTGATTATGTGATGAACTGAATATCCAGACATTCTAGAGCAAATAGGTGCTTAAGTTTGGTTATTGTCAAATAGAAAGCTATTAAACAAGGAATACAAACTATATGCGCTCTCAGTGCAACAAAGCTCGGATCGAATGGGGAATCGTGTACTATGTTCTCTGGATGCTGAAATCATCATACACGTCAGTGGTAATTTTTGCTTACGTCTCCCAGAAAACATTGTGTCTTTACGCGTGTTTACCATCTTTGTTAACTTGTGCACATCGTTCGAGTTAACCCTTTATCTAACGAATCGGCCATACCCGTCCGTGTAATACACAAATTAGGCATTTGCTCAAAAAATGTATTTTTCAAACAATTTCAACAAAAGCATATACATGCGCGTTCCAATGAGGGGTCACATGATATGGCTTTGTAGATTTTTTTCTGAAAAAATTTAAAAATACAATAATTAAAATTATAAATTTTGATATGCAGTGCGTTGGGTAAAGGGTTGAATTGGAGTAAGACGCCACCTGTATGCTTTAGCACTTCAGGTGGCGCTTTATCGCTGTACATGTACAATGCTTGCATATGCTTTATACTTATTTATTAGATACGATTTTATTCCCAGAATTGCATATGATCAAGTGGGACTGATATGATTTAACACACGGCCGATATGACGCCGATCTCGGCGATATGAACCATTCCAGGGCTTTTCCCTCGATGTGTTGTCACCAGTACAGTTAAAACTAGAAGTCCTGTCACGAACTGTGCGCTTATCTAGGCTCAATTGCCCGTAAGAATTGCGCGCATTTGCCATATCGAATGACTTCCAAAGCACGGGAGGTTCTCCTGGTTACACATCGCAAACACAGGCAATGTTTCTGCCAATGGACCTCCGGGTTACCCGGAGGTCCATTGGCTGAAACATTGCTTGTGCACAGGCCATATGTACAACATTTGATAGCCTTACTATGGCCATAACGCGTAGATTAACGCGCAGATCGACGTGCTATTTGTGCGCATATCCTGACAGGACTTCTAGTTTTAACTGTAGTTGAAGTCTTATTCTATAGCCATACATGCGACAATTCTTAGATCGTCTGCGAATATTCGCACGAAAAAGTTCCGTCGTCTGCTTTCAGTGTGAAATCACTTCAAGAGTTACACTTTCGTGTAGATTAACGCGCAGATCGACGTGCTATTTGTGCGCATTTCATGACAGGACTTCTATTTTTAACTGTAGCAACCAGTTTGCTAACATCGAAACCGTTACTCGTCGAACTCTATAGAGACAACAGGTGTTATATTATGGAGTAAAGTGAAGCTGAGTTTCTGGATGACGAGCAATTAATGATGACAATGAGTGAGGATTGTGTAGAGTAAGAGAAGAAAGAAGAGAGTTCTACAGAACATTCAACGCAACCTTAGAGTCAGGGTCGTAAGCGGAGATTTGTCGAAGTGGAAGATCAGCTATCCGAACGTCGCGGCTTTCACAGTTGGAAGTCCAGACGATCGGATAGAAGGACTAGGAGAAGAGGAAACTTGGGACTTCGTGAAAAAGAATAAGAAACTCTGTCAAAAATGTAACAGATCAGTGAACATTTTGTGATTATTTGTTTTGGGATAATAAATAGAGAGGTTATTACTTGGTCCGTTTCACGTCTGCCGTGACATCATCAGCCCCAGTAACTTCACATCACCCTTCGACCTTCGGTCGTAGGCTGATATGAAATTACCTCCGGCTGATATGAAACAAACCAAGTAATAACCTATAAATATTGCTGACATAGTATAGTTTGTTTCACCACGCAAAAAGGTTATTTGTATCGTCTTTATCTAAGTTGTATTCATGCATGCATTCCATTGAATAAGTAACATTGGTTGCAACATACTACAGCCCAAGGTTCAAGTTTGTATAGGATAACTTTCGAAACAGTCTCAGAAATTTGTTTTTTCAGTATTAGTGTTACACCGAGAAAAATATTTTTTTTCCATTTCAGTGATATTTCGGCGTTTGTGTGTTTTTAAATATCTCGCAGTCTGTTGTGGATCCCGATCTAGACATTTAAATTTGCGCAGGGCATATTTGTGTATGGGAATGCTGCTGTTATATTTTTTTTTATTTTATTAATTTTTTTGCGATGTCTTTGGTTAAATTTCATTAAACATGTAAACCTATATTTTCGTATTTACAGAAGTAGCAACTGGGTTGAGTCGTGCTTCTGGTGGGAAGCAATCTTGCAACTTGAAATTAGGAAACTTGTGAGCTGTGTCAGGGACCGACCTGGGCATGCTCCAGTGCGTATTTGGTTCTGAAACATCAGGGCCTGGCTCTTAAATCTCAGAAATAGGCTTCTCAGTTGGCGCGTAACTTCTCAGATCATATTTTGATATTCTTTCGATGGATAATCGAGAGAGACACGCTTACATGTATTATATATATGATTATCATTTATCATTGTTGTAGAGTGCTTAAGTTAACACTTCAAGTCTTAATTACCAAACATTAATCTTCACTGTGGTTTCTGATCAAGTCTTGGCTGCCTTAGCCTGCCTAAATAGGCAGCCAAGACTTGATCAGAAACCACAGTGAAGATTAATGTTTGCTATAGTGTACTAAATGAAAATGATGAGAGCTATTACATACTTGAAGTGTGTGTTTCAAACAGCAGTGTGACTCCGTAAATTGAAATCTGGCGCATGAATTGAAAAAAATAGGCTCCGAGGCTAGAGCGTATTTTAAATAGTCCTGATCGGTCCCTGTGTGTGTTTTATACCTGTTTACATTTTGAACTTATGCTTTGTCGTGGCTCTATTGCATACGTCATGTATACCACTGGCAGAAACGTCATGAGAAAAATCAAACAGCATTTGAAAAATAATCTTCAGAATGTGCTCAACTAATTCCTCCTATCTTGCAGTTAAAACTGAAAGTCCTGTTGTGAATTGGCCCCAAATAGCACGTCACTTTGGGTGTTAATCTGCGTGCTATGACGACAGTAATGCTATCAAAGTATGTACATATGCCCTATGCACAAGCAATGTGTCAACCAATTAACCCCCTGGTTTAACCCGGAGCTTCATTGTCTGAAACATCGCGAGTGCCTTCTATTCATAACCAGAAGAAACTATCGTGCTTTGGATGCCATTCGATAAGAACATTTCTCGCAAAATCCTACGCGACATTATTTCAAAATAAACTCTCAGTACCAAGAACAAAATCAGGACCTCAAAATTACTGATGAAACATGATAAAAACTCATAACTTTCATGCATTTGTAAACTACATCCTACCTCAAAAATACATTTAATATTTTAGCCCCTCTGCCTCCTCGACAACCTCAACCTCAACTCCCGTAACTCATTTCGAAAAGCATTACAGGCTGATTTTATCAATGATGATATCAAGCAATCACAAAGGAAGAGATTTTTTCAATCTCTTGTAATCATAATTTTCAAGATAGCATACAGTTAAAACTAGACGTCCTGTCATGAAATGCGCACAGATAGCACGTCGATCTGCGCGTTAATCTACGCGTTATGACCATAGTAAGGCTGTCAAATGTCTCTACATATGGCCTGTGCACAAGCAATGTTTCAGCCAATGGACCCCCGGATAACCCGGAGGTCCATTGGCAGAGACACTGCCTGTGTTTGCTATGAGTAGCCAGGAGAACCTGGCATGCTTTGGATGCCATTCGATATGGCAATTGCGCGTAATTCCTACACGCAACCTAGATAAGCGCACAGTTGACAGAACTTCTAGTTTTAACTGTAACTTTGTTAACTAAAAGGTTAAAGAGCAGACCCATGTCACTTTTTGACATGATTCAAGAGGCTGATATATGTCGTGTGTGCCCAGAAAAAGGAGCTCTACAAGTATCGAAATTGAAAATATGTAGTGCTAAATTGTTTCAACTAATTTGATCAGGAAGTCACACAATTCTCTGGAAAGCTCTTAGAAAGAGCTATGCAGATAAGAATATCAGATACCTGCGTTGTCAAACAAAATGTATAAAAGAAAAATACCACAATTCTCTTTTTAATACCATTACAAGGGAGCGCGGTGGCTCAGTTGTAGACTTCTATGCTAGAGATCCCGAGTTCGATCCCCGTCCGGGACTACCCGCGTTGTGTCCTTGGGAAAGTCACTGTATTCCGGTTGCATTCATGGGGGCACGATGACGCCGTGTACTAAGACGTACTGCACATCCATGGTGCACATGTCTTCAACCGCTGTAACCCTGTTTGAGCGGAGCTTGAACCGAGTTAGAATGTTGAGGAGCTGACAGCTGCTCGTCGATGTTCGGTGGTTCTCTCCGGGTACTCCGGCTTCCCCCACCCGTAAAACTGTCACGGTCACGATTAGTCATTGTGCATAAATATGTGACCTTAAACACCAATAAATAAATAAATAATACCATTACAAGACCTAAGAGACCTCAAGAGGAGAACTTTCCAGGAAATTACATCTTTTCGGAGCATCAATGTAAACCGAGAAACATGTTTTAATATTTCTTTCAGTTATGTCACAATGTTTTTCTATTGATACAGTCGGTCTATGGAGATTAAAGGCCAGAACGTACAATGAAAGCAAATACTGTTTTCCTCTTAAGATCTCGTTATAGTTGTTCTGCTGCAATAAGCCTTTTTTCCCGGGAACGGCAATTTTACGGCTTCCGATTCTGAAAGTAAATGACGATACTCGGGAAATTCATATACCATGGTATCATTGCTTGCGTGTTATAGTTTATGAGATTACGGCGAATATCAATTTCTTTCGAGACCAACATTACCGCTGGAGCTTTGGTTCAATCCCGCGAACGGGAATTCCCCGGTTGCCGGTTCTGAAAATCAGTGCTGATGCTCCGGAAATTCATAGACTTGAATCGGGAATCTACGGTTACGGAATTCTGCAACCTTTCATTCCAGGTTCTGTTCTCTACATTTCTAGGGTATCGGGACTGATATTCGGAAACGAGAACCGGAAATTCCCTGCATCGTAACCGACTTTCAAAAACGAGAACAGGAAAATTTCCCTTCCCTGGATTAAACCCTATGCTTAATATATCTGTTTTTCATGAAATGCACAATTTCCCAATAACAGTATATTTTCAATTAAAATTACCTCCTCTATTCCCAGTGATCATAATGCATACATTTTCTGAAAGCCACCAGTGTGCCCTGTCCTAGAGAAAAACGCACACAATCAAACTTTTACCACTTCATTCAAATACACTCACTTAACCCTTTACCTAACATGAAAAGCAGACGACACTTGCAATAAAAATTCTTGAATAACTATTTTTTTTCATTTTTTGTCTCAAAAACATGGGTTATGACCCCTCGTTGGAACGAGCTCAACGAGCTCGTTCCAACGAGGGGTCATAACCTATGTTTTTGAGACAAAAAATGAAAAAAATAATGAAAATTAATTGGCGATTTTCGTGAATTGCGCTGGCCGGTTTTGGCCGTTACGTTGGGTAAAGGGTTAAATGACACACTTGATTGCTCGAAACATTTGTCTAAATGGTCAAACTTTTTCCCATTTTGGGGATAAGGTGCCAATCTCCGTGCAACGCTTACAATAAAACTGTTATAGGAATTCTTTGTTACCCACTGGTGATTTTACAGCACAAAATGTACATTCTGGCAAAGGAAACGCATATGGGTTTTCTATTCATTTTTTCAAAAGGCATTTTCAATGCCAATTTACACAAAAAAATGTCCAACTTGGCACCTACAAAACAACAGAACCGGAACAGGTCTAGGTTAGTCATTAAACAATTCTATGTGGCCTTGACTCCCGACAGAAAAGCACCTGGCTGTACACAGTTTGAATAAAGACCACTAACAGAAGGAATGGAAATCTGTAGAACCCGATTCGGGCTGTTGCATGGGTAGAATTTCGGAAAATTTTACGAGAATCAAAATGACATAATGTCCATTCTATTCTAGTGTTCAGAGTCAAATTTGCGAGAATCATTTCGAGAATCGGATTCCCTGATTCCCTGGTTCAACTTCAACTTGGGTTCCAACTTGTTCGGGTTGGAATACCGGTGTGCCACATGTAAATTAAATAAGAAGATGAGTCACGACCATTACATGTATATTTTATTTATACACAAGTAAATTCCCAAGAGGTCTTGATTTAAAAAAAAAAAAATTATAATCTTGACTAATATTCCACTACATCAGCAAAAAGCATGCCTTCTGTGAAGGCATACCTTAATGATATAGTTGAACTATTGGCCAGTCAGTATTTAAGCTATCACAGTTGGAACAAATCAGGTTTAAACCCCCTAGTCGGCCACCTTAGCGACGCCCTTGATCGGCCTTGTGGAACTAAGAGAAAACTAGAAGGCTAGTCATTAATTCTCCGCAAACATCACGCCACTCTGCGCGTTGACATGCGTGCTATGGCGATTGTAAGTCTATCAAAATATGTAGATATGCCCTATGCACAAGCAATGTTTAAGCCAACAGGTCTCCGGGTATAACCCGGAAGTCCATTGGCTGAAACATTGATTGCGCTTGGTATCAGTAACAAAGGAAACTATCTTGCTTTGGATGCATTTCGGTGAGGGGAAATTTCGCGCACTTCCTGTGCGAGATTATGTCAAAATAAGCGCATACTTCGAAACAGGACTTCTTGTTTTAATTGTATTCAGTCACGTTTCTGTCCATAACACTACAGAACGCATTCTGTCGAAACAAAAATGCTAATCATTTCATCTTAGAGTCTGTTTGCGTTTGCTTTTTCTTTATTCATTCTTCAAATGGCAATATTTTATTTACTTAATCTTGATACACGAGTGTAAATGTGTCGCGAATCGGCCGCGATGTAACTGAGAATGAGGTAGTTTTGCAATTACTGTACTGTTCGTCGTCATTGTTCGAAATATATATTTATTTACTGATGAAATGTAAACGCATTTTTATTTACCCTTACCAGGGACCGACCTAGGCATGCGCCAGTGCGTATTTGGTTCTGAAACATCAGGACCTGGCTCTTAAATCTCAGAAATAGGCTTCTCAGTTGGCGCGTAACTTCTCAGATCATATTTTGATATTCTTTCGATGGATAATCGAGAGAGACACTCTTACATGTATTATATATATGATTATCATTTATCATTGTTGTAGAGTGCTTAAGTTAATACTTCAAGTCTTAATTACCAAGCATTAATCTTCACTGTGGTTTCTGATCAAGTCTTGGCTGCCTAAGCAGGCAGCCAAGACTTGATCCGAAACCACAGTGAAGATCAATGTTTGCTATAGTGTACTAAATGAAAATGATGAGAGCTATTACATACTTACAGTGTGTGTTACAAACAGCAGTGTGACTCCGTAAATTTAAATCTGGCGCATGAATTGAAAAAATAGGCTCCGAGGCAAGAGCGTATTTTACATAGTCCTGATCGGTCTCTGCTTACCTTATCATAGCTTTATAAAAAATTAATTGTGAATGTATAATTGAAATATTTCGAATTCGTACATAATTATTATTCATAAGAGATCTTTAAAATATATATATATGAATGTATGATGTTGGAGAATGAATCTCTTGCTGTATTGATGTCAATAAATCATCACTGCATCAAAATCGCTTGTCATTTTTGATGATTGAAGGGAGATAACCAACTCTTCATATCGATTCCAAAGTGTTCAGTGGAGTATTTTCGTTTCTGAATTAATGATTCAATTTGAGATCGCTAACGATTAACATTTTACAACCAATGGCACGGCAGGTATATCTCTAGTGGAAGATTTTTGCTGTTGTATTTTTGCCATCTGATCCTAAACGAACTGCTTTTGTAAAACACTTTTCAAAAAGACCGCCTCCTGCCCCCTCCGCCCCCCCCCCCCCCTCGCCCTAAAGTTTCGCCGTCTGATTAAAATACATTTGTACACACATACAAATCTCTGGACGACAAAGTCAAGGAAAGAGGAAAGTTTAACTTTGCCAATGAAATTTCTCGACACTTTTAAATTCTACCGTTTCGTTATGTTAGAAGTATACAGTTAAAACTAGAAGTCCTGTCATGAAATGCGGACAAATAGCACGTTGATCTATGCGTTATTCTACGCGTTATGACCCTAGTAAGGCTATCAAATTATGTACATATGACCTGTGCACAAGCAATGTTTCAGCCAATGGACCTCCGGGTAACCCGGTAACCCGGAGGTCCATTGGGAGAAACATTGCCTGTGTTTGCGCTGATTAACAAGGAGAACCTGCCGTGCTTTGGATGCCATTCGATATGGCAATTGCGCGCAATTTCTGCGCGCAATTAAGCCCAGATAAGCGCACAGTTCGTGACAGGACTTCTAGTTTTAACTGTATTACAACGAACTGAAATAATAACTTTTACTTTTAATATATTTTTGCACCATAGTATAGAACGTGTATTGACCTTTCGCGAAGGTTTCAAAACCATTTATTTGGGAATATATGCATTTATTTGCACAAAGACAAGTCCAACCAAATTTGTTTTAAATTTCTTGTAACCTCCGAAATTCTTTGGCGATTTTTTCGAATGTAACGGCCAAACTCGACATGCACTATTCATAACTAAAATTTTAGAATTTTTTATTTTTCCTTTAGAACATAGTTTATCAGTCCCCATGGGAACGAACTCAACAAATAAGCTGCAGTTAAAACTGTTATGAATTGCACGCAGAAAGCGCACCATTCTGTGCGTTAGTCCGGAGCGCTATGGCTATAGAAAGACTATCATATTCTGTACACATGCTCTATGCACAAGTAATGTTTCAGCCGATGGACTTCCGAGTTTAACCCGGAAGTCCATTGGATAAACCATTGCTTTTGGTTGCTATTAGTAACCAAGAGAATCTGTTGTGTTTTGGATGTCATTTGATGGGAACATTTCGCGCAGTTCATATGCAAAATTATGCCAAGCAAAGCCCTTAGTGCGTGACAGAACTTCTAGTTTTAACACTATGTCTCTAAGGCAAAATGATGATGTTTCTTTAATTAATGTGTTTTAGCAGTTGTATCAAGTCTTGTTCGGTAAAGGGATAATTTGGCTAGACAGAAAGTCACGCAAGTTGGTAAAAGAGACATACTGGCCCAAACGCCCTACCCAAGTCAACGACCTGAGGTAATAATTTGTTTTTCATTGATTGATAGCTGCGACAAATTACTGTACCGATTAATTTCATGTTACTTCTCCTTCGTCCGGGGAGGGGGGGGGGGGGGAAATTTGCAGAACCGATGCCGATTTTTTGTTTTTTACCGGTCGGAGGACCCACCCACCCCATGTAATTTTTTTCCAGTTTTACAATTTTTTTCCGGGGTTATCTGAACCACCCACCCCCCACTAACTACATGCTTCTGCATCATCATTCCCACCATACTGCACCATAGCCAATTTTATCATACAGTATTGAGTGATTGACCTTGTACAGTAGGACAGGTCTTGAAAGAACCCATTGCGTTCTCCATTCATATATACACTGGAACTTCTCTTGAGAGACCACCTTTTTGAGGAACCACCTCTTTTGTGTTATGTGGACAACACAGGACAACATACCATTTCGGTCAGACAAAAGTGGTCCTTCGAGACAGGTGGTCTTGACAGACCACCTGTCTGAAAGACCTCTTTTGTCTGGCAAAAATGTTGGTCTCTCAAGAGAGGTTCCACGGTTTGTGTTTGCAAAAAGCAATGAGTTTAGTCATTTATGTATTTGTTTATTTTTTTGACGACGGTTTGGGTGGGGCATGGCTGGGTTGGGGGAAGGGATTTATGACTTATTTTAAGTCCAGCCCTAGAAGGTCTGGTACATGATTTTGTTGACACCTGTGTTCTCAGATGTGTTTGAAATAAGTTAGCAGTTCAATTAGGTTCAATGTTTAGTATTTTTTGTGTTACATACTTCCTACAATGGCAATAGGAGTCATTGTTTTTTTTCGTAATAGGTCTGGATACATCGTTGTACAGAATTGTTCCTGCAGCTGAAATCTGTAACTGTTCCTGACTTCACATAATTGTCTTTGCTACTCATCTAAGCCAGCCGATCTCACCAGGGTGAACATATTAGAAATTTAATCAAACGGAACACCCTGACGATAACTTATCCTTAGAGTGCAGTGTTTGATTGCAATTAGTGATGCATTTTAGCAAAGTTTGCAAGCATCGGAAAACTTTTTGTTTTGTCCTCTTTGATCACCCACCCACCCCGGCATCAGTGTTTTGCAAATTTTGTCAACCCCCACCCCCCCCCCCGCCCCACCTGCTTCGTCCGCAAAAATGAGTCAAACTTAATGGATAGCTTCCTTTCTGGACTCTTTCCATCCGATAAATTCTCCGTGGGTTAATGCTTCCTAAGCCATTTCATTTCACACAGATCAATTAATTCATCATCTACACTTACCTTCATTGCAAATCTGATGTGCATTTGAAAGAGAGGTTCGAAAAAACAATTTCGAAACAAACCTTAAAATAAGCAATCTGTCATTTGCAGAATGAAGTCCCAAGAGGGTGAATTTTCTGATTCTATCCCATACAGTTTGCCGATTTATCCCCTGGGTACCTCTTGCTTTTTATGCTTGAGAGACTGATTCAGACTGATGTTTACAGAGGGTAAATTTAGTGATGCTACCCTGCTCTCACCCTCTGGGGTCCCTCGTTCTACAGATAACAGTCTGCTTATTTTCTGGCTTGTTTCGAAAAAAGAATCATGGTTCACAATTTTCGTCGTTGGAAGTGATTTACGGGAAAGTTAGCCCCCCCCCCGTCTTCCGCCCCCCCCCCCCCCCCCCCCACCAAATTCCTAAAGCTGCTATTTATTTAATAGTAAGGGTATGGCAATTTCATGTAAAAATTAAAATTTCGAAATGTTATCGATTTAACCCGGAGGTCCTTTACGTGAAACTTTGCATGTGCTTGTTATGCTTTGCAACAAATTTGCAATTATTGCTTAGGTAAAATCTCCACTCTGCGGGTGAATTAGTGATAATGCACTCTCCAGGTACTGTATAGCACCATAAAATCCCAACACGTTCTTCATTGCTGTCGTTTACAATATCTGAAAAGTGAACATTCAGATGTCTATTTTGCCTCGAATTTGATGTGGCAATGCCAACATTTTATCACAGGACGTGCACACTATTGAAAAAATTAACTTGATAGAAATTTGCAGACCGTCCAATAGGTGTGAAAACGCTATTTTAAATATTTTGAAATGAGATTTTGCAGGGAAAAGACTTTTGCAACGAACATCCGTTGCATAGTTTTATTTTAACGTAGAGACTTTAGTTTTATAAAACTCTATGGGTCACAGTCAGTTGTTTACGGAATTGTGCCGCTCTGTTGACATTTTTTAGAATAACAGTAAAAATTAATTTATACTTAAAAAAACATAGTTTCTGACCTCTCGTTGGAGGGAGAATCAATAAAAGGACATCTACACATCAAACCGAAAGGTGATCATTGGCAACTGCGTTGTGTTTTGGGGAAGGGCACTTAATTCCAACTGTCAAGGTAGGGGACGGTGGCGCTATCTACTAAGATGTGTTGCACGTCGATGCTACATTTGCCCTCAACCGATGCTAACTCTACTACCTACTTGAGCGAAGTTAGTTGGGGAATCTGATTGTTGCTAGCTGCTCAGGGGTTCTGCACAGGTACTCCGGTTCCCATCACCCTTAAAACTTTCGGACGCGAGATAAGCTTGGGTAAACCCCTAAAGATACAGTACGTGGAGAGTGTATTATCATTAAATCACCCGTGAAGTGGAGATTCCATTCAAGCAATAATTGCAATAATTACAAAATTGTTGCAACGCATAACAAGCAGAAGCAAAGTTCCGGCCAATGGACCTCTGGCTTAACCCGGAGGTCCATTGGCTGAAACAGTTCTTGTGCTTTTTTTCTGTACAGAAAGTGATACGTTGGGTAATAACTCCACTTACAATCCACTCTCCACATACTGTAAATAAATAAATAAATGAATAAATAAATAAATAAATAAATAAATAAATAAATAAATAAATAAATAAATAAATGAATAAATAAATAAATAAATAGAGGACATCTCCTATGCCTTTCAGAAAAAATATGGAAATAATAGCATGTGAATGACGATTTTGTTTTGAGAATAGTGCTGGACAGCCATTGCTGTTACTCTATGTGAGGGGTCAATGTGAATTCATTGGCCGATATAGGAAACTGGAGATTGCCCGAAGACTTTCCTGACAAAGCATCATGTGACATCGGTTAACAAACAACCACACAAATAAACAAGAAATAAAGTGTCACGTGTCAGGATGTATCTTCTACATGGAGAGTTTGTTCGTCTCCAAAGCCTCCCGACGTAACACAATGCTCGTTTGTCACAGCGCATTCAGGAGATGCAGACGTCGTTTTCACATGGTGCTGTGTTTTGCCAACCCACTTCTCAGAGGGCTAAGTGGTTTTTTTTTATCTTCGCAGATAAATTTTGTAACTCAAAATGAGATGTTAGACGAGAAACATACGACAAAATATCACCTGCTGTCAGAAAAGTCATTATGTGTCACTCCGATACCGGTTTTAAAATAAATTCCCCCTCAATGCCAGTTTCAAACACTGAAAAATCGATTTTCAGAGGGGCCATTAGACAACCCCTTAAACTGAAATAATAGATGTTCACAAATTTTAAGTTGAAATTACCTTCATCGCTGGAGGTGTTTACTGTAGCACAATCAAGTCCGGAAATAAGCAATCTGTCATTTGCAGAATGAGGTCCCCAGGAGTGGAGGTGGAATTTCCGACGGTATTCCATAGAGTGGGTTAGAATCCCCCAACTTATCCGCTGTGTACCTCTTTCTGTTAATGCCCGAAACCTTGATTCGGATTGAGGTTCACAGAGGGTTAATTTAGTAATGCTACACTGCTGTGGGGGTAGCATCACCAAATTCACCATCTGTAAATCTCATTCTACAGATGACGTCTGCTTATTTTTCCAAGCATGAGCACATTATAACCGACAGGAAATTGTTGGTGAATGACAATGCAATGTATGATTAAAATTATAATGGTTTATTTTAACAACTATGCGAAGGATTTTGTGATTATTAGATAACTGTAGCTGGTGGTTTGTGCATTTTCCAATATCCCTTTCAGTAATGAGAATGTAATTGCAATTTTGTTCTTTTTGATCGCTTGACGTTGCATGCGTTCTGATGGGGTTCATCAGCTAAATATCTTAGGCAAACAACTAAAACAGTTTTAGTTATTTAAGATGTTTTTCTTAAGTGTCGTCTGCTTTTGTGTTGGCTGAAGCGTTATGTGTACAACAAGTGCAATGTACTTAGGTCTATTGAGACGATATTCCACGGTGGTTGATGAAATGAGGTGTCTTTTGTGACGAAGAGAACAACAATTTGGTTCTGCTTGGTTCGCGGTAACTCGGAAATTGTGGGAGCGTGGAGGCCTTAATTGTTGGGGTGTTGGAATTTAACCATTTGCATGATGCCTTCGGATATTCCCGCCCAGGACAGGGTTTATATTGCTACCGAAATAAGTATAATTTTGGCATATATTCTCAAATTACAAATTTGTAATAATTTGTATGCTGTATGAATTTTGTCACCACTGATTTTTTGAGATATATTTAGATGGATTTTTCATCAAATCTAGTCACGGCTGCTTTACAGCAGCCGTGACTAGATTTGATAAAAAATATCTTTAAAATACTCAGCAGGTTAAGAATTAAACAGAAAGGTCGACGGTTCACCTAATAATAATCGCACGCACCGGGGTAAGGTAGCGTTGTGTATTAAGGCGTACCCTCAACTCGGCTGTTGAGTGCGTCATTAAATCCCATCAACAAATAAACGAAGCTCTGAGTTTATAATATGTTAACTCTTCTGACGGATTGATTGATTGATTGATTGATTGATTGATTGATTGATTGATTCTTTATTTCACAATAAAACATATACACAATATACACAATATACACAATAATAAACAATAATGACAATGATGAAATTACGGACATGCTGGAGTGGTGATTGATAGGACAGTAAGATTTGGATAGGATTTCTCTCCGAATCCCCGGTTTCTGCCTTTCGAGACCGCCATGCTTGATGCCATTTGGTTGCCATGAGCCCGAACGGCTTCCAAAAGTACGGAGGTATATTCTGAGAGTGTCTTCTATTAAACTAGGGTAAGCATAATTACCGCAAACAACCCGTCAGCTATTTATCTAGCTCAGATTCTTGGAACATTTTTGTTTTTTCTGCCTATCCGCTATTTTATAGCTTCTTCTTCCATTTCGGGATCTTTTCTACCTATATGACTTATATCGGCTTTGGACTATCTATTCCTATTTTCTCAGATGTGTCCGTGTGCTAGTACAATAGTAAACTAGTGCGACATCTTTCTCATGCTGACCGACGGGAAGCGAAGACTATCAAGATGATCAAGACAGCCAATTTTAATTGGATAAAATGCATATCTGATTGTGCCAGGAACATACTGGATTACAATGTGCCAATCATCAAATCATCATCATCATACACTGCAAAAAATGTAGGTTCTCTTTAGAACCAAAACTGGTTCTAATCTTGTCCCTGAGATGGAACCAGCTCTGTTTAAACAGTATTTATTTCAAATCAAATAAATTTACCAAGATTAGCATTCAATTTTAACAGAATATTACATGAACTGAAGTAGACTCAGCACTAAACTTGGAGCTTATTCAACGCAGTCGCCAAACATTTTGAAACAAAGGAGATATGAACAGTTGGCATATCGAATCAGTTTTGGTTCTGTATAGAACCAAAACTGGTTCGATATGCCAACTGTTCATATCTCCTTTGCTTAATAATGATTTGAGACAACCTCATATGAGCTCTAAACTTACTGCTGAAACCCCCTCAATTTATGTTTAATTCTGTTAATATTAAATGTTAATCTTTATAAATTTATTTGATTTGAAATAAATACTGTTTTAACAGAACTGGTTCCATCTCAGGGACAAGATTGGAACAAATTTTGGTTCTAAAGAGAACCTATATTTTTTGCAGTGTACAGGCGCCAAATCCAGGGAACTGGTCTAGTGATCAGTATGGCCTCTCGTCACTTAGTCTGTCCGCCAATGGGGCGAATACGTCATGTTCTTATTGTCACATTTTCTCCCATATTGACTCGTCCACCAGGCGAATGAATAAGGGATAAAATATGACAATGAGAATATAACATAGGTTAGATGAACTCTATCGATTTGTTACCCTGATTTATGTTTTTCTGACTTTTAATATGATTTTATTACTTTCCAACGTGTGATTTAAGGGATTTTCGGGTTTGATTATAAATGATAACTTCACACGTGAATTATGCAATCAACAATTGTGCCATGTATCCGTGCGCGCAAACGAAGACGCTTTGCCGTAGGTGTAATGGGTACTTCATTGTTTTTGGGGTATTTTTAACCCTTTACCTAAAATGAAAAGCAGACGACACTTGGAAAAAAATTCTTGAATAACTATTATTTTCATTTTTTGTCTCAACAACATAGGTTATGACCCCTCATTGGAACGAGCTCGACGACTCGTTCCAATGAGGGGTCATAACCCATGTTTTCGAGACAAAAAATGAAAAAAATAATTAAAATTAATTGGCGAGTTTTGAGAATAGCGCTAGCCGTTTTTGGCCTTTACATTAGGTAAAGGGTTAAATAATATAATTATCGTTAATAATGAAAATTGATAAACAGAGTAATCGTTTGACTGGACTGGTTACGTGAAATAATTCATTCGAGGCGAGGGACTATATTGTAAAACACTCGTGCTCATTCGCATTGTACAACGTCCCTCGCCTCTCATGAATTATTTCACGTAACAGGCCCAGTCATGCGATTACTCTCAATGTTATATTTTCTCTCTTATTGATTCGTCTGGTGGACAAGTCAATAAGGGAGAAACTGTGACAATGAGAACACGACGTATTCTGACGGGTGGACTGTGTGACAAGAGTCCGTGGTGGTCACTAGTCTAGTTCCCTCCTACTAAGACAGTTTGCTCCGTTTATGCACAAACACTTTAAAACCGTTCGACCGATTTGTGCTGAGTCGTGTGGTTTACCGCAAAAACCCAAACTGTACCGAAAAACCGAAAAAAAACAACCTTAGTTTTATACCAGTTTGTATTTGCGGCCTTTTGCCATGACAGTTCAGCTGTACGCTCTATCTCATTTCTTACTCACGTATAACACTTCCCCACTGGTCATCAAAAACTACAATCATCCTATTAGCGCGTTAAGATCGCAAGGAATGATCGTGGTAGCATCCCAATACCTCACCCGCTGATTTGACGAATGCTTTATGTTTATACCAATGAGGTTTCACTACAGCATTTCATTTCGAACCCTTGCTAGATTTTCCATCTTTACCCTCTTGGATCATTACTCCTCAGAGCATTCGTCTTGATCAGTAAAGTGACGTAAGTTTTACCATTGTCTCCATTAAAAGAATGCGGTTTAATCGGCACTTCCAAATTCTACAGCACCAGCGTACCTTTCCACGTTTTATCGACCACAATCGGGTTTTGGACGTGCAGTTGTAGTTCCTTATCACCAAGTAGAGTTTTCCATGCGCTCCTCGACGAAAGCCGTTAGTCGAGTCTGCACCTAATACACAGAACGGCTCTTGCGTGTGAATGGGTCTATCGATATGGCACGAGTGCCAGCGCGGAAAGATAAGGCAGCAGGCTTCGAGTCTTATCCTTCAGCGATGGCACAAGTGCCCTATCGATTAACCTATTCACACACGCGTGTCGTTCTGTATTTATTACGCGCCTTCACGACTCTAAAAACGATTATTAGAAGGACACTCAGCAATTCATTTGACAACTATCAACAAAAAGAACACATTTTATCGCCAACCAAATTTGCGAGGGAAACCCGTGCAACTATTTCATCCTCTGAATTCCAATGTGTTCTATGTGCCTATTGGCACATAGAACACACTGAAACTCAAGGAACGATTTTCAGAAATCGCTAGCGATTCAAATTGTAATTGCGTTACACGATTTGTAGAATATTCCAGTGCCATTTCACTTCTATTTGAAAATAGACCGTCAACGATTTGCGTTCCGCACATATGTATGGACCAGATTTTCATTTTCCGCACGGCTTAATGTTGCTGTAGATGGTGATTTCCTAGAACAGGAGTAGTATGTCTCGTATGTTTCACCTCTAGGTCGGGGATCTCATCGGGGTATCTCATGTGACGTCATAGTCACGTGACGTAGTGGCTCCATGTTTGGTTGTCATGGTAACCCGCGTGGGCGGCCATCTTGTGACGTTATCCCCATAGTGATACGTGGTGTGACTGCGCATGCGCAGCGCGTGTTGTTAGGGTGATACGTGTTTTCGTCGTCCACTTTGTATACTGGAGGTCGCCATCTTGGTTTCTATGGTAGCACGTGATTGCTATGTTACCTAAGGCCTACAATAGGACAGGGTATGTTCGGAGGGTATGTTCGATTTTAGAAGAGTAAATCTAATTACCACAAACAACCCGACAACTTGTTTTTTTCGAATTCTTCCAGAATTCTCTGCTTCTATCTATATATGCAATAGTTTTCGTCTATTTGACCTTGTTCCTTTGTTCTGGAGTGTACCCCAGTAGAGTAGAAGAGCCTATCAACTGGAACAGTTTACCTTATTATTGCTATATTTAGCAATTTCTGGTCTATTCTTGTTAGTTCTGACCCTATTCCAAGTACTCTTGTTGTTTCATATATCTAGATTATAACTAACCAATCAGATTGCTTGGTTTCCCATAATCTTTATGCATGGTTATCTCCCTTGTGTATAACAAAAGCCTATATCCAATGGCACCCCCAATTTTAGCACCCCTTTTTTGAAAACACCTGTGGCTATGGAATCCCTTTTTGTCATATGTGCTTATGTGAAAAGGCACAATGTGACACAATATGCTCTATCACATAGGCACATGCTTTATGCGCCGATATGTGCTTATGTGAAAAGGCACAATGTGACACAATGTGCCCTATTACATAGGCACATACGGGTATTTGAGGATACCTATGCTCTGGTATTGTATTATTTGAGGATACCTATCGAGGATACCTACTGGAGAATCCCTTTTTGTCATATGTGTTTATGTGAAAAGGCACAATGTGACACAATATGCCCTATCACATAGGTACATACGGGTATTTGAGGATACCTATGGCCTGGTATTGCATTATTTGAGGATACCTATTGAGGATACCTATCGAGGATACCTTTTATAGGATAGTTATCTGGGGATACTATATAGACTGTACATATCCCTATAGGTCTCTTACTGGCCCTTAGTACTATTAATCCACCTGATGCATTATGTTATCCTATGACTGGTATAGGTAGTATGCAATGCTAGGCATAGGGGTATTGTGGGTAGGGGTACTGCCTGGTAGTTTACAACGGCACTATAGTATGGCGGTATATACACCTATAGGCCCCTGTTAGTGCTTGTTACTATTAACCGACCGATTGCTTTGTTTTATTATATGGCTGGTATATGTAGAACGTTATGGTAGACCTTTTCACATAAGCACATATGACAAAAAGGGATTCTCCAGTAGGTATCCTCGATAGGTATCCTCAAATAATACAATACCAGGCCATAGGTATCCTCAAATACCCGTATGTGCCTATGCGATAGGGCATATTGTGTCACATTGTGCCTTTTCACATAAGCACATATCGGCACATAAAGCATGTGCCTATGTGATAGGGCATATTGTGTCACATTGTGCCTTTTCACATAAGCACATATGACAAAAAGGGATTCCATAGCCACTGGTGTTTTCAAAAAAGGGGTGCTAAAATTGGGGAGCCATTGGATATAGGCTTTTGTTATAAACAAGGGAGATAATCCTGCATACAGATTATGGGAAATCAAGCAATCTGATTGGTTAGTTATAATCCAGATATATGAAACAACAAGAGTACTTGGAATAGGGTCAGAACTAACAAGAATAGACCAGAAATTGCTAAATATAGCAATAATAAGGTAAACTGTTCCAGTTGATAGGCTCTTCTACGCTACTGGAGTATACTCCAGAACAAAGGAGCATGGCCAGATAGACGAAAACTATTGCATATATAGATAGAAGCAGAGAATTCTGGAAGAATTCGAAATAATACAAGTTGTCGGGTTGTTTGTGGTAATTAGATTTACTCTTCTACAGTCGAACGTACCCTCCGAACATACCCTGTCCTATTGTAGGCCTTAGGTAACATAGCAATCACGTGCTACCATAGAAACCTAGATGGCGGCCCCAGTATACAAAATGGACGACGGAAACACGTATCACCCTAACAACACGCACTGCGCACACCACGTATCACTATGGGGATGACGTCACAAGATGGCCGCCCACGCGGGTTACCATGACAACCAAACATGGCGCCACTACGTCACGTGACTATGACGTCACATGAGATCCCACGATGAGATCCTCCAACCTAGAGGTGAAACATACGAGACATACTACTAACAGGCGTGTAATAAAAGAATTTACGTCATATCATTTCAAGCAATCTTCAGCTTTTATATCACTGGTATCTACCATTGTACTAGCGCTATGCGCTAACGTGTAAATAGAATCGATAGTTGGCGATTCTCCTCTTTCCTCTTCGATCCGTCTTTATTCCTAAGGAACTGTAACTAGGGCCATGTCTTTATGCGATCTCGTCTATTCGTAAACCTATCAGCAGAGAACCTTTTCTTATGGGTTTCAATTCTTCGTCGATCGCTTTCTCAGTTCGTCTCTGAGTTTCGATGATGGGTTTGAATAACTTAGTCGTCTCGCGTTTCGATTCGTTGTCATTCATCTGTTTCGTAATATTGTTCCCTTGAATATTTCTCTTCAGTGAAAGGAATTGTCGAATCGTCTCCCCTGTCTTTGTAGGATTTTTAATTTTTAGAAATGATTTTTTTTTTATTTTCTGTTAAGATTTTATTGAATTAAGTTGACCTTTTTCTTGTTCTGTTACTTTAATTATATCTGAATATAATGCAAGACTAGAGAGAAAGAAAAAAATACGTAATTTTTTCATTCGAACCCAAAACAAAAAAAGATTCAGCTTTTCAGAATCATTGGATTAGCATACGCGAGACAAAAATAGTTATGAAAACGTGGTTAACCGGACAAAAGAAACAAGCTAAAAAAAACAAATTACGTAAAGCCTAACCCCTTACCTCACATGAAAAGCAGACGACACTTGCAAACAAAGAATAACTAATTTTTTTCATTTTTTGTCTCAAAAACATAGGTTATGACCCCCTCTTTGGAACAAGCTCGTTCCAGAGAGGGGTCATAACCTATGTTTTTGAGACAAAAAATGAAAAAAATAATAAAAATTAATTAGTCTTTTTTGTGAATAGCGCTGGCCGGTTTTGGCTGTTACGTGGGTAAAGGGTTAATGATTCTCTATACGATGTGAATAGATGCAACTTAAATATAATTTGCATAAAGGCTTGTTCATTCATTCAAAACAATGTTTTGATATTCTGTTTGTCGTTGAAGAATGTTTTAACCCTTTACCCAACGTAATGGCCAAAACCGGCCAGCGCTATTCTCAAAAATCGCCAATTAATTTTTATTATTTTTTCATTTTTTGTCTCAAAAACATAGGTTATGACCCCTCGTTGGAACGAGCTCGTCGAGCTCGTTCCAACGAGGGGTCATAACCAATGTTTTTGAGACAAAAAATTAAAAAAAATAGTTATTCAAGAATTTTTTTTTTGCAAGTGTCGTCTGCTTTTCAGGTTAGGAAAAGGGTTAATATTCCCAATCTATTCCTTTACAATATTCGAGGACATATATATATGTAAAACTAATCAAAATTTTAAATGTTTAGAGATATTCAAATGTAACAAAAATTTATTTTCTTCTTCACTGACCACAGTTTAAGTTTTTAGTTTAATTTTTTTTCCAAATCTCCCTTTGTATGGACGAAATGGAAAGAAAACGTATCGTTACCTTTTCCATCTTTTTTCACCGGCGACCGTTTTTTTTATATATTCCCTATAGGTTTTGCACAGACAATTATCTCGCTCATAGAAAATACTTGATTATGTAACGAAATGCAACAATTTTTGCATCAAAAGGCAAGATGGGCAACTTTTCCCTTACTGAACGAAAGGGAGATTTGCAGGTTTCTGTCCGTTTTTGACAAAGGGCGAAAATCTACCAAAATGGATGTATGTTTTTCCCTCCGCGTCAAATTCTTAGTTGCATTATGAGTAGTATATAGCGTATACTTCTGCCCCGGTTGTATGGACCCCGCTTATGGACCCCGCTGCATTTATCAGTTCCTATGGTGGCACATAGTTGCTTTACATTAAATAGGTTGTATTCAGAATTTATGTTTGCTTGTATACGCCGAATTATCTAAACCGAAACGACAACGATTCCAAAACAACCCGCCATACATCTGAAGCTATTGGTCCAAAAAACCAGTGCTATTTTTGTACTTATCCTAAAAAAGTGGCCCTCTGGCATTATGTACTGACTTGGGACAACAAAAGACTGCTCAAGGTTCAATACATTTTAATTTGTGTAACAATATTTACAAATCATTAATTTGACAATATGATCGGTAATTTTGGGAAATGTTGAGCCTCAGATGTTATAAAACTTGCAACCAAATTGCGGTAGATTGGAAAACACAGCGTTCAGAAATTGTTCAAATCATGGAAACGGACTAAACCCGTTGTCTCAATGAACAATCTCAAGCCGGATGATTAATTTGAGAATCAGCAATAAATATCACAAAATTGAGCAAATCACTGAACGCGAAATTCAGCATGCGAAAAGCACACGAAGACTCAGGATTAATAAATCCATTTCGACTCGGATAATTCAAGAATAAAATTTTGAAACTAAAATTGGTCATGGACTTCGCACATTGAGAGTGTCCGAAAATTGAACTTGGAAAATCATTCATAGAAATAGGAATAAGCACAAATTCCCTCTAAGCTATTATGGTAATCCTCTTTAAGAACTCTATTTATTTTATGGTCTAATAAAAAATGCATTTTGTCAAACATTAAAAAACCCAACACCTTGCACAGCTGAGTGATTATAGAATAATCCGCGAAACGCGAGAATTACCTCCCCTGCCGCAATCTTTGAATGTTTTTGTCGTGTATGCGCAACTTTGTGTTGGACCGTGTTATGGTTTTCAGGAATTTTTCGGATAATTTTCCAGAGCCGTTATGCATTATTATCACTTTATCAAAAGTATCCAAAAAGCTTTGGGTTTCACAAATCAATGAGGAACACTCACAAACCTAATTCTGCTATGCAGGAAACAACGACACTCATCGACTTGTGATCCGAAATTCGTACGATATGGATTTATTTCTGATTTAATATCTGTGGTGGCATCAATTTCATCACTCACAGCCATATCTCGACTACAGCTCAAGCCAAAATAATATCCCATTTTCGAGCGATTTATTCCTGGAAATTAATAAATATACTCCCCCCCCCCACTCCCCGAAAAAAGTACCATTCTATTGTTCAGGTTTTGACTGTGCCTATGGAGAAAAACAGCAGTAATCGCCCTTACATTCCCCTTTTACTGTAAAATTGGTATAAGCGGTGTTGTCCAATTAGCCACAAACGTGGGAAGAGGATACGCGACTCTGTATTATCCACCCAAAAATACGAGTTAGGTGTCGACTTGGAAAAAATAATAATAAAAATAATACGGACAATGTCGGGTTTGAAAGCCATTGCGACCTGAATAATTTATGAATCGTCGAGAGTTCTTTGGTTCGAGTGTGTGCATTGGCAGCGAGTTCAGGACTTCGAGCTGGAAGGAGGACTAGGAATGGTGCCTAACTACAGAAATTCTATGTTTTAATTAGAAATGTAGGTACGTAATTGGGAATCTATTGTGTTTGCGAACAATGGGTCGCCTACCCCATTTACATTTATACATCACTGAAATTTAAATGGTGGAGGTAGATTGTTTTCTTGTTCAACGTGGTCTGTCGCTCATCAAAACAGTCCTCAGGTGTTTAACAGTTAATTATGGACCAGTGCGTTTAAAATTGACAAATTCAAGTAATGTCCGGCCTCAAAGGTGATGACAATAATATTTTTTTTTAAAATTAAAAAAAAAAAACGCTAATATTAAGGTGATAACATTCAATTTTTTGTTAATCATAAAAAAAAATCACCCGCGCGGTGTCGTGTTTTACAAGCCTGTATCAAGTGTTTTATTTTGGACGTTTACTGAAGAATGAGCCAGCCATCTAAGTGAAAACATGAAAGAAGTACCATTCTCTGCACACGTGGGGGTGCGGTAGCATTGTGTACCAAGGTGTACTACACGCCGAGTGTGCACTTGTCTTCAACCAATACTAACCCTATGTGGAGTATGCCAGTTGCTTGCCTTTGCTCGGCGGTTCTCTTTGGCTTCTTCCAACTCTCCGACACGAGGTGGCACTGACTGTCGAAAGTGTCATTAACTCACCCAATAAATAAATAGCTACCATTCTATCATAAACGTTTTACCCTTTATCCAAAAAATTATCATAACTGACCTAGTTCCTCTTCCGAGTTTTGCGGGGAAAATCAGCAGCGCCCTCCTTTGCATACCCCTCATACTGTAAAAGTGGTATAAACGCTGTTACCCGATTAGCCTAAAAAATAATAAAAGGATATGCGACTCTGTATACGGACACAATTCGGACTCCCGCGTTGTGTCCTTGGGCAAGGCACTTAACCCCAATTATCTACATGCAAGTGCGAAGATGCCGTGTACTAAGGCGTACTGCACGTCGATAGTACACATGTCTTCAACCAATCTAACCCCGCCTGTGTGGCAGTGTGGATTTACGATGTTGGGGACTGGCAGTTACTCGTCGTTGCTCGTTTTTTTATTTAGAAATGTGGGCATATTTATGGTAATGCCGAAATCGCAATTTACTGACTCCCCCATCTTCTCACTGACAAAAACTTGAGTAAATTGTGTACATTTAATTATAAAACAGCGCAAGTTGAAATGAAATCTGATTCATTGAACCACATTAGAGAGCATGTCAAAATTAATTTTCGAATGCCATTTTTTTAAGCATGTCCCTATGTGTCACTAGCAGCGGCTATGACTATAGTGTAACTTTGAGTAAATACTTATTTTGTACAAAACTCGACACCTTTCCCTCTTAAAAACCTATATAAAACAAGATAATACGCGAGAATGCCTTGTGTACCAGCTTTTTGTTGATAAAATATGTCCTGTATACATTCCCGAGTATTATTAATGTACCCGTTTAATAACAGCCAATTTTTTATTGAATCACAGATCAGCGGGAATGGTTTGGTTTGAAAAAATGTCGAATATTCACAAAGTTTCATTCGGTAATTTACTTGGATTTCCGAAAGTGAGCGAATGTCAAACTTGTCGACAAAGGCACTCTGTAGTTTAGGATGTTTGCCAAAATTTTCCACCCTGTTGGTTGAAAATCTTTTCTTTTTCGCAGCAGATCATTTATCAGATCACATATATTGGAACCCGAAATTGTAATGCCGTTATACACGAGTCGATCTTTCTCATCCCAGGATAAATTGGGTATATTCTTTATTATCTGGAGTAACAAAAGCATCTGCTGCTGCATGGAATCTGGTATAACGGCTAACCAGTCCGGATGATTTTCCACTGAAAATCTAGTCGTTAAGGAGTGTGGTTTGGTGCTTTCTTTGCGTAAATTTGATTGGCGCTGAAAGATTGTCTGGTTCAGCAGCCCTTTCTCTTCAGAACTCGATGTTGGAGATTCAGTAATCGGTCTCATACCCTGGTCTATGTGCGGGACAGCTACAGCATTCAGGAGTGTGCGTATTTCCTGCAACTGTTCGCTCCCCCATGGTTCAATACACTGAATTCTGCTTGAGGGTAGGCTGGTTGAGTCATCTATAGGTTTTCCCTCAGTGATTCCCCAATCACTAGCGATTTTACTGGCTCTAGCTTATTTGCAAGCCACAAAATATTTCCACTTGTTAATGCATTGTTCCAACTAAAGGCAGATTTCATATGCACTGGAGGATAGGATGGCTGGTTACAGACAGATCTGGTTGTTAACTCAGCTGTATTTGGGTTCGCTCCCCTTATAGTGTGTTTAAAATTTACATTTTTGTGTACTTTTCGTCTGTGTCGATAATAATGAGTTTTATGAGAGTAAGATTTTTGACACAATTCACAGACGTAGCGCGCGTTCATCATTTTCAGAAGCGAGTTAATAGAGCGGCAATACAGTTCCAACACTCTTCCATTTATATGTATGAATAGGATGGGTCCCACCCTAACCTGTCAATCGCTGATTGGCTAATTATATATCAAGATAAGGTAGGTTCTACCCCAATCTGTTGATCATTGGTTACTTCAAATTCTCACACAGTGCATTGTGGGAAATTACAGTGGTAGAGCTCTGGGGTAAAATAAGTTTTTGCTCAACTTCACACAAATTGATATAGTTTACTTCAAAAAAAAGAAACATCAAAGTCACATTCATGACAAGCCGAGGTAGCACATCTGAACCACCAACTCCACACTGTTTAATCAGATAATCCATTTAATCAGATAATCACATGTGCATATCGGTGTTTCATTGGTTTTTCATCAGTTTCCATCGGTTTTTATCGGTTTTCATTGGTTTTTATCGGTTTTACGCATGGGCACATCGGTTTTCATCGTTTTTTTTTGTATCAGTTTTCATCGGTTTTCATCAGTTTTGAAGCATATTTAGTGACCATTTAATCCTACATGTTCACTAAATTGGTCACAGCGACCAAATTGGTCTCTCATTGGACCAATGTGGTCTCTTTACTGACCAAATTGGTCTCTCTCTGTGACTAAATTGGTCACTTGATACAGGCTTGTAAAACACGACACCGCGCGAGTCTTCGTGTGCTTTTCAAATGCTGAATTTCGCGTTCAGTGATTTGCTCAATTTTGTAATATTTATTGTTGTTTCTCAAATTAATCATCCGACTTGAGATTGTTCATTGAGACAACGGGTTCAGTCCGTTTCCATGATTTGAACAATTTCTGAACGCTGTGTTTTCCAATCTACCGCAATTTGGTTGCAAGTTTTATAACATCTGAGGCTCAACATTTCCCAAAATTACCAATCCTATTGTCAAATTAATGATTTGTAAATATTGTTACACAAATTAAAATGTATTGAACCTTGAGCAGTCTTTTGTTGTCCCAAGTCAGTACAAAATGCCAGAGGGCCACTTTTTTAGGATAAGTACAAAAATAGCACTGTTTTTTTGGCTGATAGCTTCAGATGTATGGCGGGTTGTTTTGGAATCGTTGTCGTTTCGGTTTAGATAATTCGGCGTATACAAGCAAACATAAATTCAGAATACAACCTATTTATTGTAAAGCAACTATGTGCCACCATAGGAACTTATAAATGCAGCGGGGTCCATAAGCGGGGTCCATACAACCGGGGCAGAAGTATACGCTATATACTACTATTATGGATAAAAATTACAGTTTGAAATGTTGTTATCTTATCATCAGTATGCAAAGTGAAACAGTTAATGGGTTTGTTCGTTTAGAATTCTTTTAGCTTCAGATATATTGTGACCTAGTTCTTCACTTAACTCCGGAATGACTCCTAATGAATGAATAGTTTATTTACGGTATACACACATAATAAATTGCATATCAAGCTATAACAAAGGCATCTTTTCAGGATAAAAGACAAATACAAATATATCATAGAAATACAACAATACCTAAATAAGTATGTATACCGTGGGAGATAACAAAGCCAGTTTGGCTGTCTATCTGTCATCCCCCAAGGACTATCAAGCACTGTTCTGTGTCAGACCATCAATCAATAAGAAAACACATTCAGGAGGGTTCGTCGGGTCGCACGCAAATATATATGTATATACTCACATACCTGTACACTTGCATATACACACATACGTATAGTTAAAGCCAGAAGTCCTGTCATGAAATGCGCACAAATAGTATGTCGATCTACGCGTTAATCTACGCGTTATGACCATAGTAAGGCTATCACATTCTGTACATAAGACCTGTGCACCAGCAATGTTTCAGCTCGGAGGTCCATTGGCAGATACATTGCCTGTGTTTGCTATGAGTATCCGGGAGAACCTGCCATGCTTTGGATGCCATTCGATATGGCAATTGCGCGCAATTCCTACCCCCAGTTAAGCCTAGATAAGCGCACAGTTCGTGATAGGACTTCTAGTTTTAACTGTACGTATTCATACGCATACACATATATGAGACATGTACAGGAAGTGTCGACTACCCAATAAGCATGCAGATATGGTTTGAAACTGTATAAACTGGAGTGTTGTATATTATATAATACAATATAATATAATTTAATATAATATACTCTAATATAGTTATGCGGACATTTGAGCCTTAAATAAAGCAATCAGAATAGAAAGGATTATTGCAGTCTATATTATAGGCATACGTCGTAAATATTTTTTTCAGCCAGACTCTTCTTAAATGTCCGCCTAGCCGTAATGTTGCGCAGACTTTCAACTAAGTTATTCCATATTTTTGGATAAGCGTGTATTGGCGATGCATCAAAAGATTTTGTTCGTGTTCTTATTTCTTGCAGCGTACCGGTTTGTCTGGTAGATTATATTATAACTGAAAAAACATTAAAAGATGAGGGAAGATTGTCACTTTTCCAATCAAACAAAAAAAAAGAGATGCAGGAAGCTTGAAAAGGTCACCGATTTTTAGAATTTTCTCTTTCAAAAGCAAAGGATCTGTATGGCAGTTATGTTGGTTATTGCTTATTATTGTAATGGATCGTTTTTGCATAAGAACTAATTTATGTAGCGCTCTGGAATTTCCCCACACATGAATTCCATAGAGCAAGTGACTCTGAACTAAGGCAAAATACAGAGTTTTCATAGCCGCTTGTGGCAGAATATTTTTTATTTTATTTAAGGCGTAGTTTGCTTGAGCTATTTTAGAACAAATGTATGTTAGGCCACACAAAGTAGATCTTCTGTTTCTCATGCCATTATTTGTGAAATTGCATGAGGGCTAGCGGTGTTTTATTTTATTTTTTATTTCAGTAATGACTTTTTTGCCAACAAAAGTTTATGTTCTTGGTTCAAGTTTTGGGTCTCATAATCTACATTATAGCATGGGTGGTGGTGTAGTTCATCCCTTGAGTGCAAGAAGACTTTGCAATGCTAAAGCATTGCAAAGCCTTCTTGCACTCAAGGAACAAATTCATCAATTGTTTCAACTTGGGTAAAATATCAGACATAAACCATTTAATTTTTATTTTTTTAAGTTTAAATTGGTTATAAAAAGAGAGCATGCGGCAGTCAAAAGGATCATGCGGGAGGGCCTGAGAAACAGATTTTTCATTTTTTAGGCCTTATATGCTCTTTGTTCGAAAGATGTTCATCGATTTTTAGCCCCAAGAATGTTATTGAATCCTCTCTTAGATCCGATGCTACTCTCTTTATTTTGTTATTGTTGATGATAACATCTCTGTGCGGTATCTTCGTTCTTTTATTGCTGGGATATATATATAGAGGATATTCACGAAAATTTGATGAATACCGAAAATATCTCGTGAGTGGCTATAAAGAAATATGAGGATCTTCACGAGCGACGCAGTCGCGAGTGAAGATCCTCATATTTCTTGTAGCCACGAACGAGATATTTTCGGTATTCATCAAATTTTCGTGAATTTTCTTTTTATTTAATGCTCTACGACTACAAACTCTCCAATTTGTGGCCTTTATTTGCCATTAAGGCGCAAAATTTATGTGCCGAACCGGCGTCCATACAAAAATTACAACAACCAAACTCCAACCATTGGAATGTGTGAATATCCGCACAAAAAGTAGTCCCGTCTTATTTCTCCCCTAACTTTACGATTTACCAAGGCTGGCGAATTGAAATAATCGCAATGTGTTTCGAAGAAATAGAACAATAACAAAAAACACCACTTTCTTATTTTCAATAACAAGACACGTCATTTTATTTTTTTTTGAACTCAATGCACTGAAGACGTGTGAAGTTGAACTGAAGAAATTTGAAAGTGATTTCGGTTTTCGCTGGAAGGTGAATGAGAAAGTCAAACTTTGAAACCGCTGATTTAATGAATTGATTTAGTCACTGCCACTATCAATTATTCGAATTCGTTTGTATTTGGGACTCTGGAATTCATTACTGATGTGCTGACTCTGTGATGATTGCATGTAAATGTTTATCGGCCCATTAAACGTGCTGCCACTGAACATCGAAGACAGTGGAAATGAACCTACGATGAAATATCGATTTCTAAATATCATTTTGATATTTCGTTTTGCCGACCGACAGGGGAATATGACTTAATTTTTCAGCGTGAATTGATGCCTGAGCATTAAATAAAATATATTATATAAGATTCTTAAACCTTTGCCCAGCATAAGCGACAAAACCGACCAGCGCAATTCATAAAAATCATTCATTTTTCATTATTTTCTAATTTCTTGTCTCAAACATAGCTTAGGATCCCTCATTGGAACGAGCTTGCTGAGCTCGTTCCAATGAGGGGGTTATAAGCTATGGTTTTGACGCAGAAAATGAATAAAAAAATAGTTATTCAAGAATTTTGCTTGCTGGTGTCGTCGTATTTGGTAAAGCGTTTTAGCAGAGTTGTTTCTGATTTAGATCTCTGTTCGTGTTGATGATGTTCTTCTCCCATATACTGTATTGTTGGTACTAAAAAATAGTTTCAACGGACGAAATAGAACTGGGAATAGTATACGGCTTGTGAAAAAATGATATTTTATCTGAAAACATATGAATTTCAATGAAATAAATACAAAAAGTGTCATTTTACACTCAGACACATTCAACGTATCAGAGTTATTTGAGTGTCTGCTGTCAATGTTCCGAGACAGAATACCGATGCATTTGATTTGAAAAATCGAAGCGACCGACGAATACCTCACACGTTTACATGCGATATTTCCGTAAAAAAACAAAAGAGGTTTTCATCCAATGATAGTGTCATATGGAAGAAAAATCACGTTAATTTATAATCCTAACCTGTCAAGAATCGACACTTTCAACAATAAAAGCATGTACTTTCCCGAGTGACGAGACATTTCGACCACATGCGCCAGGCGAAACATATTCCAATACTGATCTTAGGTGTATTTACTGCTAATGGTCTTCCGGCTAAAATAGAAGAAATATCCGGTGTCAATGATACACAGATGAGTCAATATCAATTTATGTCAAAATTTCAGAAGTGTGAAATGACAAAATTAAAGTCAGAAAGATGGAAGCTCTTTTTCATTATTTGGGAATGTAAGGACTTCTATCACGAAGTTACTGCAAAATTGCAAACTTAAACATGCGTTGTTAAGGAATTATGATGCCTTGATTTCCGACAGTCTCACAATTATATCATTTCTTTAACGGCGATATGTATCGAGATTCTCGTTTTTCACATTGTTAATATATATGTACTTTATAAGTTGAATAGAGTATCCAATGGTTCTTCATGGAATAAGGTATCGCGGAACTAAATATTTAGTTTAAAGTGATCTGCCTTGAAATGTTGCATTCGGATATTGCATCATAGTCTACAATAAGACTCCTAGAAAAAAACTTATTGCTTGAGAAAACTATTAAAGCATTTTATTAGGTTTTTACAACAATACTGAATATTTCCAAAGAAAAAAGAGATTTTCTAAGGTTTTTCTGGGTCTATAAAATTCAGTTAACTATTTGTGTATAGTTGTTGGGAATTCCCCCAAAAAACTTAGTTCAAGGACGGTACTTCACTTCCTGGTGCATTTTCTCTCTTATTTGTTGCACGACCCCATGTTTTCTAGCCAGAGAAAGTTGTGTGAAGGTCAGTACTTTATGTAGGTATTTTAATATTTAATTTAAAGTGATGCGATCATATTTTTTTCCACATAAGTGTTATAATGGTCGCCTATGGGAAAATATTTAGTTCTGTGAGACCATAAGGAAACATCCACCGAGTAAATTTGGAGTTTTATATAGGGAACTCCTTCTGGATCAAATTTAAACTTACTAGGGTTTTCAACAGAACATCATACTTTATTTTACCTTGGTAGTTGACTGTTACAAAGTTTGTTCAATACAACATTGAATAAGGCATTTGGTGCCCAACAAAAGCAAAGAAAAACTAGATTTGAAATATCTTTCGTTCCATTGCTGAAAGGGAAAATAACAATTGTTACATCAGAGACAAGAGGGCTACAAGAAATCCTTATTCCGCTACAGTGTGGACGATTTCTGATTCCAGTAAGTAATGGGTGCCCCATACTCATTCTAAGCAACACCAGAGCCTTCGCAAATGTCAAGCTGCTGAGCTTGCCAATATAATATACAGTACGTGGAGAGTGTATTATCACTAAATCACCAGCAGAGTGGAGATTCCACCCGAGCAATAATTGCAAATTTGTTGCAAAGCATAACCAGCACCAGCAAAGTTTCAGCCAATGGACCTCCGGGTTAAACCCGGAGGTCCATTGGCTGAAACATTGCTTGTGTTTTTTGCCCATATATACAAAATTTGAAAGTTATAGCTTGGTTGATAACTCCACTCCACGGGTGATTTAGTTACAATCCACTCTCCACATACTGTACCCAGAAAATAAAAAATTGGCATTTTATTTGAATGGTCTCTGTGTATCGAAATATTGTATGTTACAGTGAAGGCATCGTGTTATAGGATGGAAACAAGCACACAATGCTGAGACTGAGAGAGCAAAAGTGAAAATAGCATAGCTCTAACATCAAAGGGAATGTAATATTCTGGGATTTTCTGCGAGTACACGTGCCCCAACTAGTGTGTGTTTGCTATTCTGAGGCAAAGCATTGCTTGTGTTACATTGGAGACACGAGCGTTACTACACAGACACATTTCCTCCCAACAGGTGGCTATTTTTCCCACCTACTCCACTTGGTTATAAGTGCATGCATGCGCATTCATATCTATCATATGTTTTAACACAAAAAATTATGAACTAGGTAACCCTTAAAGATGATCAAAATCTTCTTTGACCTTGAAGCCTTTCCATAACAGTTCCTTATTTTAGTTTCTCGATTCAAGCACAGTTATTTTGACTTGTGTCGGAAAGCATCGGTAAAGAAGGTTATGCCACCAAAAGCATTTGCATATGATAAAGAAGCATTATTAAGATGTATGTTATGCGACAGAGAATAATGTTAGATATATATAAATGTACATCTAGTTGTCAGGTAAAGGAGAATGATGCACGTGTGATTGACGATAGAAACTCAAAAGTTGCAGGTGCGACGATTCCACGGTGTTATAAAGCCAAACTTACCCTTTCTATACTTTCTGATAAAAGATATTTTGTTTACAATTTAACCCTCGAAATCCTCGTTTCCTGGAATGGTATCGCCTTTGTGTACACTTACAACGAGATGGTCAGGCCAATATCAATATACAGGGAGGATAAAATATACACGGGGTATTGACAACTGCAGACTGCAGTTATTATTTTAATATCAATACCCCGAGTATCTACCTCTTATAAAGTATGGTTAAAGTATGGATAATACAATTAACAAATACTTTTCGGATGATGACTTGGGGTGTTGGCTCCAAAACATATTTCAACTAGGAAATTTCTCAATGGTATTGTCATGCGATGAATTACAACAAAGATTTGAGCATCTTCAACATTTACCTAACTATGCGGAAAAATACAGACAGAAAATGAAGAAATATAGAGGTAATAATACCTGAAACATCTTTCAACTTTGTCAATAAACCCACAGAAATGTGGATATCAATAGAACCAGCTTGTTGAGCCGGTGTGACAGGAATGATAGTCCGTAGGAACGTTAGTCCCTCTGGACTATTATTCTGCGGAATTATAGTCCTAGGTCTAACATTCCTAGGAATAGTAGTCCGGCGGACTACTATTCCTAGGAATGTTAGACCTAGGACTATAATTCCGCGGAATAATAGTCCAGAGGGACTAATTTTTCTACGGACTATCATTCCTGTCACACCGGTTCTGCTGACATCCATATTTTCACGGTTTATTGAGGCAAAGCAGAAGAGCTTTACAAAGATTATTAAAATGTGTTTTATTTTTTTTGAAAAAGCTGCGTTGGGTAGAGGGTTAAGCTACAAGCTCACAAAATACACATTATTGATTAAGTTTTGTCACATTGCGAAATCTTACATGTTTCCATATTTGAAACATGAATTAGACCCAACAACAAACACTGGCTCAGGAATAACTGCCATCACACCATAATAATCATGCGTTATCCTTTTTCGAACCCATCCGCTTCATGCATTTAACAAGACGTTCATATTCAAATACATCCTGAACATATTCAGGGTAAAGACAATTCTCATACTTAACGAGTTCGTATTTTTGACACACTCAGAATGTTCAACCTCCATCAACCACTGGTTCGGTTTTGTCATCACTTCTGTTAACCTGACTCTAATCCACGCCATCTGGCACAGAACCCACCCATTCCCCACGAACCATCTCTATATCACCACGCATACAAAAGCCTTCACCAGCCGGACCTTCAACCGTAACTTCCAGTTCGACTGCCATGTCACTTCCGTCCTCCTTGCACGACTTAATATCATCTTACATTCCGCTATCTACTCACACCCCCTCTCGATCTCCCACCTAACCTGACTTGTTAAACCTGCCAACCTCTCTAAAAGGCTTCTCCAACCCAATACCCTCACCCATTCCACCCACTGTCATGCCATCATGAACCCTGCAATAAATCTCCTCACACATTGCATCAGCTATAATACCATTGGTGTCTAAAGCACACGAACCTCTATCAACTAAATCACCACTCTCTACAAGCATATCCACTCTATATCTCCCTTCTCAACTGGTTTGCTACATCCGCCGATCTCGCAACTAACTTTTCCATCCCACTTTTCTCTCACCTATTCCGCCAACGTTCATACCTTTATTTCCATCGAGCAAGACTATCTGTTATCTCATAGCCACTATCTGCCTTATACCCTCTCCACCTCTCTTCACACAGAATTCGGTACCAACTTCCACCAACTCGATTTTCTCACCCATTCAGTCAACTGCCAAATAACTTGCGTTCACCGACTCAATCTCCTCACCCATTCCACCACCTATCGTGCCGTCATGTACCCTGCAATAAATCTCTCCACACATTGCACTGTCTTTCATACCAGTACGGCCTCCCTCCTCATCTGACATGTTACAACCGCTGGCCTCACTACCTACTGTGTTTCCTTCGACAAATTCTGGCAACAACTAGTTGGAAGTTGTTAAAGAAAACTATTTGTCACTGGAGTATTGATATGAATCCAGAAAAAATCAGCCTGCGCCTTGATGGCATAGGAAGCAATTATCTGCTCTTTCGGTGTCGTCAGTATTTCGTCCGTTTTAGCTTATGTTGTGTTGTTGTTCATATGCATACATTACATCAAGTGTGATGTCTCCATGTGAGAATTCCACCCGACTACACAGCCACAACTCGCCAATTATAAAACATTAAACATTAATATAAAGCAGAACTATTTTTGTTTATGGACCACTGTGTATTTGCAGTGGTTTACACACAAAAATATTTGCTGTTGGCTCCATTAGATTTTTTTAGCTTTAAAGTTGATACTCGGATGGCTCACACCCGGTGGGTATTTTAGGGACCTCTCTCCCCAATCTTCCTCTCGCTTTCTCTTGCTCTCTCTCTCTCAGTCTCTCCATGGATATTAAAAATTTAGATCTTTCTGATTTTACAGTACAGTCGCCGTGGAGTGGTCATAATTCACTAGTGGACATTGATGTCCACGCATGCATTTACCAGGTAACTAAAATTTATCATCAGCAAAATTTGGTGCTTCATTAATTAATGTTTTGTGATAATTCCTATAATTAGTGTTTGGAATCTACTATTATTACGTCCGTGGAAATATTGCCCACCCGTGGAAAGTGACTATATTTTGTTGTATTTCATGGAACAATCACTCGATTTGCGGTGCGTATGGGCTGCAAATGTCTCGTGTAACTAGTTAATTGAAGAAAGTCGATAGAATATTATAATCCATGATGGGTACGGGTGTGGGATGGGAAAATCTCACCCTCAGGACAAGATATTTGGTCCAGACACTCGGCTTGGGAAAGTCTCACCCGAGGGCAAGATATTTGGGCCAGACACGAGGCTTGCCTAGTGTCTGGACCAAATATCTTGTCCTAAGGGTGAGATTTTCCCATCCCACACCCGTACCCATCATGGATTATTTTTCTCTCCCCAACATGCAGCGATTTCGTTAGCCAGAGGTAATCAGGAGTCACGTGCTGATTCAATCAACTCATTTTGTATTCATTGTTTTGAAAAACTGATGACACTATCGGAAAGAGCATGCACAAGTTATGTATATACCAAAGGTATATACCACGAAATCGATTAGGAACGGTGGCAGCTTGAGGACTGAAGAGTTTTAGAGCATCAAACTTTGATCACACTGCATTCCGATGGCGTCAATATGAATTAGTTGGTAGCAAGAAACTGATACGATATGCATAACGTCATAATAACGTTAATATGAACTTTGGTAAAACCAAGAAGCGCGCACAACTCACAATAGGACCTGGTAAACAGTGCCTGGGGTGGAAGTCCTCTAAAATAGGCAGCATGTGACGATTAATTGGCTATACTTGACTTCATATCCATGTTGTGGTCACGATTAGACATTGTACACAAGCATGTGACCTTAAACAGCAATAAATAAATAAATCAATAAACTGAAACCATACAGTTGTTAAATATTGTGTAGGACTGCATTCTTGCACTCTCGGGCTATATGATTTTTTGAATAGAAAATATTTCTAAATAATTTCGAAATAACAAAAATACAGTACAATAAACAGTTGCAGCATTGAAAAAAATAATTTGAGAAAAACCTACAAGTATTTCATTTGGGGCTGAATTGTTCCCTTGTGTGCCAACTTTGTTAACCTTTTACCCAATGCCGGCAATATTAAAATTTATTATTTTAATTTAAATTTTCCAAAAAATGTCAACAAAAGCACATCATGTGACCCCTCATCGGAATGAGCCCGTCCCAATAAGGGGTCACATGATGTGCTTTTGTTGACATTTTTTGGAAAATTTTGAATTTTATGCAAGCGGATGGGGCCGATTCGTTAGGTAAAGGGTTAAGGACCAACTTTTCCCACAGGCTCAATCCTGACTTTGTTTTAGGTTGACCCATCTTGGCTTTGTTTTAGGTCGACTTATCTTGTTGGCCAACTTCTCTTGTGTACTGACTTCTGTGTTTGATAAAATTAAAACACTTGCCTAGGAGGTGGGTAAAGTGGCAGAGTTTATGGACCCTGGAAGGCCATGTGTGTGCTTGCCAAAAAAGTGTGATGTTGATGTTCTACAGTATTCCACTTGAAAAACATGACTGGTACGTGTAGAATAGAAAGTACCAGTCTGAGTAGCTGGGATGGAAGGAGACATGAATTGACCAGTCAGGAAATAGAGCAATTGAGCAGTGTCCCAACAAACATAAATTGAATCTGATGTTTCTTAGTTAATGTGATCAATTTGGTACTTGGAACAATTTGACAAAGTGTCTTGCCACTGCTGGGTTGTATATGAAAGTTTGTGAGTATGCCTGTACCACCTTGTTATTCAGCTGATATGATCTCTCAGTTCAATTGTTGGGATGTGGAACCAGAATAACACGGAGTCATTCAGTGGTCCAGCATGGGTGTCTGGATGACTATGTCTCTTAACGTGAGCTAAAAATACTTTCACCTGAAAATTCCCTAAAAAATAAAAAACGTCCACCCCTTCAAAGGAAAAAAAGAGCCAAAAATTTAGAAAAAATATCAACATATTTTCATCCTTAGAATTGTTCTTTCATTCAGGAATCACTCCGCAGTCAACACTTTTTTCTTCAAAAAACATTCATTATTTCTTTTTCATTTATCAGAAATGATGAAAAATTGCAGTGCAGTCAATGTGAATATTGGCAATTATAAAATAGTTTTAATATATCCACTAGGATGAAAAAACAAGCAAAGTTACTTTTAAGACATCTGGAAAGTGGCAATTAAATTTACTGATAACCAAATTACAAAACAAGGAAACCAATTCCTGTTTTTATGATTTAATTGTCAGATCAAAATCCACAAGTTTCTTTCCAGGCGTGATCACTTCCCACCTAATATTTTATCTTGGCATTTTACCCCAGATTTTGGGCCTATTTTTTCCTCATTCTGGTAGCATTATCAATTTATCTCTCCAAACATCCTATAAATATTGTGGCCAAAAATAGGAAAGTTGAAAATTTGTAAGGAAAAATTATCTCGCCCAACCAGTGTCAAAGGTGTTTTGGTCTGAAATTGTGGAAGCTGGTTTGGCTGAAATTGTGCAGGCCGGTTTGGGTGTAATTTTCGGAAAGTACCCTACAAAATAGACGACAACAGATTAATATTTTGTCCAGAATATCGCCATTATCCAACCTTCAAAAAAAAATTTTTGGACCTCAACAAGTTTTTCATTCAAGATCCACACCACCCCCACCCTACCTACACACCACCATCCACATATGTTTTCAAATAAAAATTGAAATTGACCAGGCAACTACATAACTTATTTTTATAAACAACCAAAGAAAAAGGTTGAACATGTACACAAAAATGGGCATTGGGTAAAAGGTTAACAAAGTTGGCACACAAGGGAACAATTCAGCCCCAAATGAAATACTTGTAGGTTTTTCTCAAATTATTTTTTTCAATGCTGCAACTGTTTATTGTACTGTATTTTTGTTATTTCGAAATTATTTAGAAATATTTTCTATTCAAAAAATCATATAGCCCAAGAGTGCAAGAATGCAGTCCTACACAATATTTAACAACTGTATGGTTTCAGTTTATTGATTTATTTATCAGTGAATGTTCAGACTTGATCTAAATAAAAGTTATCGCTGTGAATTTTGTGTATCATATTCACAGCGATGACTTTTATTTAGATCAAGTCTGAACATTCACTGATCCAAAAGTACAAAAACTAACCCCTTGAATATTTTTGGTAATAATTAAGAAATAGGCTTCAGGTTGATTGTGGGCTTTGTCAAGAAACAATGGATTGCAGTGAACCCACACTCTATCCATTTTTCTGTAAGAAATGGAAGCTTTATTTTTTCATTATCTTTGGATAATTTTCAGCAATATTATGAATTAAATATGAGCTATTTGGACAATGGAGAAATATTTCAGGTTATCTGTTTTTTTTTATTTTCATCTGGTGCGAATTTAAAAAAAAAAAGAGTTTCACTGCAACATTTATTTTTATTGTTTTTTGAGGTTTTTTGGTGGAGGGGGGAATAGGCGTTTTTAAATTTCACAAGTTGGACAGCTTTAGTAATGGTCGAGCACAATAAATTGTGCGCACAGAAAAAAAAACATTACAATTGTCAGAAACGAGAATGCATGCAGTCATTGTGATGGGTAAGGCGTCTTCGCCTGAAAATTGGCCTCGAAACGTATTGTCGAAAATTTATTGTTTTTGTTTCGCTAGGGTGCATACATTGTGGAACGGAACTTCTGTTTTGGAAATGGTAATTCGTGGACGTTTGTCAGACAGTATGTCACTTCGACATCTCAGGTTCGAAATAACTGAATGAAAACGACCTTTGCCACAATCCGACCTCTGGGTACTTTTAAGTTACAACAAACGGACGTGTTGTCGATGCTTTTCATTTGGTAACTTTGTTCCAATAACACGCAGTGTTGGTTTGAAGTGAACAGCGTTTTGCACTTGCAAATGCAAAACAGATAAATCACGTGACAGAATACTCCGCAGAATCGAAAAACAGCGGGATCCCAACAGCCAGCCAGCAGACGATGAAATCCAATGTGCATATATGGGAACATTTAGCTTTTCGACAATTTCTGTCATTTAGTCAGCAAAGCAAACGACAGTTGAGTTTGTTTGGAAAAACTTTAATTTTGAAAAGCATGTTCAATAAATTATTCACAGTCTGCATGGAATGATCTTAGGAGAAATCTCGCATTACACCGTTCGCTTTTTAGGGGGCGTCATTCGATTTGTTCGCTTCTGAAAACGAGAGCTGGGGTTCCTCATGTTTTACTTCCGGTTTCCGGTTTAGATTGGATGGCATAGCATTCCTTGGTTCTTCCAATTTCACGTACACGTTGTATATTAGGCTTGCTTCAGAGCAGCCTTCGGACTGCTTTTGCGCGCGCTATAAATGTATAACGTCACGTGGGTGGGTGGGATTATTATGATCCCCGATGAGTCTGGAGGTGGGATGGGGAAATCTCACCCGAGGGGCAAGATATCTGAACCAGACCCGAGGCTTGCCTCGAGTCTGGTTCAAATATCTTGCCCCTAGGGTGAGATTTCATCATTTCCACCTTCAGACTCATCGAGGATGATTTTTCTCTCCCCTCCCCCCCCCCCCCCACCATGCAGCGATTACGTTAGATAGAGGTAATCGGGAGTCACGTGCTGTTTCAATCAACTCATTTTGTTTCGCTGTTTTTGAGAAACTGATGACACCATCGGAAAGAGCATGCACAATTCATGTATATACCAAAGGTATATACCACGAAATCGATTAGGAACGGTGGCAGCTTGAGGGTTGAAGAGTTTTAGAGCATCGAACTTTGATCACACTGCATTCCAATGACGTCAATATGAATTAGTTGGTAGCAAGAAACTGATACGATATGCATAACGTCATAATAACGTTATAAATGTATAATGTCACGTGGGGTGGGTGGGATACATCTGTCTCTCCCTGCTATCTCACCCGGGACACACGTATGTTACACATGCAGTGGGGGGAGAAAAATCTGTCTCTCCCTGCTATCTCACCCGGGACACACGTATGTTACACATGTAGTGGGGGGAGAAAAAGGTATCCCTCATTCTCACTAACACAGTTTAAGATGCCACTTATGACTGAAAATCAACTTACCGCATGGAAATGTCCTTAAAATAACAAAATAATGTCCTTCGTGTAACAGATACTTTACAAATCTCGATGCCCCAGAACTTAGTAACTCTTGACCACCAATGCATTACCAACTGAACGGCTTGAGTGACCTTAGCTACACAATCACAACCTTCTGTAGTGGATATGATGCTAAAAGTCCATCTAGGGTCTAGCTCACTATCATTTTGTCCAGCATGTAACACTTTTGATTCCTTGTGTAACATTTTGGGCCACTACAGCATGGGCCGTTACACGTGAGAAATACTGACCATTTTAGTCACGACCATACCACGACCCCCCCCCCCCCCCCCCCCCAACTGCAGCAAAAATAGGGAAATATGAAGTACACATGAGTCGCTTGGAAAACATTTCTTTGAAACAAATATATACAAATAAGTTACGGCTAAAAACGCGTCATTCAGAAGACGATGTTGAAAAATAGGACAGGCGGTCAACTTACCTATTATATCATTATTTTTATTCTTTTAACGAATCATATTTTTACAATCACACCACGTATGTCACCTTTCAGAGCGAAAATGAAGAAATTAAAACAAAATGAGATACCTCATTATTTGAATCCAACACCAGTTCGTGACAAGAGAGATATGGATTTAGGAGACAACATTTTTACTTATATAAGTTCAATGTTGGGTAGTAACCAGGGCTGGGAGGAGTTACAAATTTTCCTTAACATGTTAACGTGTTAAATAATTCTGCGTTAACGAGTTAAATGACGTTAAATGTTAAAAAGAACAAAACTTTAATAACTTCGGCTATTTTTATTGATTTGAATTTGAATATAATTGAACTTACGCACAGTAAACTGTAGTTAAGATAGTTCCTTCAGGTTATCGTAAATTCTAACATTCAGCGATGTTTTCATTTAAGAAGACAATCGCTGCGGCCGTATCCCTTGAAAGACACCCGCCGTTGCTCGAATAGCAGTCCTTACATGGAAAAGAGGCATTCAGATGAAGCTGATATTGCTGTATCGTCAAATATCGGCGGTCCAACTTCGCCAACGTTGGTAGGAGGGCTGCGGACATCAAAATTATTCGTGTTCTTCAATTTCGTCAAATGGCTCAAAATTCGACATCATCGACACGCGCGATCCGGCTTGGGTAAACACAAGATAACGACGAAATGTTATATATTATACAATTATAATCTTCAAAGTAAAACGTTATTAACTTGGTTAAATTTTTTTGACGTTGTTAAAATAATTTAACACGCTCCCAGGGCTGGTAGTAACTGCTTCACAAGATATTATTTCAATAATTACTCCACAGATTAAGTTAAGACTTTGTTTTATTGAGGCGCCATAAAACTATCCGGGGTGGGGGAGGAGAGCAGGTTACTTTCAGCAAATTCGGCTATATAACATGCCTTATGTACATGAACTTCCGTGTTCATAATGCCCATTGTGTGCGCATCCGATGACTTTGATAAAGATTCACCGGGGAACCAAGAATTAAGACATAATAGTTTCAGAATGTGTTAACCATGTCCCTTTGACGAAATTTGACATTGACTGAGATACGTGTTTGGAGAGATGAAATGGTGAAGTGTGATTTTGAATGGTAACTACATTCAACAGACAAAAATACAGGCAAGCATTAACATTTAAAAAATATGTAGAAATATAGCCCATCCTTAACTCTTTGAACCCGAGATGTCGCTTTTCTGGTACATGAACATGATAGTATTTACTTTCATTAAATAGGATGGCAGGTAGGTTAAAGCGTGGGTACACCAATCAATATTTCCAACGTGCAGCCTCAAGGCTGCACGTTGAAAATATTAATTGCTACACCGTCACAATAAATATGGACTCTTCCAATTCCATGGCAGATACCACCAGGGTTCAGAGTGTTAATGCTCTTGGAATGTTTATTGTCAATGTAAAATGGCGAGATGTCAGGGCAATTTATATTGCCAGGCCGCTAAAACATTCAAAATTCTGCTTATTTCTCACAAATGGTGCTGCATGAAATTTCGCGTGACAGTTGACGAACATACTATACAAGCAGCATGAGATCAATAAGGAACGTCAGTTTTAATTGAATGTCGCCGCCCTTCGGGAATTCAGGATTAGATGTTTACCTAAAGTAAAACTGGCAAACACTATTAACGAAAATTTATTGTTTTTTCAATTGTTGCATAAGAACTCATATCTTATGACCTCTCTTCTAACGAATAATTTTCAGTGTGCTCGTCATACGTTTCGAAATGGTAATTCATCGAAGTCACCATATCTCAATTAATTCAAAAACAGTTGTCATGAAACTTACCGGTAATACAATTGTGCATATTAGCAAGAAGGGGAGTATATATTGAAACTTTAAAGAATATTCTTCACATATAGCAGATCTTTTGTTTCTAGGGCCATTTTTTGTAAAATTACATGTGGGCGGGAGTTTTTTTATTTTATTTTTTATTTCTGTAATTATTTCTTTGCCATTATGGGACTTTCTGATAGATGGCTCTCCTTGTGTGAATTAAGGGGAGCCATTATGGTACATAACAGAGTCTTTCTACCATTGGATTTCACTTGTCATACCGAGATTCGCCATTTTGGTCTCTTACGTGTCCATTTAATAACTTTATTCATAATCAAACGTTTTGATGCGTTCCGTTCCATGCACGCGCACCTAACAGGCAGCGCGGCGGCTCACTGGTTACGGCATTGGACTTCGTACTGAAAGATCCATGGTTCGATTCCCGTCAGGGATAATTGCGTCGTGTCCTTGGGCACCGTCCATGCCGTGAAACACCAACTGACAATCAGCCGTGGTTAACCTTTAACCTGTATTGCTAATGTTATGTCTTAGTCTGTCATTACTCCTAGGCCTTCCCAATTGATTTGCAAGTATGGCCGGTCTCTCTGGGGAATACCTGCAATAGGTGTTATACCATAGGAGAGCACAACGGTTGAACCATGGGCGGCTACTGATCCTCTTGTATTAAGTATCCCCCTGTATATGAAGGGGGTGGGGGGGGGGGGGTGTCATCGGCGCTACTAGAATTCATGTATATAGCAATCTTTGTATTCTTCATCTTCCATGTAGTTATAGAACAGGAAAGATACCACTCGTAAGAACTGTGCATTTCAGTAACAGATCACGAAAGTCTAAACTTATTAATGCCTATTTGGTTTCTCGTCTCTACTGAACCCGAGTAACAATCACAGCAGGTTGATAGTGTTGTGTAATTGGATCCACCGATCACTACCTAATCCAATGTAAGCCTTGGCGTTTTTTCAGTTTTCCGGTTCGGTTCCTGTTTTATCGGTAAATCGAAAAATCGAACCGCAAGACCCAGAAAGAACAGCCCTAGCGGTTTTGCGACTTTTGTGCACAAACGGATCAAACTATCGTACCATGAGAAAACTTGGCGAGTGACCACCATGGACTCTCGTCATTTGGTCTATCCATCAAAGAGGCGAATACATCGTGTTGTCATTATCACATTTTCTCCCTTATTGACTCGTCCAGTGGACGAGTCAATACGGGAGAAAATGTGACAATGACGACGCAGCCTAGGTTAGATAAACCTTATTCATTTCTTGTCCTGATTTGTGTTTTTTTTCCGTCTGAATAGGCTTTGTAGCCGATCCCCTAAGAATGACCAACGTGGAGTTAAAGTGAACCTAATGGAGACACTAACAGACTGGACGTCTTGTTGTGAGTGATGTCATACAAACTATTGAGGAATTGTTTTCAAACTAAGGAGCCTGAAGTGTTATTTACTATCGTCTCTTAACCTTTTACCCAACGCAAAGGCCAAAACGGTCAGCACTATTCTCAAAATTTTCATTATTTTTTCATTTTTTGTCTCCAATACATAGGTTATGACCCCTCGTTGGAACGAGCTCGTCGAGCTCGTTCCAATGAGGGGTCATAACCTATGTTTTTGAGACAAACAATGAAAAAAATTAGTTATTGATGAATTATTTTGCAAGTGTCGTCTGCTTTCCATGTTAGGTAAAGGTATAACACATTGAAAAACTGAACCGAAACCGAGGTCTTTTCTTGAACCTAAACTGAAACTGAAACCCAATCTGAAAAATCAAAACCTCCCAACTTTAATCCAATGCCCGATCTACCCGGCTGAAAGGTATACTACCCTAGGACAGGTAACGAACGACTTTAATACGTACCTTTTTGTTACTCTACTGGAAGCGTGTACTACAGCAACGAAATCAACAGACACATCAGATGGTTTTGAAATCGCAATGCGTATTTCCAGGAGTCATTCAACGAAGCGGGCCAACGCCGAAGGGACGGCTAACTGTATTTGGCGGCAAACGGCGTTGTGGCGGTCAAGTCTGTGTGTATTGTGATTATATGTTAACCCTTTACCCAACGTTACGGCAAAAACCGGCCAACTTTATTCACAAAAATCGCCAATTAATTTTCATTATTTTTCTCATTTTTTGTCTCAAAAACATAGATTTTTACCCCTCTATGGAACGAGCTCGTCGAACTGGTTCCAATGAGGGGTCATCACCTATGTTTTCTAGACAAAAAATGAAACAAATTAGTTATTCATGAATTTTTTTTTTTTGCAAGTGTCGTCTGCTTTTCATGTTAGGTAAAGGGTCAAAAGTGGAAAACAACAAATGCTAAAAAGGAGGTTGAAAGAGAATGTAAACACAAAAACAGAAGACTCGTGCCCCCAACGTTGTTTACGTCATATCTCCGGTACCTGACGTCTGATTTTCAAATTATCTTCAACTTTTTTTATGAGACCACGAGTACTCAAATTTCCTAAGATTCTGACTTGGTGCAGTGAAATACAATTTTGACGTTATCCGCCATCGAAAGGCATTTACTTAACAGCATCAACGATGTTTGGGTAATGTGGCTACACATTGAAAAAGCTTAACTTCAACCATTCTCCTACCCGCTTGTGAAAGACAATTAGTGCTACGTTTTGGAGTTTTGGGGGCAGGGCAATTAGTAAATTAAAGGGGGCGGGGGTGTATCACGGCGTTGTAGACGACATATCTCAGGTATCTGACGTCAGATTTTCATTTTTTTTTTCAACTGTGTGTTTGGGACTATGGATTTTAACCCTTTACCTAACATGAAAAGCAGACGACACTTGCAAAAAAGATTCTTGAATAACTAATTTTTTTCATTTTTTGTCTCAAAAACATAGGTTATGACCCCTCGTTGGAACGAGCTCGACGAGCTCGTTCCAACGGGGGGTCATAACCTATGTTTTTGAGACAAAAAATGAAAAAAATAATGAAAATTAATTGGCGATTTTTGAGAATAGCGCTGGCCGGTTTTGGCCGTTACGTTGGGTAAAGGGTTAAAAGGTTACATGTTCAAACCTTCTGCAAGTGGATTTTAGTTTTTACGTTTCTTTGCACCCCTTTTAGATTTGACGTCATGGCGCTCAGTTTGTTGCGTCAGTGAGCATACAAATGTGCCTAAACATCATGCCAACTACCCCTTGCGCCCAAGTGTTTGGTTTCTATAAGGATATGTTTGTTGAAGTAGGGGTTGTACTAAATTGGAGGGGGTGTAGAAACATAAACTTACGTAACAACTTAGAAAATGACGTTAAATACACAAAATAATAATAATAAAAAAAGCTAATTTTTATTTTTCGAGCTCAACAACATGATATTTTTTTTATGTAAATCGAACAATCTTTTATTTTTCGGCGTTGACGTCCTATCGTCACCCCAACTGCAGATCCCAGATAATTCTTCTTCAGCTAAAAAGTCATTGCATTTTTAGTTTTTTGAGCTGTACAATGCACTAAAATTTCATAAAAATTTACCGACATTTAATTTTTGGTTACGTTGGCGTCAATAACGTCTTCGAAAAATACGATCAGAGCCCTTTAGAATTCTCCAGGCCGGTACTATGTTTTTAGATAAGATTTTTGTTGGAAATGATATTTCCAAAATTTGAAAGTGGAAAGCTTATTACAGGAGTTGAAATTAAAAGACAAAAAAGAAGTAAAATTCGCATCAATCACATCGGAGACAGAAATTAGGGAATTGTTGTTCATCCCTTTTCAGAAGAAATTAAGGTGTATGATTGCGTTACATTTTGTGAGAATTGGTTCATTAGAAATACCATAAATCGTACAGCTAAAACTAGAAGTCCTGTCATGAAATGCGCACAAATAGCACGTCGACATGCGCGTTAATCTACGTGTTATGACGATAGTAAGGCTATCAAATTCTGTACATGTGGCCTGTGCATAAGCAATGTTTCAACCAACTCGGAGGTCCATTGGCAGAAACATTGCCTGTGTTTGCTATGGGTAACCAGGAGAACCTGCCGCGCTTTGGATGCCATTCGATATGGCAATTGCGCGCAATTCCTACGCGCAATTAAGCCTAGATAAACGCACACTTCGTGACAGGACTTCTAGTTTTAACTGTGTTGTCTGTTACGTAGGTAAGGAGTCTTACGATTATTAAGTCATCCAACTTCGTTGGATGACCTTATGGTCGGAAGTCTCCGACGTCGAATAACAAATTACCTCACAAAATAGTCCGGCCGCCAAATGCCAACTGTCTGTCCAACCTCTAAGTCGCGTCCAAACTTTTTGTCTCTTTGGTTTCTCATGGCGGTACAATTTGAGATATTCGTCACAGAAAAGGGGTACCCAATGTCAATTCACACAGTTAGCCCAGGTGCTGAAATTCCCATATATAATCGGCATTTGCTTGATAAAATCTAGACGTTTTACTCATGTAGACACAAATGACATTAGTCAATGCATAAATAAGCGCATTTTAGCCTAAAACTGCGATTTTCTTTGGCTGATGTGCTGCAATCGGTCTTTCGAGGGGTGGGAAAAGTTCGAAAAAGAAATATCAATGAATATGAGAGAGCTATGCGTCTATTTGCAAAATAATTTCTCCGTAAATTTTTTGAGAAAAATAGCTTTGAATGCCGGGAAGATTTGCCCTCTTTATTGGGAGATTTAAGTGATGAAAGACGGACAACGAAAATGTGGGCGGACGCCATCTGAGGCCGGTTTTTTCATGATGTTGTATGTTCGTGCTGAACGGGAAAATGACTGGCCCCTTCACCTTGATGTTGTGCGAAGTATGTTGGCATTCTTTTTCGTATCCGGCCATATGATAGGAATTAAGCGAGGTGTGGCCTGTACTACCTCCGTTAAATGGAGAATCTTGAGCCTAATAGTTTTGTCCATTTCATGAGAGATGAACATGTCAGGAGACACATTCCGGATCTATGGAATGGGTTATGGAGTGATATGTTCATAGAGACTACATTTATCAGATATGACGACAGTAGGTCGGTATTATAGGCGTTATTTTCAAATAAGAAACCCTTAAGGTATGGACTCTAAGTTTGAATGCCAGTGGCTCCTTAGCTCATAGCATATCAGATACACGTGGGGACAAGAACGCAGACAGAACCCCAGTTTTCCACAAGAGGAAGGCACAGAGCGAATTGCCTCCTATGCTGTTGATTGGCCGCAAAGGTCTCTCCTCCAAACTTCAGATGTGTATAGATGCTATGGATCCGTCACAACACCCCCTGAAACCATTGTCAGTATCATAAATTGTAGGCCCTGGGTCTATCAACTCAACGTGGATAAGGTCCTATAGTTAGCTTCAGCACTTATGATCAAGTTCGATTAGAACCTTTCTAGGGTATTCTACGACCCTATTCCAACGCCGGTCCAAACCATGGCTGTGTAAAGAACATTTGTCAGGGTTGGTAGTATTAACCCTTTACCCAACGAATCGGCCACATCCGCCCGCGTAATATGGCAAATTCAGCAGTTGAAAAAAATATTATTTTTCAAAAGATTTCAACAAAACCATATCATGTGACCCCTCGTTGGAACGAGCTCGAAGAGCTCGTTCTAACGAGGGGTCACATGATATGGTTTTGGTGGAATTTTTTTAACAATTTCAAAAAATGATATTTAAAATAATAAATTTTGATATCGTCTGCGTTGGGTAAAGGGTTAAAGTTTATGATACGAACCTCATATACACCAGTGTAATCGGACTACTTTCAAGCTCTCACAGCTTCGATATTAAGGGACTTCTCTCTTACGAATTTTCTCCACTGCCTACATAAGTCTTTCGCGAGACTGGTGACCTGCGGACTTCTAAATCAAAGTCGGATTTAAGAAATAAAATGATGGTTGTTTCATTTAATGGAATGGTTGGCAGGAGGCATACAGCAATAGTGATAGATGCTGTACATTGTTGTTCTTCATTGGCCAGTTTCTGGCAATACGCACCAAGCGACAGTTATGAACTTTGAAAGAGAGTTTAGATATAAATCAGCACTTGCAATCTAGTGACGTCTATTTGATCTTTGACAGATATGTGGATTGCAGCACCAAATCTGTAGCCAGGGCTGATAGAGAAGTTCTTCGAGTTGGTGAGTGTTCATAATAGCCGTAAAATATATTCTCCCACCACAAAAACAAATTTTGATGACCGCTGCAAACAATGCGCATTTAACTGGTAGGGTGCTAAGTTTTTTTGGTTGTCAAAATTTGTTCACATATTATTGCTTTGTTACAATTTATGGGAGAGTGCCTACAGGCATTCTCCCATAAATTGTAGCAGGACAAATCTACCCAAACTAAATAATATCACATCAAAAATTAACTGAAGCCCATCCACAGGATATGAAGCCTTTAAGCTGTGGTACCTGCACATCAGGATAAAGCCCAAAAATGGGCTTCCGGCACTCTACCAGTTAATAGATATAGTATGTGAACAGTTTGCCGCTGACAAGTTTAGTATGTGAACAGTTTGCCGCTGACAAGTTGTTTGAGTTGAATACAATGAAACATAAACTGGTGATAACTGGCAAAAATGAAATCCCCGTCGAATTGAGCAAAGGATGAGCGAGAAAACGACTCGATCTGACAACGAAGCTCGAAGAAGCAGACAATGTTGTCGCTCATCAAGCCATTAAGGTTGCGTCTGATAAACATGTAGTGTTGCTTGCAAACGACACCGGTTTGTACGCTTTGTTAAGAATATATATAAGTATTATACATACCAACACTAAAGTGACCACTTTCGCAGAGAGCAAATGTGTCTTTATGTTACAAGGCCTTAACGGTTGTCTAGGTTAGGACTCTAATAGCGTCTTCTGGGGCTGACTCCTTTGTTTTACAGCAAGGGTAGAAAGTTTGTGTCTGTGGCAAACTGTTTCTATTCTCAAGTGGCAGCCACTGCTGAACAATTAGGAAATCAACAAACACACTAGAACTCGTGGATTCAGTTTCTTCCGTTGTTTATTAAGTAAAGTTCAAGTAAACTCTCAGAGCTTGAAATGCAACGACATCCTTTAATATTACACCACACCTGTCGGACGTCAGCTTCTATACCAGTACACCAGGACTTCTTGGGTTCCAATAGCTTCAACGCAAAAATCTAACATCGACGCGACTTAACTATTTAACAAAGTTTTATCGGAACGGCATTTTCACTCATAGCCCATACCAACGCTCCGTTCCTTTCTGCCCGTTGGAAAATCAGATTGCGACTGACTTTTACCCGACCGACCAGTGGATTATATCGTCCACTCGCCAACATGACGAAGACTGCGTGACTTAGATAAGAACAGAACAATGTTGAATTATCTGAAGCCAGCGGTGGGTCTACCATCTCAATTCAAAGTGTAGTCACCCTCCCCATTGTCTCTAGCAGTTAGCGATTGTAAACTATTCAAATATCAGGCTTTCTCCAGTGTTCGGGAGAATACATGACATTCCGATGACCAGTTTCATAGACACTCGTCTATGAAACTGTCTGGTTTTAGTATTTTCTCATTAATTACAATATAAGTTTTAATATTAGCCTCTTAATCGCCAGACAATCGTCTACTATCCTGCCCTGTTTCATATATTTCCCTTCAATTATAACACTTGTTTAAACTGCAAATTACGAGGTTTAATTCTCAAATTAATTCTCTCGTGTATTTATTCATTCTAACTAACAATAGTTTTAGAAGAATTTATTTTCCGGGCTATTACCCCTCTCGTAGGCTGCATTTCGCTACATAAACCTACCCTACCTAAGATCAAAATCCAAAGGGAATTTGATCTCAATAAGAAGATTCAAAGCCGAAATGGAGCATACAGAGAGGCTAATAGAATGCCATCTCGTCATAATGGAAAGTATAGGGTCACCTCGGGTGCCTGGTGCATGGTAACGACTGTCCGTGACCTCGTTATGAACTCTGTAATAAAAGAAAAATAAACCACTCAATGTGAAATATGTACCTCTCACACACATGGCAACGGCCTCAACTATATCAAATATATATCATTCAGGTAGTGGAATGAGGAGATAAATCAACGAACTATGCCCCTATATAATTATCTATCTTTGTCCACACTGCCCTGCGAGCTAAACACACTGCCCTGCGAGCTATACACACTGCCCTGCCAGCCATACACACTGCCCTGCGAGACACGACCACCCGCTCCGCTCCCTTGGTGTACGTGCTTCTAGTGCCTTTTCTGACAATCAAGCCACACTCGTACTAGTTTTCCGATTGTCTTGTAATGTAGGGTCTCTGGTGAGTATTTATTTGAACCCTGCCAGATCCTCTATTTTTAAATCGTCTAAATTTCTTAGTGATTTCCGACGTCAAGACTTTCGTAGTTAAATCGAATGGTAAAAATGGCCAAGGAAGACAATCACACGCGATCCGTATTCCCTCAACATCGCCCCACACCTCCACTCTTCAATACAATATCATGAAGAGGTTAGTATCGGCACTGACGGAGTACTTTCTGGAACTATTTAATTTATGCATTTACTCGTCAGGCGGTACACTCGTTACATTATAAGTCCTATAAATACTCCCCGGACTTGAATAAAAATGAAAGTGGAATCTATCATAAGCTGGATGACGTTGACTACACAACACATACATCTGGCACCCTGTGGGCAAACAAAGGAATTTAAGTTGGGCCTGGTCCTTCGATGGATGTTGAGGAACCTTCTAAATGGGTTAAAGGAGGATCTCCTTGGTATCCTCCACCTTTATCGGATTAAGTTTATGTTAGAAACCTGGTGGTTGCATTCGTCCACATCCGGCTCAGCTATGGGTATACACTCATAACTACCAGGTGTATCCGAACATTCCCTTACCTCAACATCAAAACCGCGCTCAACCGGTTCCTCCCGACATCTATAACCGATCAAATCTGGGCAGTCTTGAATATCAATAAAAGTTGATCGTGCCTCAAAAGTTAAAAACCTGGGATTCATCGTCAGGCAGTAATAAACCATATACCGTTCTAATTTAATAATCATACGATTATGCAAAATATCAGCAAACATGCATCCAAATGTGGTTTCATTAGTTAAAGGGTCAACAATATATGTATTTGGTCGCACTACGACATAGTGCTGCCTCCAGGGTGCGCAATGAACACCACACTGTTCACAACATAAATATCGACAGGCATACTGTCGTATCGCATCCTCCACATATGGAAATAATTGTGTACGCAAGTGTCGCAAGCGATCCTGATAATCGGCTTGATATGCCTCGTGTCGGGCAAATTTACTGGTGGAGGAAGTCGGAGTACCCGAAGAGACTCGCCGAGCAACGGCGATCAACTACCAGGCTCCCCAATGTACTAACTCCAGGTTAGCATTAGTTGAAGACAAGTACACCATCGACGTGCATTACGCTTTAGTACACAGTGTTGCCATGTCCCCCGCCATCCGATTAAATTTGCATATACCCTAAACAATCATTGTCTTTGAATCAACGCAAAGAACGTTTCGCAATAGAGACTTGTGTTGACCAAATCTTTGATGATATTACCATTATTATTGAACAAGTTTGTTTACTTAATATTTTGAAGATTCACCACAGCTGTAGTTTTATAATAGCTACACGTGATTCCACTAACCGTGTTAATATCTTGACTTGATGTTTTGAAGGTCAATTAAATACTTATTGATTGGAATATCTATAATCGGAGCGCGCAGAGAATATTTGTTTTTCTTTGTGAATGGTCATCACTTTACACCAATGGTGGTCTGCGCACAAACTCAGCGAAAAGTGAGTAAACAAACATCCCATAAAGGCGTCAACACTCTCGAAAAACCTACGTTCGAGGGTTTATTCTTGCTTGTCTCACTTTCTGAATTGTATACCTGCTACTTATTCTTCCCGGTTCTCCCATTTCGCGTTAGACAACATTTTATAGTTGCTTTCATAATTTGGAAATCACTCACCTTCGACAGTGGTGTTTTAGTTTTATCATCTAGGCATCGCGTTTCAATTAGGCAGTACAAGTTCTGTTATCATATTTTTTGCATTTTAGATTATAAATATGCTAGTAAACATGCGCACTTTATCAAACCTCAGGTCTGTCTTAATAGCTCCAACGTGATTGTCTTGCAGCTACCTTACAAATAGTGTGACATTAACAGACATGCCACTCATGGCTGTCCTCAAACCACCATTACGGCATGGTTTCGTCAGATTTAATTTTAAGCAGAAGGTATTCCTCTACGGGAACAATAAAGAAGAGAAATATTGACTGCATAATATCTATATTTCGTCCCTCGAGTACATCATAGCACCAACTGCAGTGCTAAATCGTCCCTTATGTGGATCAAGGTGTCATCTGCAATGCTAAAGCATTGCAGATGACACCTTGATCCACATGAGGGGAGATTTATAGACAGGCTGTGACATTTTGTACATAAATTTGTGTTTGTCATTATCAATATTTATTTTTATCCTAGCAGATGTGTTATTTTTAACTGTAATTTTGTTTACTAAAGCAGTGGCGGCGCCAGAAATTTTTTTGTGGGGGGAGGGGGGGGGGGGGCAACTAGGGGGGCAGACTCCCATGAAGGGGGGCAAATACGTAAAGGATCATATCATTACTTTGTTATGAGGTAGTTCAAACTTGGACCCAAAGTCCGTAATATACTTTTTTGGTTTGGTACGTCCTGTGGACGTACCAAACCAAAAAATTATATAACGGACTTTGGGTCCAAGTTTCGACTAAATGTAATGGTAACTAGCGGTCCTCCTTTCAAAAAATCCTGGATCCGCGTCTGGTGGGACTGTGCGTGTGAGAGAGAGAGAGAGAGAGAGAGAGAGAGAGAGAGAGAGAGAGAGAGAGAGAGAGAGAGAGAGAGCGAGAGAGAGAGAGAGAGAGAGAGAGAGGGAGGGGTGGGTGGGGAGGGAGAGGGGAGGGGAGGGAGAGGGAGAGAGGGGGAGAGAGAGAGAGGGAGGGTGGGAAGAGAGGGAGAGGGGGAACAGTGCAAGGGAGATAATGCCCGTCTGTCATAATGCGAAATCCATGATTTTTTTTTAGACAAGGGATATGGATAGACATGCCTTTGTTGGCTCATAACTTAATTATAACTTATAAGTATCTGCATCCGAGTCTTTAAATCTCTACTGCCTGGATGTGTTCATCAGCTAGCCTGAGGCTTTGGGCTAAGTGTGTATGGGAATAAAAAAAGAGAGGGGTGTGTGTGTGTGTGAGAGAGTGACTGAATGTGTTTGTGTGTGAGGGTGGATGGAAATGCATGCGAGATGGTTGGGGGGGGGGAACTGGGGGGTGGCAAAGCCTTCGTTTGGGGGGGGGGGCGCAAATGCCCCCATGCCCCCCCCCCCCCCCCCGTAGCGCCGCCACTGTACTAAAGTGAAATGAACTAAAAGTCTTAATCTTTGATCAAGTCTATAGAGAAATAATTAACGGTTCTACGTCATCCAAATCTATTTCCTTACTTAAATTAAGAAAATGGGACAATCGGGATGTCACACTTTTGAGAAAAGTTAACTCTTTTCTATATATCAAACCTGCGAGGGAAAATCCAATTAATAAGCAAGCGTGACCAGCCGGTGGCCAATACTATAAAACGTTTACAATTGTATTTTCTGGAAGTGAATTTTCTAGGTGTGACTTTAAGTGGGTTGAAATGAACCATTTTATTCAGTAATATAAATAGGTAGAAAATACAATTCTAGAAAATAAAATTGTATGAAATTGTAAGATCAACTGAATGAATTGTTATGCACCTTGTTATGCACCTTGATACTCGAACACCCCTCAGACGATTGAGAAACAATTGACAAGATGAACGTTTAACGTGGATTCCCAGTAAATAATTGGCATAGGTCCTTTTACATCCAGACATGAACTCGTTCATTTTCTGCATGATTTTCAGAGATAGTTCAGCTTTCACGCACTATATTAAAACTTTCGCCTTTTTTTTTTACGAAAGTTCATATTTCATAGTCTTTTCATTTTTATTCACATGAAATAGGTACCCGTCATTTTTTCTTGCAGTTTGTTCATTGATTGATTGAGTGATTGATTGGGGTTTATCGACACTTTTAACAGCCAGGGTCATATCGTGCAGGACAATTTTTACGGAATGGGTGGAGAAAACCACCAACCAGCTGCGAGGAACGGGCCGACTAACTATCTTACCAACCTAACATAAGACCACACAAAGTAGATCTTCTGTTTCTCAGACCATTATTTGTAAAATTTCATGAGGGCGAGCGGTTTTTTATTTTGTTTTTTATTTCTGTAATTATATATTTGCCATCAAAAGTTCATGTGTTTGATTTATGATTTGGGCTTCATAATCTACGGAATAGCATGAGTGGTGGTGTATTTCGACCTTTGAGAGCAAGAAGGCTTTGCAATGCTAAAGCATTGCAAAACCTTCTTGCACTCAAGGGACAAATTTGTCATTTTTTTAAAACTTGGGTAACATACGAAACATAAATCATTTAATTTTTATTTTTGTTAAGTTTAAATTGGTTATAAAAAGAGAGCATGCGGCAGATACAAGGACCATGCGGGAGGGTTCTGCAAAACAGATTTTTAACTGTTGAGGCCTAACCGGGAATATTTTGAGGGTAACTTTCGAGTTTTTTTCGTGTTAAGTGAAGACATAATATTCCAAATTCATAAGAAGTCAGACTTCCTTTTATTTATTTCAATAAACGAAAATAACAGAATGGTCTGATTTGTATGGCAAACCGATTGCATTAAATAGTTTAATAGATCATCAGTTATGAGGCTACCCAAACGATTTAGCCAATTTAGCCAACACTGAGTGTCTACTGTCTACATTCCACCTTTGCTGAGAAAGTGTGCTTTTTGCAGTAATTTGCAAGCTTTGATTCTCATGGGAAAAGAATCACAAATCTCACCCATAAAATTTTGCCTCTATCGGAATGACAATGTCTGTGTTTTATGTAACGATGAGCACATTGCTTGTATAATGAACGAAGAACGAGTTACAAGATCAAAAGCGGGTGAAAACCTAATTTTGCATTTTTAAATGGGTTTCTACATGGAATTTAGTCAACTGTTCAAACTGACGGGGAAAAACATTATAAAGTGACCTTTGGTATTTCCAATCGACTCTGCAAGTAAATGCCTGTAGTTTGTGAAATGATGCACACTCTGATGATACATATTCGGTAAAATTTTTTTAAAAATCGTTTTTTTGTGAAGTTTCCGTACCATTTGAATTATATTTGGTCTCATTTAGTGATAAGTCTAGCAAATTAGAGGGAGATAACTTTAGAGAAAATCGCTGAATCAGTGAGAATTGTCAGCCGCGGTTCCTCAAAGAATTTGACTGATGGACAAATAGTTTGCCATAGAGAGATGGGGAGAGACTTATTTTTCTATAATAGTACTGTTGTTTTAATTTTGGAAAGAAGGAAATTATTTAGAGCGTGCGGTTAAAACTAGAAGTTCAGTCAACAACTACCCTCTTATCTTGACATAATTTTGCATAGGAATTGTGCGAAATATCCCCATCGAATGGCATCCGAAGCACGACACATTCATTTAGTTAGTGATAACAAGCACAAACAATGTTTCAGCCAATGGACTTCCGGGTTAAACCCGGAAGTCCATTGGCTGAAATATTGCTTGTGTATAGGGCATATATACCCAATTTGATAGCATTCCTATCGTCATAGCGCGCAGAACAACGCGCAGAACAACGGGCAGAGTGGCTTGCTATTTGTGTGCAATTCATGCCAGGACTTCTAGTTTAACTGCATGTTTGTAAAATATGTTTGGGTTATCTGGACTTGTGTTAAAAGGAATGTGTAATTGACTTTGTGTTCTTTTGTCGGTCCTAATATTAGAATTCTCCAAGCAGTTAATTGCCTGTGTTGTGGATCAATTCATTCAATAATATTGTCCGCTCATGATATTTGTGAATCCCGGACACGAGCACATTGATTCATTCCTAATTAAATCTTTACCTGTGAATTCAATATTCAAAGTACATTTCGTCTCATGGGAGTCTATTTGGTTTACATGGAAGCGACCTTTATACAAGTTCCAGGTTATTCTGTTACGATGAGATCAATTAAATATGTCGTTGAAAATTACATTGCCAAATGGTAGTAACCCCTGCTACAATCACTAACGTTCTCGTTACCACGACATTGGAGTAAATCGTCGACTGCAACTCTGGAGCAAATGATCTAGTTAATTTTGCATTTATCGACCTCTTAATGTGGCGCGGTGGCTTAGTACGTAGAGGTGCACGCTGCAAGCCGAAAGGTCCTCGGTTCTAACCTAACCTGCGGCAACCGCGCTGTGTCCTTGGGCAAGACACTTCAGCCCCATTGCCTATGTAGAGGCACGGTGACGCTGTGTCCTAAAGCGTACTGCACGTCGATGTTGCACCTGTCTTCAACTAATGCTAACCCTGCTTCTGTGGCGTTAGTCTGTATTAGGAGCTGACAGTTGCTCGCCGTTTCTCGATGGTTCTCTCCGAGTACTCCGGCTTCCTCCACTCGTAAAACTGTCATGGTCATGATTAGCCATTGTGCAGAAATATGTGACCTTAAACACCAATAAATAAATATAAATAAATCGACCTCTTAATAAATTCTTTAATCCCAATTATTCTCGTAGGGCCTTACATTTAGAAGCTAGTCTCAAAACGTGTTATATGTTAAATTATAGTTTCTTAGCCTGATGGTTACCTAGCCATTCGGGCAGCGGTGTAGATATGCTGAGGGGCGGGGCTTCCTGAAAAGTTTTAGCCTTATATAGATTCACACCTGAAATCTCTAAAACTGGTTCATATAGTTTCATCCTGATATTTCTTAGGTCAATTTGCTGTAGTTATTCCTTCCTATGTAGGTATTTAAGCCTTCCGAGAGCGCAGTGGCTCAGTGGATACGGCATTGGACTTCAAACCGAAAGGTCCACGGTTTGATCCCCGCCAGTGGTTATTGTGTTGTGTCTTTGAGTGAGGCATTTTATCTCGACTGCCCACGTGAGGGTGGGGGTGGGGGAGCACGGTGGAGCTGTGTACTAAAGCGTACTGAACGTCGATGACGCACTTGTCTTCAATCAATACTAACCTGCTTCTGTGGAGTTAGAATGTTGCGGAATGTGACCGTTGTTCGGTGGGTCTCTCCAGGTTCTCCGATTTCCTCCACCCATAAGTCTGTCCGACACTAGGTGACCCTGGCTGTTGAACGTGTTGTTAAACTCCAATAAATAAATAAACAATTAACCCTTTGCCCAACGTAACGACCAAAACCAACCAGCGCTATTCTCAAAATTACCAATTAATTTTCATTATTTTTTTATTTTTGGTCTCAAAAACATAGGTTATAGCCCCTCGTTGGAACGAGCTCGTCGAGCTCGTTCCAACGAGGGGTCATAACCTATGTTTTTGAGACAAAAAATTAGTTAATTTTGTTTGCAAGTGTCGTCTGCTTTTCATGTTAGGTAAAGGGTTAAGCATTTCGAAAGTACTCAGAGTGCTCCAGTTGGCATGGCAGTTTATTTATCTTTATCTACGGGGGGGGGGGGGGGGGGGGGGGGGTATACACTCCTAACCCAGAACGAGGCAACTGGAGGTGGAGATGGGAAAATATATTTTTATGATGATGCCATTGGCCGCACAAAAATATTTTGTCCCACTGCATTTAGACCGGCTACGCTCTTGTGCTCGTTCACTATGCCTCATCAGACAGCATTATAAGTAAACCACCCACAGACAAGGAGGCGAACATGAAAGATGCAGAATGCTTTGTGTTTTTTTTTAAATTCAGAATCTTATTGTTCAAGAAAAGTGAGAGTGGCTTTGTTGTAATAAACCAACACCAGTAATCCTCTCATCAAGAGCGGGAATATACACCATTATCGTCTGTTAAAGCCGTTTTTTAAACCATTCAAGGAAAGTTACGGTAGAGTGGAATCTAATTTTGAACCCTTTACCTAACGTAACGGCCAAAAACGGCCAGCGCTATTCTCAAAACTCGCCAATTAATTTTCATTTTTTCATTTTTTGTCTCTAAAACATAGGTCATGACCCCTCATTAGGGTCATAACCTATGTTTTTGAGACAAAAAATGAAAATAATAGTTATTCAAGAATTGTTTTTGCAAATGTCGTCTGTTTTTCATGTTAGGTAAAGGGTTAAACAGCTCGTGCATATTCCGCAGCGACCGAAATCCGTCAACTACTCGAAAACGCCAACTACTTGTATAAGGTCATAAACGCTGGTAGATTAAGCATACAATTCGTCCAAACGTTGTGTGACTTAATTCATCCTAAACTTTCGAAGGTATTTCAAAGAATGGTGGAAGTTTGATTAAACTACGAATTTATATAGTCCCTTGAGTTCAACAAGGCGCAACAATGCTTCAGCATTGCAGATGGCGCTTTGTTTCACAAAATGGACGATATTTAATGTACATCAACTAGAGAAATGGACTTTACTGAATGAATATCCACCTGCAGTTGAGCAAATCTCCGCTACTTCGGTTGTGGGTTATAGCGCACATCCTTCTCCTTGATCATCCTTCTCCGTCATCAATCATTTTCTCAAAGGGAAATTACCTTATTGGACCTTCTTCATGTGGAGTGCCCTGTGAAACTTCGACACAATGGTATTATCGCGTCATCAGGTACATAGAGGTTATCTACGCTACTTTAGTGAAAATCGGGAATTATCATATGACTCGTCCGTTTTGTTCACTTTAAAACATTTGATATTTCGTTTTCATATTAATCAGTGATAAATAAAACCTTCCGTCAGTTTCATTGGTCAATTTCAAAACTAGACAATTTGATTGGCTGAACAAAATATAACTAGGCCACATTTTCAAAATTTGCATAATTAAAGTTGGGAGCTTTCAATGGTCAATTTCAAAACTGGACAATTTGATTAGCTAAACAAAATACAACTGGGTCATATTTGCATAATTTCAGTAGGGAGAATTTACGTTATCTGTCCTATTTCGGGTGGGTTACATTGTATTAATCTTTTACCTACAAGAAAAACTCCATTCATTTTTTTTATATTCACTTTTTGCTTCCAAAACATAGGTTATGATCCCTCATTGGAACGAGCTCGACGAGCTCGTTCCAATGAGGGGTCATAACCTATGTTTTGGAAGCAAAAAATTAAAATTTTTAGTTATACGAGGATGTTTTCTCCAAGTGCCGCCTGCAACTCAAGTTAGGTGATGGGATAAAAGGGTCATACTAAGTGGCTAATTTGTGCGTGTGTGTGTCATATGATAAATAGAATATGAAATGAGTGTTTTCCTTATATAATATTTATGAAACGAGTCTAAGAATTTTCCCTTTTGACCAGCCTCTGGCTCTTTCTCAAAGGGAAATGACCTTATTGGACCTTCTTTATGTGGAGTGCCCTGTGAAACTTCGACACATTGGTATTATCGCGTCATCAGGTACATAGAGGATATCTACGCTATTTTAGTAAATTACGGGAATTATCTTACGAGTATGGACCTGAACGTTGTATTTTTCCAAGAGCGCTTGTGCGAGTGAAAAAATAATACGTTCAGGTCCACACGAAACAGCGTAGATTTTCTTTTTATTATAGATATATTTACTGCGCAGTATTCAGCCCAATTAGACTGAAAACAGTTTCATGACAATAACAGAGATCCGCTGATCGTTCTTTCAAGGCGACGTTCAAGGCTATGTCATGCGCCGAAGCCTAACGTCCTTTAGGAAGCTACTGAAAACATTCATCGTGTGGACCTGAACATATTATTTTTCTTTCAGGTCCACACTGATGAGATAATTCCCTATACTGACTAAAATAGAGTAGATTTTCTTTTTATTATGTTATACGAGGCATTTTATTGCACAATATTCAGACTGTTTCGACCCCCAAACGCGTACGTTTCAAAACAATAACAAAGATCAGCTGATCGTTCCTTCAAGGCGACGTCATGCGCCGAAGCGTGACGTCATTCAGGTAGCTACTGAGGGATATTTCTCGATATCTATCAAGTCGATGGATATCGAGAAATATATTTTAGATAATCTGCGATAATTCACAGGCTGGCACATAATAAAGCATAGTATTCCAAAAGTCAAGGCACTCGGGACACTTCACTAAATAGAATGTTTCTGACAAACCAATAAATGTTCTAGAATTTGACCTTCCATGTATGGGATTGAATTTGGGCTGACCCCCGTTCTGAAGGGTTCAAGTTTAAAAATATTTTAAAATAAAATCGCTCCTTTTGATTTGCTCTCTAACATTCTGTGGATGTTGTAGAACGCCTATTTTGAGTTTGAAAATCGGACATCCTGGTATTCTGAACGTAATATATACATTTAAAACTAGAAGTCCTGTCATGAAATGCGCACAGATAGCACGTCGATATGCGCGTTAATCTACGCGTTATGACCATAGTGTGTCTATCAAATTCTGTACATATGGCATGTGCACAAGCAATGTTTCTACCAATGGACCTCCGGGTAACCTGGAGGTCCATTGGCAGAAACATTGCCTGTGTTTGCTATGAGTAAACAGGAGAACCTGCCGTGCTTTGGCTGTCATTCGATATAGCAATTGCGCGCAATTCCTAAGCACAATTCAGCCTAGATAAGCGCACAGTTCGTGACAGGACTTCTAGTTTTAACTGTAACCAATCTGGAATTAGTTTCTATTTTACACACAACGAGCTCACTAAATTTCATGTGGGTCGAGATTTACCGAGGTGTGCCAAGGCCCAAATCGAATTTACGGACCGGGTTTATAAATTAGTTTATATTTTTTTTTAAAATATGAAGAACTGATATCCCTTTCCACACGTCGCAACTCGGTTGATTCCGTTCCAATATTATTACCTCGTCTCTATGACCGACGTCGTCATTTTGTCGAGTTCTCGATTTCTATATTTAACTTTTAGTAACATAAAATGCACAGCAGATATGCTCCTTTGCACCGGACGATGAACACATATATCTACTTTCCAGAATCATAAGAAATGGAAGCCCGCCAATTCGACTTAAAAAGAAGGGCCGACGCCCAAATCCCTGACTTGAATTTTTTTTTTATCCCATAAATGGCTGTTCATTCGAACAATAAAAGCCTTGGATACATTTTTGCTTTTTTCACCTAGTAAGGTGATAAATTTTCCCCATAGGTATAACACTGAAATAATTTATTCCTTTTGTAGAGACGGACTTGTTGACCTCTGATCCCTACAGCATTGGTGTAGTATAATTACCAGTTCAGTTGTTGTTTTCTTTAAACCTTTTTGAAAGTATTACACAATGCCAGTAGATAATACTACACATTGTTCATTTAATAAAATATGCTTGCAAGTTTAGCTAAAGTTTGTAGGGGAATTATTTTTAGACAGAAATGTATCACTGCGCCTTTTTTTATTTTGGGCAATTTTGCTTGTCTTCGAATTGGACCTATGTGCTCCTCACTTCTCGCTGCGTTTTGTGGCGAGTAACGGCACGATTTCGCCGCGACTGCCTTGTAACAGATTTATGGGATAAACAAAATAAACGTATAGTGTTTTCAAGTAAAAAATTTATTCTACTCGTAGAATTGAGAAAGAAACCGACTCGCTACAGGCTCGTCGGTTTCATTCTTAATCCCACTCATAGTATAAATATTTTATTTGAAAACGCTATACGTTTATTCTATATGTAAAATTCGAAGCCAGGAGAGGCAAGGAGAGGCAGGCGATAACGTTTTGCACTTTGCCAGTCTGTCAACCAATAAATTTGTAAAATTAGATGGCCCATCATTTTTGTCACATCTGCAGACGACTGTATTAACAACTTTATCATCAACGTTGACAGTAAATATGAATTTTCTCAGATATAGTACTCGAAATACTTTATGCAATACCCCGCTAAATATAGGTACACAACTGTTAAATTCGAACTGTCAAATGTTCATGACATCAAACTCAAAATTCAAATCTAACCAAACAAGTTTGAAAGGCACGGAGCTGAAGGAATTTAAAAAAAATAATTACGCTATCCATATAACATATATTTCCACAGACACAATAATATTAGATTCCAAACACTAATTATAAGATAATCATCAAGAATTTAATTAATAAAGCACCGGATAAAACTAGTACTGAAATGGTTAACAGGATAATCGGTTTAAAACCAGTTAGCTACCTAACTAACCGATTAGAAAAACCGTCAACCGGTTATCCGAAATATCAATAGTGATCGTCAATCCACGTTTAAAACCTATAGTCCAGGCACATTAGACATAAAAATGAGAAAGTAAGGAAAAAAATCGGAGAAAGCTGATTTTTTTTATATGTTTCCGGGACACACATTGCGGATAAAGTGTGAAAAGTCCCCGCGAATCCGAGTTGAGCTTTTTTAGTTATAGCGTTTTTTTGATAAAAAAAAAAAAATTAAAAAAAATTCGACCCAGCTCCATATTTCTCATTCTTATTCGCCTTAGTAGGGTGAGAATCATAAATATCGTGCTGAATTATATTGAGAATACATATCCCCAACAGAAAATGCCAACTTTGTACCAATCCTCACACTCAATGGTGAAATATTCACGAAAATGTACAAAATTACGAAAAAAAATTTATTATTTTCATACACACAACGGTACACAACGTCCATTAAATCAAATCTACGACTACTTTGGGAGTTAAATTATATATCAAAAATTGCAGAAAAGCAGTGGCTTTATAATGATATATAACAATAGTCATTTATTCCATAATGAACTGGTGAAACGTGTGAAATATTAACCATACCCCCTAAACTCAAATTCAAACGGCATCGACTGTTCTCATTCAAATACCGTATTATAGCATCATTGTTTCAATTTCCATGTTCGATTAAATCACATAATGTGGTGTTCGCCAACACTCAAGATGCATTGGCATGCAATGTGTGCACGCCCTTGATGTGTACTCATAAACAAATTTGTATTGTGCAGACAACGCTCTTTAATTTGATGCAAAATAGCCTTGAACGACTTTCATCAGGAAACGCTGTTTAATTCCGCATTCCAGGTCTTTATGTACAGACAACGCTCTTTAATTTGATGCAAAATAGCCTTGGACGACTTTCATCAGGAAACGCTGTTTAATTCCGCATTCCAGGTCTGTCCATTGCACAATTTGCTCTGTTCAGTATTGGGCACCCCGCATTTGATGCCTAGATATTGAAACCAATGATCCCTTGATAAATATATATGTAATTTTGCCTGTTGTTGATTATTAGAGTCTTGTTATTTGTAGAACTGATCAGTTATGTTGTTGGCATATCACTTAGCGTTACCTGTTGATACCGTATGGTGACAACGAAGCAGGTCCGCACATTGATATCTGTTCTGTGGTATTGTACTTGAGTTTATTGTGTCTATCATCTTTTTTCTGTTGTGACTTTGGCAATGGATAAATGTATCAAATGTAACGATGAGTTGACCGGCTCGTCCGGAATAACTACACTTGGTGAGCGGGGTATAGAAAAATTGGTTGCTGTAAGCGTCGAGCTTGGCGATAATCTTTTTGCCGGTTCGAAGAAACCCACAGGTGGTGAGAAAATTCACAAATTCTGCTACAAGAATTATACACGGGAAAGTTCTGTAAGAAAAAGTAAGAGAATGTCTCTAGATGCAGCTGAATCTGACGAAGCTGGTCCATCTATGACAAAAAAAATGCGCTCTGATCAAGATGCTTTCAATTTTAAACTCCATTGTCTGTTCTGTGGAGAATCCGCCGACAAACAAACTCATATACCCGTTCAACGTAGAAGAGAAGTCCACACCGTTGAAACATTGACTTTTGTTGATAGTATCAGAACCCGTTGTTTGAAACGTAGTGATGAATGGGGTGAGTCTGTACTTACTCGGATCGGTCGTGCTATCGATCTAGTGGCCGAGGAAGGTCGGTATCACCATGATTGCTGGACAGGATTTGTCAGAGATAAGCCTGAGCGAACTCTTTCACGGGGTAGGCCTGTTGCAGACAAGAAAGCACTTTCATTCCATGAATTGTGTACCTTTATGGAGAACAGCGATGAGTGTCAGTTTTCCTTGAGCGAATTGGCAGAGACGTTTGAATCGTATCTTGGTGACGAAGTCGGTTACACAATTAAACATCTTAAAACCAAACTGCTTGAGCATTTCGGTAGTAGAATCTCCATTACAACACTGAGGTCCCTAAAAAATGTTGTCACATTCAGAGATTCATCAGACAAAATACTATATGATTCGTGGTACTCAGACAAATGTACCAATGAAACTGATGAACGTATGCGCATCGTCAAGAAAGCATCGGCTATAGTCCGCGATGATATTCGGTCAGCCATTTACGAGTGTGACGTTTATCCCAAACCCGATTCGTTATCTGTATCTAGTGATCTACTACCCGATACACTCCAAACCTTGTTACAAGGGATTGTTGCTCCGTCGCAGCGTGGGCAAAACATCCAAGCCAACCAGAGACGCGTGACAGCCATAGGTCAGTCTCTAATATGTTCTTGTCGGCCCCGTTCATTCTTGTCACCAGTATTATTGTCGGTAGCAGTTTACATACATAGGAAATTCGCATCTCGGGAATTGATCGACATTCTGAATGGACTAATGTTCTCTTCTAGCTACCGGGAAGTTCAACAGTACGTTCATTCTGTCATGATAAGCAAAGGTCCGTCGCCTAGACTTGCGAACTTCACACAATTCGTTTTCGATAACGCCGATTGTAATGTGCGCACGCTAGATGGCAAGAATACTTTCCATAGTATGGGAGGCATCGCCTGCATAACTCCAAGCAGAGATCACACAGAAGAGTCTCCGATAAAACGACAACTGGAGATCATTCGAATATTGGCTCTGGTGAATTCGGGTACATCCCTTTGAAAGGTTACAGTAAACCAAGCAAATCGGGTCTTGACGAGATTGTGATGAAGGATTTATCAATTTTGGGTGAATCTGATCCGAAAAATTTGAAACTCGCAAAAACAGTCGATAGTCTTTGGTCTTTGACGCATGTACTGAGAGTACCTTGCCCATCTTGGGCTGGATATATGCACATTGTCACATCATCAGATGATTATGAAACAAGTGATGTCGAGATACTTCCCTTTATTAATTTTGATCCATCCAACCCGAGCACAATTTACACTGCTCTCATGTTTGGACAAACTGAATGTGAGAAACAGGGACTGAACGTTTGTCCAGTGACGTTTGACCAACCACTTTATATCAAAGCAGTGGAGATTGTGTCTTCGTCAGATAAGTTGACAAAGGTTTTCGTTAGACTCGGCGGCTTCCATATGATTATGTCATATTTAGGGGCAATTGGTTCGATCATGGCTGGTAGCGGCTTGGATGAACTTTGGGGGACTGTTTATGCTGGTGGGTCAATCCATCATTTGATCAGTGGTCATGCATATTCAAGAGCAGTTCGTGCCCATTTGATAACACAAATTGCCATTACAAAACTTGTGTTTGAAGAAAGCCGAACACTAGATAACATAGACTGCACAGAAGTCAATGAAATATTCTGTGGACTTGCCAGAGGTGACTGTACAACAGCTGACGCTGTCAATCAAGAAAGTGTCAACCATCTACTGTCAAAATTACACGAACTGCCCCAGAATGCGTCCGTAGGACGCACAGGAAAGCTTTGGGTACAATACTACGAGCAAATAGGTCTTCTCCAGTTGTTTTTGAGAGCAGAGCGCACAAGCGACTGGGAACTCCACACATATTGTGTTCGCAATATGATTCCAGTATTTCACGCAGGTGGTCATTTTGCATACGCAAAAAGTTCTCATCTCTATTTGCAGCAGATGAATGAGCTAACAGAAATAATGCAACAGGATGATTTGAAGTTGTTCACTGAGAAAGGTTACTTTACCATAAGGCGCTCAGATAAATTCGGGGACGGGATATATTCTGATCAGACTATAGAGCAGTGTTTAATGAGAATGTTCAAGCTCCCTGGTGGTCTCACACATGGCAGGGGAATAACCGATAGCACTGTTGCGAAATGGGTACATGGACTACCTCTTTGCCTTCCGATATGTAATGCTCTCGAAAATTTTGTTCATGTTCACACTGGTCATGGCGAACAACATCGGGATCTCCGTCAAAGTTCACAATTGACTGATGCCAATGATATCACCAAATTATTGAACTGGCTCAGAGTGCATCCCCCCTTTCAGAATAGAGATCCACTACAATTAGTCTCTATAGCGACCGGGCTTGTGGCCGACGAAACTGTGACCAAGTTCGCAAAATTGGTGAATGTTGCGTATCGAATGTTGTAAGCAAAACGTTCAACAGCATCAAACTACGACGTGTTGACACTGTGAAGTCTTTCGCATCGATGGCAAATAGCATCAAAGTCCGTGGAAGTAAGGTAGTGATTGACCCCACAATTCTGTTCAACCGCATCACATGTGTTATTCAGTCACAAGCAGAGATGGAAGAGTATCTCAAATATGAACTCGCCCCGAAACCACCAGCATTGTTTGATTCTGCTGGAATGAGGAAGACACAGAAAAGCACGCTCGGTAAGATCCTCAAAACATACGGTTCCGAGCAAACTAAAATCCCAGAACATTCTCTGTTTGTTGTAGATGGTGGATTTTTATTGAGGGCAGTTGTATGGCCTAAACAGTCGTCATTTAAGGACATATGTACATCATATTCCAATTATCTAGTGAGACATTTTGGGGCGAACGTCGTGGTTGTTTTTGATGGTTATGCTTGTACAATGTCGACAAAGGGCATGGAACAAGCCCGTAGATCTAAAGACAGGTATTCCATTGATATCAATATCTCACCCGAGTTACCAGCCACCACACCCCAATCCGATTTCCTTGCAAATGCCAAGAACAAAACCCAACTGATCGATCTTCTAATGCAGGAGCTATCTGCTATCAATATTCAGTCCAAGCAGGCCGAGGCTGATGCTGATGTACTGATAGCCGAAACTGCACTTGACATCGCTCAAGATGACAACAATGTTGTCGTTGTGGGAACAGACACAGACTTGTTAGTCATTCTTACCTCTCGAGTTCAACCGGGATGTAATATTCACATGATGTATTCCATTACCCCAAACTTACTAGTTTCAGTTAGTGAAATAGCAACCAAAATGGGTGACCATAGAAGCAACCTCCTTGTAGCACATTCTATAAGTGGTTGTGACACTACTTCTGCACTCTTTCGAGTTGGTAAGAAGAAAGTATTCAGTACAATTGTCTCCGATGTTACTAGCGACTCACAACAGTATGTCAACACAATTTTGGCGGATGACAGTACACCAAGTGCAGTAGCCGCTGCCGGGGAACAACTTCTCCTGATCTTATACGGGAGTAAAACTGTTTCCTCTCTCGACCAATATAGATATGTCACTTACAAGCGTTATGTAGCAAAATCTAAACTGAATAAACCCATCGACCTAGCCTCACTCCCACCAAGCAGCGATGCTGCACAACAACATGTCTACAGATGTTACCTCCAGGTCCAACAATGGCTGGGCACTTCGCTTCCTCCGACGGATTGGGGGTGGTCGCTAGACAATGGACTTCTTGTACCGACTGCAGCCACAAAGCCATGTGCCCCCGATAACCTACTGAATCTGATCAGTTGTGGTTGCAAGAGTGCCTGTACAAAAAGGTGTGGGTGTAACAAGGCAGGGCTCTCTTGCTAAGGTTTGTGTAATTGCAGTTCGGATTCTTGTAACAACCACAGAAACACTGTCCTGTCGGAAATTTCTGAGTTCGATGAATAATATGTATATAGGATAGGTCATGTCATTTCTGTATATAGCGTTGATAATAGTCAATGTAACTTAATCCATGTTGATTGATTTGTACATTCTGTCAATATTATTTATTGATTTTTGTACATTCTGTAAATATTATTTATTGATCTAATGCTGCCAGACACAGACGTGTCTGTTCGGTCCCAAGCCCGAAAATAGTTGAGTTCTCATGCTGACGAATTTTATGCCAAAAGGGGAACTCGGCCAGAAGCAGAGGGGGTCTTCCATAATGTCTATTTTGTAAGCAATGATAAAAGTCTTCAAATGGTGGTGGATTTTTTATCGTCTGTCCAACTAACATCCCGTTCTGTACTACGACCCTTTGGGCAAATCCGTTAGGAAAATCGTCATTTTTTGCGTAAATCCGATACTTTTTTGTGAATTTTCAATAATTTTTCGCAGAAATTGTCACAGAATGCACATTTTCCTCTAGGTAAATGTATATTAGACATTATGTAGCTCGAAATACGCGTAAACAAAAAATACAGTTGGATCAATTCGAGGTTACAAAGTTCGTGCGTTTTTTTTAAATTTTTTTCAAACGCGTTTTCGAAAAAAGGCTGTAGAAAAAAAAAGCTCAACTGGGATTTTAGGGGACTTTTGTCTAATCGTTCAGTGACATGTACTCGACATTCCCTGAAAAAATCAGCTTTCTCCGATTTTTTTCCCTAGTGAAACCTAATGTTCTTGGGCTACTAGTACATCTGCCGCTTCTCCTTTGCGATAGATTACACATCGAAGCCGCGTTGTGTATATTGAGAAATAATCGACTTTGGCGTTCAAGACTCCGTTAATGATCGGGCAGTCTCCGTGAGTAATCGCAGAAACTATTCCGTAGCGTGAATACAAACGAACGTTGTCGAGTACTCGACAACGTTCGTTTGTATACACACTACGGAATAGTTTGAGAATACTGCTTTCCAATTCCTATAGTTTTGCTCCCATACTCGATGAAATAATGGACACGGATCACCGGATATTATCCGGTTATAGCCCTCGGTTAGTCGGTTACGAAAATGAGCCAACCGTTTCAGGCCTAGATTCAACACGGTGCTTCATTAATTAAAAATTGCTGATGATGATTTTTACTATCTCGTAAACGCTTGCGTGGACATCACTGCCAACACGTGGATTAAGACCAGTCTACGGTGACCACGCTGCACTTTCAAGTAAACTTTTCTCTTCAGAAACACGATTTTATGGAGTTTTCTCTTTTATTTTTTGTTTCAAACATGTCAAAAAATAATTTCCTCCCCGTTTCGACATACTTGTTAAGGGGCGTATTTCATTGTTTAGAGCTTAGTTATTTTTTAACCCTTACCTAACATGAAAAGAGGACGAACAAAATTATTGAATAACTATTTTTTTCATTTTTTTGCGTCGGAAACATAGCTTATGACCCCTCATTGGAACGAGATCAACTAGCTCGTTCCGATGAGGTGGTCATAAGCTATTTTGTGAGGCACAAATGAAAAAAAATAATGGGAGACGACTCACATAAGCTTTCCTCTTTCTGTCGAATCCCTTCTTTACATAGCAATCTAATTCTTCGTATATCTATGTTATTTTGTGTACTATTGTATTCCGTATTATGCTTTTTTTACCATCCACTGTGTAATGCATACAGATAACAAATTCAAATAAATATTGTTTAAACTAAAAAAATAATGAAAATTGAATGGCAATTGTGGTGAATACCGCTGGGCGATTTTGGCCATTAAGTTGGGGAAAGGGTTAAAGAGCATATTTACATTTCAAGGTGAGTCAAGGGTCGAGCTTTTTCGGCGAACAACAACTGAGTAAACCACCCATTTAACCCACCCGAGATCTTATGACGGGAATCGTAATGAACTGGAGGAAACCGAATTGTTCTTCACAGGAACTAAATTTATGATGAACATTCGACAATTTATTGTGACGATCTCGATTCACGCGAACAGCACCATGATATAACTGCACGTGATGGCATACAACACTCCGATCACAAAACCGGACAGAGCATTTCGACTGGAAACGACGCTTTTGTCATTGAAAATACAATTCTGAAAATTACGATTGCTAAAGTTTTATCCCATTTATTGATGTATTTATTAAGGTTTAACGACACTTTAACAGCCAATGTCATATCGTGTCGGTGAGAGTTTTACGGGTGGAGGAACCCAGAGAACCCGGAAAGAACCACCGAGCAACGACGAGCAGCTGCCAGCCCCACAACATCGTAACTCCGCACTGCAGCACAGGCAGGGTTAGATTGGTTGAAGACATGTGCACCATCGACGTAGAGTACGCCTTAGTACACATTGTCATCGTGCTCCCATGTGGACAATCGGGGTTAAGTGACTTGCCCAAGGACACAACGCGGGAGTCCGAATCGACCGCTCAGACGGTCACCCATCCAAGGACTAACCGGGCTCGACGTTGCTTAGGTTTGATGATCTGACGAGAGCCGGTTACCGCAACACCGCCGCGCCCCCAGTTTTATTCCATTGAACCTATATTACGACAAGGGATTAATACTACAGAACCTTTAAAATTGTATTATCGAGAATTCTATTTTCTAGTTATGACTTTAAATAGGTTGAAATGAACAACAATTAGCATTTTTAAAGATATGGCAATTTGCCAACTGGCAAATTGCCATATCTTTTAAAATGCTAATACTAATCATTTATTTTAGTCAGTTATATTAATAGGCAGCAAATACAATTCAAAAAATACAATTGTAAATGTTTAATAGTATTGGCTCCTGGTCATTAAAAAGCTCGCCTTCGTGGTCAGAGTACTGTAAAAAACAAAATGCCGCCGGGAACCTTCCAAAATTCAACCAAAAGACATAAAAAATACTGCCAACACTTGATAAAAAGATGTGGCACAAAGATGAATAATTTTTATGGGTATATTCTTTTTCCAAGCTCATAAAAATTCCTGTCATTGTGTAAGAGTCAAATGGGCCACCTGTGATGGATGATTCATATAGTGGAGATAAAATGTAATCCACACTTCTATCAAAGTCTCCCTGGAGAATATTTCGGCAATTATCAGCCACGGACGGTATAGAGTAATATCATTGCGCTGTCTGAGCGGTGTCAAGAGACCAGACAAACACTATTGTCTGATTTACCACCCGTCAACTGGAGTTTGATAACACATTTAAAATGACCCATGGGTGTCAGATTGTGGAATATTGTAGTTTATTCTTTTCGCACAGACTGTATTTACCATTTTCGAGATAGCAGCTCCCGATGGTGTATATTTAATGAACCTTTTTATGTAATGTGCTGCGTTGACCACTAAATGCGGACTGTAGTGACAAAACAAAGCATTTAATTTGTTCATGGAAAGCCGCCTTCGAGAAATAATTTCCACTAAATTTGAATCACGTATCACGATCCATTTCTCTTGTTTTCAAATTGTTATACAATGTGTTTCCTTTAGTATATTGTGTCAAGATCGATTCGAATTTGTCCAAGTTAAGGGTTAATGGTCAGGGATTGTAAATAATTAATTTGATACGTTTGCTTGTAAAAGCCGCAAATAGGCTCTGGGTACAAATTATTGAAGGCTAATTAATTAACTGTTTGACCAGGTGGGTGTTTATCTCTCGTTGAGAGGACTAACGGCTCCCTGCTGCGACGTTTAAAACTACGACGCAGCTTATCTTTGAAAGTCCCTAATAGTAATTCGTTACTGTCAGCCGCAGATGGTATTCCACGCCATGTGACCCTCAAATAAGTGTCATTCCCGTAGTTCTAAATGTCAGACTTACGAGCTCACAAAAATATATCTCATCTATCTTAATAACGGTGTCCTTATCACAAAGGAACCTACTTGATGATTAATTAGACACGAAAATGCTATATGATGAGAAACTGATCATCGGTAGTCAGTCGACCTTGGATTTAGTCAGTAATCCGTCGGAAAGAGGGCTCGGAGCTCTAGCCATCGGGGCTGTCATTTGTAGAAATTAATTATGGAGACCAACCGGGCTCCGTTTAAGTAGGCGAGCGGTTGCTAGGTTAAGTGACGCGACGCATAGGCGAAGTGTAGAGTATTAAAGAGCCGTCGAGAGCTCGAACAATTAACTTAATCGAAGCTACTGAGAGCTCGAACAATTAACTTAATCGAAGCTGTTGAGAGATCGAATATTTGATTTAAGCTAAGAGCTTAGCGTGAGCTTAGTTGAGACAGGCAAATTAGATGCATGAACTTTATTTGTTAAAACGGTATACGGAGATTGGTGTAAACGGAGATTGGTGTAGACGGCGAGTTGTTAAATCCGTGGAGTGAAGTGAATATGATATCCAATGTGTAAAATTTAGCTTGACAGAGTTGATTACAGTTGACTGACAATTTAGCGTATTTGGAGGTTGAGCGGCGTAAAATAGACAATACGTTACGTGCGCAAACGCTTGAGAAGTGAAGAGGAAACCCAGAAGTGAGGAACAACCAGAAGCATTTAGACAACAGCATCGAATACGGGGTACCCTGGAAAGAGCTCGAACTTTATGGGGGAAATTCATATGTGCTTTGTTTGTGTACAATATATATTCTTGGATTGTTCATTGATGCGAATATGTGAGTACATAGTATTATTTTTGTTCTGTTGAGTTGTACTCAAATGATCCACCGTCGGTTATCTTTTTTAAATATCAAGTCACGGACACCTAAAGATGACGAATCTGCCCCAACAAAAACCACAACACCGCGAGGCCGAGAGACGTATGTTCACCCGAAAGCCCGGCTGTCCTCTCTGAGTACGGACGAGCTCTAGAGTGATCATAAATCTCACGTATCTGCCCCAACGTGTTGTGACATATTGGTTTTGTTTGTGAATAGATGAGTTCTTCCTGTCATAACAAATGTTCGTGTGAATGTTTTTTTTTGCATTTTCCTGACTACCCGATAAAAAAATTCAGGGAGTATCCTAACAGTGTAATTGCACTTGGTGGGCTGATAACTTAATAAATTTTATGTACTTCCTTCCATAAAAATGAGAGTTTTCTTTCAAATGAGGAGGGACGTCGTTAGAGGTTTCCGATTGGGGGTGTAGGGTAGCGAATTTCCAACTAGGGGAGGGACCAGAAGGGCTCCCGGCCCTTCCCCAGTTGGAAATTCACTACCGAGAAAAATGTTGAAAATGAAGCCATGAAAGGGGGCATCAAATTGTTTTATAGTAACTGAAATGCCACTACATTTATGATAGAATTATCAGGTTATTATCATTTGGTATTATTCTGGGAATTGAATATGTGCTAAACAAATGTTCAAGCTGAGAACTTTGAGCAATTCACACTGTCCTAACATTAAATCAGATCTTATGGAGGAATGATCAATTTTGGATGCTTTATCATTTTGTAACTGTGGATGATGGAATTAACTCGGGATAACGATTTTACATGCCGCGATTTTCTTGAAGTGCATTTCGAGGATTTTTTTTATTACGATAAGTAAACGCACTATAGAAATCTCGTGCCGATTGACATCGTGCATACTTATGAAGCTCGAGATTGCATACACTGTAGTTGTAAATATAAACAGCTCTAAAATCCAGATAGATGGAATTTCTAACTACTCATGACTTACCCTACGAATTTCCAACTATAGGAAATTTTGATCAGGATTGTGGGGGGGGGGGGGGGGGGGTGACACACAACCCTGTCGCCCGTCCCTGCAAATGAGTAACCGAGATATGTTTTTCCTAACTTAGTAAATGATTTTCTTATGTGAATATTTTATTGCATTTTTTCCTGGATATCTGTGAAGAAAGTTCAGGGCGTATCTTAGCAGTGGAATTAAAGTTTAATTGCGGAAGTTTGACAATGAGACGTTGCGGAATTCCAATCTACCTGTTTCCCAAAACAACCAATTGTAGCTATTAATTTATTTGTTGCTGTTTAGTGTCACTTTCAGCCAAAAGGTTCTATTATGACCGTCATTCGTGACTGAAAAGTGGGTATGTATTGAAACTAAGCAGGCTTTCATTGATTAGTGCTCTGATAAATTAATTCACTAATTAGCATTCAGGAGGGTTGTTCGCACTTATTTCCCATTGAGTTTGGAAGATTGTATATACAGTACGTGGAGAGTGGATTGTAACTAAATCACCCGCGGAGTGGAGTTATCACCCAAGCTATAATTTTCAAATTGTGTACATATCGGCAAAAAACACAAGCAATTTTTCAGCCAATGGACCTCCATTGGCTGAAACTTTGCTGGTGCTGGTTATGCTTTGCAACACATTTGCAATTATTGCTTGGGTGGAATCTTCACTCTGCGGGTGATTTAGTCATAATATACTCTCCACGTACTGTATTAACTGTATGAATGCTAGAAGCCACTATCATGGCCATATTGAAAAGAGCCGAAACCTACTTTAGTGGCTTTTCACTGTATACACCATTGCTTTCCCTCTTCTCGGCGGTAGGAAAATTCTTTACATGAAATTGTTTTTAATTATTATTAACTATTGTTTATTAACAAAATCTTTACACAAGAAAAAATCCTGTTGCTTGTAGCATGATCAAATCACCTTTCAAAAACGAGTTAATTAGCACTCTGCCAGTTAACATATGTTGAACACTATATAATTCTCGTTCTGTAACGCTTTAGCATTGCAGATGGTGCATTGTTGCACTCACGCGACGTTATAAGAGTTTTGAGAATCTCAAATTTAATGCTGTTGGTAATGAAGAAACACTAACATTTAGGATTCTCACAAACCATTATTTTCATGTTTGGTCTTCAACACATAAGAGTGATCTACAAGTCTGTTAAACTAACACCCAAACTCTGATCCCATAATTAGAGGTATCATGGCGTCCCACGTTTAACTCTTTATTTAACCCTTTACCCAACGTAACGGCCAAAACCGGCCAGCGCTATTCTCAAAAATCACCAATTAATTTTCAAAATATTTTCATTTTTTGTCTCAAAAACATAGGTTATGACCCCTCGTTGGAACGAGCTCGTCGAGCTCGTTCCAACGAGGGGTCATAACCTATGTTTTTGAGACAAAAAATGAAAAAATTTAGTTATTCAAGAATTTTTTTTGCAAGTGTCGTCTGCTTTTCATGTTAGGTAATGGGTTAATATGAGGTTACAATACACAAGTGAAAAAGAAATGATTATATAAACACATGTCTGTGGTGTGTTTCAAGATACAGTTACAGGTACAGTAATCGCCTGTTGCGACGGATCAGTCCTCATTCTTCCCACTACCCATCAGCCAACACATACACACATACACGAACACACATACCCATCAGATCCGCACACCTGCATCACACATACACATTACACACTCACACGCACATAGCCTTGTGTTCATACTTCCTCGCACAGACACAGACACACACTGACACAGACGCGCACCCTCACCCACCCCTAGCACCCACCCACCAACCAACCAACCAACCAACTCACCCATCCACCCACCCCCTCCAACACACCCACCCAAACCAGCACACCCGCTCAACCAACCACCCACCCACCCACCCACCCATCCATCCACCCACCCACCACCCTCATATTCCTAACACTCCATGACAAAGTGATATTCAGTTTCAATATCGCTCACATTACGTAAACGACATAGCCTTTCTATTACAGGCAAGTGTAATTGGCAGTGGTTGCTTATGCGCAGCCACGTGAACAAGTTCTTCGCTTCAACAGATGTTGTGTATGGCAAATAATTTTCCAAATTGAACGTTTCTTTAAACTTTCTATAGGTCCGTAATTTGTTTTTTTTTTCGACTGTTTTTTCGTCATAAAATATGTCCGTAATGAAGGTATTAAAATGTTTACTTTTAAAGCTTCTGTGGATTTTGCCCGAATTAAAAAATCTTTGACTTGGTACTTGTCCCCTGGGGGTATGTGCGTGGCAGATTCAGTGAGTAGTAGTGAATATGAGTTTACATATAATGTTGTTTCATATTTCATCATTTCTATTGTAGCTTCTGTGTAGATAGGATAACTTTCTAGTTCGGCTCTTGCTGCGTGATTGGACGATTTCGTATTCACACCAAGTAGGAGTTTGCAGAATTTGAGATGAACTTGCTCGCACGGCGCCATGTCTCCTTGAGAATTACTGAGTTCAGACGCCCATATCTCACTGCCATAGAGCAAAATTGGCATCATGGGAGAATCGAACAATTTCATGAAAATCGTTACTCGGGGGTGGGGGGGGGGGGTGGGGGTGGGGGGGGGGGGTACACTTCCTCTTGGAAGTATTATGTAGACTGTAAAGGACTTTAGCTCCCTTAGCTGCAAATAGTCTTGTTGCACAGTTTTCAGTTTCTTGTCAATTGTGAAGCACAGGCCTAGATATGTGTAATGGCAAGCGCAACTAATTTTTTCTGCACCTAAACAGACAGTTGGCAGGGTTGTAAATTTGCGTGAGTGAAATATCATAGCTTTTGTCTTATCAACATTGACAGCGAGTTTATGACTGGCAGAATATTCCTCCAAATTGTTTAATGCTACCTACAGACCATGCTCATTGTCCGATACTAGTACCAAATCGTCTGCAAAAAGCAAGTGGTTAAATGTAGTATTATTTAATTTGACCGCGGAACACTTCTCATTGAAAATTTGACCAATATCATCAATGAAAATTTTAAATAAAGTGGGCGAGATCGCGCAGCCCTGTCTGATGCCGATTGTTGATAACTGTGGGGGACTTATCCCTTACAACATATATCCCTTGTTTTGGCTCTTATTTGGTAATAGCTAGAGTCATATAATGAATGTAGCACTCATAACGTGTTACCCGTGATTGCCCACTCTGTTAAGTTTTCTAAACAATATATTCCTATCCACTGTATCAAAGGTCTACAGAGAAGAGAATTGAAAAAATCTACAGTTCAGTCAGCATCCAGATAGACAACCGCACTCTTAGTCTCACGCATTGTGTTAATTGTTTGCTAGTAGGTTTTTGGATCTGATGATGACAAACTTTCAAGTGTATCGCACATGCTCTTAAAATGAAACTTAGTTTTTCTCTTTGTTGTTCTTTTATTCGCTTTCTAAGCTGTAAAATATTGCAGTATCCCTGAAATATCGTAAGGTGATCTCTGAAGAGATTTGACAGCATTGTTCATAACATGTTTCAGATTTTTACATTCGTGGTCAAACCAGGGCCTTTTAGATCTCTTAACTTTAATCACAGGTATTCGTGTGGTAGCAGCCCTGTTAATGGTACACATTATGTCTCTAAAATCTATCTCAGCAGCATCCGTGCCACTTCTATCGCGAGTATAGGGTTGCATAAGGAACTGTTGTTTTTTATATTTTATTCCATTGGTGTTGAGTGTTTGGATAGCTTTCCATTGACTGTCTGATGTCCATTTATGGGAACCTTAAGGCTCAGTATACTTATATTTCAAATTTACATCGGAGGTGTCAAAATCACATCTATACTTGAGATGCAATGTCAATTGAGAGTGATCAGAGTATTCATTTAGCGCCTTCACACAAAAGTAATCAATATCCAATAAATACATATCGGGTATCATTATATAATCCACAAAACTTGCACCGTTATATTGGTAGCTGGTGAAATTCCACATGGAATCCCCAGGTGTTCTTCCGTTTACAATTCGAAGTTTTGTGGTTTGACAGAAGGAGATAAATTGCTTTCCGTAAGTATTTATTGTTTAATATCGTAAGTATTTATTGTTTTATCTAAGCTGTGATGAGCTTGACAGCTGTCAATTGTGTAGAAATCGGGAAGTGGCATGTGGGTGTCATTATCCTCTGCAATAAAATCCGACAATTCCCACGTACGGGAGTTTGTATCTCTGCCCATTATAACCAACACGTATTCGCTGTATTTTTCAACTCGAGCTCCATGTTGCTAAAGAGCGGTACGTTGCTTACAGTTGACTTTCAATAAGGTGAGTTAGTTGGCGATATATACATTGACACCACAAAAATCACTGGAGCTTCTAGGTTAAACATTGCTCCGTCAAACTGTGCCCACAGCGATAGGTCATCGATCGAAAAAGATCGAATGAAGAACGCTTTATACCTGTCTAGATAATAGAACACAACACCGCCTTTTTTTATTTATTGTTGCTGCGGAACATATCCAGACAGGTATGTCCCGGAATTTCTATATTATCATCTCTGTTGTGTTAACTTTCCGTAATAGTTATAAAATAGTAACTTTTGAGTAACTGAGTAAAATCAGGGTCTGAAAGTTTGTTTACAATACCTTGTGCGTTCCAAACAGTGTACGCTATTTTTGGTGTACGTTCAGTCTTTGAGGCTACAGAAATGGGAGATATTTAGAGACCACAGGCCAGGAGAACCGACAAAGATTGGATATCAGATACACATCTACGTTTATTCAATTTGATGTAACGCCACTTACACATCAATGGTTACTGGTCACAGCCAATGAGCGTAACTCGCCACACACCACTGAAACAATACTGGGATAGGCTGAATTCGCCTTCTTACGTTGTCTACGGAATTCCCTAAAATGGTAAATTATGAATTGTTTACGTATTAATTTTGAAAGTCACTTTAACCCTTTACCTAACATGAAAAGCAGACGACACTTGCAAAAAAAATTCTTGAATAACTAATTTTTTTCATTTTTTGTCTCAAAAACATAGGTTATGACCCCTCGTTGGAACGAGCTCGACGAGCTCGTTCCAACGAGGGGTCATAACCTATGTTTTTGAGCCAAAAAAAGGAAAATATTTTGAAAATTAATTGGCGATTTTTGAGAATAGCGCTGGCCGGTTTTGACGTTACGTTGGGTAAAGGGTTAAGCATCTGTAGCAGCACAAACACAAAATAATGTTCATCCAATCATTCGTACATGTGCTGCCCACTTGAGATGACTTCCATCCTAAATGTCGGTCATGTATTCAACCTTACCAGCGAAGTTGTAAATGAATATAGGTTACATTGTCGTGAAAAAGTATCGCGTTAGACACAGAGGGCCACATTACGTCAATGCAGTCATGTGGACATACGGAACATACACCGTCACCTGAAAATATAGATGTAATGTTTGTGTAAGTCACTACTCCATTTCCCATTAGTTGGAGAATACAAAATCAAGTTTGGACAATCATTTGTACCTGTGCTGTCCAATGTAGACGCCTTCACTCTTACTGTTGTCGTCATATCATTAGATATGAATTCAAACTGGGCTGATACAATGCGATCTCGGCTGATATGAACCAAACTGGCGTTATGTCCTATGATGCGTTAACCCTTTACCCAACGCAGACGATATCAAAATTTATTATTTTAAATATCATTTTTTCAAAAAAATTCAACAAAACCATATCATGTGACCCCTCGTTGGAACGAGCTCGACGAGCTCGTTCCAACGAGGGGTCACATGATATGGGTTTGTAGAACTATTTTTTCAACTACTGAATTTGCATATTACGCCGACGGATGCGGCCGATTCGTTGGGTAAAGTGTTAACAGACACAGCCAGTTTGTTTATATGGAAATCGTTCACGGTTATTTGTTGGACCGAATCAGGAAAATTGGCATTACAAGCCATAACTTGTTTCGGTAAAGTTGTAGTTTGTTTTGTTTTGTTTTTTTATTTTGTTTTAATTCAAGACCCTTTTTCTTTTAGGTTCTGTCGCTTATCGCCACGATAGAGCCTCGGTTACTGATGTGGCGTTGGGCAGCAATAAATGATAATAGTGATCCATGTATCAATATATCTGTGAGAGAATGTACAGTTAAAACTAGAAGTTCTGTCATGAAATGCGCACAAATTGCACGTTGATCTGCGCGTTAATCTACGCGTTATGGCCATAGTAAGGCTATCAAATTCTGTACATATGACCTATGCACAAGCAATGTTTCAGCCAATGGACCTCCGGGTAATCCGGATGTCCATTGGCAGAAACATTGCCTGTGTTTGCTATGAGTAACCATGAGAACCTGCCGTGCTTTGGATGCCATTCGATATGGCAATTGCGCGCAATTCCTACGCGCAATTAAGCCTAGATAAGCGCACAGTTCGTGACAGGACTTCCAGTTTTAACTGTATGTGTATGTGTGTATATGTATGTATGTAATTATTGTACAGCCATTGAGCACCGTGTGTGGATTCTAGCCATTAAAATTATTAATTATTATCAATAACTGAGTAGTTAATATTTTTTATATGGTGAGACTTAATGATGGCAATTAATAAGTAAGTACTAGGTGGATGAAGAGAAGAAAAAGAGTTGCAGAGAACATTTAACGCAAACTAAGATTCAGAGCCAGAAACGGAGATTCGTGGAAATGGGAGAAGAGATTGAGTTATCAAAATGTCGTTGCTTCCCCAGAGGGTTCCAGGTTCCAGGACAAAGTAATGACTGGCTTGAGATTAATTAGAACAGCGGCTGAATCGGCTAGTGAGTGGTATAGTTTTGAAAGGTTTGAGACAATTTAATCGAACTTTGGCACACGGTTGTTTTAAAAAATCGATGACCAAACTGATGAATTCAGGATGGGTTGAATGAACTATATGTACTGATTTCTGTGATCGGTGACGGAGAGGGGAGGGGGAGGGAGGGGGCTTGCCACGTTCTTGTAGTTTTTAGTGTATATATTTACCCAATAGTAACTGGAATCCAGCCTTAGTTCCGAGGTCAGAATGTGAGAGTTTTTTGGTGAAAATCGAGAGACAATGTACGGATGAAAACATCTGATAAAGTGTAATTCCTGTAAATTCGCGGACAGTCAAAACAGTGATTTTTTGGTAGTAAACATGGATGCAGAAACCGGGGAAGGAGGCACAGGAGCACACACCCCTCCTCCAACATTTACCAGAAATTGTTGAGCGGCAGAGACAGAAGCAGACACATAGAGTGACAGACACAGTAGAGCGATAGAGAGAGAGAGTGTGTGTGTGTGGGGGGGGGGGGGGGGGGGAAGAGAGAGGGAGAGAGAGGTCCACATTATCGTTACCAACCGGCCATTGCGATCTTGTTGGGAATTATCAGTAGGTATGTGCTTTAGACTCTTTACCATTAACATGTGACCGAATATTTCACGTTTGATTTGTCGCGACTATATCCTTTAAATTTGTGACGAGTGCACATGTTGGGCTCCATATATAATAAATTTCCACATCGGTCCGAAACATTAGCCATAAATATGAAGCCAAAAATGTGCATTTTGTTTTAATATAGAGGTGCATGAGTCCCAAACATTGCTTTGTATCTTCTATTCCTGCCAGACTTCTATGGCACATGGACAACAAGGAATATATATCAGTGTATATGTGCATGGTTCGACCCCGCCCCTCGCTCCAGTTCGAAATGCCTCCCACGTCCCTGTCAGTAGAGATTTGTTTTTGAAAAACCATTCCAGTGGCGGTAGCCCATTAATATCTGAAGATGCCCGGACCGCTGATATTACACATTTACTTGATGGAAGGGTCCCAGAACCCTGCCGCACCCCCTTGCGCTTCAAATCGTTCAAACGGGAAAACGAACGCCACTGCGTGCGTTGATCTGCCTGCTATGACGATAGTAAGGCGATCACATTTCGTACAAACGCCATATGCACAAGGAATTGTTCAGCCAATGAACTTCCAGGTTTAACATGGAAGTCCATTGGCTGAAACATTGCTTTTGCTTGCTATCAGTAACAAATATAACACTTCCTGTTTTGGGTGCCATTCGATGGGTAAATTTCGGGAAATTCTTATGCCAAATTATGTCAAGATAAGCCCGATAAAGGCATGGTTCGTGACAGGGCTTCTCGTTTTAACTGTGCATTCAAAGTCACTCCTCGCATCTTGTTAAAGGCTCGTGTAATTTTTAAGACAATATCTTCTGAGGGTCGAATAAGCTGTCCATAGTGGTAGGAAAGGGATTAAAATGGCATTTTGTCATGTGACGTCATAGCTACGTCTTGTTAGGTTGTAATGGTAACCGGCGTGAACGGCCATCTTTTCACGTCATCCACATAGTGATGTGTGGTCTTAGTGCGCTGTGTGCAGCTCGTGTTGTTTTAGGTATCACGTATTTCCATCGTTCAGTTTGCATACTGAAGGCCGCAATCTTGGTTTCCATGTAGCACGAGGTTGCTATGTGACGGGTATTATCAGAGGGTGCGTTCGATTCAATAGGAGTAAGTCTAATATCAAAATAGACTCGACCATTTCCAAATCACCAAAATACCACACACAATCACTTTATTTCAGGTCGGATTCCCCCAGAATGCTCCTTTTTGTCCAATGCTAGGCGTATTCCTTTGTATAAGAGTAACTTTATTGGTCTCTATATACCCAAAATCCATGGTTACTTTCTAGAATTACCAAAAAATCACCTGACAATTATTTGACGCAGATTTCCCACTAAATCCTGTATTACTACCTACTTATCTGAGGTTGGATTCCCCCAGAAAACTCCTTATAATTGTAGCACGTAGTACTATAAGGCTCGTTCCGTTGTATAAGAGTAACTTTATTGGTTCGGATTTGCCCCAAATCCACGTTTTTTTGCCATTCCCGATCTATTCTGCGGCTCATTCGTCTATTCCCTGACCCGTTTTGCCTGACCCTATTCTAACTATCCTCGCAGTCCATCTTGTCTTAACGTCTCTTCAACCTATATTCTGGACCTGCCCCGGCCTCTGCCCTCGTCCAAGTGGTATAATCACTGCCAGGTGGCTTCATTTCCTTAATCTGTACTTACTCATAGAGAATTATCTTCCCTTTGTATAAGGAAGTCCTACAGTACGTGGAGAGTGGATTGTAACTAAATCACCAGCGGAGTGGAGTTAGCACCTAAATATCATTTTCAAATTCTGCACATATGAACAAAAAACACAAGCAATGTTTCAGCCAATGGACCTCCGGGTTAAACCCGGAGGTCCATTGGCTGAAACTTTGCTCGTGGTTGTTATGCTTTGCAACAAATTTGTAATTATTGCTCGGGTGGAATCTCCACTCTGCGGGTAATTTAGTGATAATACACTCTCCACGTACTGTATATAGCAAATAAATCATCGAGCAATTGCTTGAACGCATGACTCCTCTTACGACACATCTCGGAAAATGAGATTCTATAACCACGACCGTTTTCCTAAAATGGATTTTCATTGTGGAATTCCGTAAGAAGGATATTTTTTAGAAGATACCTAATAGATGGTACATGTAGTTGTCACAGAAACCCGTGTCTTCTTCATCCGTGTACTTGCCAGGATAGTTTCAAAATACAACATAGGAATATATAAATTTCAATTCATTGTTATTCTGTTCTCTGATACAATGTTCTTGGTAAATAACCAGTTTGTTCATTTACAGTTCAATCATGGCATCTTCTCTGCCGATGTCATCTCTGAATGGAATGTAGTTCTTATGTTCTCTTCTTCCCTGAGAGACTGACAACTGTCTGATCAAAGACTTCTTCTTGTTCTCTAACGGACCTTCATCCCCTTGCTTGGCGCTGGCTGGGTTCTTTATGTTGTGTGTTAGCTTGCTGAACACTGGCAGGTTTTCTTGGTTGATTCGATTTCTGGCGCTAGGATTCTGAAATAGACAGGTCGAAATCGAGGGTTTAGAGGGAAACCCGAGCCAAATAAATAGTTGTTGTGTGTTTTGTGGCAATTCTTTGAAGTAATTGTGGGAAAAAAATCAGAACAATAAATTTACTCTTATACAAAGAAACGCGCCTATTCTTGGACAAAAGGGGGATTCTAGGGGAATCCTACCGGAAATAAACTGATTTTGGTGGGTTTTGGTGATTTGGGGGAATTGTCGGGTCTATTTGGGTCATTATATTTATTCTTATTTAATCGAACACACCCTCTAAACATCCCCCGTCCTATTGTAGGACTTTGCAACCACATGCTATCATAGCGACCAAGATGGCGGCCTTCAGTATACAAAATGGACGACGGAAACAGGTGTGACCGAAACACGCGCTGCGCATACGCACTAAGACAATGTATTACTATGGGGATAACGTCACAATACGGCCGATCACGTGGGGTACCATGTCAGCCAAACACGACATAATTTGGGAGCGTGACTATGACGTTTTATGAGATCCACCACGAGATCCATCCAAAAAGTCCCGTTTTATCCCTCTCCTGCTACTGTCTATATAATCCACATTCTAACGTTCAAACCCGTATCAGTATCATAAAAAACCTTATAGATCACATTGGCTTGACTACGATGTGAGAGCGATGGGACTGTTCATAATCGCCATCAATTTGGTCTATACATATATATGTTTCTGCCACTGGTTATTGGATCCGTCGCGTTGAACTCGTATAAGACACATGCTCAAATCGTCCTACAAACAAAATGCCGCTTCAAAATTACAGAACTGTAGTACTAAAATGTAGCTATCGTTTCGCCACCGCTTTTAAACCCACGAACATGTGTCGTTGACCAACCACCCCACATCATATATACCTGGCAAATAAAGTTGTCTTAAAGCCTTTGCACTGGGCACAGTACGTGCGTTGGGCGTGATGAGGTAAGTAGAGTGAACGATATTTCTTCTCAGTTGGAAGTTTCAGAATTTTACCCCTGCTGTGAAACAAATCTATTGACTTGCACCTACAGACAGATTTTAAAGTGAAACTTACACACATTGGTTACAAATCCATATTTCCTGTTCTAGGGACCTCGTATGTACACCATGACCATTTAAGCTATAAATTTAATTTGATATCTGTGCATTTGTAAATTAATTTATTATGCCAGTAATTGTTATTGACCAATCAGCTTCAATATCTAGTGACCGTATATGAGTCTGTGTATCAACGAGCTCACCGTATACAGAGCTTATATACGGTCAGTTCCGACATTTTGCTTTTGACATCCAACGCTCGCTTCGATGTTTTTCCTAATTTCGCGTGTTCAACGAACAACACATAATTTTGCGTGTGTGTCTGTTGAGCAACGTACAACTATAATACGTTTCTTCCAGTCTTTGAGAAATTTTAATAAACAACTGTAAATAAATACAATAAATAAACCACTAAAACAACATGTATAGAAACATTAATATCACCATTAACAACAAATAATGAATGAAACTGTTCCCCCTTACCTTCTTGAAATAATTGTTAATCTATTTGCTCCAGTTGTTTTATTTTCCCGGTACTTAACACTGAATTTATAAAGTTGTGAATTGTTCATATAAATTCCTGTTTATTGAGAAGAAAACTACGTTGTTTCAGCCTAATATTGATCTTGCTGAGCTTTATATCACACCATATCCGGCCTCTGAAAGCCCCATAACTTGTAATGGTCAGCTTGTCGCCTGCTGCTCCAGGTTGAAAATATTTGTAAATCTCTATTAAGAAATATACAATCAAATCACTGTCATTCAACTGCAAAAATATATATACACCTGGGACTTAATTAAGCACCCTCTGAAATGTTTCATGGCAGTGAAGTTGCTACTACTGATTATTACTTTTTAATGATTGCTATGACTTGCAGTACATTTCATCTAGTGAAACATGATGTTTCTGGTTGATAGCGTACCCCGAACATATCCCATCGTCCACATGAAGCATGCATCCCACGAATTCACAAAAACACTATCATCCACATGCAATATCTGGGTATAAAGCAAGAACATGTCACTTATTTTAACAATAATTGTTGACATGACTAGGAGAAGACTGCCAGAGGCACTAAGATGCCAAATCGTTGACATGCACGGAACAGGCGTGTCATTCAAAGATATTGGAAGGTAACTTGGCTATAGTCATTCTGTCATCAGCAGATTTGTCCGAAAACATCAACAAACCAATGATGTTAAAGACCAATCAAGGCCCGGACAACCCCAAAGGACCTCTCCCCGGGAAGATCGGAGTCTGGCGCGCCTCGTTAGGCGTGAACCCTTTGCTTCAAATGAGATTTTGAAAAGTCTTTGGCTCCCCAACAGGAGTTTGTGCAACAAAACTGTTCGGAACCGTCTCAAAGCAGTGGGTATGAGGTCCCGAAGGGTCATCGAGTGTCCAGATCTGCCCGATCAGCATCAAAGACGCTGTTTGGAGAGATGTATGGCACGGCAACATTGGAATCTCGGGACGTGGATGAGAGTCATTTAGACAGACGAGAGTGGGTTCCTGCTTCACGTCACAGATGGTCGCATGAAGGTGTGGAGGCATAGAAATATTGCGTACTTGCCCAGGAACATAACACCTACTGTTCCTTATGGTAGGGGATCTGGAATGATCTGGGGATGCCTCTCTCATGATTGTAAACTTGATATGGTGACTGTACGTGGGAATCTCAATGGTCATCAGGACATTCGGGTCATTCGCAACCCGGTTGTCATGCCTCATTTTGACAACCACCCGTTGGCTACTCGCCCTGTATTCATAGACGACAATGCAATGCACCATCGTTCCCATGCTGTGAGAGCATTCCTTCAGAATGACGCTATTATAACACTACCTTGGACTGCAATGAACCACGATTTGAATCCTCTAGAATACATCTGGGACTTTCCTGGACGTCGTGTGCAAGCAAGGGATCCGTCTGTGCAGCATTTGGCCGATTTGGAAGCTACATTGCATGAGGAGTGGCAGCAGTTGGCTCTGGACCGTATCAGAAGGCTCACCGGTAGCATTAGGCGGAGGGTTCAGGCTGTCATCCGGACAAGTGGCGAATACACTCGCCACTGACGTCAGACACTGTTATTGTGTTCAGGAGATCACAAGTTACATTTTTGGTCAGTAATTATCGGCATTGTTTCATCATGGTCCGTTCCAGCACCATACATTTCGAGAGAACATTTTTCCATCAAAAACGTTAGTGACAGATATGTGTAATTATCGCCCTTCAAATTCTGCATATTTTCATCCTTGTGTTGTAGTTCATTTTTCAATAAACACCACTGCGAAAAAACAGGAGGTGCATAATTAAGTTCCAGGTGTATACCATGCAAAGTCGTAACTGGGAAGGAATTTGTAGAATATGTAGAGTACATTGACAACAAAAACGGGAGCACGGTGGCTCAGTGGTTACGGCATTGAACTTCACAGCGAAAGGTCCAAGCTTCATTTTCCGCCAGTGGAAACGCCGTTGCGTCTATGGACAATGCACTGCATCGGAACTACCCACGTTGGAGTACTGTGGAGCTGTGTACTGCGACGTACTGCATGTCGACAGTGCACTCACTTGTCTTCAGCCAATTCGAGCCCTGCTTATGTTGAGTTGGGGAGTCTGAAAATTGCTCGCCGTTGCTCGGTGGTTCTCTCCGGGTACTCCAGCGTTCTCGGTCCGTTATCCTGTCTGTAAAGGATGTGACCCAGGCTACCGAAAGTGTCGTGAAACCCCAATAAATACATAAATAAATAGACAACAAAAGCAGACTGATAATTTCAACCAGATCGCAACTTAGTTGAGATCCGGTCGAAAGTTTCTGTCCGCGTTTCTCTTTGCAAGACTTTAGAATTTGAAAAGACCCCCCCCCCCCCCCCCCCAAAAAAAAAAAAAAAAAAAAAATGAAATTCGAGCAGATTGAATGCCTGATGTTATTTTTGTTTGTTTTCTCTCGACTTCGTCTTAATTGTGTGGAAAGTTTTGTTTAAAAAAAAGACACAATCTTCTGGTGTAAGTTGATGCATAACTATCAATCTACTTGGCGGCTATTTTCCAGTAAGGGATTTCGCGGCATAGTGTTTAGGGAATGTCTCACTTCACCCTCCACAATCCCGGTCAAAATTTTCAATAGTTTTAGAACTCAACCCATACCCCATGGCAATAGATTTCGTGACATATTATCTGTACTAGTGACTGTTTGTAACAGACATTGAGCATTCTTGAACCATGATTGTTTGACGGGGCCAGTAGTTCGTCCCGTGAGTGTAACAGTCAACCAATGGCATTGCCAAAGCACATTGGTGCACTCAAAAGACGATTTCTAACACTAGAACTGAAAACACTATTTCGAAGACAATGGGAGAGAGTGCATTCGGATTTCTTCAGTAGTTAAAAATTCATAGACAGCAGTTGGAATATCTCACTCTAGGAAACTTCAGAGGAGCTAAGACGCTCCAGCAACGTTCCTCTCTGGTGTATCTATATCACGCTCAAATCACGTTCTTTCTAATCACAAAAAGATCGACTTTGCGATCAATGTACTGTATACATCAGGAAGAGGGTTGATATTTCATTGACACCAAGAGCTAGCATTGTATGACTCTCTTCCATTACGCGAATTTGACATACAATTGCAAATAAAATAAGAAAAATTGAATTTCCTTGTAACCAACTCTTTACTACTCAATGGCAAATTCCGCGCACATAAAGCGCATTGCAGCATATAATCAGATAAAATGCAAACCGCTAAGATATTGTGTTTTGTCAGCAAAACACACGATGTATTTTATGAGTAATTGGTTGTGAGTGCAGAGGTCTCAGTGGTACATTGAAACAAATTAACGTAGCACTTTCACCCTACACCACGGATGGCATCGCCGTATGCACTATTGCCAACATGGAAATGGGCGAGTCCTTGCTATGCCTGTAGGGGGGGGGGGGGTAGTAATAAATTAATCCTACAGCTCTATAGAGCTGTAGGATTAAATTAATACTGCATCCCCTTTCAGATTTGCTGCTCATTGTGTTGCCTACTCGTGGATGGTCATTTTTCCTTTACTCAACAATGTGCATAACGGGTTAAAAGGGTAACAGTATACTCTATGTACTCCATTAGGAAGTTTCTCACTTTCACTTGACATTTAAAACGATGCATTTCGGATGAATTAGTTTTAAATTGACCTCAGTAACCACACAGAAAGCGACGAACTCCTTTATTAAACAATGTTTAAGTGCACAAAAGCATTAGAGCAACATTAATTTGACAACCTTCAAAATATTAATACTCACAAATACAACACAGAATTCCCCCCAAACGCCTCTCGTCATAAATACATTTTAATCGCATGTGTTATGCGCCACTAACGTAATGATTTCAATGGCGTTTTGATTAATGCTCCTTGAAGTCCTTTCTAATAATGTCGTCCACTGAGATTATTTAGACAGTTGCGTGTTCGATGTAGTCATTCATGCGAGAGTCATTTATTAATACCCCTTGTAAAAAGTAATTTACCAATGACGCGATGTCACAACTGTTTTCCGCCAGAACAAGAATAATCAAATTTTCCCTTTTCCCTTTGGAACACAATGCGCGCTTTGGACGACACGATAAAATTAACCACTTATTTCTTTGTGTCCGTTTGTCTTACTGTGTCTAAATGTTTGTCAGACTATTTCTCAGTTTCTCTGCCTCTCAGCTTGTTGATCTGTCTGTCGGGCTTTCTCCCTATCTCTCTCATTCCCTCACACCTCAGTCTTTCTTTCCCCATCCCTCCCTCCCGAAGCCCCCCCCCCCTATCTATATTAGGGCTGTCACGATTTTTGATTTAGGATTCGATTAATCGTCACAAATAATCGATCATAATTGATTAATCGTGCTTAGACAACCTCCTCTCCTTCTCTTTGAAGTCGTTAAAAATGAAGTTCGAGTCAGTTGACCTACCTCAAGTAAACAAAGAAGACGATCCTCTTTTAGGTACACCCAAAGCTTTGATGTTCTGAACTTTTGAACCGTCCGTGTAATAATCAAGACCGGTCGTCAAGTTCGCAACTGCCGACCGGTCTTGATTATTACACTGACGGTTCAAAAGTTCAGAACACCAAAGCTTTGAATATACCTAAAAGACAATTGCTTCTTACGGCTTCTTGGGGTTTAACGTCGACGTTCTTGACCTTTTACCTTCAGAAACAATAGTTTTTTCCTCAATTTTTTTTTAATTACTAAACGTCTAAAACGGGGTAAAATTCACCGATTCGTCGACAACGCAAAATACTAATCGATTTCGGCATAACCGATCGACAATCGATTAATCGTGACAGCCTTAATCTATATCCCCCCTCCCCTCCTCCCTCCTTCCCACCCCCTTCTCTCTATTAATTCAATGATTTGGATAGCATCGGTAAAGAGCTCCCAGACCACCACTCTAATTCTATTTGGAATTGGACGCTGTTAGGGGTTGTCTGTTCAGTCAAGTTTTGTGGAAATGTGCGCGCAGTCCAGCGTTGATGTCAGCTGGTGTGCCTTTACTTACTTTCTTCCTGTCGAAGTTACAGATATTCCAATCAATGTGTATTTAATTCCCTTCGAAAACCTCAAGATATTAATAATAATTTGTGGAATTATCCGACGTAATCGTAACACTACGGCTCTGGAGAGTATTCATTTCTGATTGTAATGTCCATCGAATCCAGTCTCGATGAAGCAACATTTCTAGCTTCGACTTTCAGGAAATTAATCTTTATGAAATTTTTCAGATTCAGTTGTCTGTAATATATCAGTTGGTTGGAAAAGTGAACCATGGGTTCACTTTTCCAACCAAGTGAAATATACAAGACGAGTCAGACTGGTTCCAGCATGTAACGATGTCGAATGTCTTACAGAATTAGACTGTTGGCTTCGGAGCTTGCATCTGTAAGTGATCGAGAAACTAAGAAACCCCTTAACATTACATACCCCACCACTATAACACTAAATTTGACACAGAATATGCACAGAATCATGGCCAGTGAGGTCGCCGTGGTATATTTTGTTTCGGGCCTTAGGCTGCTTTATATTCTCAAAGTCATGCTGCCTAACATACAGTCCGGAAAGCTTTCGGACCTCCAGTTTCATTCTGTTCGGGAATCGACACTGTTATAAGCTGTTTGTTTACGAACTTTTTTGTAGAAATTTGCGCGAATATGAAATGTGACGCGTCTTTGCTTACAAAGATAAACAGGAATACTTTCCTGACGAAGTTACAGATATTCTAATCAATATAATATTTAATTTTTCTTAAAAATATCAAGGTATTAATATAATTTGTGGACCTACCCGGCGTAAACATTACAGTCCCGCTGTGGTGAGTCCAGTGTTTACGCTGGAATGTGCCAAATGCACAGTTTTTAAAAATCTGTGAGTCTTCATTGCTGAGTAAAATGTCATCAAAATGTCGACCAACTAAAGGCTTGATCCAGCAATATTTCTAGCTTTCAAACACAGAAAATGAATTCGAAATGTTCCGATTCAATCGTCAGAAATATATCAGTTGGTGGGAAAAGCGAACAGTAGACTATCGGGGAAAAAGGGAAGACAGCCAATCTGGCTACGTTATACCACCACAATATGCGTATGTGTTATCGTTGCACTTACTGTTTAACTATCTCTGTGTAAATTCGGTATAATTGTATACTGTGAAATAAATAATCAATAAATCAGTCAACACTGATATATTCCAGACGTTTCAATCTAAACTCAGGTGATGACGTATTTGAGGGCTAGAATGGTTCCAGGGTCCATTACTATAGAACTTTTACAATTGTATTTTCTAGTTATGACAAATGAATCATTAACATTTTCAAAGATGTGGAAATTTGCCAGTTGACAAATTGTCATATCATTAAAAATGGTAATGATTTATTTTAACCAGCTATATTAATAAGGTAGCAAATATAATTCTAGAAAATACAATTGCAAATGTTTTAAAGTATTGGCTCCTAGTCAAAATGGCGTCAAATTTCTTACAGAATTCGTCCAATGATGTGACAGCTTGATGGTATCGCGGAACTAAATATTGAAATTAGAGTTAACCGCCTTAAAATGTTGCACTCGGAAATGATGCAATCTCTAAAAATAAACAGCCTTGGGAAATATATTGTTTCAATAAAAGTTTGAAACATTCTATTGACATCTTGCATTATTGTTGAATATGCCTGATAAGAAAGAGAGTGATTTGATGACTTTTGGACCTAAAAAAATATAATTTACTTTTTGTGTGTTTTTGTAGGGAATTCCCTGAAAAATATGTGCACGTGACCGGTACTTCCCTTTGTGTCAGTTTTGCTCTCTTATTTGTTGCATGACCCCCTGTTTTCGAATCAGAAAAAATTGTCTGAAGGGCAAAACTTGACAAAGATATTTGAATGCCAAAGTTAAAGTGATGCGATCATATTTTTTTCCGTCTGAACGTTATAATGGTCGCCTATGGGAAAATATTTAGTTCCGTGATACCTGATAGTCCTATTATCGAAAGGGGAGAATGGGAGTCAAGCGCTCAAGCCACAATTCTAATTTTGTTCGGAATTCGGCGCTGTTATGGGCCGTTTGTTTTGCCCACTATTCGTGGACATTTGCGCGCAGACTACCGTTGATGATTTACACATATTCATCGTGCCCCGGTTATACATATTCAAATAAATAAGTGTTTAATCCGACTCGAAACCACAAGATATTAACAGAATTTGTGGAACTACGCGGCTTAACCCTTTACCCAACGCAGACGATATCAAAATTTATTATTTTAAATATCTTTTTTTTAAAATGTTTCAAACGATTTCAACAAAACCATATCATGTCGCCCCTGGTTGGAACGAGCTCGATGAGCTCGTTCCAACGAGGGGTTACATGATATTGTTTTGTTGAAATTTTTTGACAAATAATATTTTTCGACTATTGAATTTGCATATTACGCGGGCGGATGCGGGCGATTCGTTATTTATTTATTTATTTATTGGTGTTTAAGGTCACATATTTCTGCACAATGGCTAATCATGACCGCCACAGTTTTATGGGTGGAGGAAGCCGGAGTACCCGGAGAGAACCACCGAGCAACGGCGAGCAACTGTCAGCTCCCCAACACACTGACCCCACACAAGCAGGGTGAGCATTGGTTGAAGACAGGTGCACCATCGACGTGCAGTACGCCTTAGTACACAACGCCACCGTGCCCCCACGTGGGCAATCTGGGTGAAGTGTCTTGCCCAAGGACACAACGCGGTTGCCGCAGGTGGGATTCGATCCGAGGGCCTCTCGGCTTGCAGCCTGCACCTCTACCATCTGAGCCACCGCGCCCCCTGGGCGATTCGTTAAGTAAAGTGTTAATCATAGAACTACAGATACGGTGAGTCTTCATTTCTATTTGTAATGTCAGCAAACCTTCGGTCAAATCAATTCTCGATTGAATAACGTTTCTAGTGTTGATTTAGCCCTTTACCTAACATGAAAAGCAGACGACACTTGCAAAAAAAGTCTTGAATAACTAATTGTTTTCATTTTTTGTCTCAAAAACATAGGTTATGACACCTCGTTGGAACGAGCTCGACGAGCTCGTTCCAACGAGGGGTCATAACCTATGTTTTTGAGACAAAAAATGAAAAAATAATGGAAATTAATTGGCGATTTTTGAGAATAGCGCTGGCCGGTTTTGATCGTTAGTTGGGTAAAGGGTTAAAAAAAATAATATTTATGATATTTATTTTTTTTTTTTTTTGATTCAATCGTATGGAATTCCTAAGTTGGTTTGAAAAGCGGATGTTAGGTTCGCTTTTCCGACCAACTGGCATATTGCAGTCGATTGAATCTAAACATAGGCGATGAACAGAACAGCGTCGCATTTTTTTTTGAATTATGCCGGTGGCCTGAGAGCATGAAGAGGAGTATGAGTGCAGGCATTACGTACATCCTCGACCTTTGCAGTACATATTCCGAAATTTTTTGAGAAATACAAAATTTCCGGAAAGTTTGGAACTTGGGTCCGTATAGGTCTCCATTTGTTTAACCCTCGCTTAATAAATGGAATTATACAGATAACAGGCTGATCGTCTCCAAAAGCCTTGAACTTTGTCTTCTCCTGTAGTAAGGGCGAGAAGTTCGAGTTATCTCCCGTAATTTATTACGCCTCAAAGCGCACGCGATCATGTTTGACATGAAATTGTCACCACAGAGTCAGAGACACCAACTGTCCCCATGACAGTTCCTCGTTAACTTTTTTATCTTCATATTCGACGTTTCTCTCTAGCTACTTTGTTCCTACGTAATATTGTATCGTAATATATACTATTATGTGGGAACAAAACAGAGAAAAATGTCATGAAATACACAAATTAATAAGAATTTGAATAAGCAAGTAACTCACGTTTTTATTTTCTTTCTGGACAAAAGTCTTTGAACTTCACAAGTTGTATCGAAGAACTTTACAAGTTGTATCGAAATTAATCTCCGTGAGATTGTGTGTTCAGGTGGAGGACAATGTTCTCTTTCAGATAGTTTCTTCCAGTCAATATCACTATGAGGCCAAAGTAACGAGTGAAGAATGGTTTCGGCGCGCCAAAGGCGTGCGGGGACACTCAGGGGTGGTTCCACCCTCTTCGGCTCTGTTGGCGGTGATTTTGGATGTCTGATGCAGCATAAGGAGCGGAGATCTTCCGACAGGTATATTCTGCTACTTGTCTACTTTTAGGTGCTGTTATGAGCAAGTATAGTCTGCTTCTGACCTTGTGTTTCGCGTTTGAGGAGAGAAGGCAAATAAGTCCACACGTGGATAGTGGTGATCATGGAGGTGAAGGTGGTCGTGCCGGTGATGATCGATTAGGCAAAAATTCAGCAAAATAGCACAGCCATTGTTAACACAGTGGGGAAAAGGAAAAACGGCCCCTTGCAGGGTTCCAACCACCTGAACTTTTCTGGTTCAAGAACAGATCTGCTATTTATCCTATTTGGCGGGGACCTTGTGAGAACGTTTACAAAAAGGGCATGTTTGGGACGCAGGACCAACGCTCGCCTCCCCAGGAGTGGAAGACCACCTCCAGGGATGGAGTGAAGGATGAAAGAGTTCGTAACGGTTATGAATTATAATTGTTCAATAGCGGTTATAATTATTCCGTAACGGTTAGTTGAAAAAAAAGACTGATCCTGTCTCATCCGTGGTGGATCGTGCTGTATCTTTGCAGTATCTGAAAATAAAAAGATGTGTGCGTTAGTAACGGCTCTGCCATTGCTGAAGCTTTATGTATTTTGTTTTAACCCTTTACACAACGAATCGACCGCATCCGACCGCGTAATATGCAAATTCAGCAGCTGAAAAAATATTATTTTTCGAAAAATTTCAACACAACCATATCATGTGACCCCTACAAATAGAAATGAAGACTCACCGTATCTGTAGTTCTATGATTAACACTTTACTTAACGAATCGCCCAGGGGGCGCGGTGGCTCAGATGGTAGAGGTGCAGGCTGCAAGCCGAGAGGCCCTCGGATCGAATCCCACCTGCGGCAACCGCGTTGTGTCCTTGGGCAAGACACTTCACCCAGATTGCCCACGTGGGGGCACGGTGGCGTTGTGTACTAAGGCGTACTGCACGTCGATGGTGCACCTGTCTTCAACCAATGCTCACCCTGCTTGTGTGGGGTCAGTGTGTTGGGGAGCTGACAGTTGCTCGCCGTTGCTCGGTGGTTCTCTCCGGGTACTCCGGCTTCCTCCACCCATAAAACTGTGGCGGTCATGATTAGCCATTGTGCAGAAATATGTGACCTTAAACACCAATAAATAAATAAATAAATAACGAATCGCCCGCATCCGCCCGCGTAATATGCAAATTCAATAGTCGAAAAATATTATTTGTCAAAAAATTTCAACAAAACAATATCATGTAACCCCTCGTTGGAACGAGCTCATCGAGCTCGTTCCAACCAGGGGCGACATGATATGGTTTTGTTGAAATTTTTTTTTTAAAATTAAAAAATGATATTTAAAATAGTAAATTTTGAAATCGTCTGCTTTGGGTAAAGGGTTAAATAAATCCCGTTTTAAAAAATAATACTTTTAACGCCTGATGAGGAACTAGAGGTTATATTTAAATTAAAAACACGATATTCAGTAATTGGTAGAAAAGCAACAAAGCATTTACTATCAGAAGTGGGCATTTTCATTCTATTTTCATTTTATTGCATTGAATTTTGATCCAAACTGCAATCATCACACTTTAACAATAAACAACTCTAGTCTCCAGACGTTAGAAATTAACCGTGCTGACTGACACTTGGAAAGAGAGGTATTATCTGTGGCTAGGTCATAAATATAGAAAAAACATCAGTTTTCAAAGTTAAATGGAACCATTAAAACAATAACATATCTAAAATATGTTTATAGAACAAAGAAAATTGATTTTTGCTTTCATCAAATCTATGTCCATCGAAATTTGTCATGCGGATTTAGTACCTTTTTAGGACTTTGAAGTTATCTCCATCAGTCTTTTCTAACAAATTAATAAGGTGATGTCCTGGGATAAAAAGTGAACACTATAAACAAAAATAGAACCATTAAAAACTAATTTTAATAAAAGGTATTAGATGCCATTTTAAAGAGTATGTTATAAATTATTTGATCATACGTCCGTCTATTATGTAAAAAATGAATTTTGTGGCAAGTGAAAGATTTTCGTTTTTCTCCTTTTGACCGCTATAGTAATTTAGATTGGGATTTTTACTACTGTTTACACGCATGCGCATTCAGGGAGTAGAAATAGTTCAATAAGAATCGCTTGGGCGTTTGGTTGTATAAAATAAATATTCCAGTCAACTGTATATGAAATATAGCAAATGCAAACCACCCACGTTATACTACTGTTCTTTAATAACTGACCAAACCAGAAGTGAAGCCGACCCGACGTTAAGCAGGCTAGAAATGATTCAAAATGACCACATTATACTTCATTGATTAGACTACCTCTCAAAACCTATTCCTTGAAACGCAGGAAAGTAAAATTCGAGCGTTTGCACCCGTCGATGTATGTTCAAATTCTCCGAGTGACCACTCGTCTTTGTCGTTGTGTCAAAGGCTCCATGACTGATATATACAGTGCGAAGTGAAGCCATTTTGGTGAGGGATTCTTTCTGCATTTTCGGTATTCACACACAGACACGAATATGTTTGTATTGAAATCTGTTTTGCCATCCAAGAGATGAAAATTCTTTAAATACTTTTTAAAATGTCCACATCACATGGAAAAATAAGGTATACACAGAACGACACACGCATGTGTTGTTCTGTGTTTATTACACGCCTTCACCTCTACAAAAACAATAATTAGAAGGACACACAGCTTTTCATTTGACAACTATCAACAAAAAGAACATTTTATCACCAACCAAATATGCGAGGGGAACCCGTGTCACTATTTCGTCCCCTGAGTTCCAATGTGGTCTATGTTCCTATAGGTCACTATTTCGCCCCCTGACTTCCAATGTGTTCTATGTGCCTACTGGCACATAGAACACATTGGAACTCAGGGGACGGTTTTCAGCTATCGCTAGCGATTCGAATTGTAATTGCGTTTGCACGATTTATAGAAAATTCCAGTGTAATTTCGCTTCTATTTAAAAACAGTCCGTCAACGATTTCCGTTCCGCACATATGCCCACTCGTGCTCTATTCTTACGACTAATAAATAATTCAATTACATCACCAAGACATAGCTTTGAAGGCATACGTGCCTTGATGATGCAGCTGAAATATTAGTCAGTCGGGACTTGAGCCATCACAGTCGGGACAAATCAGGTTTACACCTCCAATCGATCACCTTAGCAACGCCTTATCCGGGAATTATATTTTCTAACTAACCACACATCCCCTCCCCAAAGCGGCGGAAGTTCATATCATGCCTGCATGCAAGAAAATTTAAAAAAACACACCGAAAAAAAGTCATTAGTTCAATAATGACCGCCTTTTTTGCGAAGTTCCTGTCGCTTGACAATAGAACAAAGAATTGTTCAATTGAATATAATCCAATACGTTGCTGTGATCGCTAAAACATCACGATGAAAGTATATTGCCTGTATTTTCCATGCGTTATAACAAAACGATTTACTCGCGATATGAGTTATGTGTCGCGAATGTCTTCCCATTTTCAATCCACTGAGGACCATCAAACAGCCGAGTGTGAAGTATAATTATCAAAACAAGAATCCATTATTAAGTCGAGTTTTCTTCCCTGTGATGTAATGCGGCAGGTAATCTGGCTGTGACGGTTGAGCTATCTTTGGGCTGAGGGAGAATTAAACACTGAGAAGGTGCTTCTAGTCAAGTGTCGTCTGCCTGAATAGGCAGACGACACTTGACTAGAGGTACCTGCTTTACTGTAAGTTTTTCGCAGTATGTCATGTTCAATAAATTCATTCTGATTCCCCCGCTTCTAAGAGTTAACATTCATCCTATCGAGTGTGGTCTAAACGGATCTCCACCCTTGTATATATTTGCTTACAGTCTCGAAAGTAGGAACAAAAAGGGCTTTGCTTTTGTGACTTTTTTTGTGAACTTTTACGTATGTTATAGCTGGTTTGTCACCCACCTACCGGCATGTTAGGCGAAATTGTGAGATACATAGAGGATCTCAAACGAGTGATGTTTGGATATAAGATTTTTTGAAACGAGTTTGATGAATTTGATTCACAACGAGACTTTAGGCTGTTGACTGTAGTACACTTACAGAAGCTTTCAGTCTCTTCATAACCATGTCATAGTTTAGGATTAATCAGTAAGAATTACAATAATTGGTTCAAATAATTGTCCAATGGGGATCATAAAATACAAATTTGAAGGTCTTGACATCTCTTGTGCTTATTTTTATTACATTTTTCCTAGAGTCAAAATGGACCCCAGTCAGTAGGATTTGCAGGTAAAATATGTTGGTAGGATGAAGGTTAATTTTATTTAACGCCGAGACCGAATATTCGTTGTGAGTGCAAACAAACGTACTTTTGTACTATATAATAACACACTTTGTCTGGCCGCCGATTTGTCGCCAACTGACATATAAATTTTCATATGGCGCGGGGTCGAAGCCATGGAATTTTGAACAGCAATTTGCAATGCGAAGCATCGAATAAAGTGATTCTTTACGTTGATATTTTCTATCAGAAATTCTATGTTCTGGGCCTCGCAATAATTAACAATCAACCTGTGGATAAAGGAACATCGCATGACACCAACGGTTGCCTGCGCGCTAACTCCTCGAGAAGTGTGTAAACAAACAGCTCACAACAGCGTCGAATTCATTGCAGAATTGGCAAGTAGACTGAGAGCTTGCATCCTACCCACAATTCTGTCGAATGTCAGGTGTCCCAACAGAAATGAGAAAATATATAATTTTCCATTGTTACTCTTGAGTAATTCTTTATTTAGCAATAATGTATTCGTGAAATAGGGATCCACTGGTTATGTAGTGTAACATCCAGATTGCGACCAGATCAAGATTGTGACTGCTCTTTCCAGCACAATACTATAATTTTCCACAATAATATTTTAACACTGATTGAATATTTTATAACAAAGACTTTGCGCTTCGTCAAGAAATTATTGCATTTTATTTCTTAAAAACCGGTTCTCGTCAGATCGCCGAAGTTAAGCAACGTCGAGCCCGGTTAGTCCTCGGATGGGTGAGCGATCGACGATTCGGACTCCCGCGTTGTGTCCTTTCGCAAGGCACTTAACCCCGATTGTCCACGTGGGGGCACGATGGCGTCGTGTACTAAGGCATAGTGCACGTCGATGATGCGCATGTATTCAACCAATCTAACCCTGCCTGTGCTGCAGTGCTGTGTTACGACGTTGTGGAGCTGGCAGCTGCTCATCGTTGCTCGGTGGTTCTCTCCGGGTACTCCGGCTTCCTCCACCCGTAAAACTGTCACGGTCATGATTAGCCATTGGGCATAAGTATGTGATCTTAAACACCAATAAATAATAAATAATCTCATACAATGGTCTTAGAATTTCATTGGTTTTAAAACTTCAACTGCATATACAATATACTGTCGGGTAAAGTCTGTATGAATCTACGGCTGAGAGTCAAGAGTGAGCGATCCTGTGTTAATTGATCTTTCAGATGACAACCGCTTGACGTAAAACATGTACGAATAATTTAGAGGTTATTACTTGGTTAGTTTCGCATCGGCCGAGATATCAGCCCTCAGTAACTTCACGTCAGCCTTCGACCAAGTCGAAGGCTGATGTGAAGTTACTGAGGGCTGATATCTCGGCCGATATAAAACTAACCAAGTAATAATCTATTCATTTATTAAACCCAAATAAATAATTACACAATGTTGTCAGATCTGTTACAGTGTTATTGTTTCTGACAGTGTTATTGTTTCGCATTTCTTTCATCAAGTTAGGAGCGCGGTGGCTCAGTGGAAGACTGTTGGACTTCTATGCTAGATGTCCCGAATTCGATCACCGTCAGAGACGACCCGCGTTGTGTCCTTGGGCAATGCACTTTATCCCGGGCACGATGACGCCGCGTACTAAGGCGTACTGCACATGTCCTCAACCGTTGTAACCCTGCTTGAGCGAAGCTTGAACAGAGTCAGAATGTCGAGGAGCTGACAGTTGCTCGTTGATGTTCGGTGGTTCTCTCCGCGTACTCCGGCTTCCTCCACCCGTAAAACTGTCACGGGCACGATTAGCCATTGAGCGTAAGTATGTGATCTTAAACACCAATAAATAAATAAATAATTCATAAAGATCGAAGTATCCTCTTCCCCTAGCTCAGCCATCTGAACGTCTCGGCTTCCCCAGTGAGGAAGCTGCGACGTTCGGATAGCTGAACTATCTCTTCTCTCTGTATATATTCGGGGAACAATCTTGAAAAGGGTTAACTATCTTGTCCTTCAACCAATGAATCTCTAAGTAACAACCTGATTAGGTTACATGTATCTTCCACCTAGCCTATGTGCTCAGACCTTCTGTGTATCACTATTGGTTGAATAGTTGTTGAGATAGTGTGCAGATAAATAAAGGGGAAATAGCCAAATCCTCAAACAAACAAGCAAACCGATTTTTATGCCAACGCTCGAAGTATGTCGGCGCCGGTAATAAAGACAAAAGAAATTGGTCAATGAACAAAGAGGCGAGAGATGAAAACTACTTTCAAAGAGGAGCCTTGAAAGTTTGTCTCTCCGCCTGTGTTTTTGTAAGCTCGACAACGCGACAACTATTAAAAACCTGATTATGCAGATCTGGCACAGATGTGGACCAATGACGCACACGTAAAAGTCTAGTACACAGAGTGTAGTCGATCAAATGTCAACGTTATCTTCTCCTGTCTGTATCATGTGCGTACGGTACGGTCGCCGTGGACTGGTCTCTTTCCACGGGTGGACAATATTTCCACGTACTCAATAATATTAGATTTCAAACACTAATTATAGGAATAATCATCAAACATTTAATTAATGAAGAACCGGTAAAATTTTGCTGATGATCATTTTTATTACCTGATAAACGCATGTGTGGACATCGCTGCCCAAGCGTAAATTACGACCAGTTCACGACGAGTGTAAGGTAACTGTTCAAGCGATGTTGATCTCCATCTGCTTACAAGTCGCACCTCGTGATGTCTTGTACAGTTAAAACTAGAAGTTCTGTTATGAAACGCGCACAAATAGCACGTTGATCTGCGCGTTAATCTACGCGTTATTGCCATAGTAAGCTATCAAATTCTGTACATATGGCCTGTGTGTAAGCCAATGGACCTCCGGGTATCCCTGAGGTCCATTGACAGAAACATTGCCTGTGTTTGCTATGAGTAACCAGGAGAACCTGCCGTGCTTTGGATGCCATTCGATATGGCAATTCGCGCAATTCCAATGCGCAATTAAGCCTAGATAAGCGCACATTTCGTGTCAGGACTTCTAGTTTTAACTGTAAGTTGTGAAATTATATGTTAAAAGTAACAGTCACTAAGAATACCTTTATGGAAGTAAGAGCGGTACTCTCAAAAATACGCCCTCTATATTTAAGGTGGCGCTCAAAGCACCATCGAGTAACTCAAGCAAGCAAGGATATAACGATCAGTGTCATCTTTCTGCTCCAGTAATCTCTGTACTACTGGACCACGGCGTACTCTCAAAAATACGCCCTCTATATTTAGGGTGTCGGTCAAAGCTCCATCGAGTAACTGAAGCAAGCAAGGATATAATGATCAGTGTCGTCTTTCTGCTCCAGTGATCTGTACAACTGGACTATTGGACCACACTTCGTCACATACAGAAACGTGTCTCATCTGCCGCCATCTTGGCCGGGGTGGGGGGGGGGATGGGGTCATTTGTTCCGTAAATATGCAATGCTCGTGATAGCTTTTCAAGGAATATACGTTGAAAAATGAATATGCTAATGATAGAGCGCGGTGACTGAGTGGTAGACTGTTGGACTTCTATGCTAGAGGTCTCGAATTCGATTCCCGTCCGGTACGACCTGCGTTGTGTCCTTGGGCAAGGCACTTTATCCCGGTTGCCTACGTGGGGCACGATGATGCCGTGTACTAAGGCGTACTGCACGTCGATGGTGCACATGTCTTTAACCGTTGTAACCCTGCTTGAGCGGAGCTTGAACAGAGTTAGATTGTTGAGGAGCTGACAGTTGCTCGTCGATGCTCGGTGGTTCTCTCCGGGTACTCCGGCTTCCTCCACCCATAAAACTGTCACGGTCACGATTAGCCATTGTTCATAAATATGTGACTTTAAACACCAATAAATAAATAAATAAATAAATAAATAAATAAATAAATAAATAAATAAATAAATAAATAAATACAAGGTAATGCAAATTGAATATTAACAAAATAGTTTACTATTATTAACACAAGACAAATCGTCCCCTGAGTTCCAATGTGTTCTATGTTCTAGGTGGCACCTAGATCACATTGGAACTCAGGCGACGAAATGTCAATATTGGAAAATTGGTAACGTGTTGCTAGGTTTCATGCGACGTTTTTGTTTGAAGTTAGATGACGTGAGAGAAGTCATAGTGAGATAACTGTTACGCCATCAAACGATAGGAGGAGTTACATCGTTCAGAGAGCTGGACGAATCTTTAAGCGGAACGGGACAGTGGTCAGACAATTCATTTGTGCAAAGATTAGTGGTGAGAACCAATGGGAAAAAACATTAAAGAAAATAATTTAATTGATTTTCTGGACTATACGATTTTGAACGGAAGGTGTTAAATGGTGTATGTTGTGAATAGGAGATGCACTATTAAATGCACCGAATGTTGAAATATTTGGCGACGTCCTGTCATTTCACGTCATGTATTATAATAGTATACAGTGTACCAACAAGTGTATGAATACTAGCTGTCCCTCCCCCTGGGCGAGAATGACATGGTCGCACCACATCTAGCGGGCAATACCCTCACCAATATCCCATTTTCAAGGCAGAGTGAACGGGAGGAGATTTTCGTGGATAAATTTATAGAGCGTCTATAAAACACCCGGTTGGCAATGAGAAATCGCCAGTAAAGGATTAACCTGTAAGCCGGTAGAGTGCTGTGTCGAAAAAGCTGTCTTTCTCGATCAGATCGCGAACTGGGGCTAATACTATGAAACGTTTACAATTGTATTTCCTGGAATTATATTTTCTAGTTATGACTCTAAATGGGTTAAAATGAACCATTAGCATTTTCAAGGATCTGGCAATTTGCCAGCTGACAAATTGCCATGTCTTTTAAAATGCTAATTATTCATTTTAGTCATTTATATTAATAATTAGAAAATACAATTCTAGAAAATATAATTGTAAAGGTTTTATACATGTAGTATTGGCCCCTGGTCAAGCCACATCTACGCTCCACGACACATCTATGCTCCAGTGGGTCAATCATCGATAAAATATTGCGTGATAAAGAAAAAAACAACGAAAGTAAACCCAGAGATTCGATGTTACCACGTATGAGATTCTGTAATGATGCGAAAAGAAAAACGGGCAAACAATTTTGACCGGATCGCCACCCAGTCACGACCCGGTTAAAATTCTGTGTCCGTTTTTGTTATCACATTTCTGTATGAATTATTTATTTTGCGATAATAAAAAGTTAACAGTCGAAAAGACGGCACCCATTTTCTTGTTTGTGTGATGGCTACAGTTAAAACTAGAAGTCCTGCATGAAATGCGTACAAATAGCACGTTGATCTGCGCGTTAATCTACGAGTTATGACAATAGTAAGGCTATCAAATTCTGAACATATGGCCTGTGCACAAACAATGTTTCAGCCAATGGACCTCCGGGTAACCCGGAGGTCCATTAGCAGAAACATTGCCTGTGTTTGCTATGCGTAACCAGGAGAACCTGCCGTGCTTTGAATGCCATTCGATATGGCAATTGCGCGCAATTCCTACGCGCAATTAAGTCTAGATAATCGCACAGTTCGTGACAGGACTTCTAGTTTTAACTGTATATCATGTCTGCAACAAAGAAATGAAGTCACGTTACCTATGTTGACTACTTTAAAGGACTTCCACCCAGGCGCTTGATTCCGGGTCCCATTCTACCAAAACAGAACCATTTTACCGGAGTTCCCATGGGGGACGTCACACAGAGTAATGAATTAGTCAGCAATTCTATAGTCACAAAGGTCTTCGTGATGTTATTATTATAGCATAATCCTGTAGTGACAAAGGTCTGCATGATTTTATTGTCCCAAATCTGTCCTGCAAATGCATTCGCACATTCAGTGTTCTCGTATTTCCCAGGGGAGATTCAAAAGTGTCGTTAAAGGGAAGGGCCCTGAGAATTCTGACCGGACCGCACGTAGTTGGTTCGACAGGATGGTTTCTGTAAACTCCGTATCCAGTATGACTGTTGAAAGGTTGAATCCGGAAAAAAATCTTAACAAGCTGCATTTGATACCATGCCATGCAGAATAACCATGGCATGCAGAATAACGCCCTGGTGAACATATCAAAAATCCGCTAAACTCTGCCTTGGGGAAATTGTTTTATTCAAGATGGCGTCCAAGATGGCCGCTTGAAAGTTGAAAAGTTAGAGAAGTTTATTGTTTGACTCATAACGTAAAAATATCAATCCGTGTTACAAAAAAGTCATTTTGAAGTGTATACAATATATTTCTGGTGCATATGCTGTTTTTAAGTAAAAGACCAAAACGCCCGAATTGTCAGCCCAAACTGGGGAATGTGTGTTTGTTTATAATTTTCCTACTAATGTCCCACATTATGAATGCATTGAGTATGAATCTCCCAACCAAACGAAATATATGTATCTATTGAGTGTTGAGAATGCTTTCCTGCGATAAAGCCACATTCCACCCAATACCTACAGTTTGCTCAAAATTCGTGCAAATCTCCCCACGACAATCTCCACAGGCAATGACTTAAGTCTTTACCTAACATGAAAAGCAGACGGCACTTGCAAACAAAATTCTTGAATAACTAATTTTTTTTCATTTTTTTGTCTAAAAAACATAGGTTATGACCCCTCTTTGAACGAGCTCGTTCCAAAGATGGGTCATAACCTATGTTTTTGAGACGAAAAATGAAAAAATAATGAAAATTAATTGGAGATTTTTGTGAATAGCGCTGGCCGGTTTGGGCCGTTAAGTTGAGTCCATTTTTCCGACAGTTTGTGTTACATGGATTTCTTGAAGACATTTTACAATTGCATTGAATGAATGCAAGAAGACTTCCTGGTGCTGGTTCTAGGTCAGTCGTTATGGGGATAAGTATGGACCCCTGCAGTTTCCATCCCCAGTCTTGTGGTTCTAGATCGATTTTGCCGAGATATGTCTAGGTTAAAACATGTACGTGAGCCCTAAGAGTGTGGAAATAGGCAGCCTTCTCTGTAAGTGGTAATTTCTGAGGTTCATTAGCAGTCCTGCTGGAGGAAATCATGACCTCGCCAACCTGTTGAGCTGACGTAGCGCGATTGCTGATTTCTATCGAAAGTTGTTGCAATTGAGCAGATGATTCTAGTCGTTTCATCAAGCCTGTCCTTCCCTGTCCTGTCCAAATATCGCTGATGTTGTGCCACACCCACACCAAGCATGCAAGAAAAGAATATGTTTGGTGACTAAATCACCGGCTTTGTGCGCGCTATCAGCAACATTCTAAACCCCACCGCTTTCGGGTGAATTTCCTATCTCAGACTTGAAATATATGTTTGATAATGAGCCTTTCCAGTGATGTTCGAGTAAACCTAGAACATCAGTGTCATCAGCAACAACAATTACCTCTGATTTGGATGCTGCTTCTATTGCAACCGAAACAATCTTTGTGTCGGCGTCAGATGTGCTGTTGTAGACCATGTGATGAGCGTTCCGTAGAGCATTACTGAGCAGTTGTGTGAACTGTTGCTTGCCTGTTTTGTTCGAAAGAAACACTTCCTGATTGTTGTGAACCTGCATATTATCGGTCAGATGGACATCAGTACAGGTTTTGCGCACTCTTCGCGGGTGTGCACGATCCTTAATCGATGGTCGTTGCCCATAACCATCGCAAATTATTGACGGCACTCCTTATTTGGTCTTAACATAGCTTATATATTGTGCAACCACTTGTTTGTAGCTGCATTCCGTTTCCCATTTTACTCTTTGGAGAAGAGCGCCACCATCGATGCCAATAACTATTTCAAAGGGCGATTGCATTACCTCGATATCTTCAGTTGATGAATCTGCCAATTGTGCCTTGGTTTTCGAAGAGTTTGTTCCTGAACAGAGATGTTGGTACCACCGTCAGTTCATATCTAAGGTATTTATCGATGTCTTCTTTTCGTTGGGCGATCGCTATTAGTCGTGAGAACAAAACTGTCAGATTAATATCGACTCGGTTGTTTTCGATTTTAAATCGAGGGCTTAAATAACTGAGCGTTCGAATCTGATCTTTTCTCTTTACAGACGCATCAGCAATAACTATGTTATCTTATTTCTCTTGAATCCGTGATCCAACCAACTCTGTCTCGTCTCAATTAATTTTGTCATCTGTCCCTGCAATCAATCCAAAAGAAAGGGAAATGAGTCGTAAGTCATTTGGGTCAATTGACGCATGCCCGTGGAACCATTCCTGGATACTGATTAAATAAGATTCGTCACGTCTTCCCCAAGAGATGCTAAAGTTAACATGTTGTTCACTGGTCTTGTGTTTTGTGTTTCTTAAGTGCGCCATTGCGTGGGCACACCCGTGCAAGCTACAAACCTATTGGTGCCGTATAGATTACAGGACGGCCGCCGTGGATTGGTCACTTTCCACTGGGTGGGCAGTATATCCACGAGCGCAATAATATTAAATTGTAAACCCTAATTATAGGAATAATCATCAAAAATTTAATTAATGAAGCACCGGGCACACCCCGGTGCTTCATTAATTAAAATTTTGTTGATGATGATTTTATCACCTGGTAAACGCATGTGTGGAGATTACTGACCATGCGTGGATTACGACCAGTCCACTGCGACTGTACTGTAAGTTACGCCTCTTCCTCGGGTGAGTCCATCCTGACTTTTGATGAAAGGTATCAGGAATTGCTCAATAACTAGGTCACTTGATAGTCCTGCCCAAGACCTAGTGCTCCTTCAAATAGTATGAACACCATCCTCTATAAAACATTTGTATATCCACGGATATGTCTTGGGTAAGTCAAGTATCATTTGGAAAATCAAGCGGCAGCTCTTCACATAGTGCACGTTCCCAGTGACGTCAAACAACAAAATCAACATTTTTCCAACAACTCCTGAATGGAGATTCCAATATCTTATTCTCTCAGTTCGAATGAAATCTTTCAACATGTCTGTATACTCAGTATACTGTAACCAATGTTAGGATTTTCTGAAATTTCTCGCCAAGGTATATTTTGTATTATTACAATATACTTTATAAATAACCACATTTCTATTGGCTGGATCTTATACACGTGTCTGGTACTCAAAAATCCATGTACACCGGTTTTCCAGTGAATATCAACCTTCTAAATATAGCTTTTGGAAATTCCCTCTCTAGTTCTATTTCAATCGACGTAATCTCTTTAACATAGCTTATTTTTATGTTATCCTGTAACTGATAACTGTTTTATTGTTAAATAAAAGTATTTCTGGTTGATATAATTGAACTCTTAATTGACAAATAGAAGGTTTTGAGGATGGTGTATATAATAAAACAGTTATGGACTTTTGTGGTGATAAATATGATGTGATATCATATGAACCTAAAACACTTATATTGACCTCGGTTAAGGCCTCGGTCAATATAAGTTTTTTTAGGTTCATATCACATCATATTCACCACCACAAAAGCACATAATTGTATTCTGAGTCAAAAAAGAAAGTACAATAGAAACAAACGTGAAAAATAGCACAAAGGGTGAAATATAATAGTTTTAATGTTGCATGTTTGTGGAAAAGAAGTCGTGCAAAGAGATTAATGACATGCTGTTGTTGTCCACCCAGCCGTATACAATTGTGCTACGGATTCCAAAATAGCACGTGCTAACCGAGAATGTCAAATTGAATGGGTGACCGACGATTTTCGTTGTGTTATGTTGTGCTAGAGAGCCTGGGTTATTGAGTAAAAACGCTAGTTTTGGTCTTCCGATATTTTAAAAAATGCCAAGGTTAACCGAAAATCAGAGGTTGCGTGCCAGTGGCATGCATGAGGCTGGGATACCTCCAGATGAGCTCGCTGCTGAGTTCGGAGTCACTGTGGCCACTATTTACCGTCTCACTGGAAGGTATAGAACCACTGGATCTACTGCCGACCGACTGTGTTCAGGTCGACCAAGAGTTACGACCCCTGCACAAGGCCGACACATTAGGACGTCACACTTGCGAAATCCCTTCCTTCCGGCGACGAGGACAGCAGCAACTACTCCTGATAAAACTAACAATAGAATCAGTGCACAAAGTGTCCGGAACAGACTGGCTGAACACAGCATCTGAAGTAGGCGTCCATACCACAGACCAATCCTTACCAAACGTCATCGTACTGTCAGAATGGAATGAGTACGCCAGCGTGCTCGCTGGACTCAGCAGCGTTGGAGTACAGTTCTTTTTAATGGTGAATCACAATTTTGTCTACGGCGCGCTGATGGTAGAGCAAGAATGTATCGCCGACGAGGAGAACGGTTTTCTGATGCTTGCGTCCTTGAATGTGACCGTTTCGGCGGGGGTAGTGTAATGGTTTGGGCAAGTATTTTATTGCACCATTGAACGCAGTTGATCTTCATTGATGGTAGTCTGAATGGACAGCGATATGGGAACGACATTCATAACGCTGTTGTTGTCCATTTGTTCAACGCTAACCTCGGATTGCAGTTATTCTAACACGACAATGACCGATGTCACGTGGCGCGTATCTGTCGTGACTTTCCTGAGGAGGAGAGCATCGAACTTCTTCCCTGGCCCCCACTTTCGGCGGATTCGTCACCAATCGAGCATCTTTGGGATCAACTGGACCGTCGGTTACGACTTCATGGTCTTCAGACGTTAGGCGATGTACATAATGTTCTAAGGCAGGAGTGGAACTCAGTACCACAGGGTGACATCCAGAGACTTATCAGGTCTATGCGCCGTCGATGTCTTGCCACCCAAGAGGCAAACGGTGGACATACACGCTATTGGCTGCATGTGTGAACTTTTCATTTCACTCCATGTCTGAATTGCGACGTCCTGACGTGACGCTGGCAACAGTAAGAACATGAACTTATGCAAATTCATGCAGCTAGACTCGAAATATGAATTTACAATAATTTGTTTGGGATTAAAATCGATAATACTAAAAAAATTGCTTCCCAAAGTTTATTATATTTTCTTTTGTGACTCAGTATATAATATAAGATACGTTCTTTCAATTTGAGCTGTCCTATGGAATTGGAAACGACTGAAACTGCGGTGGACCAACCAATTACTTTTTCATACAGCTCATTTATCAAATAAGTTTACCATTGCTCATATTTATGTAAATATACTATATACTGACCTTTCAATTATATAATCGTTCATTATATATGAATATATGTACTGAAAACAACATTTATCTAGATCATTAAGCGCACACACAGAGTCTCGTAGTCATAATTGCCTTCACAAATTACGTCTGACTCCACCTCTATTCTATACAGGGCGGTGTAGAACATTTTCCCCAAAGCGGATTCTTGATATGTTATACACAAATGTCTCCTCTTTCCGACGATACCAAATTTAGCTTGTTGAGAATGTTTTTCAAGGTAGCCCTATACATCAGCCCAGGGGCGGCGGAAGCTCGATAAAAGTGGAGGGGCACAAATTTACAATGCTACCATGTTTCGACCCTGTGTGAGAAAGGTTACAATCATATATCGGTAAATGTACCATGACTCGCTATAGTCTCTCGTTTATATGAAAATGCCGCTGTGTGGTCACTGTTCTGTCTGTTTCTTCTACTTCAACTATCTACCAACTCGAAGGCCAGCCTTCGGGCTGGAAGATAGTTGAAGTAGAAGAAACGGACCGAAGCGACTAAAAGAGTGATTCTTTGGCTAACTATTGTTTGGATTTGCAAATAATGTTATAGGAATGCATGTATATTGACGCGTTTGCATGCGCCCATCTTAACTCAATGTGTAACTGCGAAACATATCTGTGGAAAATGTGGAGGGGCACGTGTCCCCTGTGCTCCCTGACACCGCCTCCTCTGTATCAGCCCGACTAACCCGAAGGATTACGGCATTAATCTATCAGTTCCCTGCAAAATCGAAATGAATTCGTCCATTTCCAAAGGGATTTTTTTTTATTATAGCGTTCAATAACACGAGATTGAAAAAGGTTAACGGTCTTTTAAATTTTATTATGAAATCGATCGAATATCAAGAGTAATTTATAAATTGTGATTTATTCTTGCTGTGGAGGCTAATGAAATCAACGAAGCAACAGCGGTGTCTTTGCGTGTCAGCTTCGTGATGAAATTGACGAGAAAACCCGAAAGTGTAGGTTGCAGTTCGCTGTGTCGCTTTCGTAATGGAATTGGCAATATTGTCCTCGAGTGATGAATATCAAAATTGGGTGTCAATTTTCCAAGTGGAATCGACAACCATTCATCTTTGTCACGTCAATCGTAATATAAAATAGCAGGTTTCATTGTAAACCCTTTTAGTGTCAACTCTTGAATTTATTTTCTTAGAAGATAAGCCTTTTTCGAAACTGCCATTTTGGCTTTTAATCTGTGCAAGGTCACAGGTCGCGAGGTGTAAACATTTCAAGAAAACACGTTGTAAGCAATGGGAGAAAGGAGCAGGTGAAGTGCTTCGGACCCCATTACGTTAATTAGTGTGAATTCAAAAACCTTTAGCCAAGGTTAACATTTGGTTAAACAGTGGCAATATTGTTTTGAGAACTTTCAATATTTCGAATTGGGTTCCTGTCGACTTAAATTATGTTTGAATGCACGCTGTGTCATGGCTCTGTGACCGTCGGCACTGTTTCGACGACTTTTGAGGATTCCCCAAGCTGAGAAACTGCGTGCAATGAGTGTTCCATTGTTGCCATTCAAAACCAGTCCTCGCCTCCATAAAAAAAGTCTTTAAAACTGCGGTATCTCATCGTTAAAGGTCGTCTGAGACTGCCTCTTTTGTTAGTTCGAATGATGACATCGGTTCTGAGAATTTAAACTTGATATTTCACAAAACTAGTTGTCTTGGATGACACATAACTCAGCGCGACGAACCTGGAAATCGCTTTGTTTACACCCCGCGACCTTGCACAGATTAAAAGCCAAGATGGTTGTTTCGAAAAAGCCTTATTACGGCAGGTGATCGCAAAAACAGTATCTTTCTCTATCACATCGCGATCGTTTCGCGATGCACTTAAGAAGGGGTCGAGATATCCCAAATGCAAATTTGAGTAATGAAGACCTAACGAAGAAAAATAAACGCAAATAGAATTTAAGATGTTATATTCTCGTACATATTTTCTGACAGGTGAGAGAGATTCCACGGTATTGTGGGTAGGAAGGATGACAATTGCAAATGGGTCAAAATTACATGTCCCCTTATATGCCTTGTTGTACTGTATGTTAAATGTGCTGAGAACAAAAATATTATCACAGCATTATCCCTTTGAGCTGTAGTGGAATTTTCCATGTCAGTTAAATGACAGCAATTGGAAGCTTTCATATTCATTATTTGGAGGTACACTGTAAAACGTTACCGTAATTCTACGGTTAACTACTGTCAGATGACTGTCAAATACAACGGTCTCGAGGCCGTAAATTAATTTTAACGGTGTTGCCGTAGAAAAACCCTCGAATTTGATCCAGTGAACGTATTTATCCCGTCACGATGTCCAATTACGTCGTAGGGCGGTAAAAATGGTGAATTATGGGATCAGCTTTGCCATATGCTACTCTGAAAGTCGCCATTTCCAAGAAGGATGCCCGATGCTTTTGAAGACGAACAACAACGTATTACTATCAATTTGTAAGTTTGTGGCCAAGTGAATCATTTTCATTTAAGTTTTGGAATTGAAAATCAAACAACATCAATTTTTTATGCGTAGAATTTCGGTAATCATGCAGAACAGCAGACTGTTTGTACTGCGTCACCGATATTAGATGGATCGTATGGCTTGTGGCCACGGATCTCCGCTAAGACCGGCAAACCCATATTCTTTTTATTCGTTCTATGTAAAATTCGCCTAATGATTGCTGGAATTAAATTACGGTCAAAATGACCGGTGGCAGTGTTCCAGCCATATGGCTGGAACACTGCCACCGGTCATTTTGACCGTAATTATTTTGATGGTAATTTTTATGTGAAAATAAGGCAAATGATGGTTAAATTTTTTTACGGTCATATGTTCGGCAGCTAGTATCCAGGCATATGACCGTACAAATAACGGCAAACCGTGGGAAAAAAATTACGGGAATATATGGCAAATGACAGTGACATTTTTTTACGGTTTGACGTAAAGCTCACAGTCATATACCTGGAAACTAGCTGCCGGTTATATGACCGTAAAAAATTACGGTAAGTTTTTAGAGTGTAAATCAATTAATATTTTCAACGCACAGCCAAAAGTCTGCGCGTTGAAAATATTGTTTGATCCACGCCACACATTCACCTAGAAGCCATCCTAGCTAATGCAGGTATGACCTATCATGATGCTGGACTGGAAAAGCGGCCTTTTGGGTTCAAAGAATTACGCTTGGCAGCCAATGGTAAATGTCGGAAATTTAGGGCAACGCTGTACCAACCTTGTTTTAATCGGAAGCTACCATTACTCACAACAAAAAGTGATAAGTGTCGAAATGACTATTTCCGTATGTTGCCAAGAAGAAAGAGTAAGCCGTGATTCCAATGTTTTTGGTATTTTCTTGCACGCCTCCTGCAAAAACAAAGGTGCCTTTCAGGTGATGGTAAGGAGGGCAGTATTTCGTCAATCCAACTGTACTCGGGGGCGGGTGACACAATACAGCATGGACGTGCCCTACATGTATGTCTCTCGCCAGTGTTGTGTGTGGCAGTTCCACTCCGAACCTCAGTGTTAAAAAGGATAAGTTCAGGCCCGAAGCTAGGAGGGTGGCTGGGGGTTGGGGTGGTTGCGCTCCATGATCCTGTATGCTGGAAATATTTATTGTCTGTCGGGAAAATTGGTTTGGTCACCCGAACGATTTCGGAAAACCGCTAATTTGAAGAAAGAAAATATGTTGACCGCAACGAAACAACAAAATTTCCATTGTGTTGTGCTACAACACCCTTACGTTTCATATAACCTTCGTATGAAGCGATCGCTATAATTTTGTTTATAATAATAATAATAATAATAATAATAATAATAATAATAATAAACGACCGTGTAAGGCCTGGTTCGTCTAATATTGTTTAAACGTAGTAGGTTGAATTAGGTTTCAAGATCATACAGACGGTCAGTGACCCGGGGACACTGTTTTGGATATTTAACTCTCGCACCAGAAGGTCCTAGTTTCGGGCCTAGTTAAGGTGATATAATGAGAACTTTTGTTTGAAAGATATGGTTAAATGTTTCTTGATGAAGACAGATAGGTCCACTTTGTCTAGTCAATCGATCGAGCAGTTGGATTTTAATCGCGTGACTTGCATTGCAACACTGTGTCGTGTGAGAACCATAGGGTTCTATCTTCTTCTGGAAGATAGAACCTCATGGTTGTCACCTTGTCAACTGGGAGCCCGGTGGCACAGTGTGCTTTCAGCCAATTTCAACTTGACGGAAGCGCCTGTTGTACGGACTGTGTTAACCCTTTGAGACTTTAATTATCCTGACGTTCAAACGTCACTGGGAATTCAGTTTCTTCAACGTTTTTCAAAATGCGACGTTGAACGTCAGAAAGTACAAATAACAAAATATTTTCACATTAGTGATTAACTGGTTGAGGGCTAGATTATTTTGGTGGTCTGAATTTCTTATTCCAAACTCTCCGATAATTTGTAATAAAACAAATTTATATAAACAAAATATTATTTGTGTTTGACTGAATATGAAATAGAAGCAAGGAAAGTGCTGGCTTTTGCTCTGGTATCCTCATCTTTTGAAAGCCATGATAGTGGCTTCTAACACTCGACCAGTTAAGAAGTCTTGACAGCAGGATTATATTAGTATTTTAAGCTGCGATAACATTTGGCTCAACGGTTGTCACTGAGCACTATTCGGGAGAAAATAGGAATTGAGGTTAATACTTTAAAAAATCGAAAAATAAAAACAAAATAAATGGCCACAAAGTGTCAAGGCGCTGTTTGATTTCGAACGTCATAAGACGTACAAAAGTATCAAAGGGTTAAACTGCTGAAGTCGGTTACTCTTCTTCGGCGGTTTCATATCAACCAACCACAAGCTCCACTCGAAATACAAACCATCAGGAGTTGAGCTTGAAGGGGCCGTAACACACCACATTCGTTGTACAGGAAGTGCATTGTGGAACAGAATATATTGCGGTTTCGTCGATGAATTGTCCACGTAAATAACCGTCCATGGTCCTTTTACGGGTTTGCCACGCAGTGATTCTGTTGAAACTCATCGATACAAACTACGTAATCGGCAGTACCACCGAGGAGTGAACGTAATTGGCAATACCACCGGGCAGTAAACTCTGAAATATTTTACATGTAAACAAAAGCTGATTTGCATTTTCACAAATATATTTTCTGGGACTTCTGTCTACGTTTCAGACAAACTTACATTATACTAATATGGATTTGACACATGCCTGGATATGATTCAACCATTTGGTTCTTATAATAACTGCCATTCCAGTAAATGATTTTCAGCAAGAAGGTTTGGGTGGATGAGGATCAAGGACAGGATAGACCTGTTGAAACTCGGTTATCTTAATTATTTGGTAAATCTCCCCGACAGCCGATGGTGTAAAGTAATGTTCCTGAGAATTTTCAACTCAAATATCAAAACGGGGTGGATGGTCCAAGTGAGGGAGCTAGTAGAGAATTACTCATTGAAGATCTCGGACCTGGACGTTGGGGCAAACCAGGGTAAAAACATCGTCAGAGAAAGGGCCATGGAGGCTTGTAACCGTAATTGGCGAGAGGGGGTCAAATCAAAGAGGTCTTTGGGTGGCCTGCGTGATAAAAAGAGGCCAGGTTTTGAAGAGTACCTTGATGGCACCTTTGGGGGGTCACTGTTGTTCAAGCTGAGGTCGCGATCCCTGGAGCTGAGGGGAAAAACTGGAAAAGACGGCGAAAGGGAGTGCCAGATGTGTAACTTGGGCATGGTGGAGACCCTGGAACACTTTCTTCTAGAATGCCCAAAGTATCAGTCTAAAAGAATGAGATTCACTGGGAGTATAATGGGGAAGTGGAATGGGGGAATGAAGGACATGTGGTTAGTGGGAGACTCAAAGGAGAAGGTTATTATGCTAATCGGAGAGATTGGGAAGAATGTGGCAAGGGATGTCATCAAGCAGTTCGTCTCAGAGTGTTGTAAGGAGAGGAGAAGCGTGGGACTAGGGAGGCAGTTGGAAGTTCAGGGGTAACCATGGCCTTCTCGTCCGAGAACCACGACAAATCAGCGGCTGGCCAAAGTGTTATTATTATTATTACATTGCGACATTTACAGTATGTGGACAATGGATTGTAACTAAATCACTCATGGGGTGGAGTTATCACCCAAAGTATCACTTTCAAATTATGTACATATAATAATAATAATATACACATTTATATAGCGCCAAAATAATAGTTCAGAAGATATAGAACCATATTCTAAGGCGCTGTGCATGTTACTGAGCTCATGCAAATATACAAACAGAATATATACAGTATCTTACAGTCCAGAACATCACTTATAGGCTTTTTGAAACAGGTATGTTTTGAGATCTTTCTTGAAAAGGTTGACATTTGACAGTCTTTTTTGGTGTTCTGGTAAATTATTCCACAAGTGAGGGCCAGCAAATGAGAATGACCTATCTCCAAATGTCTTACACCTATGTTTTGGAACATGTAGCAACATTTTACCATCGGACCTCAGGTTGTATTGACACACATTCTTGGTATTAAGGTGTTCTTCTAAGTAGGCTGATGACATGTTGTTTTGTGTCTTAAAAACTAATAATAAAGTTTTGAAAATTATTCTGTACTTGACTGGCAGCCAGTGCATATCCCTCAGAAGAGGAGTGATGTGTTGAGATCGTGATATCCTACATACCACTCGGGCTGATGCTTTTAGTACCATCTGCAGACGAGAGTACTGATATTGTGGAAGGTTGAACAGTAAGGCATTACAATAATCCAAATGTGAAGTTACAAAGGCATGAACTAGGGTTTTTGTTGAGTCTTTGGTGAGGAACTGTCTTATCTGTTTAACTTTGTATAGCCCTCTGAAAGCCCTATATTTGTAACATGTCTGTCCATAGACATGGTAGAGTCAAAGAAGGCACCAAGATTACGTACACTGTTACTTGCACTGATGGCGGAATCTCCTACCTTCACTGAATTGGTGTAAACTTTAGTGAGTTGTTGTCGTGACCCAATTATTAGGAATTCAGTCTTATCATCATTTATCATTAATTTATTTGAAACCATCCATGTGCGAATGTCCGAAATACATGATTCAATAGTTTCTAGAGCTTTAGTTTGATCCTCGATTGATGGCCGAAAAGAGAAATAGACCTGTGCGTCATCAGCATAACCATGGACATCAGGTAGGTGAGATTCAATGATGGTGAACATTTTTGAAATATAGAATAGAAACAGAACAGGACCAAGGCAACTGCCCTGTGGGACTCCACGTTCAAGATGGAAGTCTTTTGATAGATTACCGTTTACTGATACACGCTGCTGTCTATTCTTGAGGTATGATGATAGCCAGCTAGCCATCTTAACAAGCAACACTATTAAGTCCAAAATCAGAATTCATTGTCTCTAGCAGAGTTTTATGACAAACAGTGTCAAAAGCAACACTAAGGTCTAAAAGAACAAGCAATGTTACCCTTCCAGACTCCATATTAAGGAGAATGTCATTCTGAACCTTGAGTAATGCCGTTTCAGTCGAGTGAAATTTTCTGAATCCAGACCTGTTGGCCGGTAACGGAGCATGCACATCACTATGCAATGTTTCAGAAAGTGGATTGAAGGGACTCGGTGGCTCATTGGTTACAGTTGTTTGACTCGGTTTGATCCGCGCCTGGGATAACTGCGTTGTGTCGTTGGGCAAGGCACGTCATCCCGATTGCCCTCGTGGGGGCACAGTGGCGCTGTGTCCAAAGGTGTACTGCTGGTCGATGGTGCACCTTTCCTTAACCCTTTACCCAACACAGACGATATAAAAATTTATTATTTTAAATATTTTTTTAATTTTTTCAAAAAATTTTAACAAAACCATATCATTGACCCCTCTTTGGAACGAGCTCGTCGATCACGTTCCAAAGAGGGGTCACCTGGTATGGTTTTGTTGAAATTTTTCGAAAAATATTATTTTTTCAGCTGCTGAATTTGCATATTACGTGGGCGGATGCGGGCGATTCGTTGGGTAAAGGGTTAACAAATGCCAACCGTGCTTGTCCGACGTTAATAGGTTTGGTAGTCTGACAGCTGCTCGCCGCTGCTCAGTGGTTCTCTCTGGGTACAACGGCTTCCTCCACCCAAAACACTGTCTGCAATGAGGTGACCCTGGCTCTCAAAAGTGTCGTTAAACCCCAATAAATAAATAAATAAATAAATAAATAAATTAGAGATTAAATTCGATCCGAAAGTTGGTATTTGCAGGTCCGGCTTTAGAGGTGTTTACAGTGTTTTACCCTGCTTTTCTTTAAATCATTCTTGGGAAGTTTTTTTTTTATATTTGTCTCGATTGTTCCGATCCTATCTTGTAACGCCCATTCTCTGTACGAAAGAAACTCTTTGTGCCTTGTCTAACAGAATGCCACATACCTGCACATCTACAGCCCAGATTAAACTGCATTAATGGGCCTCGGCATTGACGAGTAGGAACGCTGACACCACAAGACCAGAAAAGTAAACCACGTGCCTATGCACCAATAAATGAGCAACATGTACAGTACGTGGAGAGTGGATTGTAACTAAATCACCCGCGGAGTGGAGTTATCGCCTGAACTATAACTTTCAAATTTTGTATATATCGACTAAAAACACAAGCAATGTTTCAGCCAATGGACCTCCGGGTTCAACCCGGAGGTCCATTGGCTAAAACTTTGCTTGTGCTTGTTACGATTTACAACGAATTTGCAATTATTGCTTGGGTGGAATCTCCACTTTGCGGGTGATTTAGTGATAATACGCTCTCCACGTACTGTATACTTACAGTACGGCCGCCGTGGACTGATCACTTTCCACGGGTAGGCAATATTTCCACGGATGCAATAATATTAGATTCCAAACACAAATTATAGGAATAATCATCAAACAATTAAGTAAGTAATTAATGAAGCACCGGGTACAGCCCGGTGTTTTATTAATTAAAATTTTGCTCCTGCTGATTTTTATTACCTGGTAAGTGAATGCGTGGACATAACTGCCCACGCGTGGATTACGACAAGCCACGGCGACTGTGCTGTAGGGCTGAAACGGTTGGCTCATTTTCACAACCGACTAACCGAGAGCTTTAACCGGATAATATCCGGTTAACCGTAGCCATTATTTCACCGAATCTGTGATGAAAACTATAGGAATTGGAAAGCAGTATTCTCAGAAACTATTCCGTAGTGTGTACACAAACGAACGTTGTCGAGTACTCGACAACGTTCGCTTGTATACATACTACAGAATAGTTTATGCGGTTACTCAGAACTCGCGGAAATTGCCGATCATTAACGAAGCCTTGAACGCCAAAGTCGATTATTGCTCAATATATATAGGGCTGCTTCGAGGTGTGGTCTATCCCAAAGGAGAATCGGCAGATTTACTACTTTTTGACCGTGGAATGACGATCATTACCGATATTTCGGATAACCGGTTGACGTTTTTTTTAATCGGTTAGGTAGGTAACAGGTTTCCAACCGGTTATCCGGTTAACCATTTCAGTACTACTGTGCTGTAGCGTACGCACAGCTCGTAACTTCTCACTAATTCAAACAACATTGTTTACTTTCAGTCTGCATAAGTTGCTCACCACACGTACATTTCTAAACTTGTTATATCTCGGAAAAATAGCTAAGGAGCATTTTGGTGGTTAATTTCTTACGGATGGAAGAAAAACAATGTTATTTTTTATTTGGTCGGGTGCTGCACATTTGTTGGATGAGGAGTGATCACTTTACCCAATATGACCAGAAGAGGATACTTGCACAAAACGGAAAAAAAACTGTCTTAACCCTTTATCCAACGTAACGGGAAAAACCGGCCAACGCTATTCTCAAAAATCGCCAATTAATTTTCATTATTTTTCTCGTTGAGCCCGTTCCAATGAGAAGTCATAACCTATGTTTTTGAGACAAAAAATAAAAAAAATGAGCTATTCAAGAATTTTGTTTACAAGTATCGTCTACTTTTCAAGTTAGGTAAAGGGTTAAATACCTAAACAATTTAATTTATGCATCAAAAGTATAGTTCGAATGATGTGTGATTAGCTATAATAATAAAATTGTATTGGTATTATTTGTGAACAAGTCTTGTCAGACAGTGGTCAGTACGCCCGGTAAAGTGTCCATAAAGTGTTTCTATTGTAATCTCCGTGAATGTATCGGTCAGCTATAGGTTGGAAAAATCAATGGATCAATTACATTGCATGCTCAAAATGTATAAGACATTACTGATCAAGGGAACTCACAATACGAACATAATTATATAGACATCGACGGAAGTTAAACCATTACAAATTAGTGGCCGTGCAATTACCATACCAATACGAGCGGAAATAATGCGCTTTAGCTTTCAGACAACTAAATATTAGCATAGCACTTCTTGTGAATCGCCATTTTACGCGGGTGTAACACTTATCCTTTCACAGTTATTCAAATGGCTGGATGTAGTGATATATTTCATTTGATGCCCTGTTGAAATACTATTTTATCAATGTAATATTTTGCATATTTCGTTGTTAAAATTTCGACGCCTGTCCGGGTAAGGTCTAAAGATATCTAAATGCATCAAAACTGCAAAACATGTTGTCATGTGTATTGGCTTCAAAAGAATGGTTGTTTCGACGGTTCTTTTGTTTAAACGATCTTCATTTCCACAAACATAGCTACATGGGAGGGGGAATTGTACAAATACAACCTTTGTTGAGTGGCACATTGAGCTGATAGCTTGTAATTAATTCCACGGTGGATTCAACAGTAAGCTGTTTATAAGTGATCAGTGACCACAGTGGAACCGACATTTCCGTGGTGGATCCGACAGTTATTTATTTATTGATGTTTAAGGTCGCATATTTATGCACAATGGCTAATCATGACCGTGACAGTTTTACGGGTGGAGGAAGCCAGAGTACCCGGAGAGAACCACCGAGCAACGACGAGCAGTGCCAGCTCCCCAACATCGTAACTCCGTACTGCAGCACAGTCAGGGTTAGATTGGTTGAAGACATGCGTACCATCGACGTGCAGTACGCCTTAGTACACGGCGTCATCGTGCCCCCACGCGGGCAATGGAGATGAAGTGTCTTGCCCAAGGACACAACGCGGTTGCCGCAGGTGGGATTCGAACCGAGGACCTCTCGGCTTGCAGCCTGCACCTCTACCTACTGAGCCACCGCGCTCCCGATCCGACAGTAAGTTGACAGTGTACATTCTAAACTCAGTTGGGTTAAAAATCTACCTAAATCAACTTGGTTGAGTGAATATGAACCCAAGTGGGCTCATATTCACTCACCCAAGTTGATTAGGGTTGATTTTTAACCCAACTGATTTTAGAGTGTTTTAGTTGATCATTTCCATGGAGGATCCGACAATACGCTGATAGCTTATAAGCGATTATTTCCACGGTGTATCAGACAAGTGGATTCATATTCACTCAACCAAGTTGATTTGGGTTGATTTTTAACCCAACTGATTTTAGAGTGTATAATTTGAGATCATTTCCATGGTGGATCCGACAATAAGCTGATAGTTTATAAGTGACTATTTTAACGGTGTGTCAGACAGCAAGCTGATGTCGTATATATTTCGAAGATTATTTATCAATGTTCAGTTCGTTTGACTCAAACGGCAGTTCTTGAAGACGGAATCTCCAGTACATAGCCGCTGAGTTAAGTTTCCACCTGACATGAAATCATATTCTGTATAAAACAATCTAATATATCAAAGCGAATGTCTGCATCTATATCTCTCTCTATCTCTCTATCTATCTCTCTATCTCTCTATCTATCTTTGAACTCCTCCGTTTCTCGACCGATCGATCTCAAATTTTCTACACGGGGGTAATTCGTCCCTGCGAGTAACATGGGTGCCGTGCCGTGCAAGGTGACATTGACCTTGAAATTGATGACCTTGACCTTTTATTTCGAAAACGGCTGGGCCGATCAGGCTAAAATTTCATATGTGCGGGTATCTTGACCCATCGATTATTTTGACTTTATCGGGGTTCCCGTGCGGGGTGACCTTGAACTAGAAATTGGTGATCTTGGCCTTTTATTTCAAAAACGGCTGGGCTGATCGGGCTAAAATTTCATATGTGCGGGTATATTGACCCATCGATCATTTTGACTTTATCGGGGTGCCCGTGCGGGGTGACCTTGACCTTGAAATTGTGACCTTAACCTTTTATTTCGAAAACGGCTGGGCCGATCGGTCTAAAATTTCATATGTGCGGGTATATTTTCCCCATCGATTATTTTGACTTTATCGGGATGCCCGCGCAGAGTGACCTTGACCTTGAAATTGGTGACCTCGACCTTCTATTTCGAAAACGGCTGATATAAGCATCTTCTCCAGTGCAACGCTAGTAACTTTATAAAGCGCATTTGAAGTTATTTTTATTCATCCTTAATCTCCCGAATGATGTCCTCTTAAAGAGTATAGGTGACAGCAAAGTGGGCGAAAAGATTTTTAGTCATATTGAGGTTCTCTGATAGGGCTGGTGTAGGACTAAATTATTGCTGATCTTTCTATTCAATTTCGTGCGTATTCTGTCATCTTGTCATCGAATGCTACTACTCTCGTCACGCGAAAAAATTGCATAATGTGTGGAAAAGGTTACACTCGGTTGTCGATTAGCTAAAACGTTGTATCCCGTTTGCTTTTAGATCACACTTTAGAATTATTGTTTGTCTCGAGACTACACTTCCGAACCTTCAAACGGAGTGGTAAGGCCCTACTTAATTGATATCACCCACCGTTCGTTTCCTTGAAATTATTTCAAATATGCTATTTTGCGTGGTTGACGATTTTCAGTTATGTGTTCCAGATTATACCAAGCATGATTATTGAACAAGAAATTGATGAGTCATTTTTTTTAGTTGTTTCGCGATAGTTGTCTACTACAACCCATTCCACCCCTAGGTCTGCAGATTGTTTATATGCTTACCTTGCCTTGTTTATCGGTGTACACTTAGTCCATCAACAGTCCGTTTAACTCAACTAAAAAATATGAGCTCACCGGGTTGAAAATAATGGAAGAGGTAGAAAGCATTTATTTCAAATCGAACTTGTGAAGGTGGACATGGATAAAGCCTGCATATTCTAAAATCTGCATAAACCTTCAAACAGGCACAGTGCGTATAGAGAGTATTATCACAAAATCACCCGCGAAGTGGAGATTTCATCCCAGCAATAACTGAAAATGTGTTGCAAAGCATATCAAGCACTAAGTTAAACTCGTAGGTCCATTGGCTGAAACATGGCTTGTGTCATATGTCCTTATGTATAGAATTTGAAAGTGATACTTCAGATGATAACTCCATTCCGCGGGTGATTTTGTTACAGTCCACTCTCCGCGTACTGTATGCAAACATTTTTTTACGAAGTTCAAACACAAAAAACGACATAATCTTCATAAGATTTATGTTTTAGGCCTCATAATCTACAGAATAGCACGGGTGGTGGTGTATCTCATCCCTTGAGAGCAAGAAGGCTTTGCAATGCTAAAGCATTGCAAAGCCTTCTTGCACTCAAGGGACAAATTTAACATTTTTTTAACTTGTGTGAAATATCAAACATAAAACATTTAATTATTAGTTTTTTTTCAAGTTTACATAGGTTATAAAAAGAGAGCATGCGGCAGCCAAAGGGACCATGTGGAAAGGGCTGAGAAACAGATTTTTAATTTTTTTTTGGACCTAATGCAACTGCGAATTCAACCAATTCAAGGAACTCGATGAGCTCCGTCAAAGACGATTGAACTGGATGACTTCCTAGTCAAATTTTGAAAACGATTTTCAGTGTAACAGTTCAGTTTTACATTTCGATCTCAGCGTGAAGGGAGTGGAGCTGATAAATCATCGAGTTCCATCCGCACACGCATAGTGTTCCCCAGTAGATCTTCCGTTTGCTAGACTTTCATTAGTGGAAACCGGGCTTGTTTTGAATATAAATTAACATAATTTCACAATTATTGTCTGCGGAAACAATGTAAATTCTACTTTTTGTATTTATTATAATGAAAGAAAGCTAATCAAGATTGTCCAAATATATGTTAAAGAAACCAGTGGCAAAAAAAGTTCTGCCTGTTAATGTACCATTTCTATCCCAACTAGATTGCGTCCAATAATCAAAACACATCAGTAACAACTAGTTGAGTGTTGTCTTTTGGGATTTTGTGTGTCTGTGACCAGACATGTTGCCAAACGTAATTGAATTTCGAAGTCATGCTTCTCACCAAACGCGGTGGTCTTCTGATATAATGAGAAGAAAACGTTTTGTTCCCGTCTGGGCATTTGTTTTAATGTGTGTTGGCACGCGACATTATCTGACCGCATTGGAGGACGTATTATCTTTAACCCTTTACCCAACGTAACGGCCAAAACCGGCCAGCGCTATTCTCAAAAAACTCCAGTTAATTTTCAAAATATTTTCATTTTTTGTCTCAAAAACATAGGTTATGACCCCTCGTTGGAACGAGGGGTCATAACCTATGTTTTTGAGACAAAAAATGAAAAACATTAGTTATTCAAGAATTTTTTTTGCAAGTGTCGTCTGCTTTTCATGTTAGGTACAGGGTTAAGCAGAACTTACTTACCAGAGTTATCAAACACTGCTTTACTTCCCGTGGTTCCCACTCAGAACTTACTTCATTAACACATAAAGTTAGTTCAATTGGTTCAGTGCAGGAAGCTCTCATTTTGGATTTATTCTGGAGTACAATAAAACTCAAAGGTTTCATATTCTATTCTATATTTTTTTGCAAGTGTCGTCTGCTTTTCATATTAGGTAAAGGGTTAACCATTGACGCCACAAGTCAAACTTCGATGATCTCCAAAATATCAAAGCACATTCTCGCCACTATTCGGTCCTGACGAACTGGACCTGACGGGTCTCCAATATTCATGGGAGTGGTTTCTTGTCAAGTCTTTGCTGCATAAGATTGCAGACAAGTCTTAATTCGAAATCACTGCCAAACTTCTAGACCAACACATTGTGACTTGAAAGAAATTCTGCAAAGAGTGTAGAGCTAAATAATGTTATTAGTTTTCTTAACGTCTCACCTATAATACTGATATAATATAGCAGAATAACTGAGGAACTATCGGTCCAACTCACTTCGATGCTGCAATTGTCTTCAACCAATGCTGACCCTGCTTGTGTGCCAGTTGGCACATTGGGGTGTCTGACAGATGCTCGCCGTTGCTCGGTGGTTCTCTCCGGGTACTCCGGCTTCCTCCACAGTTGAAACTGTCCGAGACGAGGTGACCTGGCTGTCGAAAGTGTCATAAATAAACAAATAAACAAATAAATAAATAAATAAATAAATAAATAAATAAATAAATAAATAAATAAATAAATCTGTCCAACTGAAGTGTTTGCCCCGTACAAACAACCTCTTCCGCTCAAAAAACTTAAAGAAAACAAAAATGTCGAAAAACGTAAATAGGTGGAGAAATTGGAAAAATTATGTTAACCCTTTACCCAACGTAACGGCCAAAACCGGCCAGCGCTATTCTCAAAAATCGCCAATTAATTTTCAAAATATTTTCATTTTTTGTCTCAAAAACATAGGTTATGACCCCTCGTTGGAACGAGCTCGTCGAGCTCGTTCCAACGAGGGGTCATAACCTATGTTTTTGAGACAAAAAATGAAAAAACTTAATTATTCAAGAATTTTTTTTGCAAGTGTCGTCTGCTTTTCATGTTAGGTAAAGGGTTAACCATTGACGCCACAAGTCAAACTTCGATGATCTCCAAAATATCAAAGCACATTCTCGCCACTATTCGGTCCTGACGAACTGGCCCTGACGGGTCTCCAATATTCATGGGAGTGGTTTATTGTCAAGTCTTTGCTGCATAAGATTGCAGACAAGTCTTAATTCGAACTCACTGCCATATTTCTAGACCAACACATTGTGACTTGAAAGAAATTCTACAAAGATTGTAGGGCTAAATAATGTTATTAGTTTTCTTAACGTCCCACCTATAATACTGATATAACATAGCAGAATAACTGAGGAACTATCGGTCCAACTCACTTCGATGCTGCACTTGTCTTCAACCAGTACTGACCCTGCTTGTGTGCCAGTTGGCACGTTGTGGTGTCTGACAGATGCTCGGTGGTTCTCTCCGGGTACTCCGGCTTCCTCCACAGTTGAAACTGTCCGAGACGAGGTGACCTGACTGTCGAAAGTGTCATAGATAATAAATAAATAAATAAATAAATAAATAAATAAATAAATAAATAAATAAATAAATCTGTCCAACTGAAGTGTTTACCCCGTACAAACAACCTGTTCCGCTCAAAAAACTTAAGGAAAACAAAAATGTCGAAAAACGTAAATATGTGGAACAATTGGAAAAATTATGTTAATAAATATTCATAAATGTGCGTGATTTTTGTATCCTAGTATTCCAACCGGGGTGACAGTTGCAAATATAACCGATGCATAATCGCATATAATCGCTCTATAAAATCGGTTGGGTTAAAAAAAACAACCCAAAGCAACTGGGTTGAGTGAATATGATCCAAACTGGGTTCATATTTTCTCAACCCAGTTGATTTGAGTTGATTTTCAACACAACATAAAGGTTGGAGCCTTACAACTGCAAGAAGGTTTGTAAGCACTGTTAAGACAGGGAGTTCTGTATTCACATACGAAATGTTTCGAACGAATTGAGGTTTGGTCCAATTGGGCTTAAAGTCCGTGATGAAGGATTGGGACGTACGTGTATGTATGATCAGCGGCATGGCAATATCGTATAATTGCAGAGTCACATTCAATCTTCCTACATGACCTGAATCAGTTTATACTTTTGTAAATGTAGTAACGTGTGGTCGATATTATGAATCTCAAGACCCTTGCATTGAAAGATGTAAACTACATTCAATCTTTCGTATTTAGCGCGGCAATAATTCTGTGTTTTTACCCGTAGTCCTGCCGTGGAAAGTGTAGGGGATAAGCAGTAGTATGCATGATTTACATACAGAATATACCCTTAGTAGCTTCGTGTATCAAATGTTCACCACGAATGGGGAAGTGGTGTTAACCGCGAGCCTTTGGCGCGCGGTTAACACAACTTCACCTCGAGTGGTGAACATTTTGTACACCAAGCTACTTTGGGTATATTTTATTTATACCATTATTGTCAGCTTAGTGGGAGTTTAAATGTTGAATAAATCAGTATTCACACGTGCGATTCTGTTTTTGTTTACATGAGCACTGGTGGACGGTGCTTCCGCTGGCACTTTTATCGCCGAAACGAAATAGAAAACGAAACGCGCAAACCACGGGGCCTTTTTCATTTTAATAACATAATAACATACTATTTGGAGTTATTGATGCTTTATTAACATGAGACAACGCATGTTTGTTAATATTTTGGTGTCTTATAAGGTAAACTCTTTCAAAAGCGTGATAAATAATTGCCGCTTTCATTTCAATCTTCGAGAGGCAACGAACGATAAAGTTAGACAAGTTTGCATTCAAGGCGAGGTCACCAAAGGTCAACGTGGATGTAGTTCCACGGTAGGTGTAAATTGTAACTATTGAAATCACATTGCTGGTGTGGTCACCACGGTTGGTGTGTAAAGCTAAACTTTATGTCATAGACTTGTTATATATAGTAGAATAGGTAATCATTGTATAAAAGCACACATACCACAGGCTTGGTTAAAACCAAGTAGAGCAGCTAGCTGGGCGTGGAAACCAGAAAACAGAAACGCGAGATCCAACAAAAACCGTCCAAACGAGTTTACTGCATTTGTGCATAACCTGGTCAAGTATCCAACTGTGGGGAAACTGGACCAGTGAACCCCTCAGACTTTCGTAATTTACTCCACGCGGCATGTGGCTGAATAAGTACTGTTTTCATTTTCCTATTTTCTCACTTAATGACTCGTCCACCAAAACCGAGTTTTCTTCCAGAAACCGAACCGAAAGCGAAACGAATCTGAAAACTCGAAACTTTCTAGCTCTAAAACCGATAACTCTTTGAACTCGTAATAACCGATTTTTCGGCCCAAGGTTAAATTCGTCCCATTTTTGTCTTATTATAAGAGGTCTACACATGGGGCATTGATGATAAAATATACTACTCAAAGTGTGCTAAGCACCAAATATTTGACACATCATTGTGAAACTTTCTTGAGACATATTGGCGATATTTTTGGTTGATATGATTGAGGAATGTATGGAGATGATCCCCAGTGTTTACATTAGCTCTCTTGAGAGGCAGACTTTACGTGACAGTCATGGAAATCATATACCCCTTGATTTCCATGATGTTTTCGTGTACTGTCCACATGTAAATGACATGCGTAGGGTATTCAATCTTCATTTCAACACAAACCCTTGTGATTTAATGATTGAATATGGCAAATGCAAATGTAAGAAGACATTTTTTTCCGAAGCAGAAATGTGGCGGGCTGTAGGAATGGTGGATCAAGGGGTTACCCATCGTCGGGTTGGTGAAGTCCTTGGTGTGCACCTTACGGTGATCACCAGAGCCTGGGCAAGATTTCAGAAGTATGGCACACCAGTAAGACGGCAGGTTGGTGGCAGAGACAGCGAAACATCTGCAGCTGAAGACCCACAGGAACCGCTTTGACACAGCAACCCAGCTTCGTAGTGACTTTCAGAATGCATCCGGGGTAAATGTTTCGACGCAGACAATCCGGGCAAGGTTCCACGAAGGTTGCATCCGATCGAGAAGACCATGTATTCGCATTCCGTTGTCCCAGAACCACCGCCAGGCACGATATGAATGGGCCATGAACCACGTTGGATGGACCAGAGAAGATTGGCGACCTGTCCTTTTTACAGATGAGTCAAGGTACTGCCTAGACCACACAGATAGGCGTTCCATGGTATGGAAAAGACAGGGCAGCGATTCCATGCGGCCAACATTGCTGAGCATGATCGCTATGGTGGAGGGTCAATAATGGTCTGTGGCGGCATCAGCTGGGATGGACGTACATAGCTCTGTGTCCTTGGACGTGGTACATTGACTGCACAGCGGTATATTGCTGAGATCCTGGATGTCCACGTCAAAATTGTATGCAGGTGCAGTGGGTGATAGATTCATTCTGGTGGACGACAATGCCCTTCCTCATGTTGCCCATGCTGTCGGGGAGTACCGACAGAGGGAGGGGATTGAGCGTATGGACTGACCAGGAAGATCCCCTGACCTCAATCCAATCGAACATGTCTGGAATGAGTTGCAGCTTGCAATTTCAGCCCGTCCAGTCCAGCCAAGAAGTGTTCAGGAGCTTGGTGCCATGCTGGTCCCAGAATGGAACAACATCCCACAAAGGACCACCAGGAACCTGATTGGGAGCATGAGAAGGCGTTGTCAAGCTGTAAATAACAGTAATGGGTCTCATACTCGATATTGAAGCCATAACAGTTCGCTCCGTCAACTTTTTGGCATGTTGAAAAATTTCCTCTTTTACCAAAAATATCCATTTTCCATGGTTATCGTATTCAAAAGCTAAAAAATAATGTCAAACACAAATAAAATCTTAATTTCTGTACTTAAGTCATAAAAGATATAATTAAATAAAAATTATATAACTTTTCAAAACAATATTTCAATTAAAACGCAAAACAGGTAGTTGGATGCACTTGGTGCTTAGGAAACTTTGAGCAGTATAATAACTGACGGCTGCAGACTGCAGTTATTATTTTATAACCCATGAATATGGATATTGGACTGACCCATTTCACTGTAAGTGTACACAGAGACGATATCATTCTAGGAAACAAGGGTTCAAAGGGTTATGTGCTGGCTGGATTGGGATTGGCCTAAACAACGATGCTACGTATAAATTTATGTCGTTTAGTGGCTTTTGAAAATAATTACGAAAAAGCTTGATCACTTCCATGGAGTTTCCGTGTTTCTGAAGGGCACTAGTCAGACGTGAGGTATCTGGGTGAAATGCAAGCTATCAGGGCGTCCAGTCTAATTACGAAAGAAATCCTACGCTGTTGTGGGTTGTTTGATAATCCACGTTAGCCTGCAGTTGAATTAATGTTTGTTTTGTTTTGTTTTAAGATAATTCATTTTACAAGGATTGGCGAGCAAGATATACAGCGTATGTTATATTATACAATGATTTAATGTGATGTCCCTATTCATAAATATATGCAGGTATTATATCGTGTGCCAGTTATAGATATTCGAATCAATAAATATTAATTTCGCCTTAAAAACACCAAAATGATAACGAAATTGGTAAAACTACAGTACAGTAGCCGTGGACTTGTTATATTGCACTCATGGGAAGTGGGGAATGTCCACGCAATCGTTTACTAGGTAATAAAAATCATCTTGAGCAAAATCTTAATTGATGAAGCACCGGGTGGTAACTAGTGCTTCATTAATTAAATTTTTGGTGTTTATTCCTATAATTAGTGTTTGGGATTTAATATTATTGCGTCCGTGGACATATTGCCCACCCGTGGAAGGTGAGCAGTTCTCTGCGGCCGTACTCAACACGGCGTAATCATAACATTACAGCCGTGGTGTGTTTCTATTCATAAGGATTTTGTTTACAAATATGTCTAACAGTACTGCAATGTCATTAACGATTCGGTCAAATCAAATTTCAGTTGAGAAACATTTCTTGCCTTCATTCAAAGAAAATGAATGTTTGTGTCGATGGACTATTGAAAGTCGAGACTTTTTCCAGGCTATAACATAATTTGACTGGTGGCTTGATGTTTTGTGTGTAGTGAAACGTGGTGGTGGGATGATGCAGCAAATTGTTGTGCAACAGGATCAATTTGGTAATGGCACTGTTACAAGACTCCCACCTGGAACTTCGGCTCGGAAGCTGTGGCATCAAATCTTCTGGTGTCGCTTCTTTGTCAGTTGGCCGGAACAATTAATTTATTCATACAACAAGACTGCGTGGAATGATTTCGACAATGTACTTTAGGAGGCAACCAGAGCATTGTAAATGCTGATGTGAGTTTGTTTACAAGACAAAGCATTGTGATCACAAGAACAGACAGATACTTTTAACCAGATCGAGATTGTGTCGCGATCCGCTAGAAATTACATGTCCGTTTTTATCTAAGAACACGGGGAAATTAAACTTTTCGAAGCAAATGAATGGACACTGCACCTCAGATGCCCTTTTCATTTGTTTTTTTCTTGATTCGGTCTTGATTAGAAATATTTCATTGACGAAATCTCGAACCGCTGGTGAAATCGTGTCGTGACCAGGGTCAAATACTATAAAACGTTTACAATTGTATTTTCTACAATTGTATTTTCTAGTTATGATTTTAAATGGGTTGTAATGATCCATTAGTAGTCTCAAAGATGTGGAAATTTGCCAGTTGGCAAATTGCCATATCCTTTAAAATGCTAATGATTCGTTTAGTCAGTTATATTAATAGGTAGAAAATACAATTCTGGAAAAATACAATTGTAAATGTTTTATGGTATTTGGCTGCAGGGGCCAATACTACAAAACGTTTACAACTGGATTTATCAGAACTGTATTTTTTATTTATGGAAATAACTAATTGAAATGGACCATTAGCATTTTCAAAGATGAGGTAATTTGCCAGTTGGCAGACTGCCATACCTTTTGAAATGCTAATGATTCATTTCCGTCATTTATATTCCCTTGTGGGAAATACAATTTGTGAAAATACAATTGTAAAAGTTTTATAGTATTGGATTCTGGTCGCAATCTGATCGGGGAAGACACGGCTTTTGCTCTCACAGTATGGCCAGCTTGTAACAATTTGGACAGTTTCAATGTGTGAGGTGTCAAGAAACGACCGCGCCAACCAACGTAAGTTCGTAAATAATGACCCTTCATATATCAGTATCTACAAATTCATTGTACATACATTTATTTTGAAATTGCGATGTATCTTGATTATGAACGAAAAAAAAAACTTTCACTTTGAAGTATTAAATTTCAGCTGATTACAAGTACGTTTTAGACTGCTTCAGACCATCACTTCCAAACACAACAAAACTTTAAAACTGATGATTCAACCTATTAAATAAAACACGAAAAGCAGACGACACATGCAAATAGGATTCTTGAAAAACCATTCGTATTCATTTTTGTGTCAAAAACGTAGCTTATGACCTCATTGGAACGAGCTCAATGAGCTCGTTCCAATGAGGGTCATAGGCTAAGTTTTTGAGACAAAAATGACAAAATAATGAAGATTGAATGGTGATTTTTGCGAGTAACGCTGGTCGGTTTTTGCAGTTACGTTGGATAAAGGATAAAGTTGAGTATTGTGAGCAAATCGCAGCGACGGCTTTTAACATTGATTTCCATCCGTACAGGTTATTGTTTTTCCAGTTGTGAAATATTTTGCTTTAGAGATCATTATTCACATGTACGTTGGGTCGATTTCAAATTCACTTTCAAGTTCCCTTGCTTTGCGTCACAAACAAGCTTTCTCGCAATGGGAGATGGCCCGAAAGACGACAGTGTAATTGAATTCACAACGACAGAAGATAATTGTAACCTTGATACATCACGCATCTTAATTGCCACGTGTCGTGAAATCGGAATACTTAATGATGACATCCTATCGCAACGTGCTCACTAAATGTTCGGTAACACTACCTCACTGAAATCCCCTGTACAATTTGAGAAGTATTTGTGCCTGATTAAACGTTAAAGGTTCCTTAATTTTAGATTACTCAGTGATTCGACATGAGCTAAACCTGTAATTTAACTGCAGTGTTGTCCAAGCTTAATTGAGACGAAGCGGTTTTTCGCTGACACAAATACACTTTAATAGAATACTCCATTTTAATCTAAATGTGGGGGTAGGATATTAATTGAACACGGGGAATAACTGGATTTCGAAGTGCTGTGAAGTACAGATGATTTAACCAGAGCCTTGCGAATATTAATTTTGGTGCGAATCGAATTCCGAATCAAGTCAGCCAGAGGTTTCGCTGTGGATTGAGATCTTTTCTATGTGGACCTGCCTTCTGAGTTCGTCCGTGGGAACCGGATGGTTCCATCTTCCAGGGAAGATGGAGCCTTCTGGTTCTCACGCGACGTGCTATTTTCATTTGAAAACGAGATGGCTATTTTTACTGTATGTTGTCAACCAACTGACGCCCCCAGTCAGTGACCATGGGCTACAGGTTGAGGATGTCAGTTGTTCGACTTATTGAATCATGTAGCTGGTGACGGATGTAAAGTGGTGAAGAAGATGCTGCAATGACAAAAGGTTTGAGGACCAAGGGGCATAATAATCACGACAAAAAGAGGGTAATGCATCGACTGCCTAACCTAGTCAAGAGATGTAGTGTGTGTGTGTGTGGGGGGGGGGGGGGGTGGGGTGGGGTGGGGGGGTCAGTTGATGTATTATTTATTTATTTATTTATTTATTTATTGGTGTTTAAGGTCACATACTTATGCACAATGGCTGATCGTGACCGTGACAGTTTTACGGGTGGAGGAAGCCGGAGTACCCGGAGAGAACCACCGAGCAACGACGAGCAGCTATCAGCTCTCCAACATCGTAACTCTGAACTCTGCACCGCAGCACAGGCAGAGTTAGATTGGTTGAAGACATGCGCACCATCGACGTGCAGTACGCCTCAGTACACAGCGTCATCGTGCCCCCATGTAGGCAACCGGGGTGAAGTGTCTTGCCCAAGGAAACAACGCGGTTGCCGCAGGTGGGATTCGAACTGAGGACCTCTCGGCTTGCAGCCTGCACCTCTACCAACTGAGCCACCGCCCCCCCCCCCCCAGGTCAGTTGATGTTGAAAAAAAATGACTCGACAAGGTAGATATGTTAAAATCTTATTTATTGTAGACTCGTTGTACATCTGTTACTCTGTATGTTATTTTTGACCCCATATTCCCCAATAAGGGGACATTGGGTGAATAAATTGAATTGAAATGAATTGACTGCAGTGTTGTCCAAGCTTAATTGAGAAGAAGCGGTTTTTCGCTGACACAAATACACTTTAATACAATACTCCATTTTAATCTAAATGTGGGGGTAGGATATTAATTGTGCACGGCGGATAACTGGATTTCGAAGTGCTGTTAAGTACAGATGATTTAACCAGAGCCTTGCGAATATTAAATTTTGGTGTGAATCGAATTTCGAATCGAGTCAGGTAGACGTCATCTTAGATCTTCACTGGCTTCCGATTCAGCAGAGAATTCAATTCAGTTTTTTTCTTCTTATCTTTAAATACATCGACAGTTCTGTACCACCCTACTTGTCTAATTTGCTTATCAGTCATAAGCCACAGAAGTTGCCTCGGTCATCATATAACTTTAATCTAGTTCAGCCCTCATCCAAATGAAGATGAAGGACATTTGCCGTTGCCGCTGTGACAGGAATGATAGTCCGTGGGAACGTTAGTCCCTCTGGACTATTATTCCGCGGAATTATAGTCCTAGGTCTAACATTTCTAGGAATAGTAGTCCGCCGGACTACTATTCCTAGAAATGTTAGACCTAGGACTATAATTCCGCGGAATAATAGTCCAGAGGGACTAATTTTCCTACGGACTATCATTCCTGTCACACCGGGCCAAACAATGAAATTCGCTTTTAATCGGTCCAAAATAAATAGATTTTCTAGAATCATTCGAGTCGTGTACTAAAACGTACGTTTTCCATAAGGCATCTTGGCAAATTTGTGCAGTCATGGGGCATCGCGTGTCGACTTAACTCCTCATATTGCTGCTGGCGGATATCCCTGTACAGAACAGAAAATTTATTTCTATCAAAGTCAGTACATTTTGGGCACAATTAAGCAAATTTGCCCTGCAAATTGAATGGACGTTTTTGAACAATGATTTCTTGAGTTAAATGTGGAAGAATTCGTCATTGTCAGAGCGATAGCGAGTTTTCTCCATTGTTTATACTGGAATGTAAATAATAATCTAATAAGAATAAAAATAATAACAATTTTGGTAGCTGGTATAGTATTAAAAATAATACTTACTATCACTTGTGTAAATAATCCTTTTTCAATTAACGCGAGTATCTTTTCACTCAGACTGTTACGCTGGGTCACATCAAAGGTATCAGGTTGCGCCATCAATACCTCGTTAAAGAACACATGTGTTCAGACAGAGAAGTCTATTAATTTTCAATTCTAACAGGTTATCAGAAGCGCTTATATACTAGCAACCAAAGCGAAAGGGACTTGTCAAATGAAACGCAAATTGTCTAAACTCAAATTGTCAATTTTTCATTTCACACTGTTTGTCGGAAGGATCTAACAAAGTCGTTAGAAAGCGATCAGCCAGTTAAAATTATGTATTAATATGCAAGCGAGTGAGGTAATAGGGCAGACTCAAAAAGATTCAGAGAGACTCGTTAGACCCGGTTAGACCGGTTAGTTCACTTTCTTTGTGGAAGCCAGATCAGGGATCTGCGCTAGATGTTGCCCGCTGGGGACAACGTAGAGAGCTGAAGCGAGATATTGCCTCCGTTGGACGGAGTAGTAGATCTATTCTGTCGGTAGCCCTGCCATAATTCTGGGCTAATAAAAAGTTAAGGCTATAGGATTAGCATAGGGGGCGCCACGACGCCAAGATGAGGCCAGTAAAAGTTTGAGAAATAAAGTAGGGAGCAAGGCGCTCAAAAGTTGGTGTCCAGGTAGCGGAGCTACCCTGGGGGGAAAATAAGTGGACGGCTAGCGAGAGGGAGTTGCCGTATGAACATTTTGGTGATTTAAGTTGGCCAGGTAGTGGAACTACCCTGGAAAATAAGTGGACAGCTAGTGAGAGAGAGAGAGCTGCCGTAGGAATATTTCGTTAATTTAAGTGGTGATTTGGAATCAATAGTAATGAGACAGTGGTGCAGAGTGGAAACGGGATAACTTAGTGGAACTGTATACCTTGAATACGGAGAAGTGTTGGTGAATCTCTGGACGATAGAACATCTAAAAGTGACACTATGACATCTAAAAGTGCACAAGAAGAACGGCGACCAAACAAGTGCTAGCATTGGAAGAGAAGAAGGCGGTAAAGTGGTATTTTCCATTTCCTTTGTGAAAAACAAAAGATTCTTTGTGGGAAGTCTCAGTATGTATTATATCTTCTTATTTTATGTATTAAACTTGTCATTTTCTTAAGTCGCTTTGATTATCGTTCCGAGGAAAAGTCATTGACACCTACAGGACTAGAATCCCAAAATAGTCGATATCACCACGGGGTTCTGTACCGGCGAGGCGTAGATTAACACGCAGAGACAGCTGCACTCCCAGAGTGGGGCTGGGTGCGATTGAACCTATTTCTCCCAACCGGTCCACGTGGTGGGCCCCATATCGGCGACAGTGGCGAGGCTTAACCAGGATTGTCCTAAAAGGTAACATTTGGAAAATATAAATAATCAACGCGATTTGATTTGACATTTTTAATACATTTTTTTTAAACCAAAATGTTCATACGGATCGCTATTGTCGGGTTGTACCAAATTGCTGAGGAGTCAATTTTCAAAATTGCGGTGGAAAATTAGGATTAGGACAGTCCAAAATAAATAAATAAATAAATAAATAAATAAATAAATAAATAAATAAATAAATAAATAAATAGATGAATGAATGAATTGATTGATTAATTAAATGAGTAAACAATTCATTAATTAATTGATCATCAAGAATTAATATTATCTGAATAGTTAATAAGATTAATGCAGTATACAAAAAGAGTTATTTACATTGGAGAAAACTGAGTTATGGATGCCCAAGGCTTGGAACAGTTGGTTAGTCTGGGAGAACGGATGGGCATCACGGGGGCAGAATTACAAAAGTATGTGAGGGAGGAGCAAAAACGTATAGCGAAAGATGAGCAAGAGAGAGCAACATTAGAGTTAGAACGTCAAGTGACGTTGAAGCGGGAGGAGGCTGCTTTAGAGCGTAAAAGGGCCGAAAGAGAGAAAGAGAGGGCGCGCGAAGAAGCTGAGAGGGCACATGAGAGGGCGTGCGAAGATCACGAGAGTGCGCTCGAGGAAGCTGAGAAGGCACATGAAAGGGCCGAAAGAAAAGCTGAGAGGGCACATGAGGGGGAAATGGAACTTGTGAGGGCTAGGGCCCAGTTACCCGAGGCGAATGGTAGGCAGGGAGGGGTGTAACGAGGCACACAGTCGTGCAACCCACCAGAAGTACCCAGATATTGTGAACAAACTGATAACATTGATGCATATTTGTGTCAGGGCAAAGCCAGCCTAAATATAGGGGCAAGGGGCCTCATATTTAAGGATATTGTAAGTTCAAAATATATTCCGCATCAAGGCGAAAAACCTACATGAATTTCACTTCTCTGTAAAGCTGGAAAAAAACACACGTGGTGTATATCCAGCTTTAGCGCAGGGACCCAGGGGAGAAACGGTATGTTAGATAAGGTCTAATCTCATTTAACTTATACAGTAGTCGCGAGTCTAACGAGACGTAATTGGTTGGTGTCAAGATGTCGTCACGGTCAATTGAGAAACGAGATTCTAAAACGATAGAAATGTCTATCGTATCGTCACCTGATCATTAGGTAACAATCATGGCAAGAACGAATCGGTTTTCTCGACAAGTGAAGTCACCGTTAAGTCACTCGCTAGATGACTTGTATTGATTCTGTCTCGATATATGTCATCTCCCACCGTTTTGACAGGTGGACAGATGAGCGTCGGTCCACCTGACAGTTTAGGGTAAAAGTATTTATACCTGGAAGAGCAGAGCATTAGACACACACTTGGGGTCACACACACGTTAGTGAAGTCCAGGACAGGCGGACTCTGTTTCCTGGCATAAGGTTACCTTCGATCACAGGACCCTGAAACGGCTGGAATCGTCAGAGAGGGCATTCCATGATTGATTTAGCTTAACGTTGATAGGCGGCTACGGGGCCGAATTCGTGAGAAGGAACACCCCAGGTGGAACGTTAAAGTTTAGATTGTCGAGTAGCAGGTATCGGCCTGCAATAGTCAGAAGTGTAGGTTAATTGTATTGTGCGTATTAACCCTTTGAAGCGTCAAACTGATTGCGTTCTGAGTAGTTTGTTTTGCTGTCGAAGCATCGTAATACCAACTGGAGATCGGTGTGAGTGACAATTTCGCCCTAGCACAAAAAGGGCATTTGTGAATCGTGAATTCAACCAGGAACGGTGAATATTTCAATAGGATTTTCACGGAGGACTTTCAAAAGGCACATAAGGTATGAGTAGACAATATCTGACCCAAATCAGAAGTGCGGTGGCTTTATAGATGACGAACATTGCTGGTCGGAACCCTCCGACAGTCAGAGGTACAGTTACGCGCAGACGTTGACATTTGAGCCTAAGCGGGTGAAGCTCTTATGGCGAGCTCACAGTAATAACATTTCAGATTTGTGAAGCTCTTATGGCGAGCTCACGGTAGTAACATTTCCAGTGTGTAGACTATAGTGCCAGTACAGGGCTATAGAATGACTATATGATTATTGAGAATTGTTTAACCCTAGCGACCCATTTTCTGTGAAAAGAATCGAATTGTTGATTGTTGAAATATTGAAACTGATTTATTTTTATGTGTAAATAAAAGAATCGTTGTTACTTTAAATCATTCTTTCCATTATACAGCCTGAAGTGATTAGGAATCACACCTAACGGAAATCGAACCTATTTCAGGCCAATTTGGCAGAGAAGGAGTCACGGCGTCGGTCTAACTCAGCTCCCTGCGCCGAGTTCGCGACACTTGGATTCCGACCCTCCACGTTGGTCTAATTTTCCCGCAACTTCACCAGCGGGACTAAATAACCCCACGTCAGCCCAGGCCTTACGGGGACTCAGGTGTCCCTGACATTGATTGGCGAGCGCTAACCAGGATATTTCTAAAAGGTAAAAAATGGCTATATGGAAATTTTGTTTTATTTTAACGGAGGTTCTGTTTAGGTTTTGACGCGTTCGGTCAGTTGATGCCGTTCAAGGGTTTAATATCGCAATACAATAGTCCCCAAAAGGATACTTAATAGCCACTATAACTGCGGTAGGTTTCAGAATATTTGGGGCGTTTAATTACGTTAAATTACAGAGGTAAATTAGGATCAATTGCCATATTTTTTTTTCTTTCTTTCTTTTCCTTCTTCATTCTTTCTGACGAGCGTTGAAGATAGAAAGAAAAAATCAAAATGGATGTTGTTACATCCCTCGCCCAACTGGTATCATTAGGCAAGGAAATGGGCCTTGAGGGAGCTGAATTTCAGAAGTTCGTTAAAGATGAGCAGAAACGTGAGGCCAAGGAGATTGCCTTACGTAATGACGCAAGGGAGAGAGAGGCCCAAGCAATAAGGGAGGCGAAAGAGCGAGAGATTCAATTAGAACGAGAGCGTGAGAAAGACGTAAGAGAGGCGAGGGAGAGAGAAGCCCAATTAGAACGAGAGCGTGAGAAAGACGCAAGAGAGGCGAAAGAGAGAGAGATTCAACTAGCAAATGAGGCGAGAGAGAGGGAAGCTCAATTAGCAAGGGAGGCAAGGGAGGCAGAGCGAGAGCTCGAACAACAGAGGCACGAGAGAGAATTAGAGCTCCTCAGAGCAAGGGCCGATGTGGAGAATGAAAGTCGGCGCTCAGGGGATGGGAGTGCAGGGGTAGCAATTCATGCCCCACGCCCCCATCTCGCTCATTTCAATGAAAACACAGATGACTTGGACTCGTACTTGGAGAGGTTCGAGCGTTTTGCCTCCAGTCAAATGTGGCCAGAAGACACATGGACTATGTGCTTGAGCCCTTTGTTGTCAGGTAAAGCCCTCGAGGCTTATACCAGTATGCCTCCTGCACTTCTTAACGACTACAGTGAGCTGAAGAATGCCATCCTTCGGAGATACCAGCTCACTGAAGAAGGATTCCGGACCAAGTTCCGAGAAATTAAGCAGGAGAAGGGAGAAACAGTACCTCAGTATTTTGCCCGAGCTAGGCGGTACTTTGACCGCTGGACTGATCTCGCAGAAGTGAATGAGTCGTATGGAGCACTGCGAGATCTATTTCTCCGGGAGCTGTTTTTAACTACATGCTCCAAGGAGTTGGGCCTGTTCATCAAGGAAAGGGGTCCGCCCACCTATGATGAGATGGCAACTGTGGCAGAACGCTACATCGAGGCCCACGGTGGGAGTGTAAACGCACCCAAATCGGCTAGGAGTGGGGCAAACGGGTTGGCAATGGCACCCGTAAGGCAACACCACCCCGATCCTCCTGCGTCGCAGACCAGCCGGAAGGGGAGCGCTCCCAAGGACACCACTTGTTTTATCTGCAACAAGCGGGGTAATATTGCCAGGGACTGCTGGCAGAAGCAGGTAAGAACCACTGGGAACATTAGACCACCTCAGCAGGGGGCCGGGAACGCAGCGCCAAGGGGTTGGAAGCAAGGTGACCGCATGGATCCAGGGCCCAGTAGGCAGACGGCAGCGTTCTGTCAAACTATCGGTCCAGAACACAGTCCCCTCCGGGAATGTATACAAGAGGGAGAATTAAGGCTGGAAGGCGGGAAGGTTGTCCCGATAATAAGTGGCATGTGTAAGAGGCTCACAACTTCGCAGGAGAAGGTTGATATGCCAGTGTACCCAGGGTATGTGGGACAAAGGGAGATCCGTTTGCTCCGGGATTCTGGGTGCTCCTCTGCAGCGGTTAGAAGGCAACTGGTTGACGACAAGCAATTGTTGGGTCGTGACCATTTGTGTATTTTGATAGATGGGACCGTTAGAAGGTTTCCCATCGCGAGGATAACTGTGGATACCCCATTTTATTGTGGCGAAGTGGAAGCCATGTGCATTGAATCACCTGTGTATGACCTGGTCATAGGTAATATCCCAGGGGTGAGGGCAAGCCCTGATGAGTTATGGTCCAGGGGTAGGGGGCCAAGTAAGGGGCCCAACGAGGGAAAAAGAAGTTCAAGTCGGTGGGCAAGGGCCCCCGGCGGTTGCACTCGGTAACGTACCGAGTAAGGAAGGGAAGGTTCCCAGAGGGAACCAAACCGACGGTCCAGGGGATGGCCCCTACACGACGAAATGTCGGAAAGTTTCGGGAGGGACGACTCCTGTCCAATTAAGGAGAAGGGGCCGCAGGCGGTCCAGGCTAAACGCTAAACAGCGAGGGAAACCGATGGGATCATTGGGGAAAGACCCTCAAGCAAATTTATGTGGGGGAGTTGAGCGCCCCAAGAAGTCGGTGTCACCCGTGTGGAGAGGGGAGGCCATGGGACCGCTAAGGTGGGCGCCCAGGGGACCGAGAAAAGGGCCCACAAATCAAAAGAGAAGCATCCTAGGTGGCGGAGACCACGTAGAGAGTACCGGGGGCGCACAGCGCCCAATGTGCGCAAGAAGTCGTCGCAATGGACCGGGGGGTCGACGGCACAAGGGCCAAGGACGGCCAGTGTCGTTCGAACGACGGTAATCGCCGGGACGAGTGAGCCTGGGGGATATAGCGCCAAGGAAAGCTCTTGGGAATGCGACAACGACAGGGTATGGGGACCCTGGTGGAATACCCGTAGAAATGGCGGGGCGAGAAGTAGGGGTGTGTCAAGGGTTACCCAAGGGGATACTGGGAACCGGGCCCCTACCAATGGTCGGTGGTTATAAAGAAGCAATAGTTGGTTGGCTGTGGGCCTGGTGTCTGGGACGGGGGCTCCAGTCGCAAATATTTTTGTGGGTGAGGTGATGGGCTTCGTAAACTCGGTGTTAAGGCCCGGAGGAATTTTCTTATTTTAGTATTATTATTGCTCTGACTGCTGACCAGAGTTGGTTGTGAGTGCGAATGTGAGAAACACTGCCCTGTCTGTCGCGTGTGCGTGGACGGGGAGCATGTGTGTCGAGTTTTGTAAGTGTGGGATACACTAACCCCGTCTGTCGCAAAGGCGCGGTCGGGAAATCTGTGTGTTGAATGTGTGAGTGTGTGCGTCACAATTTTAATCCCCTGGTTGAGCTTTGCGAGGGTGAGGCTCAACATAATGCAGGGGTCGTTTTCCCCCTTCACAAGTCATAGGGGAATGGGAGGCGAAGTTACACTCCCTTGGAATTAACCCATCTGACGCAAAGGCGCGGACGGTGTTACTCGTCGGAGTGAGTGCCAAGTGAACTGTTTGCAAAATGGGCGAATGTATAAAAATGTGTATGTTTAGGTGTAAATATATAGTATTACAGAGAGAGAGAGAGTGCTGCAAATCTAAGAATAAGGCTACTCTCCATATGTAAACCCACAAGACGGGAGCATGTGGTAGCGTGTGTGTCGTGGGAATCGGTATGGCCGACGCATGAGCCCGGTCATGAACCTCACGACCACTAGGGCACAGTTTTGTAGTCTTGAACATGATGGGTAGATTGTAAAAAGGCGTGAGAGGCGAGCGTGCGTGGCTTTGCCCCTTGTGTTTTAAGAGATACACAGGGTGTTTCTGTCGGGAAGGGAGTTGTCAGGGCAACGCCAGCCTAAATATAGGGGCAAGGGGCCTCATATTTAAAGATATTGTAAGTTCAAAATATATTCCGCATCAAGGCGAAAAACCTACATGAATTTCACTTCTCTGTAAAGCTGGAAAAAAAAAAACACACGTGGTGTATATCCAGCTTTAGCGCAGGGACCCAGGGGAGAAACGGTATGTTAGATAAGGTCTAATCTCATTTAACTTATACGGTAGTCGCGAGTCTAACGAGACGTAATCGGTTGGTGTCAAGATGTCGTCACGGTCAATTGAGAAACGAGATTCTAAAACGATAGAAATGTCTATCGTATCGTCACCTGATCATTAGGTAACAATCATGGCAAGAACGAATCGGTTTTCTCGACAAGTGAAGTTTACCGTTAAGTCACGCGCGAGATGACTTGTATTGATTCTGTCTCGATATATGTCATCTCCCACCGTTTTGACAGGTGGACAGGTGAGCGTCGGTCCACCTGACAGTTTAGGGTAAAAAGTATTTATACCTGGAAGAGCAGAGCATTAGACACACACTTGGGGTCACACACACGTTGGTGAAGTCCAGGACAGGCGGACTCTGTTTCCTGGCATAAGGGTACCTTCGATCACAGGACCCTGAAACGGCTGGAATCGTCAGAGAGGGCATTCCATGATTGATTTAGCTTAACGTTGATAGGCGGCTACGGGGCCGAATTCGTGAGAAGGAACACCCCAGGTGGAACGTTAAAGTTTAGATTGTCGAGTAGCAGGTATCGGCCTGCAATAGTCAGAAGTGTAGGTTAATTATATTGTGCGTATTAACCCTTTGAAGCGTCAGACTGATTGCGTTCTGAGTAGTTTGTTTTGCTGTCGAAGCATCGTAATACCGACTGGAGATCGGTGTGAGTGACAATTTCGCCCTAGCACAAAAAGGGCATTTGTGAATCGTGAATTCAACCAGGAACGGTGAATATTTCAAGAGGATTTTCACGGAGGACTTTCAAAAGGCACATAAGGTATGAGTAGACAATATCTGACCCAAATCAGAAGTACGGTGGCTTTATAGATGACGAACATTGCTGGTCGGAACCCTCCGACAGCCAGAGGTACAGTTACGTGCAGACGTTGACATTTGAGCCTAAGCGGGTGAAGCTCTTATGGCGAGCTCACAGTAATAACATTTCAGATTTGTGAAGCTCTTATGGCGAGCTCACAGTAGTAACATTTCCAGTGTGTAGACTATAGTGCCAGTACAGGGCTATAGAATGACTATATGATTATTGAGAATTGTTTAACCCTAGCGACCCATTTTCTGTGAAAAGAATCGAATTGTTGATTGTTGAAATATTGAAACTGATTTATTTTTATGTGTAAATAAAAGAATCGTTGTTACTTTAAATCATTCTTTCCATTATACAGCCTGAAGTGATTAGGAATCACACCTAACGGAAATCGAACCTATTTCAGGCCAATTTGGCAGAGAAGGAGTCACGGCGTCGGTCTAACTCAGCTCCCTGCGCCGAGTTCGCGACACTTGGATTCCGACCCTCCACGTTGGTCTAATTTTCCCACAACTTCACCAGCGGGACTAAATAACCCCACGTCAGCCCAGGCCTTACGGGGCCTCAGGTGTCCCTGACAATTTGCAATGGTTTGAAAGACATGCTTCAAAGCAGGGTTGGGCCGAGGATGACTGGGGGGGGGGGGGATAATCTTAGCTCGCTGCTGACAGGCAAGGCATTGGAGGTATATGTCAGTTTAACCCCTGATCAAGCGAGGGATTATGGAGAGTTGAAAAATGCTATCCTGAAAAGATATCAACTAACAGAGGAGGGGTTCAGACAGAAATTCCGGGAGTGTAAAGCAGCAAAGGGTGAAAGTGTACACCAGTTTGTGTCTAGGGCCACAAGATATTTTGACCAGTGGGTCGAACTCTCGGGAATTGAAGAATCGTTCCCCTCTCTGAAAGATCTGTTAATAAGGGAGCAGTTTATGTCATCTTGTGCGCCAGAGTTGGCATTGTTTGTTAAAGAGAGGAAAACGGACAGCCTGAGGGAGATGATTGAGGTGGCGGAGCGTTATCTAGAGGCTCATGGGAGCGGCCTAACCCAGGGGATGCAGCGTAGTAGTGGGGGCGCACGTGTGAGACCACCTCCCTCAGAAAATGGAAGGGCCCAAGCAAATGCCGGGGGACCTGGGGTTAAGGAGTTAACCTGTTTTGTTTGTAACAAAAAGGGACACTTGGCCCGGGATTGTTGGTGGAGGGCCCAGGTGACAAAGGCAAACGTAGGCCCAGGGCCTAATGGAAGGGGAGACCAGCCCCAGAGAAACTGGCGAAATGGTAATAGCCAGACATCTGTCAAACAGTGGGGATGGAGGACGACCCACTGCGGAAATATATATACTCAGGTTAGAAGGGGGAGAGGCCCTCCTCATTATTAGTGGAATGTGTGAGAAATGCCCTGCAGAAAATGGGGAGATGCCTGTGTATCCCGGCTATGTTGGAAACGAGTCGGTTCGTGTTCTTCGGGACACAGGATGTAGCAGTGTGGCTGTAAAGAGGTCACTGGTCGGTGACGAACAGCTGACAGGGCGTGACCATCTATGTGTACTTATAGATGGCACAGTCGGGAAGTTCCCCCTTGCGAGGGTGAGGGTGGATACTCCTTTCTTTGTGGGGGAAGTTGAGGCCATGTGCATGGAAAAGCCTATTTATGAGCTGGTGGTGGGCAACATTCCCGGTGCTAGAAGAGATCCAGACAATGCATGGTCGGAAAGGGTCTTGCCTGAGGAGGCGGTAGCTGTGGTAACTCGAGCCCAAGTGGCAAAGGAACGAAAGCCCATAAGGCCCTTGAAGGTGGCTGGTAATGAGATGGAAGATATCCACGTGGACTACCTCAAGGAAGCCCCAAAAGCAAACCCTACTTTAAGTAAAGCGTGGAAGTTGGCCGAGAGTGGAGAGTTGGTAGCCACCAGGGGGGCGTGGGAGCTATACCATGAGGGTGGATAAGGGCGTGTTGCACCGGATCTATGAGGAGCAGAAGGCGGGGACTAATAGCGAAATTTTGCAAGTCATGGTTCCAAAAATTTACCGGAAGAGGGTGATGGCTTTAGCTCACGAATCACTAGTGGGTGGGCATTTGGGGTCAAGAAAAACACTCGACCGTATTACTACCAGTTTTCACTGGCCCGGTATCATAGGGGACGTGACTAGATTCTGTCAGTCGTGTGACATGTGCCAAAAGACAGTGCCAAAAGGTAGCGTCCCAAGGGTGCCTTTGGGGGAGATGCCCCTGATGCAGGAACCATTTGACAGAGTGGGGGTCGACTTGATCGGTCCGATTTCACCTGTTTCGGAGAAGGGAAACCACTGGCTGTGGTGGATTATGCTATCCGGTACCCAGAGGCAATTGCACCTCCCAGGACTGAAGGTGAACGTGTGGCTGAGACCTTGCTTGAAGTGTTCAGTAGGTTGGGTTTTCCAAAGGAAATATTGATGGACCAGGGGTCCCAATTCACTTCGGGTATGTTGGAAAAGGTGTGCTGGCTAGTAGCCATGAAGCAATTGTTTACCGCCCCCATATAACCCGAAGTGCAACGGGTTGTGCGAAAAAATTAATGGGGTGCTAAATGGGATGCTAAGAAAAATGTGTCAGAAAAGACCTGGTGACTGGGACTGGTACCTGCCAGCGGTCCTGTTCGCTTATAGGGAAGTACCTCAAGCTAGCACAGGGTTCTCCCCATTTGAGTTGTTGTATGGTCGGATGGTAAGGGGCCCAATGCAAGTCTTAAAGGACATATGGATGGAGGAAGCGACATCGCCGGTGCGAAACACATATCAGTATGTGTTTGACCTTAGAAACAAGTTGGAGGAGACTTACCAGTTGGCTAGGGAGAGACCAAAGAAGGCCCAAGGTCGGTATAAACACCACTACGACCGGAAGGCAAGGGACAGAATGTTCGAGGTAGGGCAAAAAGTAACTGTTTTGTTGCCAACCGACCACAACAAATTGCTATTGCAATGGAAGGGGCTCTACGTCGTCAGCGAGGTACTGGGGAGAATGAACTACCTGGTGGATGTGGGTAGAAAGCCCAAGGTGTACCATGCAAATTTATTGAGGCTATACTGGGAACAGGGCAATGGCGGACCCATGCTACTGGCTGGGCAGAACACCCCCGTTTCAGACCAAGTGGAAGAGGCAGTGGTGGGTATAGCCATAGTGGAGCCCGAGGAGGGAATGGAAGAGGGCGTGGTGGACGACAACAGCTTGCTGACACTGTGTGAGTTAGATGGGAGGGAGACGTATAAAGATGTTGTGATAGGTGATGTTTTGTCACACACACAAAGGGACGAGGTGTGGAGTTTATTGGAAGAATTCCACGATGTTTTCTTGGAAACTCCGGGGACCACAGACCTGGAAGAGCATAAAATTGAGCTCACATTGGATAACCCAGTAGGAATAAAACCATACCCCATCCCATATGCCAAGAGGGTGGAAATGAAGGGGGAGTTGAAAAGATGTTAGATGCGAGGGTTATCGAAGCGTCCAACTCCCCCTACAATTCCCCTGTGGTTTTGGTCAAGAAAAAGGATGGGGGTGTAAGGTTTTGCATTGATTTTAGGTGGTTGAATGCCATAACTAAATTCGACAACGAACCAATGGGCAACATAGATGACTTGCTGACCAGTCCACAGGGTGCCAGGTATTTCAGCAAAGTCGATCTTTGCAAGGGGTACTGGCAAATCCCGGTCAGGAAGAAGACAAACATTTGACGGCTTTTAGTACGCCAGATGGTTGTTAACAGTTGCGGAAGCTCCCTTTCAGAATGGTGAATGCAGGGGCAACGTTCAACCGAATGATGCAGAAACTGCTGGTTAATAGCCAGCACATAATCCACTACATGGATGATATTTTAAGTAAGACAAAGACGTGGGCGGAGCATGTCGCCACCCTTCGGGAACTGTTCTGCAGGTGAAGGGAAGCCGGACTCACAGTTAAACCATCTAAATGCCAGTTGGGGTTCAAGTCTACAGAATTTCTTGGACACAAGGTGGGAGAGGGCAAGGTGAAAATGGACGACAAAAAACTTGGTAGGATATGCGATGCTAGCCTGCCTCAGACTAAGAGGCGAGTTAGGTCATTTTTACGGCTGGCCAGATTCTACCGGAAGTTTGTTCTGAACTTCGCTGAAATTGCGACACCTTTGATGGACCTGACAAAAAAGGGAAAACCAAACAAGGTCACATGGGGCCCTCCCCAAGGACGGGCATTTAGGACGTTGAAGTACCTGTTGTGTAGTGCACCGGTCCTTCGCATGCCAGACTTTTCTAGGACATTCTTGTTACAGACGGACGCTTCGGGCATGGGCGTGGAGGCAGTGCTACTGCAAGACTATGATGACGGACGTTTCCCCGTGTACTACACAAGTAAAAAGCTTCTTCCCAGGGAAAGGAATTATTTGGTCATAGAGAGGGAGTGCCTTGCTATAGTTTATGCAGTAAAAAAGTTTAAGAATTTTCTCTATGGCCAAGAATTCATTTTACATACGGACCATAGGCCCTGACATACATTCAAAGGTGTAAGGTGGAGAGCAGCAGAATAATGAGATGGTCTCTCCTGCTTCAAAACTATCAGTTCAGAATTGAGGCAATTAAGGGCAGCGAAAATGTGGCAGCCGACTATCTCAGCCACCAGTAATGGGCATAAGGACATTACCCAGATTAGTAGAGGCACAAGCGCATGCTCAATATAGATATACCATGCATGTCAACCCACTTGACGGGCACATGTGTGGTATGGCCGAGTATGCGCCGAGTGAGTGATGAAGCGTGTATACAATGGATCAGTGTATATAAAATGTGTATATTAGCGGTATAACGATGTCTCCAGCAGGGAAAATAAGGTTAAAGATTTACTCCATATGTAAGCCCGCAAGAGGAGAGCATATGGTGGAGCGTGTACCATGGAAGTTATTAGTGTGGATTTACATGGCCGACGCATGAGCCCGGTCATGAGCCCTACGACTATTAGGGCACAATTATTGCCTTAAATATCGAGGGGTGATGGAGAATGTAAAATAGTAAATGTACATGTGGTTAATGGGGATTGGTGGTGATTTGAGGTGGATGCTGGGATGTGACGAAGAAGCTGAAGAGGCCTTTTGGATGCATGAGCCCCAAATGATTCCTCTGTCAGTCGAAACGTGGTTGGGGTGTAAATAGTTGTCCCCCTTTCATTTGACTGTGGTGTGAGAAGTAGGCAGAGAGAGTTCCACTGCCTAGCGTGAATGTACGTGTGTGTGTGCGGTGCTATACCTCAGGTTTGTTTGGAACAACTGGAAGTATGTTCCTCTGTAGGGGGTTGTCAGGGCGATAGCGAGATTTCTCCATTGTTTATACTGGAATGTAAATAATAATCTAATAAGAATAAAAATAATAACAATTTTGGTAGTTGGTATAGTATTAAAAATAATACTTACTATCACTTGTGTAAATAATCCTTTTTCACTTAACGCGAGTATCATTTCACTCAGACTATTACGCTGGGTCACATCAAAGGTATCGCATTGCGTCATCAATACCTCGTTAAAGAACACATGTGTTCAGACAGAGAAGCCTATTAATTTTCAATTCTAACAGGTTATCAGAAGTGCTTATATACTAGCAACCAAAGTGAAAGGGACTTGTAAAATGAAATGCAAGTTGTCTAAACTCAAAGAGTCAATTTTTCATTTCGCACTGTTTGTCGGAAGGATCTAACAAAGTCATTAGAAAGCGATTAGCCTGTTAAAATTATGTATAAATATGCATGCGAGTGAGGTCTTAGGGCAGATTCAAAAAGATTCAGAGAGACTCGTTAGACCTGGTTATACTTGTTAGTTCACGTTTTTTGTGGAAGCCAGATCAGGGATCTGCGCTAGATGTTGCCCACTGGGGACAACGTAGATAGCTGAAGTGAGATATTGGACGGAGTAGTAGATCTCTTTTTGCCGGTAGCCCTGCCATAAGTCTGGGCTAATAAAAAGTTAAGGCTATAGGATTAGCATAGGGGACGCCCCGACGCCAAGATAAGGCCAGTAAAAGTTTGAGAAATAAAGTAGGGAGCAAGGCGCTCAAAAGTTGGTGTCCAGGTAGCGGAGCTACCCTGGAAAATAAGTGGATGGCTAGCGAGTGGGAGCTGCCGTATGAACATTTTGGTGATTTAAGTTGGCCAGGTAGTGGAACTACCCTGGAAAATAAGTGGACGGCTAGAGAGAGAGAGAGCTGCCGTAGGAAATTTTGTTATTTTAAGAGGTGATTTGGAATCAATAGTAATGAGACAGTGAGTGGTCAAGAGTGGAAACGTGATAACTTAGTGGAACTGTATACCTTGAACCCGGAGAAGTCTTGGTGAATCTCTGGACGATAAAACATCTAAAAGTGACACTATGACATCTAAAAGTGTACAAGAAGAACGGCAACCAAATCAGTGCTAGCATTGGAAGAGAAGAAGGCGGTAAAGTGGTATTTTCTATTTCCTTTGTGAAAAACAAAAGATTCTTTGTGGGAAGTCTCAGTATGTATTATATCTTCTTATTTTATGTATTAAACTTGTCATTTTCTTAAGTCACTTTGATTATTGTTCCGAGGAAAAGTCATGAACACCTACAGGACAAGAATCCCAACATAGTCGATATCACCACGGGGTTCTGTAGCGAAGAGGCGTAGATTAACACGCAGAGACAGCTGCACTCCCAAAGTGGGGCTGTTTGCAATTGAACCTATTTCTCCCAACCGGTCCACGTGGTGGGCCCCATATCGTCGACAGTGGCGAGGCTTAACCAGGATTGTCCTAAAAGGTAACATTTGGAAAATATAAATAATCAACACGATTTGATTTGACATTTTTAATACATTTTTTTTTTAGCCAAAATGTTCATACGGATCGCTATTGTCGGGTTGTACCAAATTGCTTAGGAGTCAATTTTCAGAATTGCGGTGGAAAATTAGGATTAGGACAGGCCAAAATAAATAAATAAATAAATAAATAAATAAATAAATAAATAAATAAATAAATAAATAGATGAATTAATTAATTGATCATCAAGAATTAATATTATCTGAATAGTTAATAAGATTAATGCAGTATACAAAAAGAGTTATTTACATTGGAGAAAACTGAGTTATGGGTGCCCAAAACTTGGAACAGTTGGTTAGTCTGGGAGAACAGATGGGCCTCACGGGGGCGGAATTACAAAAGTATGTGAGGGAGGAGCAAAAACGTATAGCGAAAGATGAGAAAGAGAGAGAGCAACATTAGAGTTAGAACGTCAAGTGATGTTGAAGCGAGAGGCGGCTGCTTTAGAGCGTAAAAGGGCCGAAAGAGAGAAAGAGAGGGCACGCGAAGAAGCTGAGAGGGCACATGAGAGGGCGCACGAAGATCACGAGAGTGCGTGCGAGGAAGCTGAGAAGGCACATGAAAGGGCCGAAAGAAAAGCTGAGAGGGCACATGAGAGGGAAATGGAACTTGGGAGGGCTAGGGCCCAGTTACCCGAGGCGATTGGTAGGCAGGGTGGGGGTGTAACGAGGCACACAGTCGTGCAACCCACCCAGCATTACCCAGATATTGTGAACAAACTGATAACATTGATGCATATTTACAACGGTTTGAAAGACATGCTTCAAAGCAGGTTTGGGCCGAGGATGACTGGGGGGATAATCTAAGCTCGCTGCTGACAGGCAAGGCATTGGAGGTATATGTCAGTTTACCCCTTGATCAAGCGAGGGATTATGGAGAGTTGAAAAATGCTATCCTGAAAAGATATCAACTCACAGAGAAGGGGTTCAGACAGAAATTCCGGGTGTGTAAAGCAGCAAAGGGTGAAAGTGTACACCAATTTGTCTAGGGCCACAAGATATTTTGACCAGTGGGTCGAACTCTCGGGAAATGAAGAATCGTTCCCCTCCCTGAAAGATCTGTTAATAAGGGAGCAGTTTATGTCATCTTGTGCGCCTGAGTTGGCATTGTTTGTTAAAGAGAGGAAACCGGGCAGCCTGAGGGAGATGATTGAGGTGGCAGAGCGTTATCTAGAGGCTCACGGGAGCAGCTTAACCCAAGGGATGCAGCATAGTAGTGGCGGGGGGGGGGGGGGGGCGCACCTGTGAGACCACCTCCCTCAGAAATTGGAACGGCCCAAGCAAATGCCGGGGGACCTGGGGTTAAGGAGTTAACATGTTTTGTTTGTAAAAAAAAGGGACACTTGGCCCGGGATTGTTGTTGGAGGGCCCAGGTGACAAAGGCAAATGTAGGCCCGGGGCCTAATGGAAGGGGACACCAGCCCCAGAGAAACTGGCGAAATGGTAATAGGCAGACATCTGTCAAAAGACAGACGGCAGCATTGTGCCAAACAGTGGGGATGGAGGACGACCCACTGCGGAAATATATTGACCGGGGCCAACTCAGGTTAGAAGGGGGAGAGGCCCTCCCCATTATTAGTGGAATGTGTGAGAAATGCCCTGCAGAAAATGGGGAGATGCCTGTGTATCCCGGCTATGTTGGAAATGAGTCGGTTCGTGTTCTTCAGGACACAGGATGTAGCAGTGTGGCTGTAAAGAGGTCACTGGTCGGTGACGAACAGCTGACAGGGCGTGACCATCTATGTGTACTTATAGATGGCACAGTCAGGAAGTTCCCCCTTGTGAGGGTGAAGGTGGATACTCCTTTCTTTGTGGGGGATGTTGAGGCCATGTGCATGGAAAAGCCTATTTATGAGCTGGTGGTGGGCAACATTCCCGGTGCTAGAAGAGATCCAGACAACGCATGGTCGGAAAGGGTCTTGCCTGAGGAGGCGGTAGCTGTGGTAACTCGAGCCCAAGTGGCAAAGGAACGAAAGCCCATAAGGCCCTTGAAGGTGGCTAGTAATGAGATGGAAGATATTCACGTGGACTACCTCAAGGAGGCCCAAAAGCAGACCCTACTTTAAGTAAAGCGTGGAAGTTGGCCGAGAGTGGAGAGTTGGTAGCCACCAGGGGGCGTGGGAGCTATACCATGAGGGTGGATAAGGGCATGTTGCACCGGATCTATGAGGAGCAGAAGGCGGGGACTAATAGCGAAATTTTGCAAATCATGGTTCCAAAAATTTACCGGAAGAGGGTGATGGCTTTAGCTCACGAATCACTAGTGGGTGGGCATTTGGGGTCAAGAAAAACACTCTACCATATTACTACCAGTTTTCACTGGCCCGGTATCATAGGGGACGTGACTAGATTCTGTCAGTCGTGTGACGTGTGCCAAAAGACAGTGCCAAAAGGTAGCGTCCCAAGGGTGCCTTTGGGGGAGATGCCCCTGATGCAGGAGCCATTTGACAGAGTGGGGGCCAACTTGATTGGTCCGATTTCACCTGTTTCAGAGAAGGGAAACCACTGACTGTGGTGGATTATGCTACCCGGTCCCCAGAGGCAATTGCACCTCCCAGGACTGAAGCTGAATGTGTGGCTGAGACCTTGCTCGAAGTGTTCAGTAGGTTGGGTTTTCCAAAGGAAATATTGATGGACCAGGGGTCCCAATTCACTTCGGGTATGTTGGAAGAGGTGTGCCGGCTAGTAGCCATGAAGCAATTGTTTACCGCCCCCATATAACCCGAAGTGAAACGGGTTGTGCGAAAAAACTAATAGGGTGCTAAACGGGATGCTAAGAAAAATGTGTCAGGAAAGACCTGGTGACTGGGACCGGTACCTGCCAGCGGTCCTGTTTGCTTATAGGGAAGTACCTCAAGCTTGCACAGGGTTCTCCCCATTTGAGTTGTTGTATGGTCGGACGGTGAGGGGCCCAATGCAAGTCTTACAGGACATATGGACAGAGGAAGCGACATCGCCGGTACAAAACACATATCAGTATGTGTTTGACCTTAGAAACAAGTTGGAGGAGACTTGCCAGTTGGCTAGGGAGAGACTAAAGAAGGCCCAAGGTCGGTATAAACACCACTACGACCGGATGGCAAGGGACAGAAAGTTCGAGGTAGGGCAAAAAGTAACTGTTTTGTTGCCAACCGACCACAACAAATTGCTGTTGCAGTGGAAGGGGCTCTATGTCGTCAGCGAGGTACTGGGGAGAATGAACTACCGGGTGGATTTGGGTAGAAAGCCCAAGGTGTACCTTGCAAATTTATTGAGGCTATACTGGGAACAGGGCAATGGCGGACCCACGCTACTGGCTGGGCAGGACACCCCTGTTTCAGACCAAGTGGAAGAGGCAGTGGTGGGTATAGCCATAGTGGAGCCTGAGGAGGGAATGGAAGAGGGCATGGTGGATGACAACAGCTTGCTGACACTGAGTGAGTTAGATGGGAGGGAGACATATAAAGACGTTGTCACACACACAAAGGGACGAGGTGCGGAGTTTATTGGAAGAATTCCATGATGTTTTCTTGGAAACCCCGTGGACCACAGACCTGGAAGAGCATAAAATTGAGCTCACATCGGATAACCCAGTACGAATAAAACCATACCCCATCCCATATGCCAAGAGGGTGGAAATGAAGGGGAAAGTTGAAAAGATGTTAGATGCGAGGGTTATCGAAGCGTCCAACTCCCCCTACAATTCCCCTGTGGTTTTGGTCAAGAAAAAGGATGGGGGTGTGAGATTTTGCATTGATTTTAGGTGGTTGAATGCCATAACTAAATTCGACAACGAACCAATGGGCAACATAGCTGACTTGCTGACCAGTCTACAGGGTGCCAAGTATTTCAGCAAAATCGATCTTTGCAAGGGGTACTGGCAAATCCCGGTCAGGGAAGAAGACAAACATTTGACGGCTTTTAGTACGCCAGATGGTTGTTAACAGTTGCGGAAGCTCCCTTTCGGAATGGTGAATGCAGGGGCAACGTTCAACAGAATGATGCAGAAACTGCTGGTAAATAGCCAGCACATAATCCACTACATGGATGATATTTTAATTAGGACAAAGACGTGGGTGGAGCATGTCGCCACCCTTCGGGAACTGTTCTGCAGGTGAAGGGAAGCCGGACTCACAGTTAAACCATCTAAATGCCAGTTGGGGTTCAAGTCTATAGAATTTCTTGGACACAAGGTGGGAGAGGGCAAGGTGAAATTGGATGACGAAAAACTTGGTAGGATATGCGATGCTAGCCTGCCTCAGACTAAGAGGCAAGTTAGGTCATTTTTAGGGCTGGCCAGATTCTACCGGAAGTTTGTTCCGAACTTCGTTGAAATTGCGACACCTTTGATGGACCTGACAAAAAAGGGAAAACCAAACAAGGTCACATGGGGCCCTCCCCAAGGACTGGCATTTAGGATGTTGAATGACCTGTTGTGTAGTGCACCGGTCCTTCGCATGCCAAATGGACGCTTTCGGGCACGGGCGAGGAGGCAGTGCTACTGCAAGACTATGATGATGGACGTTTCCCCGTGTACTACACAAGTAAAAAGCTTCTTCCCAGGAAAAGGAATTATTCGGTCACAGAGAGTGAGTGCCTTGCTATAGTTTATGCAGTAAAAAAGTTTAAGAATTTTCTCTATGGCCAAGAATTCATTTTACATACGGACCATAGGCCCCTGACATACATTCAAAGGTGTAAGGTGGAGAGCAGCAGAATAATGAGATGGTCTCTCCTGCTGCAAAACTATCAGTTCAGAATTGAGGCAATTAAGGGCAGCAAAAATGTGGCGGCCGACTATCTCAGCCACCAGCAATGGGCATAAGGACATTACCCAGATTAGTAGAGGCACAAGCGCATGCTCAGTATAGATATACCATGCATGTCAACCCGCTTAACGGGCACATGTGTGGTATGGCCGAGTATGCGCCGAGTGAGTGGAGAAGCGTGTATATAATTGATGAGTGTATATAAAATGTTTATATTAGTGGTATAACTATGTCTCCAGCAGGGAAAATAAGGTTAAAGATTTACTCCATATGTAAGCCCGCAAGAGGAGAGCATATGGTGGAGTGTGTACCATGAAAGTTATTAGTCGGGATTTACATGGCTGACGCATGAGCCTGGTCATGAGCCCTACGACTATTAGGGCACAATTGTTGCCTTAAATATCGAGGGGTGATGGAGAATGTAATATAGTAAATGTACATGTGGTTAATGGGGATTGGTGGTAATTTGAGGTGGACACTGGGATGTGACGAAGAAGCTGAAGAGGCCTTTTGGATGCATGAGCCCCAAAGGATTCCTCTGTCAGTCGAAACGTGGTTGGGGTGTAAATAGTTGTCCCCTTTCATTTGACTGTGGTGTGAGAAGTAGGCAGAGAGAGTTCCACTGCCTAGCGTGAATGTACGTGTGTGTGTGCGGCGCTATCCCCCAGGTTTGATTGGAACAACTGGAAGTATGTTCCTCGGTAGGGGGTTGTCAGGGCGATAGCGAGTTTTCTCCATTGTTTATACTGGAATGTAAATAATAATCTAATAAGAATAAAAATAATAACAATTTTGGTAGTTGGTATAGTATTGAAAATAATACTTACTATCACTTGTGTAAATAATCCTTTTTCAATTAACGTGAGTATCATTTGACTCAGACTATTACGCTGGGTCACATCAAAGGTATCGCGTTGCGTCATCAATACCTCGTTAAAGAACACATGTGTTCGGACAGAGAAGCCTATTAATTTTCAATTCTAACAGGTTATCAGAAGCGCTTATATACTAGCAACCAAAGTGAAAGGGACTTGTAAAATGAAATGCAAATTGTCTAAACTCAAAGAGTCAATTTTTCATTTCGCACTGTTTGTCGGAAGGATCTAACAAAGTCATTAGAAAGCGATTAGCCAGTTAAAATTATGTATAAATATGCATGCGAGTGAGGTCTTAGGTCAGACTCAAAAAGATTCAAGGAGACTCATTAGACCTGGTTAGACTGGTTAGTTCACGTTTTTTGTGGAAGTCAGATCAGGGATCTGCACTAGATATTGCCCACTGGGGACAACGTAGAGAGCTGAAGTGAGATATTGCCTCCGTTGGATGGAGTAGTAGATCTCTTTTGCCGGTAGCCCTGCCATAAGTCTGGGCTAATAAAAAGTTAAGGCTATAGGATTAGCATAGGGGGCGCCACGACGCCAAGATAAGGCCAGTAAAAGTTTGAGAAATAAAGTAGGGAGCAAGGCGCTCAAAAGTTGGTGTCCAAGTAGCGGAGCTACCCTGGAAAATAAGTGGATGGCTAGCAAGAGGGAGCTGCCGTATGAACATTTTGGTGATTTAAGTTGGCCATGTAGTGGAACTACCCTGGAAAATAAGTGGACAGCTAGTGAGAGAGGGAGCTGCCGTAGGAACATTTCATTAATTTAAATGGTGATTTGGAATCAATAGTAATGAGACAGTGAGTGTTGCAGAGTGGAAACGGGATAACTTAGTGGAACTGTATACCTTGAACCCGGAGAAGTGTTGGTGAATCTCTGAACGATAAAACATCTAAAAGTGACACTATGACATCTAAAAGTGCACAAGAAGAACAGCGACCAAATCAGTGCTAGCATTGGAAGAGAAGAAGGTGGTAAAGTGGTATTTTCTATTTTATTTTCTTTGTGAAAAACAAAAGATTCTTTGTGGGAAGTCTCAGTATGTATTATATCTTCTTATTTTATGTATTAAACTTGTCATTTTTTTAAATCGCTTTGATTATCGTTCCGAGGAAAAGTCATTGACACCTACAGGACTAGAATCCCAAAATAGTCGATATCACCACGGGGTTCTGTAGCAGCGAGGCGTAGATTCACACGCAGAGACAGCTGCACTCCCAGAGGGGAGGGGGGGGGGGCTGGGTGCGATTGAACCTATTTCTCCCAACCGGTCCACGTGGTGGGCCCCATATCAATGACAGTCATCAAATCTAGTCATGGTTGCTTCCCAGCAGCCATGACTAGATTTGAGAAAAATATTTTGAAAATACTCGAGGCTATGTGCATTACGTTAAATAAAGGGTTAAATATTGGATTAATGCAGTAAGAGCATAACGCCCAAGGATGGGATGGGGGGGGGGTTACACTTTAGATCAATCTGTGATACTTTATAACTGAGTAAACGAAGAAGTTGCAACAGTTGAAGGAAGAAGCCAATATCTGTTCTTGCAAGTGTAATAAGATCAAACCTTTCTAAGACAGACGGCGGCCCAATCGCTCAAACCTACATTCATATTCTGAAACGAATCCGACACGGGTATGATCTAGAACCAATCTAGCCCTTAAATAGTCCATCGCCTCTTATCAGAATCAGGCGGCTGGAATATTTCTATTGGTTAGAAAAGAAAACCAAAATGGTTCGTGTTTCCGACCAACTGAAATATTCCTACGGATTGAAGCTAAGAATACCAAAAATCCTCAAAATGTGTTAATATCTTGATGTTTTAAAGGAGAGTTAAATACTAATTGATTGGAATATTCCGAATTCCATAAATTGTTAATGGTTATTTGGCTAATATAAGTCTTGTTGTGTTTCATTTTTCAGGTGTTGTAATCAGTTTAAAATACGAATTGTCATATAATAAACAAATTACTTTATGTTATTATGTTATTAAAATGAAAAATGGCCCATGATCCAATTCAAGAAGTTGTTTCCCGAATACTGCATGTATATTTATTTATCAACAAGCAAATTTCCTATAAGTCATATTTTTTTTCTCTCACCATAATCCCAACTGATTAATAAATAAATTATTTTTCACCGACATCAAGGTATATTCTTCAAAACGCGATTGGCAATTGCAAGGCGTCATGAACTTGAAAATCTTTGATACAATCTTGTTATTGATCAAGATTATTAGCAACTTCTGCCAGCACCATCCCCGCACCCCAATATGACGGCGGTGGAAACACGTTCAAGCAATCAGGCTACATTTAGGAGCTGCACAATTACAAAAAAATAAGTAACAGTACATTGCAGAAGGCGACATTTTTCTCTGATTTATCTCATTCTGGTCAAGTCCATTGACCTCAATTGTCAGTCAGCCTGTGATATGGTTGCTTCTATTTATAATTTAGCAACCGTGTCACGGATTGCTTGTACATACAAACAAAAATCACCGTACACTTGCCATATGGAAACCAATTCTGACGTATATATGTGATGAAAAACAATTTCGTTCATAACTGCCCTTAGTCTATCCGTTCAGTCCTTTATGAAAGTAATTAGAGACCCAGCAAATAGTCATTACTGAATGGAATATATTGAGTAATAGGTGCGGAATATGTCTGAACTACTTTCTAGATTGGTGAGACAAAACATCACACCAGTGAGCATTAATGATTCACATCAAGGATTCGCATTAAGGGTTCTCTGACGTGGTTCATGGTACAAAGGCTTTGACATTCGAATATATGGATAGATAATTTTACCCTCGCCCTTCGTATGCTGATCCAACACATGGGAATAAATACCGCATTATACTATACATAATACCATGTGTTTAATACGCTTCTTTTTCAGTCTACTTCACCAGTATTGCTGTGCAAAGCCAATGCTGGAAAGTGAAAATAATGTTCACAAATATGAATTATCGCGTATTAATTATTTTGTTATGCGCTCTCATAGAATGGGGACAGCTTTGGGTATATATTATAAATATTATATTTCACGTGACTTCCTTGCATTCTGATTGGCTGAAAGATGATACTCTATTTCGTGTAGTTTGCATCCACAGAACTGACCAGGCTCTGCACCCAGGCACTACACGTTTTCTATTTTTAGCACACTACTATATCAGTTTTCCTTTCATACTGGGCGAATAAAACTGATCAGGCTAAATTTTAAAATCAATTCACAGAGGCACAACATCCACAAACGACCCGGAAAGAAATGTTTGTGGAAAAATGTATCGATTTTCCATTGTTGAAGTCACATTTTCCGAGGCGTTCATTTTATTCCTTGAGAATATGATCCATATCTCGTTTCGAAGAGAATGATCCATACCTGGGTCCAACGTTCATGAGAACGTGTCCGGATATGAAAAATTGTTTGTTTCTCTGCTCATATTATTTTGCTATTTAATTGTATGTTTTGGGCAGTAAACGAATAAATAATGGAATTCAATTGAATCTTCGGAGTTTGTAACCCGTGCTGACCCATTCGGTGATGTATATGTGTGACAAATGTGTGGAAATTATCAAACTGCGTTGTCAAATTTCGAAAAAGTTAGTTTTCATTCGTGAGCTGCGCGATTCTAGATTCTAGTTCCGTTTGGGGGAAATGCTTTGTTTACCCTTGCCGACCGATTCAAAATCTGTCTTCTGCTCATATCAATAATCCAAGTTAGCCGTGTTTTATAAGAAGAAAATATTTTTTAAAAACTACATGGTATTTTTTTTCTATATAATGCTGGTTGGTAGGGCTGCTACCTTGGTAACAGATTAACAAATTGGACAGATGTTTTTCTTGATGGGTGTTCGATATAATATAAGGATTAGTGCATGTCTTGTCGTTGACTACGCCCATATAGTGCCCAGTGAGGTGGTGTAGTTCCCTCCGCTTCGCGGCGGGAACTACACCACCTCACTGGGCACTATATGGGCGTAGTCAACTCCAAGCCATGCACTATTCCTTAAATATTGCACGGCTTGAAGCTTATGGCTATGCCAAAATAGTGGTTCTCGGGGAAAATAGCCCACTCGTCGGAGGCGCGTGGACTATTCTTCCTTGAAGATAATTATGTTTGCAACCACATACTGTCCAATTATTATTGTTTATACCATGCTCACCTATGATACTACCTGTGAAAACCCGTATATTACAGTTTCGCTTTTACCCCCCACTACCGATGTAAAGAATCCACTGCGGTTAAACGATTTCAATTGGACTTCCGTTACACAAATTTACTCCTATAGCAGGAACTGCATCCAACTTGACCTTTGACATGCCCCAAATTGCCGACTTCGATACATTCAGACTTCGCTATGTTGCAGTGCAACCGGAAAGTACTGCCCACCACCGCAGATATAAACAAAACAAACCCACGTGCTCGCTAGAATGTATCGTTTTTTTTCTCCGTTTTAAGTGACAAAGTCGATTATTTATTAAAGGCATGGTATAAATAAAACAAATAGGTACAGGGGCCTATTTATTCTATATGTTATATCGAACAAACCGAGAAAGAATTTTGCTACCCATTAGGACTCCAATTCTGAGTAACAGGTATTTTCTTTCCTGATGTTTTCAATAACGAAAAAAATCCGGAAAAATCTCTCAATTGGGCACATTGTGTACCGTCAGTCAAACATATATTACACGGCTATTTCTCCAAAATGTATAGTGCATGGGCATAGTGCACGATCATTTTACATATAGTTCTCTAAATAGGCAATACTATCAGCTATTGTATAGTACATGTAAATTTCAGTCAATCAGATGCATGGTAGGTCACGTGAGATACAATATAACCATATATATAAGAACCGCAACCTTACAAGTTGAGGAAGTAAGGATATGTCTTCACAAATAAAGAATGTGGGCACTTTTGGAACAGGTTATTGCTTATATTAATGCTTACCCGATGAAACGCCTATGCCCGACCAACGCTATTCTAAAAAAAAACGTCTTGTAAATTTTGCTTTTGTTTTATTTTGCCTTAAAAAAATAAGTTATGTCCACCACATTTGTATCGAGCTCCACACGCAAGTTCCAAGTAGGGTTATAAACTATATTTTGGAGGCAGGAAATGAAAGTGTTTAGGTATTAAACATTCAATTATTATTATTTTTAAAGGTGGTGGGTGAGATGGGGTGGGGTGGTTAAGTATTATCCTCCCGCCAGTGGTGTTAGATAAACGGTTAATTTATTTGCGTTTCATTGTCACGCATTTTATTTGGTGTGTTTGTTATTCCTTTTTTCATCTTTCTGTATTGACTCTTTGAACCCTGTTGGTGTCTTCCATGTCAGTTCAAATTGCAACAATTGGAAATGCCCATAATCGTTTTCTGGGGTAGACCAATTAATATTTTCAACGTGCAGCTTTGGAGCTGCACGTTGAAAATATTGATTGGTCTATCCTATCGATTTACTTACAGGATGTGGAGAGTGGATTGTAACTAAATCACCCGCGGAGTGGAGTTATCACCCAAGTTATAACTTTCAAATTTTGTATATATCGGCAAAAAACACAAGCAATCTTTCAGCCAATGGACCTCCGGGTTACACCCGGAGGTCCATTGGCTGAAACTTTGCTGGTGCTGGTTATGCTTTGCAACAAATTTGCAATTATTGATCGGATGGAATCTCCACTCTGTGGGTGATTTAGTGATAATACAGTCTCCACGTACTGTGGTAATCATCCTACTTAATGAGATTATAACGTATCGTGTCACAGGACCCGGAAAGCGGCCTATTGAATTCAAAGGATTAAAGGGAAACTTGACATTCCATTTACTGGTAGTCTACTTGTATTTATCTAAGAATTCAAATTTAGCTTTAAGATGAGATTGACAACGACCACCTGCATGTTTCAAGCTGCAGCCCAAAAACTCGCCAAGCACTTTTCCAAATGTTTTCCGAATAACTAAATGTCAAACGTATACAACAATAAAAGGAGGTTATAAATATTTTTATTGGACACCGAACTGTTATTATATTCTTAAAGTAAAATTATTGACGATATTTTAAAACTCGATATAACCCGAGTGAGCACAACAGTGACATTGCACATTACAGAATTGCGAGGAAGGTATTCAATCGATATTGTCCGTAATATTTCCCCATTTTTTTTTAAATGTAATTAAAAATGTTATTCCGTGGTTTTCCCTCATTATTATTTACATTGGCAGACTACCTACGACCGTTTCGCGAACCATTATAAGAGACACCATGTTGCTGCGGCGGTTATCTCACAACAGACGCTATCGTATCCGCTCATTTCCACGGAGCAGCTACAAAACTGGAAACAAAGAATATCTTCTCTACACTTTTCAGGACGAGTCGAATTTTTAAGAGAGTTCGCTGAATTTTTCTGTGAAACGTAAATGAAATCTAATGCAAGTATGTCCTCCATCTTTTCATTGTTTGTACTTGTTTGTACCGCATTTTTGTCGGATTTAGAATTTTCATAGGACGAAAGTTATCTACAATATTAAAACCACACAATTGCAAAGAAAACAGCTTTCAGAAAAAAGGTATGAGAACTTTGTTCATCCCTGACTTGTCTCGTCATGCAAATCGACTTTCGATAACGTTATCTCCCCTGACATTATTAGATGGCGAGGAAGGCCGAATTAAGAAGTAATTGTTGAGAAAGCACAAATGACATCACTAAAAAATAAAGCTAAGTTTCTTTTTGTCACTGTTACAAAACGAAAACAACAGACAGCTCTCAGAGTTGTAAAAGCAAAGTTGGCTTTTATGACAATCAAATTAGAAGCAGCAGAGTTACGTCCACGTTGGCTCTTTGTTCAGAGAATGTGTCTTTCCAGTAATTAGTACTTTTTATGCTTCCCGGGATCAAATAGCAAATCTTACTTTTTAACCCGTTGAACCCTGGTGGTATATTCCATGTCAGTTCAATGGCAGCAATTGGAAGAGACCATATTTATTATTTGGGGGTAGACAAATCAATATTTTCAACGTGCAGCCTTCGGGCTGCACGTTGAAAATATTGATTGGTCTACTCCACACATTTAATGAACAGTCATCCTATTTAATGGCGTCATGATGTATCATGTTCCTGGCCGGAAAAGTGTCCGCTAGGGGGCAAAGAGTTAAGACTTTTTTTATATTAATGGAAATGATAGCGACTGTATTATATGTCACGCAAGAAAATATCTTATTTTTAAACGGGTTTAAACAGAGTATAATAGTCGAACGTTCAAACTGATTGGGAAAAAAGTTGTAAAAAAACATCTATATTTTTATACTACTCCACAGGAAAATACCCGAAGTTTGCGCACATCGATGAAACAACGTCGATAACATTTCGAAATTTAAATTTTTATAGGACATTCCCACACCTTCATATTTAAAGTTACTGACAAGTTTAGAATTTTAAGAGGAGCTAAATTTCCTGTAAATATCTTCCAATGACGAAAATTGTCAGCCATAACTGAGCTAGAACTAAACTGGCGAAGTATGAGGACTGTGGACTTGAATGGATGAATGAACAGTCTCAGCGCGCTGAAGGCGCCCAGGGACGATGTGGGATTTGAAATTCCTTGCGATCCGAATAACTTTATTTGCTTGTGAATCCTCGAGATAATAATCTTATTTGGTTTGAGTGTTCCCTCTAGCAGTAGGGTACTTTAAACTGGGAGGCGACTAGGAATTGTGCACAACTACAATAATTCTGCTCTGTGTTTTACTTAGAAACGTGGGCATATTTTTGAAATATTGAAACCACAATTTAACGGTTGTTTTAGAAAAAAGAAAATGAACCCAAATGGTCCCTGGTTTAGGAGCAGACCGAACATATTATCCATAACGGTTATAAAAGAAGAAAAAAACCCCACAAATGTGCGTTTTTGAAAGCTGAGAGTCATCCATCAGCCTATAGAGGAGAGTGGGTGCTTCTGGTCTGTCTTCATGACGGGATGGTGGGAGGAAAAAAAACAAAAACAAAACAAAACAAATAAAAACGAAACAAACAAAAAAAAACACAAACCACACTCACAGACGTAATATATACCCAAAAGCCCTTAAAATGGCTATTATACCCTTCTTTCATATGTTTATTTATTCAAAATGCACACTGGTCCCAGCCAGGCAAGCTTGTTTCAATCCTTGCTTGGTGTTTGGTTTCCTGTGTATATTAACAAAAAACCTGTTCCAATCCCTTCTGCGCTTCGTCTGGTTCAAGAAAATTTGAGAGTGTTCAGTTAGTAAAGTAAAAGGTAGAGAGAGATAGAAATCCGCTGTTGTATATTGTGACTGTTAGTATTGATGAGCCGAGGGGTGGGTTTCTTTGTAACCAATTCCCCACATGCACATTTTCGAGGCAGTCCTCACAGACTCAATCCTAAAGTTCTCAATGAGTAGCGAGGCAATCCTCACTGCCTCCGCGCTCTTTAATTCTATTGTATAATTTTAATTTACTGTGACTTATTTTGTTTTTCTGTTAAGGGTTCGGTGCTCGTTTAGCTTTACCATTAATTCAATATATTGGAGTCTGTTGAGGGTTTTGTTTTGTAGGTCATTTAATCGCGTTTCAATAGTTTCTATTTTGCTAGCTCATGAAGTTCCTTAAATCGGTGTCCACATGGGATTGCATAGAGCCACACGCAGGGAATGATTTTGAATCCTCTGTAGCGACGGAATATTGGTTTTGTTCGGTCACTTGCTATTTTGACACCATATTCTAGTACCTGGCGTATAAATGATTTGTAAAGCTTGAGAAGCACATCTTTGTTTGCTCCACAATTTTTACATCTGATCATCTTCAGAAAATAGATACGTTTAATAGCTCTAACCGTAATGGAGATTACGTGACTGTTTAGACTGAGGTTGCTATCCAATTTGACCTCGTTGCTTGCTTCTAATTTGTGACCGTATAACTGGAGATCAATAGTGAGGACTGTTTTTTCTTTGTTTCTTAAAGAACGTAACTCTTTGAGTTTTGGCAGCATTGAGCCCGAAGGACCGTAGGGCGCGCCAGCTCTCAAGATCGCGAATGGTATCCTGCAGGAGATTTTTAATTATGTTTCGGGACTTACTAGCCGTCCACCTAACTTTGTCGTCTGCGATAGTTCAACATAGTTTTTCCCTACTATTTTCTGCCATTCCCGTATAATATGAAAAGAAGCGGGCTTAGAACCGATTCCTGTGGTGTGCCCGCTTCGAGTATAAATTCCTCTGATACCTTGCGGTTAACCTTCACCTTGATGTTTCGGTCTGTTAGAAATGATGATATGATCCTCTGAATTTTAGTGGGTAATCCCATTTTCGCTAGTTTATATCTCATGCCACTCTGCCATACCGAGTCGAACGCTTTTTCTACATCCAATAAAACACTGTTCCTATTTCGTTTTGACTAAACGCTGTTTTCATACAATTAACCAGTCTATATACGTGCTCGATTCCCTCTTTCTGACTCCTATATGCTCTTTGCCATTTGTTGGGAAAGTTGATTGATTCGAGTTAGCCGTGAAATCTCATAATGACAATCCGCTCAAATATGTTTCCAACACAGCTGTGGAGAAAGAGGACTACTTTACCCAGGGATGCTGTGACTGGTGCCAGGACGTACTCGCGTTGAATGGTATAAGCCCAGTGTGAGTGAACTGTTCCTGCTGAGCTCCGCTCTGATTTAGTACTCACGGTTCGGCAGGCCTTGTGCACATATGTCCCCAGGACCACAGAAGCTGCCGTACCACGTCTAAAGAGTTCATATGGTCAGTCCCAAAAGTTATTTATGAGTATGAAATACAACTAAACAAGCTAATTGAGCGGTAGGGTTGGTAAGGTCTTTGTCGTGTTTAGATATCATGACTCCTGTGGCCACTTTTCAGCATTTTAGGAAGTACGCACTGGAGAGACAGACGTTTAGGAGTTGGGTAAGTTTACAGTAGTAGATGTTGGGAGACTGATTCAGTATTTTGTAAGAGGCTTCGTCTTCTCCGGGGACGAAGATGACTTGCATTTTCTGATTATACCCATGACCTCTTCTACGCTTATTGGTTTGGTCAAGTCATGATCGTCCTCATCTTAAGGCCTTTGGTCTAAGTTGGGTTCATTGAAAATTGAATGTATCCCAGAACCTCTTAGGTTCTCTCAACCCTTTCTTACGCGATTGTCGTTAGGTATGGCCTTTTTTACTTTTGCGTGTAGGCGATTATACGCGGTTTTAACTTATGTTTTTTTTGATTTAATCATTCTCTTATTGGTAAGCCCGGAAGGGTTTTCGTTTTTGTTTGATCATTTGAAGTGTTGTTTGGTCTATTCTGTTGATCTGCGGCTTTACTGGTTTCTTGGGATAGATTCTATCTAGTGTACTGTTGATAACAGTTAAGGTGGGCGCAGGCTTTTTCTAGCTCATGAGCATTTAAGGTGTCATTTGCATTTATTTTTACTTCGAAAATATTTCTGAAGAGATTCCAGTCAATTTTGATAGGTTCCCCCTGTTCACGGGAGGATACCTTGTGGGACCTGTATTACATTCCAGAGTGACGTGAACTGCCAGGTGATCGCTGCCTAGATCATCTTCCCTTACAAATATGTCTTGCATTTGGCTGATTAGTGATTTGCTGGTGGTAATAAGGTCTAGGATATCTGATTGATGGAATGGGTTGCTGTGGACTTGGGTATCGTCACTCCCACTTTAAACCTAGTGGTTAATTGTGAACGTCACAGAACTAGGGACATGTAAGTGATAGTTATTGTTTTGATTGTATAACCGTTTGTAAATATAAAACATTACATTCACACACACACCCATAAAAAGTGCGCGTTTGTCAGCTAGCTGTGAATGTCATATTATTTACAATCGTTTCCTGCAAACACAACTTGAAATATTTAATATCATTTTGTAAAAGTTTACAAAAAAATTAATTGAATTTCTGACAAGTGAGAAAGAATGTTGATTATTTAACAGGCGATGCCATCTCTTGGAAGTGATTTTGGCAGAATAAATTGACATTTTGTGGCGTTATGCAATTCGATGAAAGTATTTTAAACCCCGAAAGACGATTCCTTGACACCTGATGTGATTATATCGGATAATATATGACTTGGATTAGAAGCGGTAAAAGTATGGGTCTGATTAAGTGGCATGTAAAACGCCCCTAGGTGTATATAATATGGAACAGTTTCATTCATGCTCACACAGAAATCCGCGTGGTAATAAAATGATTTGCTAGCCACTAATAGCCAGTGGATATGCAGAGATGAGATGTCTTTACATCAAGTGATTATCGTGACACAGATACTAGTGTTTCACTCCGCCTGCGTAATTTTAAATTAAGCAGTTAAAAAAAAGAAGTTTTCAAACACTTTCAACAAAACCATATCATGTGACCCCTCATTGGAACGAGTTCGTTCCAATGAGGGGTCACATGATATGTTTTTGTGGAACGTTTTTTTGTTTATTTTTTCAAAAACAATAACTAAAATAATAAATTGTGATATTCTGTGCGTTGATAAAGCGTTAACTCGCTTCGATGGCTTCTTTAGAATTTCCAGCAACAATACTGAGAACTGTGTTGGCACTGGGCTTCTCTTGCCCTTTTCACTGGGACTATCCAAGTAAATGGTGAGAACGTCTATCTGAAAGTGGAATTTGAGACGAAAGAAGCGCAGCCACCTCCTTCGGGGAAACGTAGCATATTTCGCGAGAGGTACGCCTCTCACACTGGTCCTTAGTCAGGAGATCAACTCCCCCAGTAGAGATAAATAAGAAAAAGAACAGTCTTCAACCATGCGTGGGAAAGCCCGGCACTTGGAAGTTTTCCAGGAGAAACGAGAACCGAAGACGTGAAGAAGAAAGCTTAAGAAGCAGCCTCAACAACGACTCCCCTTCTAACCCCCACAGCCCAATCCATATAGTTGCCACCTCCCCATGAACCTGTGGATACGGAAAGACCTGTGGAGACTGGAGTGGAAATGGATGTTGCTTTCTCGCCGCTCCCTTCGACCCTTGGATAACCTACGCCAGAGATGATTACGCAACTGATGGAGATGATGGACACAGTATGACAACCACCCTACGAGTTCCCACCAAAAAAGGAAGATGCTAGACGGCTATCCACAAAGGTCCGTGGAGAGCGGTAGAGAAGGGAAAAGAGCTTTCTGTAATTATCACCTTCAGAATGACACTCCACCTCCGAACTCAGCTACTACATCTATAACAACTGCCCCCAATCACGCCCAGGCAAAAATAAACACAGAAGAAAAAAGTCTATGCCAACGGGGGTAGGGTAATGTCTCTGTTATATATTTTTCTCTTGTGCCACGGTCAGACATTCCAATGTTTTCAGAAATTAATTATACTGTCAAATGGGTAGAAAAGGGCTATTCGGCTTTAATACCGTCCCTGCACGCGACGCGCGCGAACCCCTTTCTCCAGAAATACTGAATAGATAATTTTGGAGGCCCCTAAACCATGAATGGTTTGGTGAGAAATTTCTAGTTCAGGTAGATTTGTTTCTTTCAGATGCAAGGCAATAAATAAATGTAAACAGTTAGTTCGATTTATGAATAGTTCCTACCTTGAGTGAAACAAGTCACCATCTGCAATACTGCAGCATTGCAGATGACAGCTTGCTCCATCCAATGGACGATTTATATATCCGTTTTCAAAAGATTATATTGGAGAAGAGAGATAGTATATTTCTTACCAGAAGTTATTAGGGTGCGGACTTTTCGAAGGACAAAATCTTCCTATTCATGATTATTATGTAACCATCTTTATTGCCCCACCCGTGTATGTTTAGACGGGTGACGCATCAACTAAGTGGCAGTTTGGTAGAGACGGTGTAAATAATTTAACTATTACTCTCTTACTTATGCTGAAAGCATAAGACCAACCATAACAAGGGTGACGAAAGGAGGATCGCAAATAAACGATCGGAGTTGGTTTTTTTTCAAGTGTTTCTCGAGCGCATTAGAAACGAGTGAAATACTGGGAAAATACTGGAAAAACTCTAACAAGCGTCGTTGATTCCTGTACCCAGGGACCGACCTGAGCATGCGCCAGTGCGTATTTGGTTCTGAAACATCAGGACCTGGCTCTTAAATCTCAGAAATAGGCTTCTCAGTTGGCGCGTAACTTCTCAGATCATATTTTGATATTCTTTCGATGGATAATCGAGAGAGACACTCTGACATGTATTATATATATGATTATCATTTATCATTGTTGTAGAGTGCTTAAGTTAATACTTCAAGTCTTAATTACCAAGCATTAATCTTCACTGTGGTTTCTGATCAAGTCTTGGCTGCCTAAATAGGCAGTCAAGACTTGATCAGAAACCGCAGTGAAGATTAATGTTTGCTATAGTGTACTAAATGAAAATGACGAGAGCTATTACATACTTGCAGTGTGTGTTACAAACAGCAGTGTGACTCCGTAAGTTGAAATCTGGCGCATGAATTGAAAAAATAGGCTCCGAGGCTAGAGCGTATTTTAAATAGTCCTGATCGGTCCCTGTGTACTCCATACTCTACATTAGTTCTGTGTTTTATTTATACCTCGATTAAACTTGAATTAAGCGAAGGAAAGAAAAAAAATTGGTTTCGTTGGTCTGTTTACTTTCTTGATGGGCAGCGTTTTGTGTCGAAGCATTTGATTCACGTCATAACGTCAGACTCGTAAATGCCAATCAGAAGAAGCTGCAAACAATACTCTTGAGTAAAATATTTTCAGCCTGGAACATGTATTTGGGCAAGTGCTGGGTCAAGTCGGTTGGCTAATCATGGGGAGTCGCATGCGGCGAATTAGCCCATACCTAACTGGTGTGAACTGGTTCACGGCATTCGGCACCCCATGGTGCGCCTGTCGACATATACTCCTCGCACAATCACGAAGATTATGTCCTTCTCAAGTCAGAGCGATACTAACATTACGATGGGACTGGTTGTGGTTTTCGAACATTACCCTGAGTAATGTAGGTAGTTCGACAAGCAGGTTGCTCTCTACCAACACAGAAAGACCGCTGTCTCACTGGCTTTTAATACTGGAGCATATGGTTGGCACAAGAAACGAAAAAAACGACATCCTTATCATAGATCATATGAATCGTTCCAAGTTTATCCATTTGCTCACAGTCTGGTCGCGATTTCTCTTTCCTTTAGGGGGTGGCAGGTAAACAGTCAATCTGGCTATGCTACATCCCACGGTATGCTATTTATTATACTTGTAAAATATGTTTATTTTTGTTAACCACTTTTTATATATTTATACCGTAATATGAATCTGTGAATAAAGAATCTACCGTGAATAAAGAATCTGAATCTGAATTGTTCTTTCATGACCTTATTACACGTAGGCTGGATTCCACGCGTGGTCTATCTAGCACATTTCTCAATAACACAGGGTAACATTAACGGTCTGTTTACTTTCAGGGGAGATGTTGTTTTGTGTCAAAGCATATCATTCTCATCATATCGTCAATAAGACGCGGTACGACTGATTAGATGCGTTCTTACATGACGTTCCTACACGTGTGCAGTATCAAGTACATTTCTTAATGTGTGCATTGTATCGGGAAACGTTGAATACTCACGGCAACCTTTATATAATGCGAGAGTAACGATGGTACCAAAAATATTAACCAGAAGTGGTGGCAATAGTAGTGCAATGAGTGGTAGTACTAGTAGTAGTAGTCAGGCCCGTAGCTATCTTTCAGATATTGGGGAAGGGACCGTGTCGATTGGCAGTTTAGCCAATTGCACCAAATAGTTTGATTTGGAACCAAAAAGACTTCGTTGGCTAAAATTTTAGCACAAAACTCTTCTTTTTTTCAATTGTGATGGAAAGCCATTATGCCAGTGAAGAACTCGATCGATGTCGAAACAAAAGAAAGAAAGAATATTACTTCTTTTCTCAATAAGGTGTTGGAAATAGTTGTGAATATACTTTCAACGTTGTCTATGAATGGTAATGAGGCATTGTTTTCCTTCCTTCAATAAAACATTGCAGGTTATAAACTTTACAAAAGGCAGCATTTAATTAGATAAATACTTCATACCGTCGCGAGTCACTCGCGACGGTATGAAGTTTTTATCCAATTAAATACTCCCTTTTGTAAAGAATTGGGACCCGCTAAGCTCAAAGAAGTAATTAGTCCATTAATCTGTTATTATGAAAGTGCAATAACATGCAATTATCTTGGCCATTAATTGAATCAGTGACATATAGATATAGCATAGGTAACTGCCCTTTCGCCTACCGATGACTTCGTCAGCACTTTCGAGTTGTATCGAATTTTTTCCATGACGAATTGTCTATTCAACCATGAAATAACTGCCAGTTCATTTTTTTAAAATCTCGATCAATTTGTTTGGATCAGACAGCGAAGTACCCTCAACACTTTAGCACTAAAATGTTCAGAAAGGCTAAAAATGTGCAACGGATAATTTCGGACCACAGTCAACACTGAGAAGGGAATGCGAATGACCTCTGTTCACCCAATCATGGCACGAATTTGCCCTATGGTTGTTGAGAACACATACCTATGTTTCTTGGCGAACCATTCATGCAAAAATTCTACAATAACGATGACGTTAGGTAAAGGGTTCAAAATATTGTAAGGTGGGGTAAAATCCATAATGAAATGTGTTCCGTGCTTATGATCCCTCTTAGAATGAGCCCACTTGGTAATAAACTGCATGTCTATAGAAGAACAAATTACAAAATAGTAACCTTCTTTTGACGATTTCTGAGTGGATTGATACGCACGTTACGGTAGGAAAAGGCTGCATATAAAAGTTCAGGGCTTCGGATTTTCTTATCAGATTCTTACAGTGATGCTTTCCGAAAGTAAGAAGTTGGGGAACGGGGGCTCATCATTTCAGCAATCATTAGTGATTTGCCGGGCATCTTCCCGGAAAACAAATTGAAATTTATTACCGAAGAATCGCGTTTTCGTTGATTTTTCTCAGTGACATTCATTACTTTTATAGCCAGATAATCAGGACAATTCCCCATCCCTCCGTTGTAGGAGACGAACGTGCAAATGCGCTCAGGTAAGACATAATTTGGTTACAAACAAAACCAAACGCGCGTGCAGCTTACGAGGGATACTACTCTTTCGTAACGTCATTTTGTGTATTTATATCCGACCTGTACATATTCAATCAAGCATACCCTCTGAACATACCCCAAATACTCCTGTTCAATCGAAAATGCCATCCTTACATACCCCTGTTCTTTAAGAAGCCTTCCGGGCTCATAGCAATCACGTGCTACCATAGAAACCAAGAGAGCGGCCTCCAATACACAACATGGACGACAGAAACCGTATCACCCTAACAACACGCTCTGCGTATCACTATGGTAATGACGTCACAACATGGCCGCTCACGCGGTTCACCATGACAACCCAACATAGCGTCACTGGGTCATCCCTGACTCGTGTGCGCTGTGTTGAACACAGCGAGTGCTCCTTCCTCTTGCTAGCTGCACAGTGTTTTGGATATTTGTCAAGATAAAAAAATTGTCTTACAATTGTGAAGAAACCCCGTAACCCCCTCAGAAAAAAGTAGAGGAACGGTGTTCCACTGCTTTCCCACATGAAAACAACACTGGATTCGTAAAATTATGAACCGTTGTTGCAAATCTTATACTAGGAGCGAAATTATCTTACAGATGGGTTAAAATGCACTTTTTCCAAAGCTTAATAAAATTGACAAGGAATGCAAGTGCACTCAGCAATCCTCACTTTGTTGCACACCAGGGAGTCAAAAATTCGATATGTGATTTTTTTTTCGATCAATAAAACAGCTGATACATCAACAGTATCTGATGATCAACGAGAACCGTGGCTTTGTTAAAAAATTGTTCAACTTAATTGTCATGACGTGATTAATGAAAGTCAAAATCAAGCACAATTTGTTTCAATTTCCCGCAACACTTTGATGATGGAAGCTCTATCAATGGAGTTTAACCCAGAGGCGAGCTCGCTATATATGCTACTTGGGGTTTTCCTTCCCCTTTTTCAGGCAATCCCCTGACCACACTATCCCGGTGAATCACAGTGTGGTTCACTCACTCTATATAGGAAGTAGAGCTATCGATCGATAGGTATTTGGCCATAATTTCCCCGTGTTGTTGTTTGCACTGCTATTGTCTTGGACTTGGCGACAGGGGGTAGGGGGGAGGGGGTACCCCCCTCCCCACCCACCCAATCCTTGCCAAAATTCCCTGTAGTTGGAAATTCGGAAGGCAAGTCATGAGTAGTTGGAAATTCCATCTATCTTGATTTTAGAGCTTCTTTGGTGATGCTGATGTCTCCTTTACTTCCCAAAATTCCAACTAGATTTCAAATCGGCAAAAATTCCAATTGTTACTGTTTACAACTACAGTGTACGCAATATCAAGTTTCATAAGTATGCATGATGTCAATCGGTATTAGATTTTTATAGTACGTTTACTTATCGTAATAAACAAAAATCCTCGAAATGCACTTCAAGAAAATCAGATGTAAAATCGTTATCCTGAGTTAATTCCATCATTCACAGTTACGAAATGAAACATCGAAAATTGACCATTTCCGCAAAAGATCTGATTTAATGTTAGGACAGTGTGAATTGCTCAAAGTTCTCAGCTTGAGCATTTGTTTAGCACATATTCAATTCCCAGAATAATACCAAATTATAATAACCTGATAATTCTACCATGAATGTGTTGGCATTTCAGTTACTAGAATCAATTTTATGCCCACTTTCATGGCTTCAGTTTCAAAAGTTTTCTCGGCAGTGAATTTCCAAATAGGGGGAGGGACCTGGAGGGGGTTCCCCCTCCCGATCCCTTCCTGTTGTTGGAAATTCACTACCCTACACCCCTAATCGGAAAACTCTACCCATGTCCCTTGCTATGGTGTTACTTTTGTAATAGTTTTTTCAATCGTTGAAGCTAAGTGTATTTTCCACATGGATAGATTTGTGATTGATGACCGTGAAAACATTTTATTTTCTAGTTAAGATTTACTTTTCCAGAATTGCCCATTATCATCCATTGATATGGCTTCAAATTTGACTGATATGACAAAGATCTCGGCCGGTTTGAACCCAGTTAGAGTTGCCCACCTCCCACACCCTCCCACCCCCCACCCCCACCCCCCACACCCCGATGCGTTACTACGCGCAACAAATTTCTTTTGTATATTGTTTTGGGGCTTTTGGGGGGGGGGGGGGGGGGAGGTTGTTTTTGTTTTCTTTTTTTCATTCTGTTTTTACCCGATTTTCTAGTCGCTCTCTCTCTCTCTCTCTCTCTTCTCTCTTTCTTTCTCTCTCTCTCTTGAGTTATCTTCTTTTTGTGTATAATGTTTACATATTGTTATATTTTGTTCAGCCCTTTGTAATCTGTTAGTCTTTGTTCAGGAGCGGAGGGTTTTCTAAGTGGTAAGCACTTGTCCTCCTGATTTGCATTGTTGAATGGCAAATAAAAATATGTTTCATCTAATCTGACCAATTTCTTTACTTCGATGTGTTCACAGTTATTCGTCAAACGCAATCAGGAAAATAGGCGTTGCGTGCATGGTGTAGTGGTTTGGAGCAGAACCTTGTACGATGGGAAATTAATGGTGGCAATAAGTGAGGGTTTTAAAGATGGATGAAGAGAATTAACCCCTTACCCAACGCAGACGATATAAAAATTTATTATTTTAAATATCATTTTTTACAATTTTTCAAAATATTTCAACAAAAACATATCATGTGACCCCTCTTTGGAACGAGCTCGATGAGCTCGTTCCAAAGAGGGGTCACATGACATGGTTTTGTTGAACTTTTTTGAAAAATAATATTTTTTCAGCTGCTGAATTTGTATATTACGCGGGCGGATGTGGCTGATTCGTTGGATAAAGGGTTAAGAAAAGAATTGTACAGAAAATTCATCGCAACCTAAGATTCAGAGTCGCAAGCAGAGATTTGTAGTCTGTAGAAGTGGGAGAAGATATAATTCAGTTATACTAACGCCGTGGCTTCCTCGCTAGGGCATCCGAGTCGTTCGGTAACCGGTTCCCGTCAGTTAAGCAACGTCGAGCCCGGTTAGTCCTTGGATGGGTGACCGCCTGAGCGATCTATTCGGACTCCCGCGTTGTGTCCTTGGGCAAGGCACTTAACCCCGATTGTCCATATGGGGGCGCGATGCTGCCGTGTACTAAGGCGTACGGCACGTCGATGGTGTGCGTGTCTTCAACCAATCTAACACTGCCTGTGCTGCTTGACGGATTTACGATGTTGGGAAGTTGGCAGCTGCTCGTCGTTGCTCGGTGGTTCTCTCCGGGTACCCGGCCTCCTCCACCCGTAAAACAGTCACGGTCATGATTAGCCATTATGCACAAGTATGTGATATTGAACACCAATAAACAAATAAATAAATATCCGAGTCGTTTGAAAAGATGAACTTGAAGAAGAGGAAACTTCGGACTTTGTGAAAAAAATAAGAAACAATAACACTGTAAGAAGACTGTAACAGAACTGACATTTTATAAAAAAAATATTTTTTTAATAAATAAAGAGGTAATTACGTGAATAGATTCGTGTCGGCCGAGATATCGGTCGTCGGTAACCTCACATCAGCATTCGGCCTTCGGTCTCAGGCCTAAGTGAATATGATCTGAAGTTACCGTGGGCCGATATTTCGGCTGATATGAAACTAACAAATTAATAACTATAACTATACTATCGTATACCTCGTTATAATGTGACACTGCATCACAGAACCCACAAAGAACGGTGTAACGCCCTTACATACTCGGTCAAGATTATGAGATTTCCGACATAAATCAGCAATGCAGCGTCCCAGCATGCCACTAATGTCACGTGCCGACGTTTAATAGCGCTAATTTATGGTGGAGTTTTTTTTCCCCTCCACACATCAGGAATATACAGCTTTTCTGCTGTAACACCGATTATTGTAATCAGTTAGGGTATATTGACGTTATAGAAGATATCGTGTTATCTTGTGAATTAGCGTGAGAATCTCAGCATTTTCAAGAGAGGCTTTTCTCCCACCCACTACTCCATTTTGTACATACGGCCAGTGCAAGAAAGTCATGATGATTTTGATAACTCATATAGCCCACGTGATTACATATAGAATATACCCATAGTAGATTGGTGTACCAAATGTTCACCACGAGTGGTGAAGTGGTGTTAACCGCGAGCCTTCGGCGCGCGGTTAACACCACTTCACCACGAGTGGTGAATATTTGGTACACCAAGCTACTTTGAGTATGTCTTATTTATACCATGATCGTCGGATTAATAAGAGTGGCCGTTATGTTTTCTCGATTTTACTGAGAACAGACGTACATACGAGCGAATCTGTGTTTGTTTACACGAGCATCGGTAGGCGGTACTTCCGCTGTCAATTTTATCACCGAAACGTAATGCAAAGAAAGAAACTGAGCCTTTTTCGTTTTAATAACATAATAACATACTATTTCGAGTTATGCATGCTTTAGTAATTTTTGGCATCTTATGTTCTACTGCAGGTGTACATTTTTACTATTGAAATCCCATTGCTGGCGTGTTCACCACGGTTGGTGTGTTAGGCTAAAATTTATGTCATAGGCTTTTCATATATAGTAGAATAGGTAATCATGGTATAATACCTCATATACCCCACGTGAAAAATTGCACACTTGATTACGAAACAATTTTAAATCGTCGGCAGTTGTGAAAAAAATCAATGGCTATCACTTCCCGTTTCGCGTCTATATATGGCCGAATTGATAGAAGCAAATTAAAATGAAAACACTCTTCAGATGATCTATAACTTTTTCAAAAGTTCTTGTTAGAGAAGCACGACGAAGCTAGGATCACTCCGCACATTCCAGGGCACATACACTCTTCATGAAAGACATCAACGTTTTCGACAGCGATAAATACATCAGCCCTGTGAATGGGCCTTTTTTCTTGCGGAATATAAGGCTAAACAAAACTAATCTTTTGATTCTCAGGCAGCGGCGAATTCGTTTTTTCTCATACATGTATATATGTACAAAATAAATATTTATTTAACTGGTTGAGGGCTACATTATTTTTAGTGGCCTGAATTTGTTCATCAAAAATAGTTCTATTACAAATTATTGGAGAGTGCCAACAGGCACTCTCTAATAATTTGTAATAGAACATACTTGTATGAACAAACTATTATTTAGGTTTGACTGAATACGAAACATGGGTAAGGAAAATGGTGTTTTTTGTACTTGTGCCTTCATTTTTTTTGAAAGGCCTGACTGTGGATTCTCGCACACAACCAGTTAGAAAAACTAATTATTTTTTATCCCCATTGTAGTCGTTATATATTGATTTTGTGTTGTATGATCACTGTCACAAAAACCAACTATCAGTGAAATCAACATGGAAGCTCTAGTATTTAATTTTATGCTCTCACGACTGGATTTTAGGCATCGGAGACAATTCCATCAGCAATCAGTAATTGTTGTCTGGTATTCTCGTCCAAGTCGCCTCTCTTTCAGCTCCCACCAACCATTTCGTAGATCTTCTCAAACCAGTACTACTCCCATGCTAACGGGAGGAGTGGTGTCAGCAGAATTAAAAGAGCGACATTTCGCTTTTGGCCATCAGCGACACTTTGCGCGCATGCTGTATGAGACCCATTCAAGACACGGTAACTGGAATCCTCAAATGGTGAAGCGTAATATCCACCTCTTTCTCTTTCTGTTGATCTTTCTTCTTCTAAGGGGAAGGCAGGAAGACAGCCAATCTGGCTATGCCTTCCCCTGCCAGTACACAATGCAACAATTAATTGGATTTTTTTTTAATTTAATGTGCAATATTTCTTCTTGTTGAAATTTCAATATTTTTACTACATTTATTTATTATTTATTGGTGTTTTAAGGTCACATATTTATGCACAATGGCTAATCATGACCGATTTTCACTACATGTACTATATGCATATATTGCTATATTTTAGTGTACTGGCAAATAAAAAATCAATATCAATAAAAAATAAAAACCGCCTGCCCTCGTTCGTTTTGAAAACAAAAATGTTCGAGAATCAATTATTTAATTCTGTTTGGCCTAATTACAGTATATTTACAAACTTAAAGTATATATTTTTTGTGGTATATACCTGCAGTACTCACCGAAACCTCACACCACGAAAAAGAGGATTGGCGCATTATTTCTCAGATCAGAACGACGATTTAGAAGCTATATAATTGTCTTATATAGCCTTGCTTGATTAAAGGACTAAACCGAAGCTCTGGGAGGGGGAGAAAAATGATTCATCGTGACCTGATGTGGGAGATGGAAAAAACCTCACCCTATGGATTAGATTTTTGTGGTCGGACACACGGTAAGCCTCGTGTCCGGCCCAAGAGTCTGCTCCCTAGGGTGAGATTTTTTCCAGCTCACACATTGGGTCATAATGGATTATATTAATCTCGCCCCCACGAAGGACATGACACTGGAGGATATTAAAAATCCCTGGATACTACTTTCGTTATATGCTTTACAAATTGGTTTCATTTAACCCTTTACCCAGCGGATCGGCCTCATCCGTACGCGTAATATGCAAATTCAGCAGTTGAAAAAATATTAATTTTCAAGAAATTTCAACAAAACCTTATCATGTGACCCCTCGTTGGAACGAGCTCGTTCCAAGGAGGGGGTCACTTGATATGATTTTGTTGACATTTTTTGAATAATTTGAAAAAATGGTATTTAAAATAATAAATTTTGATATCGTCTGCGTTGTGTAAAAGGTTAAATGAGAACTTTGAGGGCAGAAACAAGAGTAGTTTGCGATGTTGTGCAATACTACAAAGACATAAAACGGTATATCCAATAAGTCGAATGATATTAATAAAGAATTTTTCTCGTGATGAAACTGTTGTTGTAGGCTCATGTGTTTGGTGGGAGTGGGGGTTCTTCACTCCATTTCTTTGTCTCCCTGGCAGATAACTATGCCAATTTGCTGGCGTGTTTAATGACTTCAGTATGTCGGAGAATAGGGGTGGTTAATATACTTCGCGGGAGGTGTGAGATGGACGTTTTCGCTAGAAGCACAATCGACAACCAAAGGCTGTCGTCTGGACCCCGGTTCGAAAGTATGTCTCGCCACCTTATCATGACCCTATCTGTTTAGGACTGTTCGTGCTCTTGAAGGGGGCCAATGGCTTTAAATATTATCGACGGTAACGCACTGAAAAGGTAATTTATTTATGTACTTAAGGGAATTCATTACAGACCCGTTCTTTGAAATACCCATCTTCAGCAACACTAAACCATGCGGAAAATGAAAATCCGGAAATCGTTGACGGACTATTTTTTAGAAACAATCGACATTTCACTGAAATTTCTACAAATCGTGCCCCGCAAATGTAATTTGAATCGCTAGCGATAGATAAAAATCGTCTCCTGAGTTCCACTGTGTTCTACGTGACAGTAGCACATAGAACTCGGGGGACGAAATAGTAACATGGGTTCCCCTCGCAAATTAGGATGGCGATAAAATGTGTTCTTTTTGTTGATAGTTGTCGAATGAATTGCCGAGTTTCCTTCCAATAGTTGTTTTTAGAGACACGAATTCGTGTAATAAACATTGAACGACATGCGTGTGTGAATGGTTTTATCGATGTGGCATTTGTGCCATCGCGGAAAGATTAAACTCGACGCCTGCGGCCTCTCGTTCTATCCTTTCGGGCTGGCACTCGTGCCATATCGATTAACCCATTCGCAAGAGCGTGTCGTACTGTGTATATATGGTACATTTACTTACAAAGTCACCAGTCTGAGAATAAACACAGACTATACACAATTACAGTTCGCACAATAAGGGTCCTCGTTGTCTTGCACAGCTAGCTGAGTCCTTCAGATCGAGCATACATCTTTGGATTCGATCTCCGCATCTGCACGACCTCGGTCCTAGTAATTACAGCAGTGGTTAGTCACGTTTTAGTCGATAACTCTTCCACGGAGTTAAACCCACAGTCACCTGGGTCCACGTTTCTGAAAGAGCTCAAACAGCTGTCCAAAGCTATTGGCTGTTTAGCAATTTATCTAACGTTCAAGAACCCTCCACGGTTCATCGCTGCCCACTGACACAACTTTGTGGACCTTAACCGAATCTCAGAGCACGCGCCCTCCGTAGCCCACTGAGTTCCCTAGTAATTGAGAGACTGACTACTCGGAGACAATACCTCAAATATACAGAGCCTGGGAAGGAATTAATTCCAGGAATAATTGCCATCTTTGAAATAGTTGCTCCCCAGCCAGACTGATGCACTTTAAATTGGTTTTCGTTCCAAGTTCTCAGTCTCACACATTCCTGGCCATAACGGATTACATTTATGGGTGCCCTGCATTGCGATCCTTGTATTTCCACCATAAAGATTATTACAGCTCCTCTCAATTAGAATACGATTCTTTTCTGCTCGTTACAAAGCGCGTATAGTTTTACAGACAACATAATCTCATTATAAAATGAAACCGGGCGTTGCAAATTACCAATCTATCTTTGCTGATGTGTACTAATTACTTCATGTAAACGCATAAGGACATCAGACGCAACTGGGCTGTCGATAATTATCACATAGCAGAGACAAATTGCCTTTAGCCAATTATGGCTTCGCGAAACCTGTCATTTATGAAATTCACAATATTGTCTACTTTATACCCATTTGTGTATGACATGAAAATATATATAAAAATATCCCAAGATATTTAGGCAAATAAAGACATCTTGTCTTGACATCTCTTAACTCTTTGCCTGAATAATACTGTCACAGTTGTCGCAACCTTGACGATGACTCGTACCCTCCCTAGAAATTAGCAACGACAATTTCCCTGACCGTTATGCTTGAAAAAATCCTCTTTTGTTCTCACTATCACATCAAGCAGAATTGTAACAATCAGCATTACAACACGCAAACTTTAATGAATTAAATAATGATAAAAATATAATAATTAATTAACTGGTAGAGTGCTAAATTATTTTTGGCCATCAAATCTTGTAGACATGTCTTTGCCGTGTTACAGTTTATGGAAGAGTGCCATAAATTGCAACAAGGCAATCTCTAACAGTCTAAATAATATAACTTCAAAGATAATACAAAGCACATTCACTGAATATGAGCCTTCAATCCGTGGTACCTCCACTTCAGAATAAAGCATAGATATGGGCTTCCAGCACTCTACCAGTTAAAACAAAAGGTTCCAAGGAGCTTTAATTGCCCCGCTTCTAAAAAAGATCTAAAGAAGGATTTAAGATTAAATACTGCATCTATATTTTAATATAATTTAGCTAGGGGAGTGGGGTCGGGGATGAGGGTACGAACAGTCTGCTACGGATTTAATTACGATGACAATCGACTCCTTGTGTGAATAGCTTATCGAGAAGTAATGGATGCATATTGTGTACATAGACTCTAAAATCAGTTCGGTAAAAAAATAACCCAAACCAACTGGGTTGAGTGAATATGAACCCAATTGGGTTCATATTCACTCAACCCAGTTGATTTGGGTTGCTTTTAACCCATCTAATTTTAGAATGCAAGAACTGTCGGTAATATTCACTTCATAGTTTGGCAAGATTTTCGTTCTTTCCTCAATATTATCAACATTTACGGCTATTCATTGAAAACCTTCTAGAAAACGCTGTTATAAACGCCCAGATGGATGACCGTAAGCGATAGAAATGGAAAGAGTTAGATCTCAAAATAGTTTCTTTGAGTGCTCGTTTTGAGACCTTTGCTGAACTCTGTGTTGGGACCAGGTAACGACACTGGAGAGGAAACAAAATAAAACAAACAATGGTTTTAATAGTTACCCTTTAATGTTTCACGTTGGTACAGTTCAAAGGCAGAAGGCGATTTTAGTTTGACAAGTAACTTATAACAATAAGCCCCTCTACTACTATAATTTAGAGCTCGCTGAGCTCGTTCAAATGAGGTGCCACAAACTGGGTTTTTGAAGGCAAAAATGAAAAATTGTATTATTCAGTTTTTTGGGGAAGTGTCGTCTGCTGTTAGGTGAAGGGCTGAAATGTACAGCCTATATGTGCATATGTGTCTTAAATCAATTCATTACGTAGCTTCCGATATCATTTTAAACGGAGATAACAATTTGGTTAAGTTCTTAAAAAGATTAGGATTCGGGATGAAAAGGCGCGAAAATTAGGATAGGTCTGGAATCCAGAACAATTTAATGTTTTCATCCCAGTCCAAGCACTGTTCTTGTCTAAGGAATTTTATTTATCGGTCCAATCCGTCCGTCCTGTCCAAACTTCATATCACCAAGAGTATATAATTCGAAACATTTAAACTATGCTGAGGTTTCAGGTTGCATCTGTTGATGTGCATAAAGGTTTCGGAATTTTGATTTGGCCCCTAGTGGTTCCAGTTGAACCATTTTTATTGTTATTGTTACCAAATCGTTTTTTTTTACTGAAAGAATCCTTAATTCGAAACGTTGAAAGTGTGTTCCTATGTTCTCGTAGGGTGTCTAGATGTTTATCGTTAGAGAATCGTTTTCCCGCAAAAGCACCGAGGGGTTTTAATTCGAAATTTGAAGTGTTGTTCATATGTTCCGGTAGGGTGTCTAGGTATGCATAAAGGTTTCCGATTCTTTATTTGGCAACCATGTGGCACCCGTGGTACCTCTTTTGTCGTTAGAGAATCACTTTTCAAAAGGCTCTAGGGGTTTAAAATCGAAACTACAGTGTGTTCATATGTTCAGATAGGGTCCCTAGATGTGCATAAAGGTTTTGAATTTTTAATCTGGTCCCATGTGGCTCCCATCATGCCACTTTTGTCGTTAGACAATCGGTTTGCAGCAAAAGGCTCCTTGGGGTTTTAATTCAAAATGTTGAAAGTGTGTTCGTATGTTAAAGTATGGTCTCTAGATGTGCATAGAGATTTCGGATTTTTGATTCAGCACAATATGGCACCCGTAGCGACACGTTTGTCATTAGAGAATCAGTTTCCTGCGAATTTCTCCTATGGGGATTAATTAAAAACATTGAAAGTGTGTTCATGTGTTCAGGTTGGGTCTCTTGATGTGCATGGTTTCATATATTAGATAATACCTTTTCATTTCTGTCTGTATCTAGCATTAACCAATAATCAAGAATGCAAATGCGGGGATATACTATTGTGTAAAGCACACAAATGACACCATCTAGTTTTTTTCTATCACCAGATTGCATTCGTAAAATTCAGAATCTACGCGACTCGAATTGAATCGAATCATTGGGACAATGTCGAATTAAATCCAATTTCGAAGATTCGCAGCGTCCTGGTTTTCACCTAAATCGACCATCGTGTAATTTGTTCAAGCCAAGTCTCTGGGTCTATATTTGTGCTCACTGTGGGAGCCCGAATTATAACTTACAGTTAAAACTAGAAGACCTGTCACGAACTCATCTAGGCCTAATTGCGCGTAGGAATTGCGCGCAATTGCCATATCGTATGGCATCCAAAGCACGGCAGGTTCTCCTGGTTACTCATTGCAAACGCAGGCAATGTTTCTGCCAATGGACCTCCGGGTTACCCGGAGGTCCATTGGCTGAAACATTGCTTGTGCACAGGCCATATGCGCAGAATTCGATAGCCTTACTATGGTCATAACGCGTAGATTAACGCGCAGATCGACGTGCTATTTATGCGCATTTCATAACAGGACTTCTAGTTTTATCTGTATGTTAAACATCTGGCAACATCCAAAATACTGGACTAAAACAAGGGATGGGGAGCGTTCCTGTGGCGATAGTCTTTGTCTTTTTCGAAGATACTCGACGGCTGGAATTTACCACTTCCTGAAGGGAGAAACAACTCGAATAACCAACAGGGTTAACATGTGATTTTACACAATCGTGAAAAGGTAACGTCGTTTAAAAAAAAATCAGACTGGCTCCCAAGAGACATAGTTGAATTAGGGAAGCAGACTGAGTTTATCAACATAGTATGGGAATACATTCAATATTTTGGTTGTCTTTACACTAAAGCTGTAAAAACGTTCGGCATTGTTAGCTCTATCATCCTTCCTGCTCAAACTGTGTTTTACATACCACGGCGCCTTGAGCATTGAATAAAACTAATGAGTGATGAAAGCAAAAGTTAAAACTTACATCCGATCTTATTAGTGTTAAGTATATATCTAAAAGAACCACGTAACTGTTAGTACTTCATTGTGGATATGTGTTAATCAAATATAAAACGCCATCAATCATGAGACGAAGACTGTGTGACTCAACAGTACTCATATAATATTGACTTTATTTGGCGCCACATTTGTTTTCATCGATATAAACTCATTTTTGTTGATTAGGCCTAAAACAATTTAAAAAAAACTGTTTCTCAGGCCCTTCCGCATGGTCATTTTGGCCGCCACATGCTCTCTTTTTATAACCAATTTAAACTTTAAAAAAATCAAAATTAAATGGTTTATGTCTGATATTTTACCCAAGTTAAAACAATTGATGAATTTGTCCCTTGAGTGCAAGAAGGCTTTGCAATGCTTTAGCATTGCAAAGCCTTCTTGTACTCAAGGGATGAAATATACCACCACACATGCTATTCTGTAGATTATGAGGCCTAAAACTTGAACCAAGAACATGAACGTTTGATGGTTAAGAAGTAATTACTGAAATAAAAAATAAAATAAAAAAAAATAATGGCCTGAAAAACAGAAAATCTACTTTGTGTGGCCTTACAATTATTCTCTTGCATCCGTGTATTTGTAACAGTCAAACTGTGAAATTAGTCATTTCGTGAAATGCCTAAAACTGTTCAATCAAAGTGAGAAATAAGCAACTTGAAGAGAGTATCTTAAGAAAGCTAGTGGTATTAAGAACACTAAGAGTCGCCATGAGTATTACCTTCTGGATAATTATGAAGTGATACAATGTGGTGATGCTGAGAAGCTTATTAAGAAACGACAAACCCCAGATGAAACACACGTGTACTACGTCTCCATTGAAGACAGCTTCGACGTTGTCAAGAGAGTCCACATCGTAACCATAACATGGTGGTAGAGACAGAATCACTGAGGAAATTCAAGCGAAATATTCCAAAATCCAGCGAGATACCATCGAACTGTTCAAATCATTGTGCCAGGAATGCCAGAGAAAACGAAAGCGTCCAATGACAAAAGGTGTAGTAGTGAAACCTATTCTAAGTAGTGAAGTTTCGTCTCGCGGCCAGGTTGATCTCATCGACATGCAGTCTATGTCCCAGAGAACATGGGCGCAGATCTCTTCCCAAAAGTGGGGGGACGGGCAGATGCCGAAGGCATCTGCAGCGAGTGCCGCAGGCACGAGCCGGCAGAGGGGGGGGGGGGGGGGGTTCTCCCCCCAAGAAAATTTTTAAATTGCGCTTTCAAATGGTGCATTCTGGTGGCCTCTGGGGTATAATTTCTCTTAATTATTTAGTAGAAAAAAATATGTTTTTCAACAGCCTGTTGTAATTTTGTCAAAATGCTTAACCATAATTGTCCCCGCTTTACCGAGTGTTCCCTATTAAATTAACACAATTCAACTGTGCGGTGGATTAGCATAAGGGCCCAACAGATGGAGCGACGACGTATGTGTCGGGCCCGTTAATGGATTAACAGATCCAATAACAGCCCGACACATACGTCATCAACAAGTCGCGTGAATTGAATGAATTCGATCGATAAATTTCGTTTTCAAAATGTAAACAAAGCAGACGATACTGTCTTGCACATTTTCACGAGCTCAGTACCAGCCTATTACTCTCTCTGCATAAGAATTATGTCTGCAACATTGATATTCCGATATCAAATAGTTATGCTGCTTATGCATTCGTGCAACCGACAGCTGTGTCTGGCTGAGTAACAACTTATTTGAAGGCGCAGAGTTGAACAACTGTTCGTTGAACGTTACTTCAGTCCAAACATGGACCCACAGACATAGACCGTAATATAATTTTTGTGGTTGATACGGCTACAGTACAGGCCGTACCAACCCCAAAATTATATTACGAACTGTGGGTCCAAGTTTGGACTAGTTGAACGTGTATCAGAAGTGAATCTCGCATTAAAATTGATGAGAGGGTGCAGCAGTGGTGTAGCATAGTGGGGGACATGTCATACCATGTCCCCCCAGTGGTGGGGGGACATGGCATACCATGTCCCCCCTTGATGAGATCTGGGGGGACACGTCCCCCCGTCCCCCCCCCCCCCCCCATGATCTGCGCCCATGCCAGAGAAGCTACAAATGGATAATGGTATACAAAGATCATCTAACGAACTTCTGTGTTCTATGATCACTCATATCAAAGTAGAAGTAAAATTCCAACTGGACGACATCTTTCTACTCTTAGGTGCTCCCATTATTCTACAATCCGACAATGGATCTGAGTTCACGGCTCAGATTATTACCGAACTGTGTACCATGTGACCTGTCATTTAAAAATCGTATTTTTCTCTGCAGGTGCAACAGACGAAACACAGTGGAAATAGTATCTACGAATACGAAATATATTCGTTAAAATGTTATAAAAGTGAGAGGTGTTTACTGTTCCCCGGTGAAACTTTTTTTAATTCTTATTTGTGGTATTAAATTAACGTCCACTAAGGTTTCTGTCTAGCTTTCATTGAAAAGCTGAGGGAACTATTTGGTTTCGCAGGCTACTAATTCGGTCGCTGGAAGCGGTTCGTTGGCTTTCAGCTGATAGCTTTCAAACTGAAATGCTTGTCGTTTCCGAAGCAATTACTTTGCATTACTGGTAATTAATCAATCAATTTATTAATTTATTATTTATTTTTTGTTTAATTAATTAATTAAATAATTAATTATGCACAATTGCTAATTGTGACTCCAACATAACTTCCACCCCAGGTATTGGTAACCGGGTCTTATTTTACCAGTGAAATATAGAGCTAATGCACCACAGTAAACAAGCACTGCTTAAACTCCCGGGGTTCCCACCCTGAATTTTGGGATTAAAACGTACAATAAAAAATGAGGCTCCACAAAGTAGATCGTTTGTTTCTCAGGTCATTTTTTAATTTTATTTTTAACTTTTGTAATTATTTCTTTGCAAAAGTTCATGTTCTTGGTTTGTTTTATGTTTCAGGCCTTATATTCTACATAATAGCATGGGTGGTGCTGTATTTCGTACATTGAGTGTAAGAAGGATTTGTATTGCAAAGCGTTATGCACTCAAGGAACAAATTTATCAATTTTATTAACTTAGGTAAACTATCAGACATAAACCATTTAATTTTTATGTTTTTAAAGTTTGCATTGGTTATAAAAAGAGAGCACGCGACAGCCAAAAAGACCATGCGGGAGGCCCAGGGAAACAGATTTTTAACTTTGTTCGGCCTAACTATGTTTTTTGTTTGTTTTTTGTTGTTCTTTCGTAGTGCGCGGTCGCCCGAAGGAAATTAATATTTCACCTACTAGTCACGCATTAAATAATTATAATGTCCAGGATGAGTTAAAAATATATGGCGTTTTATTATAAGATGCATGGCAAGATCGAGTGCGAAATAATACGTTTGGTCTTTCAACCTTTTATCTAACACCACTTGAAAAAGACTTTTCCAGAAACAATTAACAATTGTCCTTATTGACCCGAAATGAACCTTCATTGAGACAAGTTCAACGAGCGCCTTCGAATGAGGGATTCGGAGCTATGTTTTAGGGCCAACAAAAAAGGAAAATAAAATGTGTTGCAGATGTTTTTCTTTATTTAATATTACTTGTTCTACAAGGATTGGCGAACAAGTTATCCAATTTATATTAACGCCTCTCCTTGGCCCAATGGCGCAGCTGTGTGGGATGACATTCGTAGCTCTTCTCGAATACTAGAAAGGGATCTTTAGCCTGCACGGAGTGTGTCTCTCTCCGTACAGAGGGCAGCCATTTTACGTCCCCAACCGATAGGACGGTACGCAGATGTTTTGTGAATAATGCTTGATGAATACAACACAGGTTTTACTAAAGTATTAAATTTACAAAAAAAAATGTGATCACCAAGATTAGGTATACTCTGTTTTTATATTGTCCAGGATGAGTTATATATATACGGCGTTTTATTATTAGATGCATGGCAAGATCGAGTGCGAAATAACACGTTTGGTCTTTCGACCCTTTATCTAACACCACTTGAAGAAGACTTTTCCAGAAACAATTAACAATTGTCCTTATTGCCCCGAAATGAACCTTCATTGGACAAGTTCAACTAGCGCCTTGATGAATAATGCTTGATGAATACGACACTAGTTTTAGTAAAGTATTAAATTTACAAAAAAATGTGATCACCAAGATTCAGAATTGAGGGAATGTTTAAGGCTTCACGTGACTGGATCGCGTCAAATCAGATAAGAGCAACACAGCCTCCCGGCTGTTACTCAAGAATTGTGGTGCAAACTATGCAATAAGGTTAGATTTCTTATCAATTTGACTGTAATCTCAGTCTTACACAACCATAAACGCAAAAAAAACATTTATGTCACTGGATCATACTAAACAAAATGACCGCACAAACGAAACACAAAATAATGTTCCAATAAGATTAAAACCCTCGCACTCTGATTAGAAGAGAGATCGTTTAGATTTTACTGTGTTTACGGTCCCGGTGCCATGTGTTAACCTCTGGCATCACCACGCAAAATATTCGAAATGAGCAGAACAATTGGAGGAGATTCAAAGTGCATAGTGCCAATGAAATTGTATTTTTCGAGGCCAGTGATCATTCTATGACAGTAAACTCACAACCCACATCTTAGTTCATAGTCCAGGCACATTAGACATAAAAATGAGAAAGTAAGGAAAAAAATCGGAGAAAGCTGATTTTTTTATGTTTCCGGGACACACATTGCGGATAAAGTGTGAAAAGTCCCCGCGAATCCGAGTTGAGCTTTTTTAGTTATAGCGTTTTTTTGATGAAAAAAAAAAATTTTTAAAAAATTCGACCCAGCTCCATATTTCTCATTCTTATTCGCCTTAGTAGGGTGAGAATCATAAATATCGTGCTGAATTATATTGAGAATACATATCCCCAACAGAAAATGCCAACTTTGTACCAATCCTCACACTCAATGGTGAAATATTCACGAAAATGTACAAAATTACGAAAAAAAAATTATTGTTTTCATACACACAACGGTACACAACGTCCATTAAATCAAATCTACGACTACTTTGGGAGTTAAATTATATATCAAAAATTGCAGAAAAGCAGTGGCTTTATAATGATATATAACAATAGTCATTTATTCCATAATGAACTGGTGAAACGTGTGAAATATTAACCATACCCCCTAAACTCACATTCAAACGGCATCGACTTTTCTCATTCAAATACCGTATTATAGCATCATTATTTCAATTTCCATGTTCGATTAAATCACATAATGTGGTGTTCGCCTACACTCAAGATGCATTGGCATGTAATGTGTGCACGCCCTTGATGTGTACTCATAAACAAATTTGTATTGTACAGACAACGCTCTTTAATTTGATGCAAAATAGCCTTGAACGACTTTCATCAGGAAACGCTGTTTAATTCCTCATTCCAGGTCTTTATGTACAGACAACGCTCTTTAATTTGATGCAAAATAGCCTTGAACGACTTTCATCAGGAAACGCTGTTTAATTCCGCATTCCAGGTCTGTCCATTGCACAATTTGCTCTGTTCAGTATTGGACACTCCGCATTTGATGCCTAGATATTGAAACCAATGATCCCTTGATAGATATATATGTAATTTTGCCTGTTGTTGATTATTAGAGTCTTGTGTTATTTGTAGAACTGATCAGTTATGTTGTTGGCATATCACTTAGCGTTACCTGTTGATACCTTACGGTGACAACGAAGCAGGTCCGCACATTGATATCTGTTCTGTGGTATTGTACTTGAGTTTATTGTGTCTATCATCTTTTTTCTGTTGTGACTTTGGCAATGGATAAATGTATCAAATGTAACGATGAGTTGACCGGCTCGTCCGGAATAACTACACTTGGTGAGCGGGGTATAGAAAAGTTGGTTGCTGTAAGCGTCGAGCTTGGCGATAATCTTTTTGCCGGTTCGAAGAAACCCACAGTTGGTGAGGAAATTCACAAATTCTGCTACAAGAATTATACACGGGAAAGTTCTGTAAGAAAAAGTAAGAGAATGTCTCTAGATGCAGCTGAATCTGACGAAGCTGGTCCATCTATAACAAAAAAATTGCGCTCTGATCAAGATGCTTTCAATTTTAAACTCCATTGTCTGTTCTGTGGAGAATCCGCCGACAAACAAACGCATATACCCGTTCAACGTAGAAGAGAAGTCCACACCGTTGAAACATTGACTTTTGTTGATAGTATCAGAACCCGTTGTTTGAAACGTAGTGATGAATGGGGTGAGTCTGTACTTACTCGGATCGGTCGTGCTATCGATCTAGTGGCCGAGGAAGGTCGGTATCACCATGATTGCTGGACAGAATTTGTCAGAGATAAGCCTGAGCGAACTCTTTCACGGGGTAGGCCTGTTGCAGACAAGAAAGCACTTGCATTCCATGAATTGTGTACCTTTATGGAGAACAGCGATGAGTGTCAGTTTTCCTTGAGCGAATTGGCAGAGACGTTTGAATCGTATCTTGGTGACGAAGTCGGTTACACAATTAAACATCTTAAAACCAAACTGCTTGAGCATTTCGGTAGTAGAATCTCTATTACAACACTGGGGTCCCTAAAAAATGTTGTCACATTCAGAGATTCATCAGACAAAATACTATATGATTCGTGGTGCTCAGACAAATGTACCAATGAAACTGATGAACGTATGCGCATCGTCAAGAAAGCATCGGCTATAGTCCGCGATGATATTCGGTCAGCAATTTACGAGTGTGACGTTTATCCCAAACCCGATTCGTTATCTGTATCTAGTGATCTACTACCCGATACACTCCAAACCTTGTTACAAGGGATTGTTGCTCCGTCGCAGCGTGGGCAAAACATCCAAGCCAACCAGAGACGGGTGACAGCCATAGGTCAGTCTCTAATAAGTTCTTGTCGGCCCCGTTCATTCTTGTCACCAGTATTATTGTCGGTAGCAGTTTACATACATAGGAAATTCGCATCTCGGGAATTGATCGACATTCTGAATGGACTAATGTTCTCTTCTAGCTACCGGGAAGTTCAACAATACGTTCATTCTGTCATGATAAGCAAAGGTCCGTCGCCTAGACTTGCGAACTTCACACAATTCGTTTTCGATAACGCCGATTGTAATGTGCGCACGCTAGATGGCAAGAATACTTTTCATAGTATGGGAGGCATCGCCTGTATAACTCCAAGCAGAGATCACACAGAAGAGTCTCCGATAAAACGACTAACTGGTGATCATTCGAATATTGGCTCTGGTGAATTCGGGTACATCCCTTTGAAAGGTTACAGTAAACCAAGCAAATCGGGTCTTGACGAAATTGTGATGAAGGATTTATCAACTTTGGGTGAATCTGATCCGAAAAATTTGAAACTCGCAAAAACAGTCGACAGTCTTTGGTCTTTGACGCATGTACTGAGAGTACCTTGCCCATCTTGGGCTGGATATATGCACATTGTCACATCATCAGATGATTATGAAACAAGTGACGTCGAGATACTTCCCTTTATTAATTTTGATCCATCCAACCCGAGCACAATTTAAACTGCTCTCATGTTTGCACAAACTGAATGTGAGAAACAGGGACTGAACGTTTGTCCAGTGACGTTTGACCAACCACTTTATATCAAAGCAGTGGAGATTGTGTCTTCGTCAGATAAGTTGACAAAAGTATTCTTTAGACTCGGCGGCTTCCATATGATTATGTCATATTTAGGGGCAATTGGTTCGATCATGGCTGGTAGCGGCTTGGATAAACTTTGGGGGACTGTTTATGCTGGTGGGTCAATCCATCATTTGATCAGTGGTCATGCATATTCAAGAGCAGTTCGTGCCCATTTGCTAACACAAATTGCCATTACAAAACTTGTGTTTGAAGAAAGCCGAACACTAGATAACATAGACTGCACAGAAGTCAATGAAATATTATGTGGACTTGCCAGAGGTGACTGTACAACAGCTGACGCTGTCAATCAAGAAAGTGTCAACCATCTACTGTCAACATTACACGAACTGCTCCAGAATGCGTCCGTAGGACGCACAGGAAAGCTTTGGGTACAATACTACGAGCAAATAGGTCTTCTCCAGTTGTTCTTAAGAGCAGAACGCACAGGCGACTGGGAACTCCACACATATTGTGTTCGCAATATGATTCCAGTATTTCACGCAGGTGGTCATTTTGCATACGCAAAAAGTTCTCATCTCTATTTGCAGCAGATGAATGAGCTAACAGAAATAATGCAACAGGATGATTTGAAGTTGTTCACTGAGAGAGGTTACTTTACCATAAGGCGCTCAGATAAATTCTGGGACGGGATATATTCTGATCAGACCATAGAGCAGTGTTTAATGAGAATGTTCAAGCTCCCTGGTGGTCTCACACATGGCAGGGGAATAACCGATAGCACTGTTGCGAAATGGGTACATGGACTACCTCTTTGCCTTCCGATATGTAATGCTCTCGAGAATTTTGTTCTTGTTCACACTGGTCATGGCGAACAACATCGGGATCTCCGTCAAAGTTCACAATTGACTGATGCCAATGATATCACCAAATTATTGAACTGGCTCAGAGTACATTCCCCCTTTCAGAATAGAGATCCACTACAATTAGTCTCTATAGCGACCGGGCTTGTGGCCGACGAAACTGTGAACTGTGACCAAGTTCGCAAAATTGGTGAATGTTGCGTATCGAACAACTTCTCCTGATCTTATACGGGAGTAAAACTGTTTCCTCTCTCGACCAATATAGATATGTCACTTACAAGCGTTATGTAGCAAAATCTAAACTGAATAAACCCATCGACCTAGCCTCACTCCCACCAAGCAGCGATGCTGCACAACAACATGTCTACAGATGTTATCTCCAGGTTCAACAATGGCTGGGCACTTCGCTTCCTCCGACGGATTGGGGGTGGTCGCTAGACAATGGACTTCTTGTACCGACTGCAGCCACAAAGCCATGTGCCCCCGATAACCTACTGAATCTGATCAGTTGTGGTTGCAAGAGTGCTTGTACAAAAAGGTGTGGGTGTAAGAAGGCAGGACTCTCTTGCTCAGGTTTGTGTAACTGCAGTTCGGATTCTTGTAACAACCACAGGAACACTGTCCTGTCGGAAATTCGATGAATAATATGTATATAGGTCATGTCATTTCTGTATATAGCGTTGATAATAGTCAATGTAACTTAATCCATGTTGATTGATTTGTACATTCTGTAAATATTATTTATTGATTTTTGTACATTCTGTAAATATTATTTATTGATCTAATGCTGCCAGACACAGACGTGTCTGTTAGGTCCCAAGCCCGAAAATAGTTGAGTTCTCATGCTGACGAATTTTATGCCAAAAGGGGAACTCGGCCAGAAGCAGAGGGGGTCTTCCATAATGTCTATTTTGTAAGCAATGATAAAAGTCTTCAAATGGTGGTGGATTTTTTATCGTCTGTCCAACTAACATCCCGTTCTGTACTACGACTCTTTGGGCAAATCCGTTAGGAAAATCGTCATTTTTTGCGTAAATCCGATACTTTTTTTGTGAATTTTCAATAATTTTTCGCAGAAATTGTCACAGAATGCACATTTTCCTCTAGGTAAATGTATATTAGACATTATGTAGCTCGAAATACGCGTAAACAAAAAAAAAACAGTTGGATCAATTCGAGGTTACAAAGTTCGTGCGATTTTTTTTTATTTTTTTCAAACGCGTTTTCGAAAAAAGGCTGTAGAAAAAAAAGCTCAACTGGGATTTTAGGGGACTTTTGTCTAATCGTTCAGTGACATGTACTCGACATTCCCTGAAAAAATCAGCTTTCTCCGATTTTTTTCCCCAGTGAAACCTAATGTTCTTGGGCTATCAGGTTTTGAACTGAGATGGAGTAACCTCGACCTTTATCCAAGTCACCCGGTGGCGCGGAAGCGCTTCGGTAACCGGTTCTCGTCAGATCACCGAAGTAAGTTAAGCAACGTCAAACCCGGTTAGTCCTTGGATGGGTGACCGTCTGAGCGATCGATTCGGACCCCCGCATTGTGTCCTTGGGCAAGGCACTAAACCCCGATTGTCCACATAGGAACACGGTGACGCGTACTGCACACGTCGATGGTGTTCGTGTCTTCAACCAACCTAATCCTGCCTGTGCTGCAGTACGGAGTTACGATATTGGGGAGCTGGCATATGCTCGTCGTTGCTCGATGGTTCTCTCTGGGTGCTCCGGCTTCCTCCACCCGTAAAACTGTCACCGACACGATATGACCTTGGCTGTTAAAGTGTCGTTAAACTTTAATAAATATATAAATATAAATATATATCCAAGTCTCTGATTTTTTATGTCCAGTGACGTCGTTGGGTACACGAGAGATTTATTCACCAAATGTGTTATCATTAAAGTTGCCTTGTTCATTTCATGATGCTGATTTGGGTCTAAGCGTGCATGTAGGTTTTTTGGAACATATACGTCATTTTGATGAAGTGACGGTAACATGGTTTGAGGTTTGCGGCACGGAGCGTATGTATGTTCATGAGTTGAACATAAGCTCCGAGCCACAAACTTTATAATCTTGACGTATCAATCCCTTGTATAATTAATCTTTAATGGTGGCTCACTTCGTTTAACTATTTTTTTTTTTTTTTTTTTTTTTTTCTAAACATATTTTTATTTGCCATAACTATTGAGCAAGAAGGGATAGGAGGACAAGTGCTTTCCAGTTAGTAGAAACCTCCGCTCCCATAACATGAATACAGAAAATGTTACAGTGGCGAAACAAACAAGTTTTTGAAATTCATAAATGTGCAATAAACTATTTGAAAGGGTTTATATATATATGTGTGTATGTGTACAAATAAATATGAATATGTAGCAGTAAACAACGACAGAAAAAAGAAGAAAGAAAGAAAAGCTGTTGATGTCCCTTTTGCATTCTGTGTCTCTCTCGATTTGAATCAATTAATATTCAAAGCCAAAGGCCGCTTGGGCGCTGTTCTGATTAGGATGTGTTAAAATAATAATAATAATAATAATAATAATAATAATAATAATAATAATAATAATAATAATAATAATAATAATCTCTTCGCCTTCTGTACTACAGCATAGGGACGTGTCTCATTAGATCCATGCTGGTTCACACAAGAGGTAGGGAAAACGCCGCGTCAGCGACTAGGGCCACAAACAGCGCAACCGTGACTATCATCGTGACTGCACAATCTGTGTACCGAGGCGCTGGCACAACGTCACCTATTGTTTATTTTTGACAGCAGTACATAGATTATAACTATGTCGAGTTTTCATACAGAGATGAAAACTGTTCGCACTAAACTCTCCATCTAACGAATCGGAGGCGCCCTCCAAGTAATTTACAAATTAATCACCTGAAAAAAATAATCTTAAAATATTTCAACAAAACTATATCACGTGATCTTCTCATGGGAACAATGCTGCGATTTCCCAATAATGTCAGCAAATTAGATGAGTTTAGATGTGAATACCGGAAATCCATCGTTTCGATGGCATTTTTCCATTTAACCCTTTACCCAACGTAACGGCCAAAACCGACCAGAGCTATTTTGTCTCAAATGAAAAAATGAAAAAAAATTAGTTATTCAAGAATTTTGTTTGCAAGTGTCGTCTGCTTTTCATGTTAGGTAAAGGGTTAAAATCTTCCAACTGTGCACTGCAACAGTGAATTTAAACCCCTTATTCAATTTTCCAAAAAATTCTGACAAGAAAAATGTATTATTGTTTTGAGAAAGCGAGAGAATTGGGGAAATCAGGGAGAAGTTGGATATTCCGGTGCCTGTTGAACGTTTCAGGTGCTCTACCGAATGCCTCTTGGGAGTTCCGGTGCTCTCCCATTGAAAAAAAAAAACCCGATAACGCCACACAAAGTAGATGTTCTGTTTCTCATGCCAAATTTTGTAAAATTGCATGCGGGCGAGCGGTTTTTATTCTATTTTTGTAATTATTTTTTGGTCATCAGAAGTTCATATTCTTGGTTTATTTTATGTTTTAGGCCTCATAATCTACAGAATAGCATGGGTGGTGGTGTATTTCGTCCCTTGGGTGCAACAAGGCTTTGCAATGCTAAAGCATTGCAAAGCCTTGTTGCACTCAAGGGACAAATTTATCAATATTATTAACTTATGTAAAACATCTGACATAAACCATTTAATTTTTATTTTTTCAAATTTGCATTGGTCATAAAAAGAGAGCATGCGGCAGCTAAAAGGACCATGCGGGAGGGCCTGAGAAACAGATTTTTAATTTTATTAAGCCTAATGGAAGGAAATGAGCAATTGTGCGGCGCAATCCTCATCTAATTTATTAGTTAGTCTGTGTGAAACAATCAGACTATTGTTCTTGTATGTTTTTTTTTTCTTCTTCTTCTTCTTCTTCTTCTTCTTCTTCTTCTTCTTCTTCTTCTTCTTCTTCTTTTCTTCTTCTTCTTCTTCTTATTGTTATTATTATTATTATTCTTGTTCTCCTGTCTTCTGTCTTCTATGCCATTTCCTTGTGCACACGATAACTCGAAAAATAATTTCTTTTGGCATACCGATAGACAGTTACAAGTACTCGGACACCTATGTTTTTCAGATTCCTGGGGCATTTGGGGTGTCCGTAGGGGTGTTTTGGAAGTGGGCCACGCTCATATATTAGGCATGATATATGACCTATGGCCCTTGGACCAACACCAAATGAGTCGACACTTGAAGGAGGGCCAATATATGGGTCAAGGTCTCTGAGGACATTCAGGGATCAATGATTGTATTTTTCAGAATTGTACGAAATCACATTTGTTGACCCCATAATGCATTTATGAAGTTCATACATGCATTTTTTTACACAAAAAGTGGGCATGCCCAAATGTTTGAAAGTGGGTCAGGCTCATATCTCAAGCATGGTATGACGTATGGACCTGGGACCAACACCAAATGAGTCAAAACTCAGTGGAGGTTCGAAATGTAGGTCAAGGTCACACAGGGGTCATTAAGCGCATTTTTCAGCCTTGCTGGAAATCACATTTATTTTTTATCCCCTAATGCATCCCCCAATGTCCATACATGCATTTTTACACTCAAAAATGGCTGTGGGCCAAAAATATGAAAGTAGGTCACGTTCATCTCTCGAGCATGGTATGACGTATGGACGTGGGACCAACATCAAACGAGACGAAATTCATTGGAGATTCGAGATATGAGTCAAGGTCACTGAGGTCACCCAGGGGTCATTGAGGACATTTCTCAGAATTGCTGGAAATCATATTTTGTACCCCCTAATGCATTCCCAAAGTTCATACCTGCACATTACGCACAAAAAGTGGGTGTGGCCCAGAATTTTGAAAATGGGTCACGCTCACATCTCAAGCATGTTATGTCGTATAGACCTAAGACTAACACCAAATGAGTCGAAACTCAACAGAGGTTCACAATATGGGTCAGGGTCACTGAGGTCACCCAGGGGTCATTGAGTGCATTTTTCAGAACTGCTTGAAATCACATTTTGGACCCCTGATGAATTCCCGAATTTCATAAATGCATTTTTTGCACGAAAAACGTGTGCGTGGCGAAATATTTTGAAAAGGGGTCACGCTCATATCTCAAGCATGGAATGACATATGGACCTGGGACCAACATCGAATAAGTCAAACCTCAATGGAGATTCAAATTATGGGCCAAGGTCACTGAGGTCACTCGGTTGTCATTAAGTGCATTTTCAAAATTGCTGAAAATCACACTTTATGACCCCATAATGCATTGCTGCAGTTCACACATGTATTTTTATTCTAAAAACATTCGGCGTGGGGGGGATACATTTTGGAAGTTGGTCAAACTCATATCTCAAGCATACTATGATATATGGACCTCGGACCAAAAGAGACGGAACCCCATGGAAGTCAATAATTTGGGTTCAGTTTACTAGGGTCACAGGTCACACGAAGTGCAGTTTTCAGAATTGCTTGAAATTGCATTTCATGGCCCCAATGTATTTCTGAAGTTCGTACATGTATTTCTTCTCTCAAAAAGGTGGCACAGTAAAAAATGTCAATTGCTTTGTCCTTTATAAAACACATTCAATGCTAAGCACAGAAGTTATTCCCGGGTTCTTCAAAAATTTAAAATGATGTTTAGAAAAAACATATTTCTCATTTGTTTAGAGATATTTTACTCTCGAAAATAAATCTTCATAAATTCTTTTTCTATATAATTCAGTTCTGATCCTTTCGCCATTTTCACACAGATTCGAATTTACCGGTCGCAGTAAAATTGTTTCTCTCTAGTTTTTAAAATGCAATTTGTTTAGCGACATTGTTGAAGACCGACAATTCTGTTTTCAAGCAGATACATTTCTTTGAAAGGCATTATCTTGATTTATAGAGCAGGAATAAAATTTAAACTGGCCTTTGGCTGAAGGTGTCAGTATTTTCCTGTATATTTAAGTAATGGATAGTGAACGAGTCTGAGTTGAATGGTTTGCAGAAGCCATTCCGTCGACGACCGAAAGGCCCAAGACGGAAGAGTTTCTCTAAGCGATTCAGCGAAAGTAGTAGACCAGGTGGTTTTTAACACCCTTTTGCATGTTCTCATTCCATGTTCTTATCGTAGTGTGCATGTTCGGAACTGACGTCATGGAAAGTGATGTCTTATGGGTAGGGCGCGCGAGCGGCCATCTTGTCACGTCATTATTATGGCGATATGTGGTCTCTAGTGCGCATGCGCATGCGTGATACTGGGGTGTTTAATTCTATCGAAATCTCTGGAGATTTCTTTTCCAAACCGCGCGGGCCGACGTTTTGTTTTAGGGAAACGCCCTTTACACTCGTTCAACAAGGCAGTGGCAGTTATGTCTGTAACAGTACTGTCTCCTGCTCGGATGACATTTTTGGCGCCATTTCCCCCATTTCCATATGTTCTTTCCCGTGTGTGGCCATGAAACAAACTAGTACCCCTTCCTACTAACCCGTAAAGTCTTGCGCGAGACCTCGATTACCCAACGATTGCTGAGAATTGTCCAAAATCGTCACGGGAACGACCATAACCGCAGGATTCTGGCTTTTCAAATGTTTATTTCTATGTTCTATCTCGCAAATATCAGTTATAGTAATGAACCTCATCAGCACATGGACAGGTACGACCTCAAGCAATAACCACACTACAACTGCACCTACGTCGCCCCTACGCACCTGCATGGAAGGGCTACAACTCGCATAAACTTCCTTCAAACGAACACCCGACGAGAGGGCATGTTCGGAGGTGACGTCATGGATATTGGTGAATTATAGGTATAACTTACATGCTGATTTTTTTCTGTGTTACGATGTAGATCTGCTTGAATTCACTTAAGGTAAGATACAAAATGACGTTCTGATCATTATATACCATAGTATCCATATTCAGTACTAACTTATATTGCTATAGTTTGGTATCAAATCAAAGTACGGCTGAAAAAATAGCCATGACTAGGTTCCATTCTAAACTCAACAAAATGAGAGGCAAGTGTGTGTGTGGGGGGAGGGGGTGGGGGGGGGGGGGGTCATCTTACTTCGTGAACTGTCCTAGCAATAGTCAAAACATTTTTTCAACATTTCATGTCATGTCACGAATTTTGGATTGTCGAATTTATTTCACGAGTATCAAGATAATTTATGGATATACGACGGGAATTTTAAGCTATGCCTAGGTATAGGCATGACCGTAGGCGTGGTTCGACAATGAGTTGCGACAGGGCAAGGTCCAGTGGGTGTATGGTTAAAGAGACAAGGGTAGTTTCAAATTACTTTTCTATTCTGTACAAATTCTCGCACTTGTTTCGTTGCACAAATTATCTGACAATTATAGCAAAAAAAAAAAAAACACGTCCAAATTGGCAAAGAACAGATCAGTAATTCCAAGTGAATAGCACATACAGACATATGAGTAGAAAAGTAACAGATTTTGTAAAGTGTCAATGCATGTAGGCTTATATACAATAACTTCATATCACGGGTCTCCCAAGAATCGGAACTTTACTCGGGAAGCAAAAGCGTATTGAGCTTACGAACCTCAAACTTGTCTGCCGAGAGACCCACTCTCTGGTCAGTAATGTGTTCTGATGATTTTCGAAGTTTTTTGTGGGTGACATAATACAATGACGTATCTCGGATGAGAGCACCGAGTTTTAGGAGAGCATTGATCACACGAGAGTGAATCGGGTCCACTCGAGGGGGCACCGAAATAAAATCACAAAATGCCCAATTTTGTCCATTTCTACTTGTTGTTTTTCATGTTATCGACATATTTTTGTTCTAACTTAACCCTTCACCCAACGAATCGCCCACATCCGCCCGCGCAATATGCAAATTTAGCATCTGAAAAAATATTATTTTTCAAAATATTTCAACAAAACCATGTCATGTGACCCCTCTTTGGAACGAGCTCGTCGAGCTCGTTCCAATGAGGGGTCACAGGATATGGTTTTGTTGACATTTTTTGAAAAATGTTAAAAAATGATTTTTCAAATATTAAATTTTGATATCGTCTGCAGTGGGTAAAGGGTTAATAGTAGAGATGATATCGAAATCAGAAAGAAACAAAATGCTTGAGCAATCTTCAGTTTTCGTCACTTTCTTCCCGGGAAAAAAATTGAAAATCCGTGAGAGAACCGGAAACTGTTTAACAATTACCGCCAGAATTCGGGAGAGCACGCAAAGTCGTAGAGTAGTTCCTCCACAGTGATATCGCTACGATACGTTGGACAAAGAGTCAGACGTCCAATTAATTATCTCTTTAATTGGACTGTTGGCAGTCATCTTTCGGAAGAAGTGCTAATAATAAATTGAATTTCATTGCCTTTAATTTATCACCTATGGGACTATAGTTAATAGTAATTATCGACTTATACAGATGAACTGACTGAACCCGCATTGGACATTTAGTTTCCCGTTGGACAGCGATAAACAGGAGATGATGTTTAATATTTAAAGTGATTTCTAGCCAGCCCACCAAGGAATGCAAATGACAAATGTTTGGTATATCCGAGACATGCTGCTGCCTTTTCTTTTTTAGCATTTCAAAACAATATGCTTAATATAAAATGCTTGCTTGTGGAAAAATGGCAGTCCACGAAAAGTTGATGTTACGCTCAGTAATCCTACAGCTCTACACCCCCCCCCCCCCCCACCTACAAAATGTGAAAGGATTTTATTGAAGACAGTTTTCTTTGAAAGCATACTTTCTAGGATGCCATAGGTTAATTTTTATACTCACACACCAGGTTTCAGAGACGGCGGAACTCGATAAATGTGGAGGGGCACAAATTTTCAAGGCTACCATGATTCAGCCCAGCAGGAGACAAGTTACAACCCTGTATCGGTAAATGAACCATGTCATTCTAACACATAGTAACGCATCAGTGTGGGGGGGGGGGGGGGGGGGGGGGTACTCTAGCCTGGTTGATGTCGAACAAGATCGGCCTCGTATTAGCCGAGTTTGAAGTCATATCAACCGAGCTTGATAATGGACAATTCTGTGAAGGAAAACCATATCTTATGAATAAAACATCGTTCAGCAGTTCCACGAAACGTAAAGCTCACCACAGGGATCGTATTAGAAAACAGGCTTTGTCGCCTTACTTTCTCCAACTCTGGGTGAAATACAACACTATTAGAAATAAGTTTAATTATCTGAAAAACAACACCAGAGAAAATTATTTGAAAACTGCCCCCCCCCCCCCCCCCAAAAAAAAAAAAAAAAAAAAAAAAAAATTAAATCAAGACTAATTAACCAGTTCGCGAGGAAGATGCATGATGGGGGAGCGACCCTTCCCTCAATCATACATCTCGCGAATTGGTTATAACGATACCCAAAAGCCCAATTTATTAAATTAAATTTTTGTAGAAAACAGTGAGTCAGACACACAGAATCACCCTAGGTGTTTCCAGTGGAAAAGTAATGTTGCACTCACGGAATTCGGTTTTTAACCTTTTAATATATATTCCTGTTGAAAAGGGGTGTAACGAGGAGGAAATCGTGACTACATTACAGCCGCTGAGGACTGGTCCTAATCCACGCGTGGGCAGTGATGTCCACGCATGCGTTTACCAGGTATTAAAAATCATCATCAGCAAAATTGTATTTAATAAATCACCGGGGTGTACTCGCTGCTTCATTAATTAAAATTGTTTTGATTATTCCTATAATTTGTGTTTGGAATCTATTATTATTGTGTTCATGGAAATATTGTCCATCCGTGGAAAGTAACCAGTCCACGGCCGCCGTACTGTAAGCACTGAAGGGCCAACGTTACAGAATGTAGACCATTAATTCTCCAACACGAAAGGTCATTAACCAGTTGAACAGGAAAACCCGCCTTTCCGGCTCAGGAACATGATATATCATAATTTCATTAAGTAGGATGGCTGTTAACCCTTTACCCAACGCAGGCGATATCAAAATGTATTAATTTAAATATCGTTTTTTAATTTTTTTCGAAAACTTCAACAAACCCATACCATGTGACCCCTCATTGGAACGAGCTCAACGAGCTCGTTCCAAAGAGGGGTCGCATGATATGGTTTTGTTGAAATGTTTCGAAAACTAATATTTTTTCAGCTGCTGAATATGCATATTACGCGGGCAGATGCGGGCGATTCGTTGAGTAAAGTGTTAAGGTATCATGGAACTAAATATTTTCCCATATGCGTCCATTATAACGTTCAGGCAAAACAAAATATGATCGCATCACTTTAATTTTGGCACTCAAATATCTTTGTCAAGTATAACCCCTCAGACAACTTTTTTCCCCAAAACAGGGGGTCATGCAACAAATAAGAGAGAGAAATTGACATCAAAGGAAGTGCCGGTCACGGGCACATATTTTTCAGGGAATTCCCTACAAAAACACACAAAGTGTAAATTGTATTTTTTAGGCCCAAAAGTCATCAAATTACCCTCTTTTTATGTGGAATATTCGGGGGCGCGGTGGCTCAGTTGGTAGAGGTGCAGGCTGCAAGCCGAGAGGTCCTCGGTTCGAATCCCACCTGCGGCAACCGCGTTGTGTCCTTGGGCAAGACACTTCACCCCGATTGCCTACATGGGGGCACGATGACGCTGTGTACTGGGGCGTACTGCACGTCGATGGTACGCATGTCTTCAACCAATCTAACCCTGCCTGTGCTGCGGTGCAGAGTTCAGAGTTACGATGTTGGAGAGCTGACAGCTGCTCGTCGTTGCTCGGTGGTTCTCTCCGGGTACTCCGGCTTCCTCCACCCGTAAAACTGTCACGGTCATGATTAGCCATTGTGCATAAGTATGTGACCTTAAACACCAATAAATAAATAAATAAATAAATGAATGTGGAATATTCATCAATAAGGTAAGATGTCAATAGAATGCTTCAAACATTTTTTGAAACAATTTATTTTCCCAAGGCTGTTTATTTTTAGAGATTGCATCACTTCCGAGTGAAACATTTCAAGGCGGGTATTTCCAATTCAAATATTTAGTTCAGTGATTCCTTAAGTGAATGTGTGAGTTGACCAATCAATATTTTCAACGTGCAGCCCCAAGGCTACACGTTGAAAACATTAATTGGTCTACCCCCAAACAATGAATAATGACTCTCACAATTGCTACCATTGAACTATTTAGTTATTTATTTATTTATTGGCGTTTTTGGTCACATATTTCTGCATAATGGCTAATCATGACCACGACAGTTTTACGGATGGGGGAAGCAGGACTATCCGGAGAGAACCACAGAGCAGCGAGCAACTGTCAGTTCCACAACATACTAACTTCACACAAGCAGGGTTAGCATTAGTTGAAAACTAGTGCACCATCGAGGTGCACTACGCCTTAGAACACAACGCCACGTGCCTCCACATGGGAGCTCGTTCCAATGAGGGGTCATAACCTATGTTTTGGAGACAAAAAATGAAAAAAATTAGTTATTCAAGAAATTTTTTTGTAAGTGTCGTCTGCTTTTCATGTTAGGTAAAGGGATAAACACCAAAAATTATCAGCAACGATACCTTGATTTTTTCACTTGCGAAGCGAGGAAATGAGTTCTCAGTAGTTCATATTTCAGAACTTGTCTTGGTATTACCCTCCCGCACTCTCCCCCGGGTTCGGCTACGCAGGGCGGGCCGCCAAAGGCGGCCGTGCTGTCCCCTACAAGCTCCAGTTTACAATATCCCCTCCCCACCAATATTATAAGCTTCATACGCCCCTGCTTCTAAAAGGTTGAAACGTTCAATGGAAAACAATGTAGGGAAATGTTGTTGTGCATTGGCAAAAGATACGGAAAGGGCGCTATTGAAGGGAGTGAACAGCAGCTATTTTTACGAGAACAATCTTTTATTCTTTTATTCACAAATTCCAATTAGATTATATTCAGCAAAATAGTACAGATTGTCAAATGGTCGAGATGTACCAAAATGCTTGCTGTGCTGTTGGAAATAATATGCAAACCTCGGGTGTATTTTGTCATATTTCGAAGGTTTCAAATAACGTGCAGCACGCACGATTGTATATGTTTTTTAACTGGAACAGTATGGTTTGTCGGGGTCGCTGCTTTGATATTTCAAAAAAGAGTATCTTACAAAAAGGCATAAAGTGGCAACAGCCTGTGTTCCCCAAAGCTCCACCCTAAGTTCTTCATTATTTATTTAATAAAAAGAGGATATCTACGCTGTTTTAGTGAATATCGGATATTATCTCATGAGTGTGGACCTGAAAGTTTTATTTTTCACGAGCACTTTCAGATCCACACGAATGAGATAATTCCCGATATTCAATAAAACAGTGTAGATTTTCTTTTTATTATATGCTTCGTGACATTTTACTGCGCAATATTCAACCCAATTCAAACAGTTTCAAGACAATAACAAAAAGCTGCTGATAGTTCCTTCAAGTCGACGTTCATGGTGAGTCATGCGCCGAAGCGTAACGTCATTTAGGAAGCTACTGAAAAAAAATCATCACGAAAAATAAAACTTTCAGGTCCACACTCATGAGATAATTCCCGACACTGACTAAAATAGAGTAGATTTTTCTTTTTTATTATATGCTACGAGACATTTTATTGCACAATATTCAACCCAATTCGACCCCAAATGCGTACGTTTTAAAACAATAACAAAGATCAGCTGATCATTCCTTCAAAGCGACGCCACGCGCCGACGTGCGCGTGACGTCATTTATTAAGCCTCTGAAAAATATTTCTCGATATCTATATAGTCGATAGATAAAGAAATATCTTTCAGATAATTTGCGATAATTCACAGGCTAGCATATAATGAATAAGTGTACTTCGTGAAGTATTGACTCCATTATTCGCCTTTTCTTGTATTTCAGTCGATATTAATTTGAAAATCACCGAGTGTCTCACGAAATTAAAATAATTAGATTAAATGTTGACAGTAATATTCAATGTCTGTGAAATAATCAAATGCAATTTTCACTCAGTAAGAATGTCACTTATCCAAACATAACGTTTATAACGAATTAATTGGGTTCGTAACTGTTCACACATTGTTCAGTCGAACCTATCCTTGGAAATTGACATTGTCCACAATTGTAAGAAATCGTGTTCCCGACATTCGCATCTAATCAAATTTAGACCCCGCACAATGATGGCAAAACTTCAAGCGGCAAAATGTTTCCAAAATGTAACTAGGAAGTTAACAAGTTTCATTTTGTTTGGGAGAGTTGAGATGTGTTAAAAAACTCTGAGTTGTATTATATGAACCAATTTGCAGCTTGGTGGACGCCTGAACGTCACCGTCTTTACTTATTTTTGTAATATTCGTTCCCTTTTTATCATTCCATTTTGTTTCGTTCATATCTACTCCTCTTATCAACCTTTTACAGTTTTCGTCTGTATAACTAACTATATGGGCGAGGAGAGGTTCCCAAATGAAAAAAAAAATTGCCAATGAGTGGAAAAAAGCGCGATCTACAATGCTGTAGCATTGCAGATGGCGCCTTGTTCCGCCCAAGAGACAAATATTCTCCAACCCCTGTTTTCGTGTACAACCGAAAATAAGATAAGTTTAGTTTGGCAGGTTTATAAATAACGTTTTCCATATTTACTTCCTACCTGCAATATGTTACGTAAAGAGTGGACAACCAATAAAATACCAACGGAGTCGAGCCCACCTCCGTCAACCCACAATAAATCGTTCATATGCAGTGAAATAAAACACACAAACCTGGTCTCACGTTTAAGCCATTGTGCGTCGACTTTGAATTGGAGGGTCTACAGTTAAAACTTGAAGTCCTGTCATGAACTATGCGCTTATCTTGGCTTAATTGTGCGTGGGAATTGCGAGCAATTGCCATATCGATTGGCATCCAAAGCACGGCAGGTTCTCCTGGTTACTCATAGCAAACACAGGCAATGTTCCTGCCAATGGACCTCCTGGTTACCCGGGGGTCCATTGGCTGAAAAATTGCTTGTGCACAGGCCATATATACAGAATTAGCCTTACTATGGTCGTAACGCGTAGATTAACGTGCAGATCGACGTGCTATTTGTGCACACTTCATGACAGTACTTCTAGTTTTAACTGTATTGGATTAAACTTGGCTTTATTATTGTATTCATTGTCACGACATATTCCATGTGTACTGTAAAATGCATCACGACCAACACGAGGAGGATAACATCAGCATCACATTTGTTTGGGTCTCTTGTTATCTGATATTCAACCAGGAAAGGAAGGGCATGCAGTAACTCTGGATTCTGCGCATCTGTTTGTTGATAAGAAGACTGTTACATTCGGGCGGAGATGTCAGTTGTTCCGAACAAATTCTAAAAGTACACTGGGATAGACCAAGTTCCTAATATACTAACTCGGTAGTCAAAGGATATTTAGGAAAGTTCATATACAGTACGGCGCAAGTGATCTGCCAATCAGTTGTAGACTCCCACACCGGCAACACTCGAGTGTTGGGGATTAGCGCGGGACCGTATTTTTAGTCATTCATTTATCACCACCTCGATCACGAGTGAAAGTGATTAAATCAATTTTTAAGCAATTTCTACTGGGCGACATAGATCTCTAATAGGCACCCACCCATTTATTTATTGGTGTTTAAGGTCACATATTTATGCACAATGACTAATCATGACCGCGACAGTTTTATGGGTGGAGGAAGTCGGAGTACCCGGAGAGAACCACCGAGCAACGGCGAGCAGCTGTCAGCTCCCCAACATACGAACTCCACACAAACAGGGTTAGCATTGGTTGAAGGCAAGTGCACCATCGACGTGCAGTACGCCTTAGTACACAACGTCACCGTGCCCCCGCGCGGGCAATGGAGATGAAGTGTTTTGCCCAAGGACACCCACCCATTACATTATGGTTTCTCAAAAAATGGTAAATTCTCAACTGATTCAAAATTGGTCATGCATTTCAGTCTAAATACAAAATTTAATATTACCAATATTTTTAAAAAGAAATAATACTGATAGTTGCACAAATGTCATTACAAATAACAAAATGAAATCACACACTCCAACATGTACAAAAACATGACTCATGTTTGAGTTTGAATTTAAAAATTCAACAACCAGTGTACTACACTGGTTGTTGAATTTTTAAATTCAAACTCAAACATGGGTGATGTGAATGTAGTCGTGTAATGCATGTGTACATATACAAAATTAAACGCAAAAAACTTCTCCAGTAATTACAATAAACTAAATACTGTTCTGATAATTGTCGCCCAGTACCTTGAAAACTACTGTTACTGGGAGACACATATTCATCACTGGGCGACATTTTGTCGCCCACTGATAATGTTAAAAAATACTCTGGATTAAATCTAATAGCTACCATCGCCGCGATGTTTTACCCAGATGATTAATGACTGGGGCACACGAACTAATATTTTTCGCTGGATCGCAGCGATCGAATCGTCGGCGATTGTTTATTGCGATCACTTGCGGACACACGCTGCGATTTATTTAGCGATCGTACGGCGCGGATTGTGCGTATTTGAACGATTTTACCGGGGACCTGTCTGCAGCATCGATAAAATCGTGCGAAAATATCAAACATGTTTGATCTTTGCGATCGATCGCGCGACCATGATCGCAGATTTTTGTCAGCGTCGTCGATCTGCGCAGACGGGCGAATTTTAATCGCTGCGATCTAGCGAAAAATATTCGTTCGTGTTCCCCAGTCTTTCAGCTGAATATGCTTTGCAGTTTGTTTCATCAGCTCTCCCCTCGATAAGCAGTCGTGGAAATTATCGCAGTCACCGTGTCCACCGGTCTGATACATTAGATTGTATTTCTGTTCACCTGCTGCTGTTTTTGTTTTGATTTTCAAACATATAGGTATCATTTATGAGAACTGTAATAATAATATTATCAACTTCGCAATGCTTATGATTTTAACTGTGAGATCCACCCGTGGTGGGACTTTGGACATCTCCAGGGTATGATAGACAATTAAAAATGTAAGCGCTTGTGGAAAATGCTCAATCACAGCAACTAACAGGTAATCAGCCCCATCGCGGCATGTTCGATAAAACAGAAAGAGAAAATTTACCCGCAAACGCAATCGTAAACTGCAATATTAATTGCCATAAAAAAATTGGAGGTGGTACTAATGAAATACATACTTAAAAAAACCCATAACGCCGCATCATGTTTTCCCTAACATATATTCCATGTTGCGATGGGAATGACACCCTTCACTTCATAGCAATAGACCATACCTCCTCCACTATCCCGAAATGCCGTAATTAAAAACGATAACGAGAAAAGTTTAAATTTAGTTTAAACAATATTTACTTCCAAATGTACAAGCAAACATAGTGTGAATAGAACAAGCTGGTGGATTCGACTGTAAGTTGAAAGCTTATAAATCGTCGTCTCCAAAATTTTAAATTTAAGTAATTAACGTCAATCTCTATGTGACCATAGGCTCCTAAAATTAATGAATGAAGTTACTCCATGTACAAAAATATAATTTCCTAGTTGTTTTCACAAATCACGCACCTATTCTTTAGATGTCTTTCATGAATTAGCATTTACGCAGCCGAACGCGATTATTGTCACATATTGTATGATGATTATCTGTACATGCTGGAATGCGTAGATCAAACTTATCATCTGATTAATTGCTGGACAGGGCTCAAGGAGCCCTTTCCAACAATTAATCAGACGATAGAGTTTCAAGTATGTCATAATTTTTTATTAAACATCCACGCATACAGGCGTACATTGAGGTCTTCCATATATGGCTAAAGTGGGCGTGGCAGTAAAATGGTTAAAGAAAGAAATAGAATAGCTTGGCCTTTGTTTTTTGGGGTTCATAACTCAAGCAATCGACAGAAACAAACGATCATTCCTTATAATTAAACTTGAGGGGCAATAAATTTAAACACTGTCTACTTTGCAGTGTTAAAATAAAAACCAAGTCGCATCACGCTTCCTAGTGATAACTGAAAAAAGGCATAGTTTTCTAAACTTCTGTTTGAAATAACGATAGATTTCACTGAACATTGTTCTTGTGTCATTAAAAATTGTATTGATCAATGAATTTCGTAAGTTAAAAAGAACGTCATAGGCCACGGCCACAAAAAAAAAAAATCAATCTCCTTTTCCACTTGACTGTTGGGTGCTGTCATTCAAAGCAACACTGAATTAAATTTAATTCTGATTTTGACCATTTCCTGAGAAACTGAAAACACAGTTTGTAAATGTGGAGTTCGATATAAACCCAGATGACATGAAGTTGGTTGAACTTTGTCCCAGAAAGAGTTCATTCAGGCAATTTGGAAATTGGAAAGTTTTGTTGGCGTGAGTTTCGTTTGTGGATTATCATGACCGGCCGTTGTTTACGTTTGATTTGGGTAAAACGATGAACACAGACGATCATCTTTTTCATATAAACAGATTGAACATGGGATAAAAAGCATGATAAGGGGTGACTAGGCCATTACTAACAGCAGCTCAGATAAACATAGTAAGATAAGAACACGGTGTAGACCGCCTTTAAGGCGTGACCTGATCTGTAATGCTTTCCTTGTCTGAATCTCTCCCAAACATTTAATAAAGAATACCGGTCTTTGTTATGTATTGCATCTTTTGGAAAGAAATTGAAACTTATTTACCACCTGTACAGCCCCATGTGCCCAAGTCCGTTAGTCCCCCTCACCCTCCCCATGCCCAAAGCCCCTTAGGCGCCCTCCTTGCGCCCAAACCCAGTTAGTCCCTCCTTCGTGCCTAAAACCTGTTAGGCGGCCCTCCCCATGCCCAAAGCCTATTGGGACCCAATATGACGATCCAAGATGGCGGCTTCCCCCATGATCCCCCTCCCTGTACCCAAAGCCTATTGGGACCAAAGATGGCGGCCCAAGATGGCGGATGACAAGATGGCGGCTACCCCCATGACGTGGCTACCATAATACATACAGTGGGAGGGATCCCCCTCCCTGTACCCAAAGCCCATTGGGACCCAAAATGGCGATCCAAGATGGCGGCTTCCCCTATGATCCCAAGATGGCGGCCCAAAATGGCGGTTAACAAGATGGCGTCTTCTCCCATGACGTGGCTACCATAATACACACAGTGGGAGGGATCCCCCTCCCTCCCTGTACCCAAAGCCTATTGGGACCCAAGATGGCGTCCCAAGATGGCGGATGACAAGATGGCGGCTTCCCCCATGATATCTGTGACGTGTCTACCATAATACACAAAGTGGAAGGGCTGCCCCCTCCCTCCCTGTACAGCCCAAGATGGCAGCGTCGTTAATGCGCATGACATCAACAAGATGGCTGCGCCCATATTGGGCATGCTCAATAAGGATGGTGCCCATGATATGCATGACGTCAACAAGATGGCGGCCCACACATCTTTGAGGGATGCACTCACGTAAAAGAATACAATATGGCGGTCACTGATTTGGGAACATAGCGGGCACTGATGGGGGTCTCGGGTACGGGGAGGGGTAGTGTTCGACTCAAAAGGCATGGACGCTTTGTGCTCTTAGTTGTTTAATAATTTTTTGGGGGACTAGTCAGTACTTTTCATGTCACAAACAAAGTATTAGATTACATAAACTTTAATTAAAATTGAAGTTTATTTTAAAACAGGGCTTCCCTCATCTAACACAGAATGTGGATGCTTTCAAATACAGCTATGTATGTATGCATCTGGTAACGTTATCGACAATCATAAAGGGTCTCGAGTTAATCCTCTTACGATTGCGTTGTAAATAAACTGTGTCTGGAGGTTTATCTTTATTCATGTTACCTTTATTGACAAAGTTACCCTGATTGGCTTTATCAAATGTTATTGTCGAGAGCGTATCTGGGCAAGAAGAACAGAGTATTAATTTGGTATACAAACAAGTAATCAATTTTCTTCTATTGGGTATAGAGTTACAAAAGGGAATGAACAACTCTAAATTTTTCAGTCTATTCAGTGTTTTATTTTCACATAAAATCAGTTTTTTACAAAGTCGTTAATTGGTTTTTCAAGCAGTTAAAATGGAGTTTTAATCAGTTTTAAAAGTGATTTTACAATTGCACCATAAGTTATGTTTTACAACAATAAGTAGTTTTTACAATAATTTTACTGGTAATCATACAAAAACACATAATTAAATGTTCAGTAACTGACTCGTGGTCATTTTTTTTGTTGCTTTTCTGGACTTTCTCTAGTTTGAAGCTGTCTGCACACCCAAAAACGTGTATTTTCTTAATAATGGATCCAAAAGGTATTTTCCTTTCTCAATTGCGAATTGTTCAGCTTCGTTCATTCCGTAACCTTCCTCATCTCGAAATCGCTGAGCAGTTTTTCTAATTTTTCTATAGACCGGATGTTGTCTGAAGTGCCTTACTCGACTCATGGCCTAAAATAATTTCTTACAAAGGGAAGCTCTCAAGCTGTCTCCAAGAGCTTCCCCGGCCGCTTTGGTGGCCTTGTGTCTGGGCAACCGATGAAAACTGGTAGAAAACTGACGAAAACCGATGAAAACCCATGTGCACATGAGTAAAACCGATGAAGACCGATGAAAACCAAGCGATGTGCACATGTGTAAAACCGATGTGCCAGTATGTAAAACTGATGTATTCTTGCGCGTATTTGGGGATACTCTCCACTGTCTTATAAATCGTGATGTCCCCCCCAATTCTCATTTGTTCTCCGAGCGTTCAAAGAGAGAAGACATGCCGAGCCACAACTGTAAATTTTGTAGGAAAGCATTCTCAAGAACCTTCACACGCAAAAGACACGAAGCCGGTTACCGCCTCAGGAGATTTGGGATGACGGGTGAAGGCATTCAGTTAAATGAGAGCACATACTGGGAGTCAAATGAAGCGTATAACTCGTCTGATTCTAACGGGATCACATATTCGGAGTCAGACGATAGTGATACAACCACTGAAAGTGAATATTCAGTGGTGGAGGAAGATGGCAAAACGAGCGTAATAGACACTTTAATCATAAGCACATATGAAGATAATACAGCTGAATTTCAGAGACTGAAAGTGTCGTACGCAGAAAATGACATGCCCAGACAAAAGGCCACCAAAGCGGCCGAGGAAGCTCTTGGAGACAGCTTGAGAGCTTCCCTTTGTAAGACATTATTTAAGGCCATGAGTGGAGTAAGGCACTTCAGACAACATCCGGTCTATGGAAAAATTAGAAAAACTGCTCAGCGACTTCGAGATGAGGAAGGTTACGGAATGAACGAAGCTGAAAAATTCGCAATTGAGAAACGAAAATACCTTTTGGATCCATTATTAAGAAAATACACGTGTTTGGGTGTGCAGACAGCTTCAGATGATAACTAGAGAAAGTCCAGAAAAGCAACAAAATATTGACCACGAGTCAGTTACTGAACATTTTAATTATGTGTTTTTGTATGATTACCAGTAAAATTATTGTAAAAACTACTTATTTGTTGTAAAAAAATTACTTATGGTGCAATTGTAAAATCACTTTCAAAACCGATTAAAACTTCATTTTAACAGCTTGTAAAACCAATTAACTACTTTGTAAAAAACTGATTTTATGTGAAAATAAAACACTGAATAGACTAAAAAAATTAGAGTTGTTCATTCCCTTTTGTAACTCTATACCCAATAGCAGAAAATTGATTACTTGTTTGTTTCACAGATTAATACTCTGTTCTTCTAGCCCAGAGCACGCTCTCGACAATAACATTTGATAAAGCCGAGTCAGGGTAACTTTGTCAATAAACACGAAAGAAGATAAACCTACAGACACAGTTTATATACAACGCAATCGTAAGAGGATTAACTCGAGACCCTTATGATTGTTGATAACGTTACCAAATGCATACATACATAGATGTATTTGAAAGCATCCACATTCTGTGTTAGATGAGGGAAGCCCTGTTTTAAAATAAACTTCAGTTTTAATTAGAGTTTATGTAATCTAATACTTTGTTTGTGACATGAAAAGTACTGACTGGTCCCCCAAAACATATTAAAAAACTAAGAGCACAAAGCGTCCATGCCTTTTGAGGTGAACACTGCCCCTCCTCGTACCCAAGTCCCCCATCAGTGACCGCTATGTTCCCAAATCAGTGACCGCCATGTTGTATTCTTTAACGTGAGTGCATCTGTAAAAGATGTGTGGGCCGCCATCTTGTTGACGTCATGCATATCATGGGCACCATCCCTTATTGCGCATGCCCAATATGGGCGCAGCCATCTTGTTGATGTCATGCGCACTAACGACGCCGCCATCTTGGGCTGTACAGGGAGGTAGGGGAGCCCTCCCACTTTGTGTATTATGGTAGACACGTCACAGAGCTATCATGGGGAGAAGCCGCCATCTTGTCATCTGCCATCGTGGGCCGCCATCTTGGGTCACAGTAGGCTTTTGGTACAGGGAGGGAAGGGGATCCCTCCCACTGTGTGTATTATGAGTAGCCACGTCATGGGGGAAGACGCCATCTTGTATCCGCCATCTTGGGCCGCCATCTTTGGTCCCAATAGGCTTTGGGTACAGGGAGGGTGATCATGGAGGAAGCCGCCATCTTGGATCGCCATCTTGGGTCCCAATGGGGCTTTGGGTACAGGGAGGGGATCCCTCCCACTGTATGTATTATGGTAGCCACGTCATGGGGGAAGCCGCCATCCTGTCATCCGCCGTCTTGGGCCGCCATCTTTGGTCCCAATAGGCTTTGGGTACAGGGAGGGGGAGCATGGGGGAAGCCTCCATCTTGGATCGCCATCTTGGGTCCCAATAGGCTTTGGGCATGGGGAGGGGGCGCCTAACAGGTTTTAGGCAAGAAGGAGGGGACTAACTGGGTTTGGGCGTAAGGAGGGTGCCTAAGGGGCGTTGGGCACGGGGAGGGTGAGGGGGGTCTAACGGGCTTGGACACACGGAGGGGTGAGGGAAGCACTAAAAAAAGGCCTGGGCGCGGGGTCCGGATGCGGGGTCCGGGTAACAGGCATGAAACCGACATCTCCTACTACTCACAGTCAAATCCTCCCAATATAGTCAGCATGGACCGATATTATTTGCCGTATGCATAAATGACCTTCTCCGCACGGTGTCATCGGAAGTATTGAAGCTCGCTGTTGATGCAAAAGTTTTCAACCAAATAAAGGACGGAAATGACACTAAAACACTGCAGAAAGACTTGGATATCATTCAATAATGGTCAAAGAAATAAATTTTAAATTTTACCGAGACAATTTTGCGAAGAAATCTGGGTAGACAACTTGAACCAAGCTGTACAGAAAAGTGGCTGATGGAACAGAATATAACCTGAAAATTACTACAGAAAGAACAGATATTGGAGTGATAACTTACTCTACTCTTAACTTACAGCAGTCATGTCACCAAGACGGCACAGAAGGCTAACTCAGTACTAGGTGCAATTAGGCGATCTTTCACATACCTAGATACGGTAAAACTGTACAATGGCCACATCCAGAATACGCACAACTATGGTAGAACCCGACACCAGCCCTGCCCTTCTTGCACACACAAAATAAGAATACGAAAGGCATTTACATTGTACAGAGAGAGTCCAGGCATATTCATTGTATAATATATAGTGCCAGAACTAAACGAATCTTACCTATGAGGAAAGGCTTGGAAAGCTAATTTGCCGACACTTCAGTGCAGTATCCCTGACTTATCTCGTCATGAAATCGACTTTCGATAAAGTTACCTCCCCTGAAATTAGTAGACTGGCGTGGAAGGTTCAATTAAGAAGCACCTAATTGTTGAGAAAACAGCGATGATATCAGGAGAGAAATAAAGCCAAGTTTCCTTGTGTTACTTGTAATAAACGAAAACTACAGACTGTTCCCCGTGCTGTCTGTTGTTTTCGTTTACCAAACGTTACACAGTACAAATTGGCTTTTTTCATGGCTGCTACAAAGCAGCGTCCGGCCAAAGTGCTATTATTATTACAAACAAATCAGAAGCAACTAATTAACTGTCTACGCTGATTCTTTGTTTAGCGAATGTATTTTTACAGTAATTTAAGTTTTTATTCTCCCAAGGAAAGAAATTAGTAAATCTTACCTTCTAGACTTTTGTATTAACCCTTTACCCAACATGAAAAGTAGACGACACTTGCAAAAAACATTCTTGAATAACTATTTTTTTTATTTTTTGTCTCAAAAACATAGGTTATGACCCCTCGTTGGAACGAGCTCGACGAGCTCGTTCCAACGAGGGGTCATAACCTATGTTTTTGAGACAAAAAATAAAAAATTAATGAAAATTAATTGGCGATTTTTGAGAATAGCGCTGGCGCACGGGGGGGGGGGGGGGGGGAGAGGGGGGGGGGCACGTGTTCCTCCACTTTTTTTCCACAGATATGTTTCGCAGTTACACAATGAGTTAAAACGTGTCAATATACAGGTATTTCTATAACATTATTTGCAAATCCAAACAATATTTAGCCAAAGAATCCCACTTTCGGACGCTTCGGTCCGTTTCTTCCACTTCAACTATCTTCCAACCCGAAGGCTGGTCGTTCAAGAAAAGTCATTCTTTAAGTCATTGGATATAGGGCAGTTTAGTGTATGTACAGTGCGGCCGCCGTGGACTGTCCACTTTCCCCGGGTGGGCAATATTTCCACGTACTCAATAATATTAGATTTCAAACACTAATTTTAGGAATAATCATCAAAAATTTAATTAATGAAGCACCGGGTACAACCCGGTGCTTCATTAATGAAAATGTTGCTGCTGTGGATTTTTATTACCTGGTAAACGCATACGTGAACATCACTGTCCACGCGAGGATTACGATCATCAGTGCACCTGGACTGTACTTTACCATCTGGCCACCTGGATGCCAAGTAACTTGTCTGTATTGTCCACTTAAGACTTTACGACATGTATTGACAGACACGACTTGTCCAGAAATAACAGCCAAGATAACTGGACAATTCACTGGACGTCTGAACATCATCCTGTCCCTGCATAAATTGTGGATCATTTATTATGGAGTTACAATTTCATCCGAGATAAACTGAAGACTTCAAAGCATATTATTTTATTTTAATAAATGCTATTCGCCTAGGGTGGGATACAGAAGGGGAGATGGGGCAGTTTATCCTGATTCTAGTTGTCGATTTGTACCACTGGTGTCGACGTTAGGTTATCGTACTGCGCCGAAGGGATATCATTTTGGTATGAACTAATGTCATGTAAGACTCCTTCCGGACTGTGGTGTTCTGACTACTTCCTAAAGCGTACCAAGTGCAAATTATTTTTGTTATTCCCTGAGCAACTAATCAAATTGAAGGAAACCATGTTCCAAGCGACTAACATCAATTTTCCATCAAAGAATATACAATGCCTATTTTTCAACCAATTAACGCCTGCGCGTGCGTATTTTCTCTGCTATGTATTTTAACTCTTTTGGCGCGGAATAATCTGAGAAACAGAATTCTTAGCGCCTAATATTCATCAGGAATTTTACAAAAAGTATAGGTTGTTAGACTAAAGCGTTATTATTTTAAAAGATGTTCTAATGATCTCATTGGGGGGCGCGGTGGCTCATTAGGTAGAGGTGCAGGCTGCAAGCCGAGAGGTCCTCGGTTCGAATCCCACCTGCGGCAACCTCGTTGTGTCCTTGGGCAAGACACTTCACCCCATTGCCCATGTGGGGGCACGATGACGCAGTGTACTAAGGTGTACTGCACGTCGATGGTACGCATGTCTTCAACCAATCTAACCCTGCCTGTGCTGCAGTGCGGAGTTACGATGTTTGGGAGCTGGCAGCTGCTCGTCGTTGCTCGGTGGTTCTCTCCGGGTACTCCGGCTTCCTCCACCCGTAAAACTGTCACGGTCATGATTAGCCATTGTGTGACCTTAAACATCAATAAATAAATAAATAAATAATGATCTCATTGACAGTTTTTCAAATGATTTCCTGTATATATTTAAATGGCACCTTTATACTTTCAAGGGACGATATCGTTGTTCATGGATAGGACATAAATGGTGCATGAAACATAGGAATACGTATGTTTGTTCAACCCTTTACCCAACGCATCGGCCGCATCCCCGCCCCCGCGTAATATGCAACTTCGGCAGTTGAAAAATATTATTTTTCAAAAAATTTCAACAAAACGATATCATGTGAAACCCCTCGTTGGAACGAGCTCGTTCCAACGAGGGGTCACATGATATGGTTTTGTTGAAATTTTTTGAAAAGTTTGAAAAAATGATATCTAAAATAATAAATTTTGATATCGTCTGCGTTGGGTAAAGGGTTAAAAGCACTTGGAAATGGACACAAACAGTTGGCTAAAATGACTACTGCAGTACCTTTCCGCGGTCTGCCGTCTGTCGACTTTAGTCGCCTGTCGCGCCAAAAGAGTTAACGAAATTGATAATAGATTAAATATTTTTATTCCCCAACACACACCCCAGACAAACTCTACATCTAGCAGTTCTTTTGCCATTGTTTTTATTCATTTGTGTATTTATTTATTGCGGCTTAACGGCACTTTTGACACCCAGGGTCACCTCGTGTCGGGCACTTCTACGCGTGGAGGAAGCCGGAGTCCCTGGAAAGAACTACAGATCAACAGGGAGTAACTGTCAAACTCCCAAACGCACAAACTATGCGCAAGCAAGCGGGATTAGCATTGGTTGAAGACAAGTGTACCGTCGAAGTGCAGTTTGTCTTAGTACATATCACCACCGTGTCCCCTGCCACTGTTTTTGGAAGGAACTTAACGGCTCTTGCTTGATACAATATGTGTTGTTGTGCAAGCAGTGCCATGTAACGTAACTCGCAAACATGTAATGTTTATCCGTGAGTTAGCCCTTTACCTAACGAATCGATCACATCGGTACGCGTAATTTGCAAACTGAGTAATTGAAAACAAATTAAAAAAAAACAGTACAATAAAACCATAATATTATGTGGTGTCGTCTCCTTTCGTCTACAGTGCACCTTCGCCTACAAAATTATCAGGTAAAGGTGCAGGCGAAACTGTACTAATTAAGGTATAGGGATTAGTAGCTAATTACCTGCTCTACCCAAAATAAATGGACTGACCGACCATTCATTCCCAGCATTTTTTTTTTATGTTATGTGTTTGTTTTTTTCTTATGTTATGTTATGTGCAAAGTAGTTGTTTTAGCTGAGGCCATGAAGACAAACACTGATTTGTTTTTAAAAGCACAAAATTGGGATGTTAACTTAATGGATTCTTGTAAGAACAAGTTTAGAACATCATATACAATGTGGATTTGTTATTTGTCAATAAAACCTTGCAAATATGAATATTATTGGAACAGGTGTGACAGGAATGATAGTCCGTAGGAACGTTAGTCCCTCTGGACTATTATTCCGCGGAATTATAGTCCTAGGTCTACCATTTCTAGGAATCCACAAATCTAAAATCCACATTCAAATTCAATTAGGCCTAAAAAAATAAAAAATCTGTTTCTCAGGCCCTCCCGCATGGTCCTTTTGGCTGCCGCATGCTCTCTTTTTATAACCAATTTAAACTTAAAAAAAATAAAAATTAAATGGTTTATATCCGATATTTTACCCAAGTTAAAACAATTGATGAATTTGTCCCTTGAGTGCAAGAAGGATTTGCAATGCTTTAGCGTTGCAAAGCCTTCTTGCACTCAAGGGATGAAATACACCACCACCCATGCTATTCTGTAGATTATGAGGCCTAAAACTTGAACGAAGAACATGAACTTTTGATGGTTAAGAAGTAATTACTGAAATAAAAAATAAAATAAAAAAACCGCTCGCCCGCATGGAATTTCACATATAATGGCCTGAGAAACAGAAGATCTACTTTGTGTGGCCTAAAATGTGTATATTACTCTATTTGTGGTACGCTTTATAAAATTAAGAGAATAATTCGCAGTTCAATACCAAGCCTTCCCACGTCCTATCAGCGATGAACTGAAAATTTTACTTGCAATTTTATGAAGCATAAATAACGTGCAAGATGTAAACTCCTTTTTTATGAGGGTGTGATTTTATTGTGTTTTTCGAGCTGGTTTATTATAAATAAAATATCTCAAATACATGGGCTTTTTTCCTTGACGTAAATTCCCCTTCAAAATACCCCCCTCCTTATATAAATTTGACCTAAAACCTCAAAATAAATAGGTTATACAGACATTTTAATTAAATTCGTCTTGGAATTCGTCTTGGGATGACCACTTTCGACATTCGTCTTGTTGGGATTCGTGTTGTTGGGAATAAACTATTGAAACTAAACACCTTCGCTGAACGCTTTTGTTGGCTTGCAGTGTCTTCAAAAATTTGTTTAAAATCGCAAGACTTTATAAAAATTTTCCCATTTTTGATTGATGTGTTTTTCATTTGCACACGTTTGTCACATATCTTTGTCATGTTACAATTTATGGGATTGGGCATATAAGCACTCTCCCATAAATAGTAGCATGGTAAATTCATACAGAGGAAATAAATTCACTTCAAAGATAATGTGAAACAGAATATGGAGCAGGGGCGTAGCTAGGATTCCTATTGAGGGGGGGGGGGGGGGGGGAGATAATTTTTGGGAAGTGCCAGATCGATGTATGTCACAGGCATATCCGAAGGCCGTAGGCCTGAGGTGGGGTGGGTAAGGCCCTCCCATTGGTGAACCCCGCCAATGGGAGGGCCAGACCCATCCCACCTTAGGCCTACGGTATCCCCTCCCAATTGGTGATAATTGGGGGGGGGGGGGGTCCCCTAGACAATTTTGAAAATTCAATGCCCTGAGACTGAATCAGGGCCCCCGTAGTGCTTTAATTTGCCCATTTTGAAAGGGAGCACTCTAATATTTAAGGGGAGGGGGCATGACTCCCAAGGCCCCTTCGGCCACGCCACTGTGTGATTATACCCCGACCAGATTGCGATCGGATCCTGAAAACATCACTCGTGCGATTAAGGCGCGGTATGAAACTTTAATGTTCGCTTTTCACTCTCATTAATTTTGATATGTCCTGTTTCTGAATGAAATCTCATTTTGAGTATGCCCATCAAGAGGGTCGCCTTTTAGTGTTTATCACAGTCTGCAGTTCTAACGAATACCGTCTGATATTTTCTATTTTGAAAGTGTCAGTCGAAGATTCCCTGAGCCCGAGAGGCCACTTTTCGGAGCCAAGAACATGATATTTCATAATTGGATTAAGTAAGATGGCTGCAAATTGAAGGTGTGAGGTAGACCAATCAATATTTTCAAAGTGCATCCCGAAGACTGAACGTTGAAAATATTCATTGGACTCCCCCGAAAAATAAATATGGACTCTTCCAACTCCTGTCATTGAACTGGCCTGGAGGATACCACCAGGGTTCACAGAGTCAACCTTACTTCTCAATGGGTCAAAAGGTTTCAATTATTACTTATCCCCTTACAAACACAGAAGAGATTATCACTTTATCTACACCCAAAGATTGAATATGTACTCTTCCTATTGATGCTTTTGAATTGACATGGAAGATACTATAGGGATTCAAAGGGTTAAAACAAAAGCCGACGGTCCAGCCTGCCGACCTGATAATTGATGCCACCTGGTTTTCAATGCATTAATGTGTGGGCGGTAACTCCACCCTGCATGTGTTTCACTGGTAATGCGCCCTTAACTCACTACATGCACCGTATATGGTTATAGCACAAAATCTAGTGATACCAACATGTGACTGATTGCATGCATTCTATCTCTTTCAGATTCTCTGCAAGTGTCGTCGACAAGGGTACTTGCTGACATTGTGACTGCAAAGCATACTCGCAGTTTGTCCAAGTTTATCTTCATTGTGATCATCTTCAAGATTCTAAGTCTTCAGTTAAAACAAGAAGCCCCTTCGTGAACTATGCGCTTATCGTAATTTCAAATAGTATGTGCGCAAAATTGCCCCATCAATGACATCCAAAGCACGACAGATCTACTTGGTTACTACAGCTAGCAGAGGAAAGTTTCAGTCAATGGACTTCCGGGTTAAACCCGGAAGTCCATTGGTTGAAACATTGTTTGTGCATAGGGAAAATGTTTAGAATTTGATAACCTTGTTATCGTCATAGCATGCAGATCAACGCGCGAAGTAGCATGTTATTTGCGGGCAATTCATGACAGAACTTCTAGTTGTAACTGTAAGTTCATATCCCTGATTTACTTGGTATTCTGCAAATAGTTAACGTTAGTAACTGCAGTGAAGAAAAGCAACATCTGTTCAATAAATCTGTTTTTTTCACATGTGGCAAAGGAATAATGTGACAATTACCCTTCGATATCTCTTTGATATCACCCAGATTGCACGGACCAATTCTCAGATCTAATTGATAATTAAAGGGCAAATAACTAATTATCATTAAATAATCATCATTCAAATGGATTTTTCCGGCATCGTGCTTTAACCCCTTACAAAACAAATTGGATGCGTCCGCCCGCGGAATTAACAAAAATGAGCAGTTGGAAAAAAAACGGCGAGCAACTGTCAGAATCCCCAACATACTAATTTAGCACAGGCCGTGTTAGCATTGGTTAAAGACAAGTGCTCCATCGAAGTGCAGAACGCCCTAGAACTCAGCGACACAGTGCCTCCAAACGGATGATCGGGATGAGTGGCTTGGCCTGGACCCAACTCTGTTACCCATGGTGGGATCGAACCGTGGACCTTTCGGTTTGACGTTCAATGTTGTTACTACTGAGCTAGCGCGCTCCCAATATTATATATGTGAATTGGCTAAAGGGTTAACCCTTTACCTAACGTGAAAAGCAGACGACACTTGCAAAAACAATTTTTGAATAACTAATTTTTTTCATTTTTTGTCTCAAAAACATAGGTTATGACCCCTCGTTTGAACGAGCTCGTTCCAACGAGGGGTCATAACCTATGTTTTTGAGACAAAAATTGAAAAAAATAGTGAAAATTAATTGGCGATTTTTGAGAATAGCGCTGGCCGGTTTGGGCCGTTACGTTGGGTAAAGGGTTAATGTCAATTGGTTCACGACAACAACTCACTAAAGTTGACATCAATTCAATGAAGGTAGGAGATTCCGCCATCAGTGCAAGTAATAGTGTACGTAATCTTGGTGCCTTCTTCGACTCTACCATGTCTATGGACAGACATGTTACAAATATGTGCAATAAGGCTTTCAGAGGTCTATACAAAGGTAAACAGATAAGACAGTTCCTCACCAAAGACTCAGCAAAAACCCTAGTTCATGCTTCTTCAACTTCACATTTGTTCAACCTTCCACAATATCAGTACTCTCGCCTGCCGATGGTACTAAATGCATCAACCCGAGTGATATGTAGGGTATCACTATCTCAACACATCACTCCTGTTCTGAGGGATATGCACTGGCTGTCAGTTAAGTACAGAATAATTTTCAAAACTTTATTATTAGTTTTTAAGACACAAAACATGTCACCAGCCTACTTAGAAGAACTCCTTAATACCCAGAACGTTTGTCAATACAACCTGAGGTCCGATGATAAAATGCTGCTACATGTTCCAAAACATAGGTGTGAGACGTTTGGAGATAGGGCATTCTCATTTGCTGGCCCTCACTTGTGGAATAACTTACCAGAACACCTAAAAAGACTGTCAAATGTCAACCTTTTCAAGAAAGATCTCAAAACATACCTGTTTCAAAAAGCCTATAAGTGATGTTCTGGACTGTAAGATACTGTATATATTCCGTTTGTATATTTGCACGAGCTCAGTAGTATGGACATCGCCTTAGAATATGGTTCTATATCTTCTGAACTATAATTTTGGCGCTATATAAATGTGTATGGTATTATTATTGATATTAATTGTGACCACTAAATACGAGGACGAACATAAATAAGGGAAAAATGAATCGACCCATAGTACGTGAGGAGTGGTTTGTAACTAAATCATCAGTGGAGTGGAGTTATCACCCAAAGTATCAATTTCAAATTCTGTACATATGGACAAAAACACAAGCAATGTTTCAGTCAATCGGACCTCCGGGTTCAACCCCAAGGTCCATTGGCTGGAATTTTGCTTGGGCTTATTATGCTTTGCAATAAATTTGCAATTATTGCTTGGGTGGAATCTCCACTCTACGGGTGATTTAGCGACAATACACTCTCCATTCACCGTATGTCGTCAGACCTGTGGATCAGTCTCTAAAATGTCCAATTGCCGTTAAACCTTTCAACCTCGAGTTTCGGTGCGGTGGAAATTTATTTCTAACAAAGTAGCGTATCGGTTTGTAGACAGTTTCAGTAATAATTTGATCGTACAGCCCAGTCGGGTGATGTTGGGTTGTAGGATGATGGTGCTATAAAGGCAATCGAACATTTAGCTTGAAAATAGGTGACATGTTATTTTTGATGATGCCTGCTATCTAAAAAATGTTATAATTGTTCATTTTTTGATGTTCAAATCTGCGAAGCTTTATTAATGAAGACGGATGGATGGCAAATATGTGACAAATTATTATTTTGTTTAGATTTTTGACGAAATCGAAAAAACTTTTCACAAACATGTATCAATGATAACTTTCCATCACTAAAATAGCACCTTAAAGTATTACTCACACTTGCCACTCAATGTATTCATTTTGTCGCCTCATCGTAGACTGGGGAGCGCGGTGGCGTCGCGGTGACCGGTTCTCGTCAGATCAGCGAAGTTAAGCAACGTCGAGTGCGGTTAATAGTTGGATGGGTGACCATTTCAGCGACTGATCCGTGCTCCCGCGTTGTGTCCTTGGGCAAGGCACTTAACCCCGATTGACTACATGTGGACACGATGACGCTGTGTACTAAGGCGTACTGCACGTCGATGGGGCGCATGTCTTCAACCAATCTTACCCTGCCGGTGCCGCGGTGCAGAGTTCAGAGTTACGATGTTGGAGAGCTGACAGTTGCTCGTCGTTTGCTCGGCGGTTCTCTCCGGGTTCTCCGGAGTTATGACCCTGGCTGTTAATGTGTTGTTAAACCCTAATAAATAAATAAATAAATACATCGTAGATTACCAAATTTTCCTCCATGATAAAATGTATGCAGAGGTGTTAAAATGGTTAATTTAGCAAGAACATATCTTTATATCTTCAGCAAAGCTGTGTATGTATGGTCATCATTTTTCCATTCATCATCAGTTCTTTCACACCTTGCACTCCGCAGTGTCAACACTGATCTAATGGAGCTTTCGTTTGAAATGCAACAGACACTGTTAAATCTGAAGTCTGCTCTTGCCACCACTTGGAGTATCCAAGTGCGCAAGGTCAAAATTCTCTTAGCAGTGATTTTTGCAACAGAAACAGAACCGGCGTCCTTACGAGCTCCACAAGCCCGTTCCGATGAGCGGTCACATGATATGGTTTTTGTTAACTGTTTTTTTTAAATCTATTTTTTTCCGCTGCTTTATTTGTAATTTACGTTGGCGGATGCACCGATTCATTTGGCGAAAGGTTAAAGGCTGTAGAACAGACAATTCAGGCGAATGATTTTTTGGTCGAATCATAAGATTAAAGATTGAGGTCACCTCTTTCTGCTAATTCCCATGAAATTGTTCTTTTCGAGCATGTTTTGAGACAAGTCGAATTAATAACTGGTGATCATTTTCCACGCACAAAGATCTTGCATATGGTATTCTGATTAAGGTGCTATATAAGTAATGGGAAATTTAGCTTGAAAATATGTGACGTGTTATTTTCGAGGTATCTGAAACAATATATAATGATTTTTAATATTTTGGTGTTCAAAAATGCGAAGCATTGTTCATAAATACGGATAAACAGCAAAAAAGTGACAAATTATTATTTTGTTCAGATTTGTTGACGACATCGAAAAAAACTATCATCTATTTCCGAGCTGACTTTCCATCCTTTTAATTCTGATTATTTGAAATCTTTGTGCTTCATGAAATCGCTGACTGGCATGCTGACATCTAATGTTCTTACAACACCCTTGTGACTTCGATAATCACGAACTTGGAACACACAAATGTAACGATCTGATGCCTGTACCTTACTAACATGCACACAGAGGCAAGAACTGTGACAAAATATTACATTGACATTGCATAAATGGTTAATACTTCGTACACGTTGTTTTATTTAAATTAAACAGTTTAGGAAATATAAAGAATCATTATTATTTTTATCGTTATTTTTGTGTTTTCAAAATGCATAGCGTCATTTTGAATGTGATTCCGAAATTATGTACAAGCCATGAATAAGCTGGTGTCAGAATACTCAGAATACAATGGAGGTGGAACGAAAATGAAGTGGAGCCGGAGTCACGAATCCAACCAAATCATCTCAAAAGTTTACCCCCCCCCCCCCAAATCATCTCAAATGTTTAACCCCCCGAGAGACGGTTTTTCGGTCTGACAACATTATACGCCATAATTTCATTAAATAGGATAGCTGCTAAGTGGATGTGTGCGATAGAGCAATCAATATTTTCAACGTGCAGCCTGAAGGCTGCACATTGAAAATATTAATTGGTCTACCCTTAAATAAAGAATATAGACTCTTCTTATTGCTGCTATTGAACTGGCGTGGAATATACCACCAGGGTTCAAAGGTGTGAGAAAAAATGTCTGGATCTTATCTTAACATGAAGTTACATTATGCCAATATAGGTAACAACTTCATGAGAGATAAACTGAAGACTTCAAGGCATATTATTTTATTTTAATAAATGTTATTTGCCCAGGGTGGGATGAAGATGGGGAGAGTGGGCAGTTTCTTCTGATTCTAGTGGTCGATTTGTACCACTGGTGTCGATGTTAGCTTATCGATGCGAGTCGCGAAGAATAAATCGATTCTTTAGTGCATCAAGATGTCGTCTGCAATACTTTAGCTTTGGCATTGCAGACGACACCGTGATGAACTGAAGGGTCACCATCTTGGTATGAACCAATATGACATATTAAGACTCCTTCCCGACTAAGTTGTTCTTATTACTTCCTAAAGAGTACCAAGTGAAAATTATTTGTAGTTACCTACTGAGCAACTAATCCAATTGCAGGAACCCATGTTTCAAGCGACTAACATCAATTTTCCATCAAAGATCATACAATGTCTATTTTTTCAGCCAAGTGACGCCTGCGCGTGGTATTTTCTCTACTACAGTTAAAACTAGAAGTGCTGTCACAAACTGTGCGCTTATCTAGGCTTAATTGCGCGTAGGAATTGCGCGCAATTGCCATATCGAATGGTATCCAAAGCACGACAGGTTCTCCTGGTTTCTCATAGCAAACACAGGCAATATTTCTGTCAATGGACCTCCGGCTTACTCGGAGGTCCATTGGCTGAAACATTGCTTGTGCACACGCCATATGTACAGAATTTGATATCCTTTCTTCGGCCATGCCGCAACGATTAACGCACAGATCGACGTGCTATTTGTGTGCATTTCATGACAGGACTTCTCGTTTTAACTTTATGTATTTTTACGAAATTGAATATAGACAAAATATTTGTTTTTCCACAACACAACCCCCAACAAACTCTGCAACTAGCAGTTCTTTTGTCATTGTTTTTAGAAGCAGCTTAACGGCTCTTGATTGATACAATATGTGTTGTTGTGCAAGCGATGCCATGTAATGTAACTCGCAATCAAGTAATGTTTATCCGCGAGTTAGCCCTTTACCTAACGAATCGGTCACATATGTCCGCGTAATTTGCAAACTGAGTAGTTGAAAAGACTTACTGAAACAGTACAATAAAACCATATCATGTATTCTCTCATTGTATCGAGCTTCGAAATACCAGTAATAATTATTTTTATCTTACAATCAACATGTATTCTGTGTGTATTAACTCCGCAACTGTCGTGTATCCGACCCCCTGATACAGATGTTTGTATGAGGTAGTCGGATACAAGCACGTTCCTTTCGCGTGAGTTCCATTTTTTTTTGTTCATCCGTACGAATAAATAGTTCGTTATATATTCGTCTACATTCTTGACTTATCCCCAATATATTGTAAGATAAAATGATTATTACCGTTATGTGGATGTACAAAATATGCATCCGAGTCTCGCTCCGTGTTCTAAGGGTAGATCACGACTCGTCTTCGACTCGTCGTGATCTGCCCTTAGAACCCGGAGCTCGACTCGGATACATATTTTGTACACCCACATAATGGTAATAATCCCTATGTATAAAAAATTAACATAACGTAAAAAAGGTTTTCTCGGACAATTCCTCATTGAAGTTGGGGGAGGGGCCATTGTTGTTCCAAGAGAGATCTAAATCACTGTTGTTGAGGGGACGAATCGTGAAAGACGAAGAAAGGGCGTGCCAAAGGTGTAACTTAGGGGCAGCGGAGACACTGGAACATTTCATTTTACAGCGCCCCAATTCTTTGCCTCGTCAAACAAGACTCCTTGTGAGACTAATGCAAAATGGGATGTAAACATGAAGAATAAGTGGGTGAGGAATGACATGAGGGAAAGAGTGGATTTTATAAATACGAGAGGTGGGGGGTAGTTCGAGAAAGAAGCAAAATGGGGGAATTATGAAACAGTTTTTAACTGATTGCTGGAAGATCAGTAGGGAGAGTGGGGGGCAATAACCGGGCGGGGAGCAGGGTCAATGTAGGCCTCCATGTCGGAGGACCTCGACAAATCAGAGGAAGCTCAAAGAATTATTACTACACACTAAAAACTAAAGTGTTAAACCTGACACTTTCAAGGTGTTAAACCCATTCTAACTCTTAGGGTTTGATTTTAACACTCAAAGAGCAATGCTTTAAGCACTTAGACATTACAATCGTCAGGCATCTGAAACTTGAATGGATGGCACTTCCCTTGTGTCTAGCATTGGTGGTTCTTCCAGAATCGTCCATAATTTAATTTGCGCTTGGTGGGTGCATGATTAAAAGGACACAGCGCAGATGACGCGGATCAGGCTCGAGAGTTCGAGCCTGATCCGCGTCATCTGCGTTGTTTCCTTTTAAGTGTCGCGACATTACACTTGTCAAGTGGTATTATTGTAACACCTGTCAAGTTTTGGGTTATCTACACTTGAACAAAGTGCTAGTTCAGCACTTAGTAAGTGTTAAATACAGCACTTCAAGAGTAGTTTTTAACACTTTAGTTTTTAGCGTGTATTAAATTCAGTGTTCTCGCATTTCCTTTTCAACATGTCACATTCTCCAGTGAAAATCGGCCAGGACTTTTCAACGGCTTCTCTGTCCGTTTTGTGTGATCCAAGTTCTTGTACATAGTTGTGTTACGACGACGAGTGAGATACGTCTGTCCCACCCATGTATATCACATGGGACATACGTTTCTTAGTAAGTAAGTAATGCAGGTAGCATTTGCCTCACCCGAGACCCACATCTCTCCCACCACCAAGGTACTGAGCATATATAAAGTCGTGTGAGGCAGCGGGGAGAGATATGCCTGTCTCACCCCACCACGTGACAGCTATCTCACCCCCACCCACGTGACCAACCTATTTTGGCTTATCAGCATATTTAATGAGCGCAGGTCTATTCAATCACCGCACGTTCTTCTGTAAACAAACAACATGTTGTCACGTTTCAGAAATATTTGCAGACGAACGTTTGTCGAAGAAAATAGAAATAAAAACACAGACCGCAAAACCAAAAGTCATTTGACTCTTTTAGATGAATTTTTGGATGAACGACATTCTGAGTGGAGCGAGTTACACGAAATTCGCTTCGAAAAGTTATGCGAATACATTGCGGAATTCATAATATGACGTCATCGGAATGTGTCAATGCTCATTTCAATACAAATCTTTAACCCCTGTATTGCCAGCGTTGGGATTTAATTTTGTCGTATATACCTGTGGTAAATACAGAATATTTGTGAGCTCTTTCCGATCAACAAATAATTTTTTTCAGAAATGGACAACGAAATTGTTCGATATAACTGCACGTGCCCCTAAATTACCTTTGATGACTGTTTCGGTGGAGGGGGAAGGGGGGGGGGGGGAGAAAAATTATCCCTGATGGGAGTGGGTGTGAGATGAGGAAATCTCACCTCGGGACAAGTTATTTGGTCTAGACACTCGGCAAGCCTCGTGTCTGGCCCAAATATGTTGCCCTCGGGTGAGATTTCCCCATCTCACACCCTCACCCATCCGTGATAATAATAATCTCAGTTTGATTGAGTCTGGTCTTCTTATGACGACAGTAACATGTCGTCATCCAGTTCTATATGTTAAGTCTCTATACATAGGGTGGTCAACGTCAAAATTTCATTAACCCTTTACCCAATATACAGGATATCAAAATTTATTATTTTTATTATAGTTTTCAAAACTTTTCAAAAACGTTCAACAAAAACATATGATGTGACCCATCATGGGAACGTTCCAATGACGGTCACATGGTGATATTTTATTGAGATTTTTTGAAAAATATGTTTTTTGTACATTAGGCGGTTGGAGACTGCAGGTTCGTTAGATAGAGAGTTAATCAGTATGAATATCATTTTAATGAGTATATTTGGGTGCTCTTTGAATCTATCACCAGTAAAGTATGTAAGAAGACAATTTCTCGATAATGTTCAGTTTGCCGCAGATTCGCTTTGAAAATAATAAAGTGTCCCCTGAGGGAGCGAAGTGGCTCAGTGGTTATAGCATTGAACTTCAAACGAGAGGTCCCAGTTCGATCCCCGTCAGGAGCAGCTGCCTTGTGTCCTTGGGCAAGGCATTTAATCCCGATTGCCCTCGTGGGGACATGGTGGTCAGGGTACTAAGGTGAAATGCACATCGATGGTGCACCTGTCCTCAACCAATGCTAACCCTGCTTGTGTGGAGTTTGTACGTTGGGGAGTCTGACAGTTGCTCGCCGTTGCTCGGTAGTTCGCTCCGTGTACTCCTGCTTCTTCCACCCGTAAAACTGTTAGACACGAGGTGACCTTGTCTGTCCAAAGTGTCGCTAAACTACAATAAATAAATAAATAAAATCTCTCCCATGGGACAAGATATTTCAGCCTGATACAAGGCTCGCCCCGTGTCTACCTCCAATCGCTTGTACCGAGGGTGAAATTTCTCCATCCCCACACCCTAAACCAGTTGTGGATAAAACTCGCAACCTCACGCCCACGTGACTACATCTGGTATCCCTGACTTTCGATAAAGTTTTCTCTCCTGAAAGTATTAGACGAGCGAGGATAGTCCAATTAAGAATCATGCAACATCCATGACATCAGCAGAAAGCGAAGTTTCCTTTTGTTATTTTCAATACACAAAAAACAATGGGCAGCTCTCGGAGCTGTCCGTTGTTTTCGTTTATTAACAGTTACAATAGGAAAATTGGCTTTTTATGGCAATCTAATTAGAGGCATCAAAGTAACTGTACACTTTGGATCTTTGTTTAGCGAATGTGTTTTTACAGTAATTTGCAAGGTTTTATTCTTCCAAGGAAAAAAAAATGTACATTTTACCACTAGAGTAAACGACAAAGTTGGTGTCGATCGAGAAAAATCAAAAGTGAGAACACGCAAGACGGATGCCTTTCTTTCGATTTTTTGACTGATATGATTTTTGTCGGACTTCTTTTATCGAAAGACGCCTTTGATTTGTCGAAAGAATTACGGCTGACCAGCTTCCAGAGTAAAATCATACCACAGCAGTCTATAGCGATTTTTTTTGACGTTCGATTAAAATCGATAGACAACAGACATTCGATAGAGTACAGTCGCCGTGGACTGGTCGTAATTCACGCGTGGGCAGTGATGTCCACCCATGCTTTTACCAGGTAGTAAAAATCATCATTAGCAAAATTTTAATTAATGAAGCACCGGGTACAACCAGGTGCTTCATTCATTAAATTTTTGCTGATTATTCCAGTTCACGGCGGCGGAACTATAAAAGACTGTCAGGGCAAAGCCAGCCTAAATATAGGGGCAAGGGGCCTCATATTCAAAGATATTGTAAGTTCAAAATATATTCCGCATCAAGGCGAAAAACCCACGTGAATTTCACTTCTCTGTAAAGCTGGACATAGAAAAAACACACGTGGTGTATATCCAGCTTTAGCGCAGGGACCCAGGGGAGAAACGGTATGTTAGATAAGGTCTAATCATCTCGTTTAATTTATACAGTAGTCGGAGTCTTACGAGACGTAATCGGTTGATGTCAAGATGTCGTCACGGTAAATTGAGAAACGAGATTCTAAAAGATAGAAATGTCGTGTCATCATAAGTTATAACAATCATGGCAAGAACGAATCGGTTTTCTAGACAAGTGAAGTCAGCGTTAAGTCACGCATGAGATAACTTGTATTGATTCTGCCTCGATACACGTCATCTCCCACCGTTTTGACAGGTGGACAGATGAGCGTCGGTCCACCTGACAGTTTAGGGTAAACAGTATATATACCTGGAAGAGCAGAGCATTAGACACACACTTGGGGTCACACACGCGTTGGTGAAGTCCAGGACAGGCGGACTCCGTTTCCTGGCATAAGGGTACCTTCGATCACAGGACCCTGAAACGGCTGGAATCGCCAGAGAGGGCATTCCATGATTGATTTAGCTTAAAGTTGATAGGCGGCTACGGGGCCGAATTCGTGAGAAGGAACACCCCAGGTGGAACGTTAAAGTTTAGATTGTCGAGTAGCAGGTATCGTCCTGCAATAGTCAGAAGTGTAGGTTAATTGTATTGTGCGTATTAACCCTTTGAAGCGTCAGCCTGATTGCGTTCTGAGTAGTTTATTTTGCTGTCGGAACATCGTAATACCGACTGGAGATCGGTGTGAGTGACAATTTCGCCCTAGCACAAAAAAGGACATCTGTGAATCGTGAATTCAACCAGGAACGGTGGATATTTCAATAGGACTTTCACGGAGGACTTTCAAAAGGCACATAAGGTATGAGTAGACAATATCTGAGCCAAATCAGAAGTACGGTGGTTTATAGATGACGAACATTGCTGGTCGGAACCCTCCGACAGCCAGAGGTACAGTTACGCGCAGACGTTGACATTTGAGCCTAAGCGGGTGAAGCTCTTATGGCGAGCTCACAGTAATAACATTTCAGATTTGTGAAGCTCTTATGGCGAGCTCACGGTAGTAACATTTCCAGTGTGTAGACTATAGTGCCAGTACAGGGCTATAGAATGACTATATGATTTTTTAGAATTATTTAACCGTAGTGACCCATTTTCTGTGAAAAGAATTGAATTGTTGATTGTTGAAATATTGAAACGGATTTATTTTTATGTGTAAATAAAAGAATCGTTGTTACTTTAAATCATTCTTTCCATTATACAGCCTGAAGTGATTAGGAATCACACCTAACGGAAATCGAACCTATTTCAGGACAATTTGGCAGAGAAGGAATCACGGCGTCGGTCTAACTCAGCTCTCTGCGCCGAGTTCGCGACACTTGGATTCCGACCCTCCACGTTGGTCTAATTTTCCCGCAACTTCATCAGCGGGACTAAATAACCCCACGTCAGCCCAGGCCTTACGGGGCCTTAGGTGTTCCCTGACATTGATTGGCGAGGCTACCAGGATATTTCTAAAAAGGTAAAAAATGGCTATATGGAAATTTTGTTTTATTTTAACGGCGGTTCTGTTTAGGTTTTGACGCGTTCGGTCAGTTGATGCCGTTCAAGGGTTTAATATCGCAATACAGTAGTCCCCAAAAGGATACTTAATAGCCACTATAACTGCGGTAGGTTTCAGAATATTTGGTGCGTTTAATTACGTTAAATTACAGAGGTAAATTAGGATCAATTGCCATATTTTTTTTTTCTTTCTTTCTTTTCCTTCTTCATTCTTTCTGACGAGTGTTGAAGATAGAAAGAAAAAATCAAAATGGATGTTGTTACACCCCTCGCCCAACTGGTATCATTAGGCAAGGAAATGGGCCTTGAGGGAGCTGAACTTCTGAAGTTCGTTAAAGATGAGCAGAAACGTGAGGCCAAGGAGATTGCCTTACGTAATGAGGCAAAAGAGCGGGAGATTCAGTTAGAAAGGGAGAGAGAGAATGAGACGAGAGAGAGGGAAGCCCAATTAGCAAGGGAGGCAAGGGAGGCAGAACGGGAGCTCGAACAACAGAGGCACGAGAGAGAATTAGAGCTCCTCAGAGCAAGGGCCGATGTGGAGAATGAAAGTCGGCGCTCAGGGGATGGGAGTGCAGGGGTAGCAATTCATGCCCCACGCCCCCATCTCGCTCATTTCAATGAAAACACAGATGACTTGGACTCGTACTTGGAGAGGTTCGAGCGTTTTGCCTCCAGTCAAATGTGGCCAGAAGACACATGGGCTATGTGCTTGAGCCCTTTGTTGTCAGGTAAAGCCCTCGAGGCTTATACCAGTATGCCTCCTGCACTTCTTAATGACTACAGTGAGCTGAAGAATGCCATCCTTCGGAGATACCAGCTCACTGAAGAAGGATTCCGGACCAAGTTCCGAGAGATTAAGCAGGAGAAGGGAGAAACAGTGCCTCAGTATTTTGCCCGGGCTAGGCGGTACTTTGACCGCTGGACTGATCTCGCAGAAGTGAATGAGTCGTATGGAGCCCTGCGAGATCTATTTCTCCGGGAGCAGTTTTTAACTACATGCTCCAAGGAGTTGGGCCTGTTCATCAAGGAAAGGGGTCCGCCCACCTATGATGAGATGGCAACTGTGGCAGAACGCTACATCGAGGCCCACGGTGGGAGTGTAAACGCACCCAAATCGGCTAGGGGTGGGGCAAACGGGTTGGCAATGGCACCCGTCAGGCAACACCACCCCGACCCTCCTGCGTCGCAGACCAGCCGGAAGGGGAGCGCTCCCAAGGACACCACTTGTTTTATCTGCAACAAGCGGGGCCATATTGCCAGGGACTGCTGGCAGAAGCAGGTAAGGACCACTGGGAACATTAGACCACCTCAGCAGGGGGTCGGGAACGCAGCACCAAGGGGTTGGAAGCAAGGTGACCGCGTAGATCCAGGGCCCAGTAGACAGACGGCAGCGTTCTGTCAAACTATCGGTCCAGAACACAGTCCCCTCCGGGAATGTATACAAGAGGGAGAATTAAGGCTGGAAGGCGGGAAGGTTGTCCCGATAATAAGTGGCATGTGTGAGAGGCTCACAACTTCGCAGGAGAAGGTTGATATGCCAGTGTACCCAGGGTATGTGGGACAAAGGGAGATCCGTCTGCTCCGGGATTCTGGGTGCTCCTCTGCAGCGGTTAGAAGGCAACTGGTTGACGACAAGCAATTGTTGGGGCGTGACCATTTGTGTATTTTGATAGATGGGACCGTTAGAAGGTTCCCCATCGCGAGGATAACTGTGGATACCCCATTTTATTGTGGCGAATTGGAAGCCATGTGCATTGAATCACCTGTGTATGACCTGGTCATAGGTAATATCCCAGGGGTGAGGGCAAGCCCTGATGAGTTATGGTCCAGGGACAGGGGGCCAAGTGAAGGCCCAACGAGTAAGGAAGGGAAGGTTCCCAGGGGGAACCAATCCGATGGTCCGGGGGATGGCCCCTACACGACGAAATGTCGGGAAGTTTCAGGAGGGACGACTCCTGTCCAATTAGGGAGAAGGGGCCGCAGGCGGTCCAGGCGAAACGCCAAACAGCGAGGGAACCCAATGGGATCATTGGGGAAAGACCCTCAAGCAAATTTATGTGGGGGAGTTGAGCGCCCCAAGAAGTCAGTGTCACCCGTGTGGAGAGGGGAGGCCAGACCCACGCAAATGGCTGGGCAAACTTCCCCAGAATTGAGAGGGCACGGGTCAACACAAGTTGAGTATGTTAAAGTGGATGGGACCGCTAAGGTGGGCGCCCAGGGGACCGAGAAAAGGGTCCACAAATCAAAGGAGAAGCATCCTAGGTGGCGGAGACCACGTAGAGAGTGCCGGGGGCGCACAGCGCCCAATGTGCGCAAGAAGTCGTCGCAATGGACCGGAGGGTCGACGGCACAAGGGCCAAGGACGGCCCGTGTCGTTCGAACGACGGTAATCGCCGGGACGAGTGAGCCTGGGGGATATAGCGCCAAGGGAAGCTCTTGGGAATGCGACAACGACATGGTATGGGGACCCTGGTGGAATACCCGTAGAAACGACGGGGCGAGAAGTAGAGGTGTGTCAAGGGTTACCCAAGGGGATACTGGGAACCGGGCCCCTACCAATGGTCGGTGGTTATAAAGAAGCAATAGTTGGGTGGCTGCGGGCCTGGTGTCTGGGACGGGGGGTCCAGTCGCAAATATTTTTGTTGGTGAGGTGATGGGCTTCGTAAACTCGGTGTTAAGGCCCGGAGGAATTTTCTTATTTTAGTATTATTATTGCTCTGACTGCTGACTAGAGTTGGTTGTGAGTGCGAATGTGAGATACACTGCCCTGTCTGTCGCGTGTGCGTGGACGGGGAGCATGTGTGTCGAGTTTTGTAAGTATGGGGTGCACAAACCCGGTGTTAAGGCCCGGGGAAACCGCGCTTGTTTTTATTGACGAGAGTTTGTTGTGAGTGTGAGGCACACTAACCCCGTCTGTAGCAAAGGCGCGGTCGGGAAATCTGCGTGTTGAATGTGTGAGTGTGTGAGGCACAATTTTAATCCCCCGGTTGAGCTTTGCGAGGGTGAGGCTCAACATAATGCAGGGGTCGTTTGCCCCTTCACAAGTCATAGGGGAATGAGAGGCGAAGTTACACTCCGTTGGAATTAACCCATCTGACGCAAAGGCGCGGACGGTGTTACTCGTCGGAGTGAGTGCCAAGTGAACTGTTTGCAAAATGGGCGAACGTGTATAAAAATGTGTATGTTTGGGTGTAAATATATAGTATTACAGAGAGAGAGAGTGCTGCAAATCTAAGAATAAGGCTACTCTCCATATGTAAACCCGCAAGACGGGAGCATGTGGTAGCGTGTGTGTCGTGGGAATCGACATGGCCGACGCATGAGCCCGGTCATGACCCCCCACGACCACTAGGGTACAGTTTTGTAGTCTTGAACATGATGGTAGATTGTAAAAGGGGGTGAGAGGCGAGCGTGCGTGGCTTTGCCCCTTGCGTTTTAAGAGATACACAGGGTGTTTCTCTCGGGAAGGGAGTTGTCAGGGCAAAGCCAGCCTAAATATAGGGGCAAGGGGCCTCATATTCAAAGATATTGTAAGTTCAAAATATATTCCGCATCAAGGCGAAAAACCCACGTGAATTTCACTTCTCTGTAAAGCTGGACATAGAAAAAACACACGTGGTGTATATCCAGCTTTAGCGCAGGGACCCAGGGGAGAAACGGTATGTTAGATAAGGTCTAATCATCTCGTTTAATTTATACAGTAGTCGGAGTCTTACGAGACGTAATCGGTTGATGTCAAGATGTCGTCACGGTAAATTGAGAAACGAGATTCTAAAAGATAGAAATGTCGTGTCATCATAAGTTATAACAATCATGGCAAGAACGAATCGGTTTTCTAGACAAGTGAAGTCAGCGTTAAGTCACGCATGAGATAACTTGTATTGATTCTGCCTCGATACACGTCATCTCCCACCGTTTTGACAGGTGGACAGATGAGCGTCGGTCCACCTGACAGTTTAGGGTAAAAAGTATATATACCTGGAAGAGCAGAGCATTAGACACACACTTGGGGTCACACACGCGTTGGTGAAGTCCAGGACAGGCGGACTCCGTTTCCTGGCATAAGGGTACCTTCGATCACAGGACCCTGAAACGGCTGGAATCGCCAGAGAGGGCATTCCATGATTGATTTAGCTTAAAGTTGATAGGCGGCTACGGGGCCGAATTCGTGAGAAGGAACACCCCAGGTGGAACGTTAAAGTTTAGATTGTCGAGTAGCAGGTATCGTCCTGCAATAGTCAGAAGTGTAGGTTAATTGTATTGTGCGTATTAACCCTTTGAAGCGTCAGCCTGATTGCGTTCTGAGTAGTTTATTTTGCTGTCGGAACATCGTAATACCGACTGGAGATCGGTGTGAGTGACAATTTCGCCCTAGCACAAAAAGGGACATCTGTGAATCGTGAATTCAACCAGGAACGGTGGATATTTCAATAGGACTTTCACGGAGGACTTTCAAAAGGCACATAAGGTATGAGTAGACAATATCTGAGCCAAATCAGAAGTACGGTGGTTTATAGATGACGAACATTGCTGGTCGGAACCCTCCGACAGCCAGAGGTACAGTTACGCGCAGACGTTGACATTTGAGCCTAAGCGGGTGAAGCTCTTATGGCGAGCTCACAGTAATAACATTTCAGATTTGTGAAGCTCTTATGGCGAGCTCACGGTAGTAACATTTCCAGTGTGTAGACTATAGTGCCAGTACAGGGCTATAGAATGACTATATGATTTTTTAGAATTATTTAACCGTAGTGACCCATTTTCTGTGAAAAGAATTGAATTGTTGATTGTTGAAATATTGAAACGGATTTATTTTTATGTGTAAATAAAAGAATCGTTGTTACTTTAAATCATTCTTTCCATTATACAGCCTGAAGTGATTAGGAATCACACCTAACGGAAATCGAACCTATTTCAGGACAATTTGGCAGAGAAGGAATCACGGCGTCGGTCTAACTCAGCTCTCTGCGCCGAGTTCGCGACACTTGGATTCCGACCCTCCACGTTGGTCTAATTTTCCCGCAACTTCATCAGCGGGACTAAATAACCCCACGTCAGCCCAGGCCTTACGGGGCCTTAGGTGTTCCCTGACAAAGACGTGCGGTAAAAATCTATTGTGAGAACACAGCTTTATACACCGAAGGAATGATTCAGATGTTGAAGTAATGAGAAAAATGTCTAGATGCAACACGACAAGATCTCCTGGTGTTGATGGGTACAGTACTTGTGATCACAAATGTGGTATTTCTTGCGGTCAGATCGTGATTCCATCGCGAAACACTTTCGCCAGTGAGTCAAGATTTCCTTTATAAAATACCGTGAAACCAAGACCGCATGAAGAAAAAACATCTGAAATTAGACAGGATGGATAAGGCAGGAGAGGAAGCTAATTTTTAATTATGCAAAAGAGAATGAATATTCAGAAGTGAGGCTGAAGCAGGGGAGTAGCTTTATCATGGAAAGGGTACACTAGGATTGCAATAGAAACTGGCGAGCAGGAATTAGGACCAAGAGCTCTTTAGACGGGGTTATATATATAACAAAGATCCGCAAGCTCTTCGGGAGTTCTTAGATGGATCGTTTGGGTGGGTCATTACTGTTTAAAGTGAGATCCAAGTTACTGCAGTCGAAGGGGGAGAATCTAGAAAGGCAAGGAAAGAGCGTGCCAAATGTGTAACTTAGGAGTAAGCGAGACCCTGGAACATTTCATTTTGGGATTCCCCAATTACTGGCATAGTAGAACAAGGCTCCATGGGAAAGGAATGGAAAAATGGGATGAAAACATGAAGGATAAGTGGACGAGGAATTACATGAGGGAAGGGGTCAATTTTATAGTTGGGGGATCGAGAAAGCGTCAATATGGGGGGTTATGAAACAGAGTTTGACTGGGAGATTAGGAGGGAGAGTGGGCGAGGAGTAACCCGTCGAGGGACAGGGTTAATGTAGGCCTCCTCATTAGAGGACCGTGACAAAAAGCGGAGTGTCAAAGAATTATTATTATTAAATTCAGTGTTCTCGCATTTCTTTTTCAATATTTGATATCCTCAAGTGTTGCGGGGAGAAAAGCGGCCTGGACATTTTAAACGGTTTCTCTGTCCGTTTTTTTTGTGTGATCCTAGTACGGTTCTAGGCGGTATGTTGTGTTACGCCGACGAGTGAGTTACGCCTGTTCCAGACAGGTATTTCACATGGGACAAACGTTTCTCGGTTTGTGGGAAATGCAAATCACATTTGCCTCATCCTGGTGTCCCACCTGAGACTCATATTTATTACACGCCTATTCTGTGTAATCCCCATCTACAGAAATACTAAACCATGCCGAAAATGAAAATCTGTTCCCCACATATGTGCAGAACGGAAATCGTTGACGGACTATTTTTAGATAGAAGCAACATTTCACTGGAATTTTCTCCAAATCGTGAAAAACGACCAAGTTGTCCGAAACCAGGTGTCCAAGTGCTGTTTCGAACGCGATATTTCCAGTTTAAAATAGTCACATTAGGATTGTTTTGGCATTGTACTGATGATTTATCGACATATTCATGCTAACATTTAACAGTTCGTACGTTAACAATGTAGCACGCTTGAAATCATGATTGAATAGGAGTCAAAACATCTGTATGTACCTGTGATTACTTCGCTCCCTTCTTGACTTTAGGCTTGACATTGTCCGATCTTGCCTTATCACGAAGCGATGGATGCTTCTTACTGAAGTGTACCCAGATGTGAGTCATGTGACGTGTAGTCACTGTAAATATGAGTGTATTACCGATGTCATTTGGAATCACGCGCCACGCGTGATTCCAAATGACATTGGTAATGCACTGGAATTTCCATATCAATGACGTGTGTTTGCGGTTCGCGTCCAATTCCTCGCATTGGTTTGACAATTTAGTTAGTATTAAATGTACGAATGTACGTATACCGAGACATTTATTAATAAGTTTTTTTTCATATTCGATTTTTATATTCGAAACTTTATTGTCGACTCGAATTTGTTGATCGACTCGACGACTTCAACTCGAGCAATCGAATATTTGCAGGGAACTACCCTATTGGGGAGATCTCATGGGGGATCTCGTATGTGATCCCTCAAAAAGGGACGTTTTACCCCTCTCAAACTATTATTGTTTTTTAAAACTTTTCAATAAACTTCGAAAAAAACATATCATGTAACCACTCATTCGATCGAGCTTGACGAGCTTGTTCCAATAGGGGGTGGGGGTGGGGGGTGGGGTGGGGGTGGGGGTGGGTGGGGGTTATGGTCACATGATGTGATTTTGTTGACATATTATAAAAAAAATCCAAACGCTTAGTTTGTTCTTTACGCGGGCGGATACTTTCAATTCGTTAGGTGAGGATTTAATCAGTGTGAATATCATTTTAATGATTACATTTGCGTGATCTGTGACATTTATCACCAGTAAAGTATGTAAGAAGACAACTTGTTTCTCGTTTTGTTTGCTTCTTGACGTGTAAATTGTCTTCGATTCTTAGCTACCATTGACAGTGAGACTATTAGTTTATCGGAAGGATATAATTTATTAAACTTCTGGAAACCATTAAAGAGAGGTAGTTTCATATTCGTACTTAAAAACCCCTAACCCTGTTAAAAAGGTAAAGTAATTAATAAATATCCGATGATCAACTTGCCCATTACTCAGTACGCCTGGTGGTTAAATAAAGTTAAAACTGGATGCTCTCTCATGTGTGCTATGGAGATAGTAAGTCTATCAAATTATGTACATATGCCGTATGCACAAGCAATGTTTCAGCCAATGGACTTCCGGGTTTTACCCGGAAGTCCATCGGCTGAAACATTGTTTGTACTGCTCGCTATCAGTGATCAGGAGAATCTGTCGTTTTTAATGCCATTCGATAGAAAAGTTTCGCGCAATTCACATAGATCGCAACGGCACTTCCACTTTTAACTGTAGACAAAGAGTGGCGTCCATTGTATGTTCGAACCAAAAACGTCAACCAACTTTGTTAAACTTTGCATTTCAAAAATGGTTTATGGCTCCTGATTGGACAATGATGTTTCATACGTTAGGTTGTGGAGGCAACAAAAGAAAAATGTATATTCTAGAATGTTTCTTACGAATCCCGTCTGCTAGACGTGTTAGGTAAACGGTAGGGCTACCAGAAGCTTCGAAACTCGAGCGGAGTCGATTTGAAATCGTGCCGATGATTCGATTCGTTCCCATTCGTTCATTTTCGAATCTTCGAGATAATCTCAAAATCGTACAAAGCCTCCCTTCTTGAACACTCCCTCACAATAATATAATATTAGTTACACAGCTTGTTGGTGGCCTAATATGGTATATATGATGTCAGTTAATTCCATATTGGACTCGAGCGAAGCTAGAGTCCAATATGGAATTAACTGACACCATATATACCATATTAGGCCACCAACAAACTGTGTAACGAATATATCTTACCGACTGCTGCATCGATGCACAGAACTAATAACAACAGCGATCAAAATTAAATGAGAGAATTCTCACAATGTGTTCACGTGTCTCTGCCTTGTCACAATTTATGGGAGAGTGTCCTATAAATTGTAACAGGGCAAATTCATACATACCAAACATTTTCATTTCGAAGGTAACATGACACACATCCACAGAATAGGAAGCCTTTTAAGTTGCCTGACCTGCACTTCAGACCAAATATGGGCTTCCAACACTCAATCTTTCAACTTGAAGCGCTTATCGACTGCCGCCATTTTGAATAATCAATGAACAAAGGGGAGATTACCCATAGCTGTCAGCGTATATCGATGTTGACAGGCTGTATATGGTTTGATATGCAGTCTGCATGTGGCGTCTTTGAACCAATGGAATTCCCAGATACTTGTAGGAGGTAAGATATTAATTGATAATAGAAGAGTGCAAAAACGTTCCACTTGGAAACTACTTTGCTTCCCTTCTAGAATTGCCGCTATGACATAAATGTTTCTGTATTCAACTGGTGATGTACAAACCGGAACTGTTTTCCCAGCACCGTTTATACTAGTTCCTGTTCCGTGGAGTCATTAGTTATGCTTCGAAAAGTTTCCAAATTTCGTTGTACAGTTATCGATCGTCTGTCGCGTAGTGTAAACATGAAAACATCCAATGCAAAATAAAGTCGGTTCACAAAAATTTAGTTAACCAAAAATGAGATAATATTAAAAAGCAGTCATTTCCAACCATAACATTAACCCAGTCCCGTGGTCGTCTCGTCTGTGGATCGCCGTAATCTAAATTAGTCAACTTTATTTCGGTAAATCTTCGGATATCCTGACATGCTTCGAACTTCATTTAAAAAAGTTCTCCCAGCTGTTTTGCAAATCTGCCCAAATTTGTACTTCTCTTTTTCCTATCAGGAACAACCACCAAATGGTTAGGCGTGAATGGACACCAGACGAAGAGAAACAGCGATACGAATTTCAACAAATAGAAAAGATAACGAATGTAATTTAGACTGGTTCCCAAAAGATTGTTTGGAATTTTTATCGATCAATTTGATCAGTACAGCTACAAACAAACCAAACGGACTCTTCATCTTTGGGTTTAAACATCGGAATTAAAATTTATTTATTTTACTAAGTTTTAATGCATGGGATTTGTAATAAACACAGAACGCGATGTGTGTTTGAATCGGTTGGTGTTTTGCATAACTCGCTAGAATGGCGTAGTCATATATCGCGAAAGCCCACTACTGTCGCGAAATATGACTACGCCATTCCAACGAGTTATGTAAAACATCCACCGGTCCAAATAGACATCGCGTTCTGTCTAATTATTTTATTTTTATTCGTTTTTCTTCCCCCAAAACAAGTCGTATTCCTTCTCGCAGTCGCCGAGAATGGTATTCTACTCCAAGCATTATATTCCCCTCTCAGCGATGACGAACTAATTTTTTTTTATTGTTTACAAGTCGGTTGAGTTGAATAAGTTATAAAGGGTTGATTTGGGAAAACAAATAAGGAGAAAATAAAATAAATACAAATATCCACTGCTTGGATTCGAGAACGATTTTATCCACTCGTGGTCTTCGTGGACATTATTATCCCTGATGGGTACGGGTGTGGGATGGGAAAATCTCACCCGAGGGAAAGATATTTGGGCCAGACACGAGGCTTGCCGAGTGTCTGGACCAAATATCTTGTCCCGAGGGTGAGAGTTTCCCATCCCACACCCGTACCAATCACGGATTATTTTTCTCCCCCCACCATACAGCGGTTACGTTAGCCAGAGGTAATCTGCGGTCACGTGCTGATATAATCAACTCATTTGGTATTCGTTGTTTTGAAAAACTAATGACACCATCGGAAAGAGCATGCAAAAGTTATGTATATACCAAAGGTATATACCACGAAATCAATTAGGAACGGTGGCATATTGGGATCTAAAGAGTTTTAGAGCATCAAACTTTGAGCACACGGCATTCTGATGACGTCAATATGAATTAGTTTGTAGCAAAAAACTGATACGATATACATAACGTCATAATAACGTTATAAATGTATAACGTCACGTGGGTGGGGTGGGATACATCTGTCTCTCCCTGCTATCTCACCCTGGACAGACATATGTTACACATGCAGTGTGTGTGTGGGGGGGGGGGGGGGGGGGGGATATATACAATAAAATGAGAAAATCCATTCTGTGGTTGTGTTTGAATTCTCATAACAATTGATCACTTTAACCTGGTAGAGTTACGGAACAATAGATTTTCTTCTGACATGTCTTACCATAATGATTGATTGATTGATTTCTTTATTTTTCAGTATACATGACACAAATAGAGGTGATACATACAGTAGTAAAGAGTGTTTTAAGGATACAAAAAATATGTAGATTAACACTACTCAAGCATGACAATATCAATGTATACTGCAGGGGGGACAATATAGCCAGATTGGCTGTCTACCTATTGTCTCCCAAGCTATGCATTACGCAACCTTAAACCAGCCTGTTTTACAAGTATGAGTTTTTACCTAACGTGACCTACTCTCGTGCATAAAGAACAGGGAAACAATTGGATAAGATGAGATAGGATGACCCAGCAGTCAACTGAAACAATGACACACCTCCTGGTACAAGTACTTTTTTTTATTAAAATACACACTAGGAAGAAACTACTGCAGAGACCAAGAGGTGCACGTGGGGTGATCCAGACCAGTGCTAGGAATATGTTGGATACTAATTTAGAAGATCAAACAATTGCATTAGAAGTAATGTATTCTTAATTCAGGCTTCTCATAGCGTATGTGGGCGCCTATACACAAACATACGTATAATGTTCTGTGGAGGGCAAACAGCAAGCATCAATTCAGATGAGGAGGTCAGCAATCATCCAAGGTGCAAGTCCCTTCGAGCCTCAATATTCAGTTTGCTGCACTTTGAAAACGTTGTACATCGAACAGCAATAGAATAGCAAGATCAATTTTGAGAGTGGGATTGATAACGTAGAAGATAAAAAAGGGCCTAGTCTTGTTGCTTGGTTACCAACGATTATTATATTAGATATAATTTCTATGCTCAGTTGATATGACTTCAAATTCGGTTGATATGACGCCGATCGAGGTCGATATCAACCACGCTAGACATGCCCCCCTTTGATGCGTTACTAGGCGCAACCAATTTGTTTACATCGACATCGTCCACACTTATTCGTTGAACACAATCAGTGAAATTGGCGTTAACAGATTTAACCCTTTACCTAACATGAAAAGCAGACGACACTTGCAAAAAAAAATTCTTGAATAACTAATTATTTTCATTTGTTGTCTCTAAAACATAGGTTATGACCCCTCATTGGGACGAGCTCGACGAGCTCGTTCCAAAGAGGGGTCATGACCTATGTTTCTGAGACACAAAATGAAATGAAAAAAATAATGAAAATTAATTGGCGATTTTTGAGAATGGCGCTGGCTGGTTTTGGCCGTTACGTTGGGTTAATGGAGTAGTTCGAATGTAAAGGTGAGTTTTTGTATGGCGAGGAACTAATGTTGGCAATAAGTAAGGATAAGGTGGATGAAGCGAAGAAAGAAGAGAAAAAAATTCAATGCAAACTAAGGTTTAGAGTCGAAAGGGGAGACTGGTCGAAGTGGGAGGATAGAAAGTTCAACTCACATAAGCTTCGGTTTGTTTGTTGCTGGATCCGCTTTCCAATTTCTATGCGTATTTATGTTTGCTCAGCATATAGCCTTGTCATCATAATGTTTCATAGTTTGGGAAATAAAATGTTGTTTTAACCACATATTGCAGTTAACCAAACGTCGCGGCATCCACAATGGGGAAGCTGAGACGTTCGGATAGCTGAACCAGGAGAAGAAGAAACTTCGGACGTTGTGATAAGAAGGAGAAACAAGAATTCCGTAAGTAACCTGTAACAGATCTGATAAGTATTGTAATTATTTATGTTGGTTTAATAAATAAAGAGGTTATTACTTGGTTAGTTTCATATCGGCAAATATATCAACCCTCAGTAACTTCACATCAGCCATCAACCTTCGATCTCAGGTTGATAGGAAGTTACCTCGGACTGATATCTTGGCCGATATGAAACTTAAAAACCTCGAAGTTCCACACCACAAGTCTGCGTTGTATAAATTATATACATCATGCCTGCCTAGAAACTCCATTCATGCCAAGTTTCTCACCAAAGTCCTGCTCAGAAACGTGACGTTTTACACCACAAGCCTGCGTTTTTCGCAGTAAACTGTGTATTTCCTGCCACCTTTGACACTTCGTAGGGCGAAAAACATATCAAGAAATTTACCAGACATTCTACCAAATAGATTGTTCTGCTCACCAAAGTTTCCAGTTTGTACTAATCCTATAAAGTAATGTACAAACAATGCATTGCTGCCAATAGGCAAGCCAAACAAAGACATCTGGTCTCCACACCCCAAACTATAAGGTGTGAATAACATTAGTGAGTGCTAAACCAACCAGGGGCCAGTACTGTAAAACATTTACAATTGTATTTTCTGATTCAGATTCAGATTCTGTATTCTTCTTATAAACCACACTACAATGGTACATAAGGTGAAAAAACTTATACAAAAAATAAAAAATATGTTTTGGAAGCAAAAAATGAAAAATTTTAGTTATACGAGGATGTTTTTTCCAAGTGCCGTCTGCAACTCAAGTTAGGGGATGGGTTAAAAAGTCATACGAAGTGACTAATTTGTGCGTGTGTGTGTCATATGATAAACAGAATATGAAATGAGTGTTTTTCTCATATAATATGTATGAAACTCGTCCGAATTTTCCGTTTGGGCTCGCCAGAGGCTCGCCAAAACGGAAAATTCTTAGACTCGTTTCATAAATATTATATGAGAAAAACACTCATTCCATATCCTCTATATATCGCTCAAAGTCCAACCTGCAGCTCTATTCAAACTTTATAGAGTCAAAATACCAAACGAATTTTTGCTGATTGGCCCCCAGAACAAACTGACTGATATCAAAACGCACCATATTATCCTCTCGATCCAATAACGATTGACTCAGACTTACTCAAAATACCTGCAGTCTTAAGAGATTTGTTTATTGTATAATACCGTATAGGTTGAAACTGGTTATACATTGCGGATTAAATTCCGTACTACCAATGGGCTTCGGGTCAAACAATTTACATACAGAAACAGATACAAATTTCAATGTGCAAAAATTGTGTCTCCACCACTCGGAAATTGACGCATTCCCTAAAGAAATGCGGTCCTTTCACAATCAGTCAAATGAAACAGACAATCATTGAAAACAACAGAAACCAAGTGCTACATTAAAATCAGCTCTTTTATCACGAGTCTGAAGCGCCACAAGCTGACAAAGGACACAAATCATTACTCGCATGCTTTCAGTGCAAGGACAATATATTTTGCTTGTCGACAGTTATTTATTTAGACAATGGGCTGAGCCAAATGATTAGAATGTGCATACCTCCAACAATGCAGCATGCACATATAACGATAAGCCCTTTAGTACGGTCATATTTCATATTGCATGCTGGAAACTGATACAATTTTATACGATAAACATTGTACCGACGAAATAACAGTTCTGCATGCATTTATTGGGAACGTTAACAGTACCTACGTCGTTTCATCCAAATCAACCAGTAAAGCATACGTATTCAATAATGTAGCATTCATTAACAGATGAATCTTAGAGCGAATGATACAGTTGAAGCTAGAAGTGCTGTGACTGTATTGTGAACCAGTTTGAAGTAATAGCGCGTTGAGTAAGTGAACTTCTATCCCTATCAACTGCACCATTAGCATAATTCAATTACTGACGAAAAACAGCATTCCTACCTCTCTACAATTCTATACTAGTAAACAGAGATCATTAACATCACTCCTGACATCTACCGCGATGCACGTACAAGTAATGGCGTTAATACATATTCAAATTCGACTCCTATACAGGATGAAGAGTGTGGATTACTATTTAATCGCAGCGCTATATATTCTAAACCCGAAAGTATTTATAATTGTTCATAACAGCACACGAGACACTTACAAACATTCATCACATGGACCATCGGGTGCAACCCGGTGGTCCATGTGATGGAAGTTTGCAAGTGCTTCTTGAGTTTTTTTCTCAGAAATTGTAAATGAACACTTTGTGAAAAATCTATCTGACAGCGATTTAGTAGTAATCTTCCACATACTGTAGGCTGAATATTTTCTTTCTGTTTGATCGGTTCAGTTCGTGATTTCACTACCGACCTCGCTAATGGCGTATTATTTTGCATTGCACAGTGCAAACGCTCCTGGGTATTTCCGACTACTTCGTTTTTCTGCAGCCAAGAACGCATTAACTAACGATCATTTTCTGCGCTAATTGTGACAGGACGTCTAGTTTCAAATGTAAGGATGGATCAAGGAAAACGGGTAGCTTAACCATTCACCATTGGTCTTCCATTTACGTATGTCAAATACCGACACGACGTCACAAACAAGACATATTACACGTCGTATAATATGGGCTGCATCCACTTAGTGGAAAATATACACATCAATGCAGTGGCAACTCGAAATCCACAAACCACGTATCGTATCAACTGGGTAACATTTGCATCCATTGACAGATGATCCTAAGAGCGAGGGCTAGGGGTGGACGAGGAAACGGGTAGCTACGCCATTCACTCTTGGTCTTCCATCAGTGCCATCAACTATTAGAATGCCAAAGCTGATACGATGTCACATAAGAACATTTACATGTCGAGTAATATGGGCTTCATCATCTTAATGAAAAAACATATGCGCCCGTGCAGTAATTACTTGAAATTCACAAGCAACGCATCGTATCATTTGAGTAACAGGGGTTTATCATTATTGTAAAGCACACGCGCAGGTTATGGCTCTTTCATCGTCAACCGACAATCAATTTTATCAAGGTAGCCGATAAGTTCGAACTCACCTACCGTATCACCAACGTCAGTCTGGATTACTCAAATGTCTTCAAACCAATACACTTTAATAACAAAAGTGACTTACCCCGATTATGGAATGAAGCTACCAGCAAATACATAACAAACATGACGAATCACGATTTGACACACTATGAAAAACTGTAAAAGGCAAAGTGTTAAAATAAATACCTGCACCCATCGATCCAAGAACGAGTGATTTCGACCATGAGATCCGATCCCCATGCAATAGAACCATACTTGTGGACTCATGGTTTTCACAATGAGTTCAACGGCACTACTTTCGGCACTAGTCAGGGCGTTGGAAGGCCCCTGGAGTGGGTTATTGTCCCTGTGTGACACAATTCCGTAATTGCCAAAAACAAACACAAAACCAGTTGTGCGAGTTCATCGAAAGACGCGAAATTAAACTGATCCCTCCCAACGATTTATAACCGATAACAATGAGGTAGACACAATTCTTGTTAACCCTCCCAATCCCACCCAAAGGAAACATAGAATGCGATACTCGGTTTGGGTATACTATTACCAAATAACTCTGGATTGGAAACATCCACACGTCCTATAAATACAACTATAAAAACGGACTGCATCCGATTTGAATATCAAATACTACTCAACAATATTCTGTAATTTCCAAAATAATCACAGAAGAAACAATGCTCCACAAGGCGGAGTCCACCTGTCTGTACATGTTTGTCTCATCACACATGACAAACATCCAATCCTTAACCCTTTACCCAACGAATTGGCCCGCGTAATATGCAAATTCAGCAGCTGAAAAATATACAGAGTAATTGGAAAACTAGCCCTGTGCGGAGCATACCTATGGGAATGATCTAATCCACAATTGTGCAAAATATAACTTTGACAAAATTGTCCGTGCTCCGAATAACTTCCACGGGCCACTCTGGTGATTGCTCCACCTTTCATATTTTTATCTTACCATATCAGTGTGCAGCTGTTTAATGCACATTATGAATGATTGTTCTGAGATGGCGATCAATTAGATAAGTTTTGCTTTACCGATACGTTTTTAGGAGAATTTTATTATACGCTAAACGATAGAGTATCGAAGAAATTGTGGAAAGATAAAAATCGTATCCCTCACTGTGAAGATACAGAAATTTTCACTTTCACGGTATCAATCAAAATGGCGGCTTTCAAAGCATCACTTCAAGGTGAATACGAGTCAAATTACCACTGAAGATGATCAATTTGTTCAATTTGATCGTCTCCAGTGGTAATTTGACTCGTGTTCACCTTCAAAGGACGTACCAAACCAACAACTTATATTACGGACTTTCAGGACATGTTTGGGCTTGAAACCCGCCAGTTGAAGCAGATTGCAAGAGGCTATCTGTTCAGAGTATCCATCAAATCACTTCCGCGTTTCAATGATACAATGCGCTGTTTACTTTCATGTATCAATTCAAGGTTGGAACTAGTGGAATTATCAGACTCTTATGAAAAGCGTATACTAAAAAGATAAATCTAGTGTTTTTGAGTGGATACCGAAAATTAGCACACTTGTGACCGAGAGAAATGGGTACTTTCGCTCGCGCAAGCGCTCGCGAAAAATAAACATTTGTCTGTCACTCATGAGATAATTTTCGGTATCCACCCAAAAACACTAGATATCCTCTATTTATCTGGGGTAGATATGTTTGTGTGTTTTGGGGGGATTAACTACACTTTCATCAATCGGGGATGCATTGCGTTGGACAGTTTTTCCGGGTGGAGTACTAAGAGAGAACTGCTGAGCGAACGCCGTAGCTGTCAGGCTCTCCAACTTATTAGACCTAGCAAGCAGAGTTCGCAGCTGGTGAAGACATGCGCACCCTCGACGAACAGTACGCCTTAGCACACAGTACCGCCGTGTCTCCACGTGGAGGTTAGTCACCCGGATTGCCTTAATGTAGTTTCCAGTGTGTACATATAGATTTCTTAACAAATTCAGATTAAGTTACTCTGTAGTTGTGTTAGTGGGTGAGAAAGCGGTCAATGCACTTCGCCGCATTTCTGACATTGTTCATCATTGGAAGAAGATATTTACAAAAAAGTTAGCTCCCCTCAATATTCTAAAGTTGTCAGTAAATTTCAAAGTAGGGGTATGGAAATTTATATAAAAATTGATAAAAATTATAAAAGTTGTATCATCGCGCATCATTCCACAAACTTCAAGCATTTTCCTGTAGACTAGTATTACAATAGACAAGTTAGCTCTTTACAATTTGTTTCCTCTCAGTTTGAAGGTTTGACTATTGTTTTCTGTTTAAACTCATTTAAAAATAAGAAAATGGTGCTTTCACCATCCTTCGTTGTTCTCTAACTGTTTTTTTGTGTTCAATACATCAACAGTGTGCACATGTCCTTTAACCCTTTACCCAACGAATCGCCCGCATCCGCCCGCGTAATATGCAAATTTAGCAGTTGAAAAAATAGTATTTTTCAAAAAATTTCAACAAAACCATATCATGTGACCCCTCGTTGGAACGAGCTCGTTGAGCTCGTTCCAACGAGTTATCGCATGATGTGGTTAAAAAATGATATTTAAAATAATAAATTTTGATCTGCGTTGGGTAAAGGGTTAATATAAAAGTATAGGAGGTGAGATTCGCTAATTGTTTTTCCTCCAATGAAGACTGTAAAAACTTGCAAATTATTGTAAAAACACATTCTCAAAACAAAGAGTCAAAGTGGACAGTCGCTTAGTTGCTTCTAAGTAGATTGCCATGTAAAACCAAGTTTCTTTTTGGGACTTTTAATATACGAAAACAACAGACAGCTTTCGTTTTTTAAAGATAACAAAAGGAAACTTCGCTTTATTTTCTACTGATATCATATGTGATTTCTCAACAATTAGATGCTTCTCCATTGGACCTTCCTCGCCCGCCTAAAAAAATAAGTGGAGATAACTTTATCGAATGTCGATTTTCATGATGAGGTAAGTCAGGGGTGTATTTATTTATTTATTGGTGTTTAAGGTCACATATTTATGCACAATGGCTAATCAGGACCGTGACAGTTTTACGGGTGGAGGAAGCCGGAGTACCCGGTGAGAACTACCGAGCAACGGCGAGCAACTGTCAGCTCCCCAACATACTAACTCCACACAAGCAGGGTTAGCATTGTTTGAAGACAAGTGCACCATCGACGTGCAGTACGCCTCAGTACACAACGCCACCGTGTCCCCACGCGGGCAGTGGAGATGAAATGTCTTGCCCAAGGACACAACGCGGTTGCCGCAGGTGGGATTCGACCCGAGGACCTCTCGGCTTGCAGCCTGCACCTCTGCCTACTGAGCCAACGCGCTCCCGTCAGGGATGTATGAAAGTTTGAACCATTGTAAAGTGCACATTTGGCCTGAAGTGTTCTCTGTATTTAGTCCAAGAGAACATCAGAGTTAGTAATTCCAAGAAGTATTCACTGTACTTACCAGAAAGACGAGTGGATTAGACGGCGGAATTGCAAGCACAAGTTCAACTACGTAATTGGCTGACAGTGAGCGGAACTTATGTAACCAAAAGCAGTTTTCGTTTATTAGGATATCAACCGTAAAATTCTAAGAGTAATCACAATTACGTACTCATCTTTTCTCCCGAAACAGCAAATACTTGTTCGCGTTTCAAGCCTCAGAATGGCGTGGAACTAATTTCGCGCTATGCAGTAGATTCCTGTTTTGATGGGGAAAAAGATTTGATTTTGTCAGACTGGAGTTTTCAAGCTGCCGTTGTAATTTCTGCTGTCGAGACTGATGTGTATTTTGACAAAAGACGAACATAAACTGTTAGTATACCGTATTCTGTTAACCGAAAGATAGTCCTCAACGGACTCTGTTTTCGAGTAGCACATGACAGATGTCGTGAATTACTTACTGATGTTGTCGCCTCTTAAAAGCCGCCCTCTCGAAACTGCAGACCAGGAGCCAATACAATAAACTTTTGCAATTGTATTTTCTAGAAATGTATTTTCTACATATTAATATAAGTGATTAAAATGAAACAATAGCATTTTAAAAGATACGGCAATTTGCCAACTGGCAAATTGCCACATCTTTGAAAATGCTAATGGTTCATTTCGCTGTTTTAACTTAGCAGTAAAAATAGAGCTTTTGTCTGGTATTTTAATCGAAGTGATCTGATGACCAATAGCGAGTGCGGGGGCTAAGGCAGAGATGCAGGCTGCAAGCCGAGAGGGCCTAGGTGTGAATCCCACCTGTGGTAACCGCGTTGTACCCGTGGGCAAAACACTTAATCCCAATTGCTCGTATTAGCGCAGGTTGGCGTTGTGTACTAAGGCACATTGCACGTCGATGGCGCACTTGTCTTCAACCAATGCTAACCCTGCTTGCATGGAGGAGTTGGGGAGTCTTGACAGTTGCTCAGCGGTTCCTCGGGGAACTCCGGCTTCCTCCATCCATAAAACTGTCCGACTTGAGGTAACCCTGGTTGTCTAAAGTGCCGTTTAACCCAATAACTGAATACACAAATAGATGAACAATAACAACAGTTGATAAATTGCCGAGTGTTTGGGCGGGATCATTCAACCATGATGGCTTCCCGAGCCCAAAACTCGAAAAACTTTAGTTCAGACTATAGGTCATATTTGTGAAGGGATTTCATTGTAACTTAGTAGAATGACTCGGTATAAGTCGAGATGAGGACATCCCCTTCTACTTAAGGTCATAACTAGAAAACAAAGTTCTAGAAAAATCAATTATAAAAGTTTAATAGTACTGGTCCCCGTGTAGTTCAATTGTAAACATCACACGCGGTATTTAACGACCAAAGGATTGAGGTTGAATATAAACAAGTTAACATGCACATGAAAAATGCCTTAAGTTTTAGATAAAAGTACTATTCGTTCAACGATGTACACGATAGGGCTGTCACGATTTTTTAATTTAGGAATCGATTAATCGTCGCAAATAATCGATAATAATCGATTAATCGTACCTAGACCCCCCCCCCCCCCCCCCTCCCTCTCCTTGAAGTCGTTACAAATGAAGTTGAAGTCAGTTGACCTATCTCAAGTAAACAACGAAGACGATCTTCTTTTAGGTACATTCAAAGCTTTGATGTTCTGAACTTTTGAACCGTCAGTGTAATAATCAAGACCGGTCGTCAGTTGCGAACTTTGCAAGTTCGCAATTGCCGACCGGTCTTGATTATTACACTGACGGTTCAAAAGTTCAGAACATCAAAGCTTTGAATGCACCGAAAAGACAAATGCTTCTAACGGCTTCTTGGAGTTTAACGTCGACGTTCTTGACCGTTTAATTTTAGAAACAATAGTTTTTTCATCAATTTTTTTTTAATTATTAAACGTCTAAAAGGGGGTAAAATTTACCGATTCTTCGACAACGAAAAATACTAATCGATTTCGGCGTGACCGATCGACAATCGATTAATCGTGACAGTCCTAGTACGCGAAAATAACTTCGCATTTTCTATCCACACTCTGGAAGTATTGGTCGTTAACTCTTATTAGAAATTCAATCAGAGGTCACGCGCTATAGTCAGGGGTGTCCCGGAGATGACCTATTGTGGAAGGGGCGTGTAAACTCAATTTATGCCACAAATGGACGTTCATTCAAACAATAAAAGTCTTGGGTAAATTTTTGCTTTATTCACCTTGTAGCAGCTGCTAGTAGGGTGATAAATTTTCCCTGTAGTTTTAACACTGAAAGAATTTATTCCAAAAGTAGAGACGTACCTGTTGACCGCTGACCTCTACCGCATTCGTGTTGTCATGACCTGTTTTTCGTTTGTGGGAGGCATAATGAACTGACGTTTATCAAACGTTGACCGTCGCTGAAATGTTTAGTTTTAGAATATATCACACATTTCAACTCTGTCTAACAATAAAACAAACAACAATTAACAAAGAAAACACAAAGTAAATCAAGTGAAACCAAGCGTTGAAAAGCATACAAGTTCGATTGTGAAAGGCGGGGTCATGATGAGTGATGTTTCATTTTCCAAATTAGGAAAATGTAAATAAACAAATGCACGTGTCGTCTGATTTGTTTATAAAATTCAAGTTGAATCGACAACAAAAAAAGACAACAATAAACAACGAAAATGAAAAGATAAACATTGTTCATTTAATATAGTATTTTTGCAACTTACATCAAGTTTGCAGGGGAATAATGTTTAGACAGAAATGTATCACTGCGCCTTGTTTATTTTTGGTAGTTTTGCTTGTCGATCGAATAAACCTTTTTTCGAAACTGCCATCATGTCTTTTAATCTATGCAAGGTCACAGGTCACGAGGTGTAAACATTTCAAGACAACATGTTGTTAGCAATAGGAGAAGAGAGTGTGTGAAGTACTTCCGACCCATTACGTTCATTAGTGCAAAATCTAAAAACATTTAGCCAAGGTTAACATTTGTTTAAGGTAATGGCAATATTGTTTGAGAACTTTCATTATTTCGCATTGAGTTCCTGTCGATTTAAACAGTGTTTGAATGCACGCTGTGTCATGACTCTGTGGCCGTGGGTACTGTTTCAACAACTTTCGGGGATCTCCCAGGCCGGGGGAAATCCGCGCAACAGGTGTTTCCTTGTTGCCATTCAAAACAAGTCCTCACCTCCGTAAAAAGTCTTTAAATCTTCGATATCCCATAGTTTAAAGTCGTCTAGGGCTGACCCTTCCTTCAATTCGAACGTTGAAATTTAAACTTTATATTTCACAAAACTAGTAGACTTGGCTCTCACAGAACTCAATGCGACGAAGATGGAAATCGCTTTGTTTACACCTCGCGACCCGTGAACTTGCATAGATTAAAATCCAAGATGTCCGTTTCGAAAAAGGTTTATTGGACCAATGTGCGCCTCACTTCTCGCAGTATTTTGTAGCGAGTAACAGCACAATTTCACAGTGACAGCCCTGTAAATGATTTATGGGATAAACAAAATAAACGTATAGTGTTTTCAAGTAAACAAATTTATTCTAATCGTAGGATTAAGAATGAAACCGACTCGCCAGAGGTTCGTCGGTTTCATTTTCAACCCTACTCGTAGAATATTTTATTTTTACTTCAAAACACTATACGTTTATTCTATATTTGTCCTGAGTGCGTTGACTCACCACCCCCATCCCCCCCCCCCCCCACTATACGTGAAACATACGCGTGTCCCGGGTGAGACAGCAGGGTGGAATATTTCTATCCCACCCACCACACGTGACATACTCATTTGCATATTTTATTAGGTCGCCGGAACTATTTCATCATCATCTGCACAATTGAAAATAAACAAAATGGCTTCACAACTTCCCGCATGTAATCCACGTTCCATTCAAAATCAACAATATTAATTTGTTTCAACCCCAAGGCTCTCTGCAGATTTAATAATATCACTGCGCGAATTTATCGATCGATCAATAATCTCACAATGCCCTTTACATTAGAGTTTGACACGCGCAAATTCATTAACCCCTTAACGGGCAGTGTTAAAAATCAATTTTTTAGTATATACCTATGGTATATACCTAACCTTTGTACGATCTTTCCGATGAAATTGTTTGTTTTTCGAGAGGACTGCGACTTGATAAATTTGGGTATGTCAGCACGTGACCGCCACTTATCTACAATGACGTAATCCTCGTGTGTGGGGAGAAAAATCATCCTCGATGAGTCTGAAGGTGGGAATGGGGAAATCTCACCCTCGGGGCAAGATATTTGAAACAGACCCTCGGCAAGCCTCGGGTCTGGTTCAAATATCTTGCCCCTCCGGTGAGATTTTCCCATCCCACCTCCAGACTCATCGGGGATTATAATAGTCCCGACTAATAAAATATTCCATCATCAGGGTATGTCTCCGATGATGGTATGCTTTGATGTTGTAGTTGGGAGTGTAGTTAAAACCTCAAGTGTATTTGGAGATTTACTTGTGGATATCTGTGAGTATCATGCCCTTCCACCCTTTCGCTACGCCCCTGCCTATAGCTTAGAATATAAACCAAAGAAATCGTACAGTACAGTCGGCGTGGACTGGCACTGATGTCCGCGCATGCGTTTACCAGGTAATGAAAATCATCAGCATCAAAATTTTAATTAATGAATCACCAGGTTGTACCCGGTGCTTCATTAATTAAATTTTTGATGATCTTCCCTATAATTCGTGTTTGGAATCTAATATTATTTCGTCCGTGAAAATATTGCCCACCCATGGAAAGTGACCAGTCCTTGGTGACAGTACTGTATTCAGTGCTGGGATACTGGCTACACATAGTTCGTAAGGTGAAGGGTGAGTGGAAGCTTTTAGTGCTTGCCTGATGTATTTGTAGTTTACTCGAGTACATGTTGAATTTTGCAATGCTGGAATCTTACTGCAAAATGGCACGAATTCAATTACTCTAATTTAACAGATTTTATTCCCTTTCATCCAGAAACATGTAACCGGAGTAATTGATGCTTTGTGAATTATTTGGTTTTTCATTTGAACTTTATCTCTGACAAGATGAGTAATTCAGACTTTAATTAATTTTTGATCCGTTCGTGGTTTAGTGTCTTCGTTTTGGTATTTAGTAATTGCAAGTCGCGTCTTTTCCACGTCTTATAGCCACAATAAGATGGTACCAGTCTCTTTTTTATTTCACACTAATAATCCTGTTGTTACTAGCTTTCAATTTATTGACCTCTGGGGTCTCACCAACGGAGTAATTACAGTTAAAACTACAAGTCCTGTTATGAATTGCCCGCAAATAGCACGTCACTCTGTGCGTTGATCTGTGTGCTGTGACCCCAATGAGGCTATCAAATTTTGTGTATATGCCCTATGCACATGCCATTTTCAGCCATCGAACTTCCGGGTTTAAGCTAAAGTCCTTTGGCTGAATCATTGCATTTACTGGCTACCTGTAACCAAGAGAATCTGCCGTTATATGGATGTCATTAGATGGGGAAACTTAGCGCAAATCATGTGTGCGTAAGTATGTGAGGATAAGCGCATATTTGTGACGGGACTTCTAGTTTTAACTGTATATATTTCAGATTAAAGTGGACATGAGAAGTTTTATGGAGAATACAGAAATGGTTATTCACATACATGAATGCTTCCCAGTTTAATGGAGTTTGATACTGCATCCCATCACGTGACAGTGATGTGTAAAGTCGTTAACAGAAGAAAAAACAAATAAAAAGGAAAGAAGTTAAAAAAGGAGAGAAAAGTCAAACCTTGCCCCAAATACGTGGACTGGCCTTTATGTGGTCGCATTTCCAAACGCACTATGATCGAGGATTTTGTGAACATATTTTCGTCTGATGTTGGTTGTTATTTACGACATACTGGTTTCACACACCCCTGAATGGAGAGGAAGACAGACAATCTATGGATACACTGACACCCGTGTCTCTGTGGAGGGTTTGAAATGAACTGATCAGTACTTGTAACCACATGCAGTACGTGGAGAGTGTATTATCACTAAATCACACGCAGAGTGGAGATTCCACCCGAGTAATAATTGCAAATTTGTTGCAAAGCATAACCAGCACCAGCAAAGTTTCAGCCAATGGACCTCCGGGTTAAACCCGGAGGTCCATTGGCTGAAACATTGCTTGTGTTTTTTGTCAATATATACAAAATTTGAAAGTTATAGCTTGGGTGATAACTCCACTCCGCGGGTGATTTAGTTACAATCCACTCTCCACTTACTGTACAGTACTGTAATCACAAAGTGCACCGAGAATTTCAAACGGATCGTGACTGCGTCGCGATACAGACGAAATTATCTTTTCGCTATTCTCTCGGCATATCAGTTGCATCTCGTCCGCTCGAAAAGAAATACGAATCGAAGATATTTTCGTATGGTGTTCGTGATTCGGTCGTGATTTCGCAATATTTAACCCTTTGAACCCGAGAGGCCCCTTTTTCGGCCCAGGAACGTACGTCCTAATTTTATTAAGTAGGATGTATACTAAGTGATTGAGCGGGGGTAGACCAATCAATATTTTCGCCTTAGGGCTGCACGTTGAAAATATTAATTGATCTAACCCCAATAATGAATATGGACTCTTCCAATTGCTGCCATTGAACTAACATGGAAGATACCACTAGAGTTCAAAGGGTTAAGTCATTTAACAAAGTTGAAATGCCTTCTAGCGATCATTAGCTTGTTTTCGTTTCTTTGTGTTCAGACAGGAGCGCGGTGGATCAACAGTAGACTGTTGGGCTTCTATGCTGGAGGTCCCGAGTTCGATCCCTGTCCGGGATGATCCGCGTTTTGTCCCTGGGAACTTTATCCCGGTTGACTACATGGGGGCACGATGACGCCGTGTACTAAGGCGTACTGCACGTCGGTGGTGCACATGTCTTCAACCGCTGTAACCCTGCTTGAGTGGAGCTTGAACAGAGTTAGAATGTTGAGGAGCTGACAGTTGCTCGTCGATGCTCGGCGGTTCTCTCCGGGTACTCCGGCTTCCTCCACCCGTAAAACTATCACGGTCGCGATTAGCCATTGTGCATAATAAGTATGTGACCTTAAACACCAATAAACAATAATAATTAATATTTGTTCAGACATGGATTATTGTCGTCATACTTGGAAATTGGCAGACTTGTCTACGGTCCTGAATAGCAATGGCTGGGCAGTATTAGATTAAAAAATACTTTATATTATATCAAATAAATTACAGTTATGCATCCAAGAAAGCCCCTAGCATGTTTTTGGCAACGGCAGTTGAATGAAAATGAATGCACCACGTGATTTTCCAGTTCCGACACCATTTTATCTACACATATAGCAATACTATCGGAAGAATGGTTGTGGTTGTCCCAGTAACTCTTAATTCTTTTCTCTGAAGTGTTTGTTGTAGATGGGCAGTTTGGCTGGCAACATTTCCAATGAACAATGCTATTTCTTTGCCTCTTGATTCGGAACTTATGTCCTTGGTATACAAGATTTTGTCCTCCGCGTCTGTTGGGTATAAACTCTACTTGTACTTGTGAATTTGCCATTTTGGAATGCAATGGTTTGCGAGTTTCCGATATTTATTAGAACACTGCCTCGTGTTTACTTAGTAGTTTTCAAAGGAATAAAAGAAAGACAATAAAAACAATTAAATGGCCTGAGTGACTTGAAATAATGTCATTTCACTTAGCCGACAAACAGATTATATTGGTCCTAATTGTAATCTATATATCAAAAAGTCCATAATTCCCAGTATTTGGACAATTTTCGTCATTGGAAGAAATTTACAAGGAAGTTAGCTCCCCTAAATTTTCTAATGTTGTCGGTAAATTCAACACTAATGGTATGGGAAATTCATATAAAAAATTTAAATTTTTGTGGAATTTCGAAATGTTAGCTAAGTTTTATCAGCGATGTGTCATCATTTCACAAACATCAGGCATTTTCCTGCAGAGAAGTATGAACATACACCAGCTGTTTTTGACAATTTTTTTCTCAATCAGTTTGACCGTTTGGATAACATGAAAAACACACGACACTTACAAGAAAAATTATTGAATAACTATTTTTTTGTCTCAAAAACATAGGTTATGACCCCTCATTGGAACGAGCTCGTCGAGCTCGTTCCAAAGAGGGGTCATAACCTATGTTTTTGAGACGAAAAATTTAAAAATAATGAAAATTAATTGGCGATTTTTGTGAATAGAGCTGGCCGGTTTTTGCCGTTACGTTGGGTAAAGGGTTAAACGCTTGACTATTACTCTTTGTTTACACCCATTCAAAAAATAAGGAAACGTCACTTCCATCATCTCTTGATGCTCTGAGACATATTTTTCTGCTCGTTATATCAACAGTGTGAGCATCGTGGAATGTAATTCACACGCCATTCTTTCCATCAATACAAACGTCTAGTGGTGGGAGAGGTTTGCTAAGTTTTGCTTGGTAAGAAAAAAAAACCTTGCAAATGACTGTAAAAACACATTCTCTAAACCAAGAGTAGCATCAGGTATCTGCATTTCAAATGACAAAAGAGGTGCATAACTCCAAATAACCATAAATGTGTGTGAGGAGTTTTATAACCGTATCCCGTATAAATAGCGCGCAATTGGAATCATGTCTTTCAATTGAGGATGTAGCAAATAGGCTAAACTTCAAAGTGACGTCAAAATGCCGTTAAACTGAAAATAAAAAGACGCTATCTCCTAATATTTTGAGCTCTTCAACAGACTAACACTTCAAAAAATGTATCTGACGCATTTTAATTTTTGACCTTATGACCCCCCTCTGGCGTCACGACCACAACGGCTTGGAATTTCCCAGGACCGGACAACAATTTTAGAAACTCTTTTGTGGGAATTCTATTCCAAACTTTCGAAAGGCTAAGCTCAAAATGAATGTAAAATTGGCAGCGCTGGCATCAGGAGTCTCAGTTTGAAATAAAAAATATTATTACACGCTTGTTCTATCAAATCCCCATCTACAGCAACACAAAACCATGGGTAAAATGAAAATCTGTTCCGGACATATGTGCGGAACGAAAATCGTTGACGGACTATTTTTAAATAGAAACGAAGTTTCACCGGAATTTTCTAGAAATAGTGCACCACAATTACAGTTTGAATCGCTAGCCATAGCTAACTTAGATGTGAGTCTTCCATGGAAGACGTGTGTCGCCTGCACTATATTTTAATATCTCAGACAAAATTCTAAGTGGAAAAGGGGCATAACTCTGGAAAAAATACAGCAGATCAAAAAATAAAATAGGAGGTGCAAAATGCCATTATGTGATAAAGAATCACTGAAAGTTTCATCCAAGTCCATTCATAGGTTAAAGAGGAGTGGCGGATAAGAGAAAGTGTGACGCGGACGACGCGGACGACTTCGTCCGCGGACGACGCGGACGACGACGCAAGACGACAAAAGTAATCCCTATATGTCGCTACCCACTTCGTGGGGCGGCGACACAAAAATCGTCCCCTTACTCTGTGTGCCACCGCCGACACTGTTACGATTGAGACACTTGATGTCCAAAAATTCAAATGAGGATTGTATTTTGTAACCGGCGAAACATCTTGCGAAGAGAGCACTGTTTTTTTTTTTCGTTCTTGGTCTCCTCTGGTGGTTAACGTAATTTGTTGTGCGAAAAAAGAAATGACGCATTGGCTGCACCTCTTCATCTCTCATCGCCCAGTGCGATATGACACTTAAACCTTCGGGGGATCGCTGCAAATGACAATAAATCACTCAACACGAGTTCTTCTTTATGTGTAAACAGTGGCGTAAAAGTTGAAATGGAGAAATCAATTGTCGACAATCCGAACATAATCAGGATCACATACTCAATGACAAAAACAAACAGGTTATACCCCCGATGGTTATCTCAGTAATGCTGCCTGCCGATATCTTTATGAATTCCAGTGATAAAGAAAACATGCAAATGACAGCTGAAAACGAATGTCAATAGCTTTAATATTCTCTCCTTTGTACTGTCAATAAACGTGGGGTTGATGGAAAATAATAATAGCGTTATTGATCTGCACTGCTCACCTCTTTGACCCTTCTTGTCATGTTATATGAAACGGATTCTTTTTTTTTATTAAACACATGGCTGAGAATTTTCGTCATTGTAAGAGCGCTGCAGGAAAGTTAGCTACATTTAATACTTTCCAAAGTGTGATTTTCTGGGATTTCCGGGTTTGATTATAAACGATAACGTCACAAGTGAATTATGCAATCAACAATTGAGTCATGTATCCGTGCGCGCAAACGAAGACGCTTTGCCGTGGATGAAAAGGGGACTTTTTTTTGTTTTTTTTTAACCCTTTACCTAATATGAAAGCAGACGATACTTGCAAAAAACATTCTTGAATAGCTATTATTTTCATTTTTTTGTCTCACAAACATAGGTTATGACCTCTCATTGGAACGAGCTCGACGAACTCGTTCCAATGAGAGATTATAACCTATGTTTATGAGACAAAAAATGAAAACATAATGAAAATTAATTAGCGATGTTTGAGAATAGCGCTTGCCGTTACGTTAGGTAAAGGGTTAAATAATATAATTATCGCTAATAATGAAAAGTAATAAACAGAGTAATCGCTTGACTGGACTGGTTACGTGAAATAATTCATTCGAGGTGAGGGACTATATTGTAAAACACTCGTGCGCATTCCCTCGCCTCTCATGAATTATTTCACGTAGCCAGTCCTGTCAGGCGATTACTCTCTATTTAATTTTCTAAAATTATCAGTAAATTTAACATTAATGGTATAGGATCTTCATACAAAAATTGAAATTTCAAAATGTTACCGAAGTTGTATCATCGATGCGCCACGAGGCTGCACGTTGAAAATATTAATTTGTCTGTCCCCAGGTGTTTTCTTGTTTAATATCTACTTTATACGTAAAAACAGTAACGTTTTATCTTTTATCGTTATCGAAAACTCGCCGTCAATAAAAAATCTTTTATCGTTACTGCAGTAAGAATAAAAGTCACGTGATATCGCAAGAATACAACGTTCACGCCCATCTCATTTGCATGACGTACTATTTCATTCAACACTTTGAATAACTAATTATCGCTGCCGCGGATCGAAACAAATAAAACGGGGCGTATTTATCGAAATGTATTGAATAAAAAAGAAGGCCATTAATTAAACTTACTGAATTGTAAAAATAAAATTTGACGGAAAAGAGTAAAAATTAGTAACTTACACTTTTTCAAATGAGATTATTTCACCCTTCGAGACTTTAATTATCCTGACGTTCAAACGTCACTGGGAATTCAGTTTCTTCAACATTTTTCAAAATGTGACGTCAAACGTCGGAAAGTACAAATAACCAGATATTTCTCACATTAGTGATTATCTGGTTGAAGGCTAGATTATTTTTAGTGGTCTGCATTTGTTAATCAAAACTTGTTTTATTACGGGAGTGGGGGAGGTGGGGGTGTAGATAAAAGGGTTATATACACATGGTGTTTGTAAAAAAATTTTTATCGCGACTCGAGCGTTTTCGGGGGCTACGTAGCTACTCGTCGCTGCGCGACTCGTAGCTATATATGCCCCCGAAAACGCTCTCGTCGCGATAAAAGATTTTTTACAAACACCATGTGTATATAACCCATATTTATTACCTCTTTTGAGGGCGTTCCTAGCACATTAACAATGTTTTACCGGTCGTTGAAATCTCGTAATGCACACCAAGTAGAAGGCATGTGACGAGTCGGGCCGCTATTGATTATAACGGCCCAAGTCAATAACAGCCCAACACGTCTAAATATAGACAATGACGTCAAATCTCTCAGCCGATCAATAATATGTTTTTCTCAGATTTCCATTTGGATCGAAATTCAATTTGGATTTTTAATTTGAAACACAATTGTTTCCACTGTTTCCCTTTGTGTCACGGATAGATAACGTATCAAGTATAGGAAACGATACGCACTAAATAAGTAATGACATCTTTGATGAATAAACTCTTTGCCAAACGTTCGCATTTCAAAGATACATTTCATCATCTAACTTTCCAAATTTCGTCGTCGACTGATCAGACGATGGTCATGTTACCCGGTTTGTTTGCCAACAAATCAGACGATAGTTTTGCTGTTTTTTTTTCAATTCGAAAACGTCAAACTTCATTTATTTATTTTATTTCCCATATAATTTAAATGCAATGTACCCGTTGTACGAAAGCGGCAATAATAGAAATAACATGACTTTGTCGAGCATTACAGTGTATCAACGGCTCAACAGAAACCGTTAACAGCCCTGGAGCTTATTAGCGGTACGAGACGAAGTCTAGGGCCGCTAATAAACTCTTGGGCTGTTAACCATTTCTGTTGAGCCGTTAATATACTGCAATGCCCTTCAAAATCATGTTATTGTTATTGTAAAATAAAAATACAGAAGCTGGCTTTTTCAAGTCTTTTTCCAAATCATCTTGAACATTTGACTATTCTCCGTTAAAAACCCATATTCTAAACAGCGGGCCAATTTGGACTGTTACATGGTAACTCCCAATTAGCTTGCGATAAAAAGCCAAGTGTCTTTTTGTAATATTTAATAAATTTATTAAAAATTAGAAAAAAGTAAACTTCGCTGTATCTTCTATTGATACCATAGATGTTTTCTCAGCAACGACATGCTTCTTAATTGGGTCTTTCTCGCCCGTCTAATAATTTCAGGGGAGATAACATTTTCGATAGTCGATTTACATAAAGATGAAAGCTAGGGCTGAAGCGCCTCGAAATGGGACACTTGCCAAAAGTGTGTGATGCTAAGGATACCTACTGTTTTATGTATGCCCTGCGATTGTCTCACGGGTGACGGCGAGTTAATACACTACTCAAAGTTTGCTAAACACCAAGTATATCCAACAACCTGTTTTATGTTTTAGTTGAAATATTGTAATGAAAAATGTATATATTTTTTATTTAATTATATCTTTAATGATTTAAGTACAGAAATTAAGATTTTATTTGTGTTTGCCATTATTTTTTTAGATTTTGAATACGATAACCATGGAAAATGGATATAATTGGTAAAAGAGGAACTTTTTCAATTTGCCAAAAAGTTGACGGAGCGAACTGGTATGAGTTCAATATCGGGTATGAGACCCATTACTGTTAATTACAGCTTTACAACGCCTTCTCATGCTTCCAATCAGGTTACTGGTGGTCCTTTGTGGGATGTTGTTCCATTCTTGGACCAGCATGGCACCAAGATCAGGGGATCTTGCTGGCCAGTCCATACGCCCAATCCCCTCCCTCTGTCGGTACCCCCCGACAGCATGGGCAACATGAGGACGGGCATTATCGTCCATCACAATGAATCTGTCACCCACTGCACATGCATACAATCTGACGTGGACATCCCGGATCTCATCAATATTCCGCTGTGCAGTCAATGTACCATGTCCAAGGACACAGAGCGCGCTGTACGTCCATCCCCGCTGATGCCGCCCCAGACCATGATTCACCCTCCACCATAGCGGTCATGCCCAGCAATGTTGGCTGCATGGAATCACTCTCCTTGTCTTCTCCATACCCTAAACCGCCTATCTGTGTGGTCTAGACAGTACCTTGACTCGTCTGTAAAAACGACAGATCGCCAATCTTCTCTGGTCCATCCAACGTGGTCCATGGCCCATTGATATCGTGCCTGACGGTGGTTCTGGGACAGCGGAATGCGAATACATGGTCTTCTCGATCGGAGACTATCTCCGTGCAACCTTGCCCGGATACTCTGCGTCGAAACATTTACCCTGGGTGCATTCTGAAGGTCACTACGCAGCTGGGTTGCTGTGGCAAAACGGTTCCTACGGGCCTGAATGATCAAAAACCGGTCTTCAGCTGCAGATGTTGCCCTGTATCTGCCACCACCATGCCGTATTACTGGTGTGCCATACTGCCGAAATCTTGCTCAGTCTCTGGTGATTACCGTATGGTGCGCACCATGGGTTTCACCATCCTGACGATGGGTAGCCCCTTGCTCTACCATCCCTACAGTCTGCCATATTTCTGTTCAGACAAATGTCTTCTTACATTTGCATTTGCCATATTCAATCATTAAATCACAAGGGTTTGTGTTGAAATGAAGACTGAATACCCTACTTAAGTCATGTACATGTAAACAGTACAAGAAAACATCATGGAAATCAAGGGATACATGCTTTCCATGACTGTCACGAAACGTCTGCATGTCAAGAGAGCTTATGTAAACACTGGGGACCATCTCAATACATTCCTCAATCATATCCACGAAAAATATCGCAAATATGTCACAATCAAATTTCACAATGGTGTGTCAAATATTTGGTGCTTAGCAAACTTTGAGTAGTATATAAGTTTTCATTAGCTGCGTGTGTTGGTAAAAAAACTAATATCATTTCCTTGCAGTCTCGAGTGAGATATTTCTTATATCTACTCAAAAGGAGTAGGTAATGTATCCCATGCTCGCCTATATTACTACCCATGAAAAGCCCGTGTGTTAAAGTTTAGCTTTTAACCCCACTACCGATGTAAAGCTTTTACTGTGGTTAAAACGTCTTCAATGGGAATTCCATTACAAAACGTTACACCCATAGCAGTACACTTCGCGATGTTTCATTCAAACATACAACATTTTTCGATAATATCTACTACGTGCAGTGACTTATTAAATTTAAAATGTCTACAACTAAATATTTAAAATAAAGTTTAAGAATTGTTAATAATAATTTGACTGAAAATGCAAAGTAAAAAGAATCTACTTTGACGATGTGTCTAGCTGTCAATCAAGCATTCACGTGCATCCGGACTGCCCACCGGTGCAGATGTAAACAAACCAAACCCATGTGTTTGCGATAGAAAGTGTCGGTTTTTTTCTCTATTTTAAGTGATAAAATCGATTATTTATTAAAAGCATGGTACTGGGGCCGGTAATCAGATTTAAACCACTCGTAGAATAAGGGCTTTAACTACTCGGCAGAGCCTCATGGTTAAAACCCTTATCCTACTCGTCGTTTGAATCTCATTACCAGCCCTAGTACCTATTTATCGTACATTTTAATTGCAATTAAAACACTGATGCTGATAAACGGGCAGTGGTGTCAATCTAAACTTATTGCATACTAATACTTCTGAAGAAATCTCCTCTTACATCTATCGAGACAATATAACAATAATATGAGTTTGGAGGGCGTTGTGGTTTATTAACGACCCGAGAGGAATGAATAACAGCCAGAGGGTTTATTACTGGCCCGAGACGAAATCGAGGGCCGTTAATAAGCCAGAGAGCTGTTATTCAGAACTCGAGGGCCGTTAATAAACCGGGACGCCCGACAAAATCATGTTATAACTATTATTACGACGACCGGAAGCGGGTGGCGGGTTGTTAATGAATTTTGTTTTCATTAACGCCCGCCGCTCGCTTCCGGTTGCATGACGTCGTGAATTACTGAGCTTTAGCGCCCCACTAAACTTCGTTATACTAGAGAGCGTCCGCTAAAGGGGCAATAATAGACATTGAAAACAAATTTTTAATCATATATCGATATCTTATAGAATAAAATAAAACATCATAGTGAGTGTCCGCGTATACGCAAACTTGACATCCGGTCTTTACAACAGTACAGTAAATACTACAGTTACCCATACTGGGAAATGACCAATTTTTCAAAGGTTATTTATGGTAATAATGATCAACATGGTACGATGGGAATTGACAAAAGGGTACAGTTACTGGATGATGCCACATAAGACATATGATGACTGAGCAATTCGAAGAAATCACCAATGGTCAGTCTATCTTGGAACTTACATGGAGGGTACTGTCCCACTCTGCAAAAACGTGTGAATATTCATTATTTGGGGATAGACCAATTAATATTTTCAACGTGCTGTCTTGGGGCTGCACGTTGGAAATATTGATTGGTCTACCACATACATTCACCTAGCAACAGCATACGTAATGAAATTATGACGTATCATATCCCTACACGGAAAAAAACAACCTCTCGGGTTCAAAGGGTTAATTGTCAATCTGAAGGTGTTGACCCAGTGGCTGGCGCGTAGGGGGTGTGATTTTGGTATCTTGCATTCAATGCGGCGAGCTGTATTAGGTAAGACAATTCATTGAACTTGCTCAGGGATCGGGAAGTGGGGGGGGGGGGGGGGGGGCACAATAGCACACCGCCCACCACACGCTCGTTTGGTAGGACTGAGTAAAAATATCTGTACATGTGCCTCATTCGACGTAGGTTGCTGGTATGTATCATCATCAACGAAATAGGTACTCCATCCATTCAGACAGAATATTTTTGCAGTTTGTAGTTGATGGCGTTAACCTTAGTTTTGGGACTTTGGGTAGGACTATGTTAGTACTGAAATGGTTAACCAGATAACCGGTTTCAAACCGGTTACCTACCTAACCGATTTGAAAAAAACGTCAACCGGTTAAGCGAAATATCGATTGTGATCGCCATTCCACGGTTAAAACGTAGTAAATCTGCCGCTCCTGCTTTGGGATAGATTACACCTCGAAGCGGCGCTGTATATATTGAGAAATAATCGACTTTGGCGTTCAAGACTTCGTTAATGATTGGTAATTTCCGTGAGTACTGAATAACCGCCAAAAACTATTCCGTAGTGTGTATACAAACGAACGTTGTCGAGTACTCGACAACGTTCGTTTGTATACACAGTACGAAATAGTTTCTGGGAATACTGCTTTCCAATTCCTATAGTTTTGATCCCAGATTTGGTGAAATAATGGCTACGGATAACCGGATATTATCCGGTTATAGCTCGCGGTTAGTAGGTTGTGAAAATGAGCCAACCGTTTCAGCTCTAGACTATGTATCGATGATTCCACGGAATGGGTGGGACAATGTAAGTCACGCGAGCAATGACAGTTGAAAAACCAACTGAAAGAAATCATTCACAACCATCTGCCATGACATGGCGAATATGAAGCGAGTAACTCTTTATGCAGCACACTTGCAACATTCTAGTCTGAATATATTATGGATGTGCGGAACCTGACTGAATGTACACATGAACCCAAGTTGGAGTGGATATATGGAGTCCGTTTATAAGCGTTGTGCACGGTACGATTCAACGCTCGATTTAGTTACGCCATTCGTGCACCTACAGCCCGGGAGCCTAGATGTCAACTATACAATTTCAGTGTACATTGACGAGGGTGTAAAACACACATAGCTATTCTGTCTCGTCACATTCGATCTGCCGATGTCTGTCAAAGCTAGTGTTGTTGTTGCATCAGCAGGTAAAGCCATTTGTCTGCAGTCTTTGCAAGAATTGGCTTCCATCTACTCATGTAGTTTATGGCAGCGGTTGGATACATAATGGGTGAACGTGAGTTGAACGAAGGGAGAATGTTTTGGAAAGATGTTAACTGTGCATAAATGCATACGAACAGTACGTGCTCATTTTGTCACTTAACTAGCATTTGTAGATCTTTTTTATCGGAAAGTAGAAATCGACAAAAACATAGAACACTGTTTCTTGCACACTTCGTTCACGGATACCTCCATCGGTCCTGATGAAATACGTACACATCCTGTCATTTCAGCTGTAATGGACAGTATTAGTGCTGTCGAGTACCAGTTTGTCCAATTGCGTTAACACTTTACTTTGACACCAAATAAGTCTTCGTTGGCTTAAGTTTTGGCACCAAAAAGTTTCTTTCACTTGTGAAGGAAAGCCATTGTAGCAGTGAAGAGCGCTATCGATGACGAAACATATAAAAATATTTTATCACGTCTAGTATCAGGAAATCATCACCTGGCAATAAAGGTGGAATAACAACTAATTTGTTTGAAATTCAAACAAACCCAGTGATTTTGCCAATAAGGTGTTCGAAATAGTGTATGGGGAAACTTCGAACGTTAATTGTCTGTGAGCGCTAAGAAAGCATTTTTTTCTTTAATAAAACATTTCAGGTTATCATCTTTACAAACAGCAGCAGTTAATTAGATAAATACTCGCGAGTTAGGTGTGAAGTATTTGGCTTATTGAATGCTGCCTTTTGTAATGACTAGCTAACCGCTAAACACGGTAATACCTCTATCAATCTGTTTTTATCCAAGTACAAAAACTGGTCTACGTACTGACATCATTCAGACTGACCATTAACTGAATCAGTAGCATGGCTATAACTAAGGTGACCATACCTTTTGCCTACCGAGGATTGTGGAGGTCTGTGGGATTTTTTCTCCGTCCAATCTAGAAGTAATTGCCAGTTAAGTTGTCAGGATTCGATCACTTTAATTGTATCAGACAGAGAAAAAATACGCCTCCTCTGCCATTACCGTGTTGGCACCAAAAATATAGGGTATGGCTAAACGTTTGGCACCAGATAGTGTCGGACCAGCGTGAACACTGCTAATGAATAAGGCCGGTCAAAAGTATTATGGATGAGGCCTCAAAAAGGTGTTAGATTTGCATACCATGATTACCTATTCTACTATATACAAAAAGCCTATGACATAAATGTTAGCTTCACATACCAATCGTGCTGAACAAGCCAGCAATGAGATTTCAGTAGTTAAAAGTTATACCTACAGTGGAACTACATTCAAGTTGACCTTTGGTGACGTCGACCTGAATGCGAACTTGTCTAAATTTATCGCACGTCGCCTCGCGAAGAGTGAAGTGAAAGCGGCAGTTATTTATTTATTACGTTTTCACATGAGTTCACCCCACAAGTCATCAACAATTAACAAACATGCATTGTCTCATGTTAACCCTTTACCTAACGTAACGGCCAAAACCGGCCAGCGCTATTCTCAAAAATCGCCAATTAAATTTCATTATTTTTTTCATTTTTTGTCTCAAAAACATAGGTTATGACCCCTCGTTGGAACGAGCTCGTCGAGCTCGTTCCAACGAGGGGTCATAACCTATGTTTTTGAGACAAAAAATGAAAAAATTAGTTATTCAAGAATTATTTTTACAAGTGTCGTCTGCTTTTCATGTTAGGTAAAGGGTTAATAAAGCATCCATAACTCGAAATAGTACGTTATTCTGTTATTAAAATGAAAAAGACCCGTTTCTTTTCCCGTTTCGTTTCGGCGATAAAATTGACATCGGAAGTACGGCCCGCCGAGGCTCAAATGTAAACAAGAACAGATTCGCACGTACTTACGTCTGCTGTTCAGTTAAATCGAGAAAAAATAATAGCGGCTCTTAATAATCTGACGATAATGGTATAAATAAAATATACCCAAAGTAGCTTGGTGTACCAAATGTTCATCACTCGTGGTGAACATTTGGTACACCAAGCTACTATGGGTATATTCTATATATAGACTTTGGGTGAAGTATTCTGGATTTTGATGATACGCAAAATCAGTCATATTGAAAGGGATAAGGATGGGAAACCACACCTCAGAACTATTTGAACAACGATACCGTATTTTCATGCAGCTGGATACTTAGATTTGCCGAAGTCAGCTGACAGGTATATCCAACGGTATAACTTGGAGAAAAAGACTGACACCATCTGAGTTCCAGAAATTCACAGATATTGGATATTTCACTACTAGACAGATTGATACGGGGCCAAGTAATGTCAAAACACTAGAAGAAATCAGGGATGAGCTTGGTGGGATGAGGATCAAGGACAGGAAAGACTTGACGAAACTCTGTTATCCAGCTATTTGGTAAATCTCCCCGACAGCCGATGGTGTTAAGTAATATTCCAGAATATTTGGAATTCAAATGCACAGACCGGGTGGATCGTCCAAGTGAGGGAGTTCATAGAGAAGTACTCACTGGAGATCTCGGACTTAGAAGTAGGGGCGACGCAGGGTAAACAAAAAACGTCAGAGAAAGAGTCATGTTGGATGGTTAGCTTAATTGGCGAGAAAGGGTCAAATCAAAGCTGTCTATGGGTGGCCTGCCTGATAAAGAGAAGTCTGGTTTTGAAGAGTACCTTGATAGCACCTTTGAGGTCCCTGTTGTTCAAGCTGAGGTCGCGGTGTCTGAAGCTAAGGGGAAAATTGGGAAAACAGTGAAAAGGTGTGCAAGATGTGTAATTTAGGCGTGATGGAGAACCTGGAACACCTTCTACTAGAATGTACAAAATACGAGGCTAACCGAATAAGATTCACTGGTAGTATAACGGGGAAGTGGGATGGGAGAATGAAGGACATGTGGTTAGTGGGTGACACAAAGGAGAGAGTGAGTATGCGTATCGGAGGGATTGGGTAGAATGAGGCACGGGTGCCAGCAAGCAGTTCGTCTCCAAGTGTTGGTAGGAGAGAAGAGGCGTGGGAATAGGGACGAAGTTTGGAGCACAGGGTTAAGCCTTCTCACCTGAGAACCGCGACAAATCATTGGCCGGCCAAGGTGTTAGTAATATTATGACAAGGTAATAACAAGGCGGGCGAAAACGTCTGGAAGTCTTACCCTTCGCCACAGTATGCGGGGTTGCATTATAAACATATAGATTACTGGGCTGTACAGAGCAAACCACCGCCTTAGTGAGTTCTGTGTATTACAGGTTACAACATCGGAACATCATATAGAGCTTAGGCGTTCACGACATCTGCATGAGAGTCAAGCCTTAATCAAATTAGTAGAGTGGTTAACTGTGCACGGCACCTAGACGGATATCCCTGAACAGATTTCCATCGGCAGTGATATCACTGACAATGTGAACATCAAGTGTGATATTGCAGAAAAATAAAAACACAAAAGTATTGACAAAAATGGTTGGAAAACGATGTGGAGAAGTGATGTTGCACAGAAAGGACAGTGGGCGCGAATAGATCAATCCAATGACTACAAGGCAATTCTACAATAGAATCATCTGTGCTATTCACTCGGATAAGCAGTTCGCATCACGCCTGAAGTACAGTTAAAACTAGAACTGCTGTCACGACCTATGCGCTTGTCTTGATATAATTCCGCACATAATAAAGCACGACAGATTCTCCTGGTTACTGATAGCAATCAAAAGCAATATTTCAGCCAATGCACTTCCGGGATAAATCCGGAAGTCCATTGGCTGAAACATTGCTTGTGCATTGGGCATATGTACATAATTTTCTAACCTTACTATCGTCAAAGCACGCACATCAAAGCGCAGAGTGGCGTGCTATTTTTGATCAATTCTTGACAGGACTTCTAGTTTTAATTGTATGAACTTGCGCCCATCACGCCATTATTTGATGAATTTTATGCGCGCAATACAAGGAAGTTTGTTTACTGTGGTGATAGAAGATACCTTCGGCATCGTGTCATATGGCTACAAATACACCTAATGCAGTGTGTAGAGCATTCGTATACTGGGCACAATTCCGTGATTGTTTATGTATACAACACCCCGTGCAACAAAACCAAATGAGCTCGTTCCAATGAGTGGTCACATGATATGGTTTTGTTGAAATATTTTGAAAAATTGAATTTTTTCAACTGCTCAGCTTGCATATTACGCGTGCGGATGCGGGAGATTCGTTAGGTAAAGGGTTAAGAGTTTTATGATCTAGAGTTATTGGCATAGATGTTGATCCCATTTTGTTCGTTTATTGTGTTGACACAATTCAGTAAATCTGATAGCAGTATCTATCATTTGAAGCCTGAAAGCAATAAATGTATCGATAAAGTCTATACTGTATAATACTCATTATTTCCAAATGAAACAAAATACTCCATTTTGATTGGCTGAGAGGTACGGTGTAACTTGCAATCCACAGTGGCTTGTTTTTACACCGTGTTTAACCACGGCGTAAAAACAAGAATATCCAAGAGCATGCTAAATGGCTAAAAAAGTACCCATATTTAATTAGTAATTCATACCTTCTGCCCGGTTATGTTAGAACAAAAATAAAAATACAGGAAATTTAATATTTATGTGCAATAAAAGATTACAGATATGGATGTCATTGATGACATCCATATTTGTCTGGTTTTATTTAAGAAATTTGCAAAGTACAAATTTTCTCTCAGTTTTTGACAACAATGTAGCTTAAAGTATTAAGTACACCAAAAATCTTGGAAATAAATCCGTTATCCTTGTGTTTTCCAGGGTGTACGTGAATTTACACCGGTTTGGGAACTCATACAGCCTTCGGCTTCGCCTCGGGGTGTATGAGTTCCCAACCCGGTGTAAATTCCCATACACCCTGGAAAACACAAGGATAACTAATATTATCCAGAGGAGTCTCTGAGACCTTACAAACAAACTAATTTCCGTCATGCAATGGCAGGTTGCGACACACGAAATTTCCCCAGTCAAAAGGCATCCAAAACACGTCATATACTCTTGGTTATTGATAGCAAAAACTTGCAATCTTCCAGCCAATGTACTTCCGGTTTAAACACAGAGGTGCATTGGCTGAAACGTTGCTTGTGCATGGGGATTATGTACATAATTTGATAGCCTTATTATTGTCACAGCATGCAGATCAACACGCACCGTTGCGTGCTATTTTGGGGCAATTCATGACAGGACTTCTAGTTTTAACTGTGGAAATTTAACCCATTCAGTACTGTTTGCAGAACTCATCAGTGTCCATAAAGTTAAAGTTAATCATTGAATGACATGCACCCCTAGATTTTAGTGGGCACCCCCAACGTTTTTTTTTTCCGGCTACGCCCCTGTACAATGCTCGCCACAAACGAACTCAAAAATGGAGAAGATAACGCCTCTGTGGGGGTTGTTTTTTACCATCAATGCATGGGCGAGAGAACGAGCGATGAAACAGCAATGGTGTCTTGATAACAGTGCAAAGCAACTGACCATTCAATGTTTTGAATTTATTTTATGTTTAAAACATTTTTGCATCTGATACATATGCACGTTGCATTAAAACAGCTCCAGACAAATTACATGTTCACAGATATGGATGGGGGCATCAACTGAGTAATGTTGTTTAGAGGAAAAACGAATAAATCACAAGAGGGGCGAAATACGAGAGTTATTCGAGAAAATAACCCACGGCAGGAGTGAGTTGTAACAATACATCCAAGTTAGTACTCTTTATTATATAACTGCAGCAAATGATGAAGAGAAATCTGGTAAAATTATTTTTTAATAATAATGACCTACCAAAGGAGAATCTGATGTAACAGAGTGGAGGAATACAAATAAATGGTATAGTATGTTCCATATTATAACACTTTCGAGCATATGCAAATAATGTATCGCCTGTCTTACTATTTAAAGAAACACACCTTATCAGTACAAAGGAGATTGGTGTCAATAATTACTAGATATGCACCAGTGGCGGCACCATGTTTCTATTTAGTATGGGAAGGATTGTGGGTGGGGAAACTGGGGTAACTGTCTCTCCATCTTGGCGTGGGGGTATAATTTATTTTAACCCATTCTCCAACACGAATAAAGGCCACACTTGCCATCCCCGACTTATCGCGTCATGAAAATCGACATTCAGTAAAGTTATTTCCCTTAAAATTATTATATGAGGCAGTTTCCTTTTATTACTTCTAATAAACGTAACCAACTGACAACTCTCGGGCTGTCTGTCGCTCTCGTTCATTAAAAGTAACAAAAGGAAGCATGCTTCTATATTGAAGCAACTAGTTCACAAATAACCAGTCATTAAGAATATCTATCAGTTTCACACTTACCAACCCTAACTGTCCACCGTGACTCTTTGTTTAGCGAAGGTGTTTTTACAGTAATTTTAAAGTGTTTATTCATCCGAGGAAAAAATAACAAATCTTCCCTCCTAGACTTTCGTATTGGCAGAAAGGACAACGTATGTATTATATATATATATATTCCTTATTCACCAAATTAACGATGAACATATACGTCGTGGGCCCTTGGCCCATTGACGGGAAACAAAAACAGTCAACATAAATATATTGTGCGCTGGATTTCAAGCTTTTGTGAATCCTTTGCCCAGCAACCCGGAGTAACGGCGAAAAACGAAGGCGCTATTGAGAGATACTATTCTAGATTTATCATATTCACAACCCCTTGTCAAAAACATAGCCCATGAACCCTCACCAAACAAGCTTAACAAGCTCGCTCCAATAAGGGGGTCAAAGGCCGTTTTTGGGACAAAAAGTGAATATGTTTAATCATTCAAGAAGTTTTGTTTACTATCCGCGATGGGTAAGAGTTAAGTATATCTGAAGACCACTCACACCAGGAAGACTAATCACGCAGCATAACGATTGCAGCTGATCAATACTCATCTACGTCATAAGGGATTCAGGTCGAAAATATTCATAATTTGTACTTATATGTGACGATACACACACTGTTGATGCAATGAACAGATAAAAGGTCACAGAACACAAAAGGATTGTGAAAACGCCGTTTTATTATACGCGTAACGATAGATTATCGAAGAAATTGCGGAAAGATAGAAATAGTATCCCCAAATTGGAAAATTTTCACTTTTACGGTATCAATCAAAATGGCGGCTTTCCAAGCATCACTTCAAGGTGAATACGAGTCAAATTATCACTGGTAATGATCAGTTTGTTCTAAAAACGTATAATGAAAAGTAAATCTAGTCTTTTTGAGCGGATGCCGATCATTTCCAGCAATAATTCAACACGTATTCGCCTTGAATTGATGCATGAAATCCGCTTGTCCAAATATGGCCTGAAAGTCGTTAATATAAGTTTTTGGTTTGATACGTCCTTTCAAAGGACGTACCAAACCAAAAACTTATATTACGGACTTTCAGGCCATGTTTGGACTAGAAACCCGTCAGCTGAATTAGATTACAAGACGCTATCTGTTCCGAGTATCCATCAAATCACTTCCGCTTTCCAATGATTCAATACGCTGTTTACTTTCATGCATCAATTCAAGGTTGAAATGAGTGGAATTATCAGATTCTTATAAAAAGGGTATAATAAAAATAAAATCTAGTGTTTTTGAGTGGATACCGAAAATTATCTCACTCGTGACCGAGACAAATGGTTACTTTCGCTCGAGCAAGCGCCCGCGAAAAATAAACATTTGTCTCAGTCACTCATGAGATAATTTTCGGTATCCACTCAAAAACACTAGATATCCTCTATTAGTCTGGGGTAGGTAAATTTGTGTGTTTATTTGGGATCAATGGCACTTTCAACAACCGGGGATGCATTGCGTTGGACAGTTTTTACGGGTGGAGTACTAAGAGAGAACTGCCGAGCGAACGCCGTAGCTGTCAGACTCTCCAACTTATTAGACCCAGCAAGCAGAGTTCGCAGCGGGTGAAGACATACGCACCCTCGACGCGCAGTACAAAAAAAGCAAATTTCTGCATTTTTGTACTACTCTACAGGACATTGCCAGAAGTTTGTGAAATGATGCGCACATCATAAACAAATTCACTAACATTTCGGAATTTCAATTTTAATATGTAATTATTACCACTTTATAGGCGTCCCCTAGTACATTAACAAAGTTTAACAGAGCATTACAAGACCGTAATGCTGAACTTAACAGGTCACGTGATGTGTCGGGCCGTTAATGATTTAAACATCTCATTAACAGCCCGACACGTCAAGTGACTTTTGTTCCTCGCTGTCGTACACTCGTTTTCAGAAATGGTTTCAACTAGTAAACAATGTGATTTTTATTTAACCCTTTACCCAACATAGACGATATCAAAGTTTATTATTTTAAATATATTTTCTTTAAATTTTTCAAAAAATTTCAACAAAACCATATCATGTGACCCCTCGTTGGAACGAGCTCGATGAGCTCGTTCCGACGAGGGGTCACATGATATGGTTTTGTTGAAATTTTTTGAAAAATAATATTTTTTCAACTGCAGAATTTGCATATTACGCGGGCGGATGCGGGCGATTCGTTGGGTAAAGGGTTAAATTATTAAATATTTAAAACGTTCAGCAAAGTTAGTCCCATACGAACAAGCAACTGTATATAGTAAGTAAGTCTGTATACATTTTAAGCCTTTATCTCTGACTTAAAAGCGTTCTGTTTTTAAGTTTTCTAACTTCGTTGCAATTGAAAGAGTACCGGCGCCGATCACGTGATAATCATGCGACACCAGTTTGTTTGAGAACAAACGATAATATCATCTGTCAAAATTGAAAACGTTAAAAATGTCTCAATTAAGCAAATTGAAAGAAGACCAATTGGTAACATGACTTTGTCGGGCCTTGTGGTTTATTAACGGCCCAACAGGTGTGAATAACAGCCCTTAAGCTTATTAACGCCCCCCGACTTCGTCTCGGGCCTTTTATAAGCTGTCGGGCTGTTATTCACACCTGTTGGGCCGTTAATAAACCACAATGCCTTCCAAAGTCAAGTTATTGTTATATTATTACCACTTCACAGGGCGTTCTCTAGCAGATTAAAACGATTTTACATTTACGGTAAAAGTGTATAATGCGCAGTCTCAAACCGGAAGTTGTGTGTTAATCTGGTAAACGGTCCGCCTCCAGATAAATATTTCGAAAACGCCTCGGCTCCGATTGAAGTTTCAAACCCGCGTATAAATATAATGAATATCACACATTTGTGAACTTTCACCATCTGGTCATGAATTAATAGATTTGGAAGAGTTCAGGTGAGTGTATATAACTCATTACAAGTTTTGGGTTGTAAAGTTTTCAGGAGGAGGCCAGTCTTTCGAGTCATATTTCGAGGCGAACAAAATATATTCAAATGAGTATTTAAATGAATATTTAAATGAGCACGTGACGTTTTGTTTATAAAAAAAAAAAACAGACGACACGCGTGTTTTGACTTTTGTATTGTACCAAGTTAGTAGATTTCGGGAGAAGGCGAATTTTTCGTGGCAAACAAAAATATTTAAATTAGGCTATCATGTGATTGACCATGTGACGTTTTGTTTATCTTGAAACAGACAACACATGTGTTTTGGACAAAGGTCCTTGCGAAAACTCGGGATGTCACAATCAAGTGAACTTGACGAAGAACCTTTGGATTTAACCATTTTAGAAGTGGTAATAATAGTAATAACAAGATTTTGTTGGGCGTCCCTGTTTATTAACGGCCCTCCAGCTGGCTGTTAATCATTCCTGTCGAGCCGTTAATTAAACAATAACATGATTTTGGAGGGCATTATGGTTCGTGAGCGGCCCTGCATCGATGTTGAACAGCCCGAGGGTTTATTAAAGGCCCGAGACGAAGTCGAGGGCCGTTAATAAGCCCAAGGGCTGTTCAACATCGATGCAGGGCCGCTCACGAACCATTATGCCCGACAACAATCATGTTATTACTATTATTACCACTACGTAATTTGTAATTTTACACATTTCCAAAATGATATCCCAGCAATCAAAAGACACAAAATTTAATAAAACAAAAACATTTTATTTGGGACCACGTAACTCAAAGAACGTTTTTACATTGTAGAAACTGATTACATCGAGACGATGAGAGAGTTTAAAAAAATTCCGTCTTCCACATCCAGCGAGGGAGGTAATGCAGGCAATAAAGATGACGAATCAGTTGCCATGGGAAATGGCTACAACTGACAACATGGCCACGTGTCATTTGTTTCTGTTCCTGTCGATCAACAAGACCGCAACATGGCGAAAGCATCAACTTTTCCTTGCGAGTTCTCGCCTCATTTCTAAATTTTCAATTCTAAAAGACGTCACGTGACAAGAGGGCCGATAATGAATTTTGTTTTCCATTAGCGGCCCTCCTATCACGTGACTACCGAGCAATAGAGGATATGATTGCCCGTTAAATCGACATTAATGCAGTAGGAAACGCCCTGCAAAGTGGTAATAATATAAAAATAACATGATTTTGAAGGGCATTACAGTGTATTAACGGCTCAACAGAAATGGTTAACAGCCTTAGAGTTTATTAGCGGCCCGCGACGAAGTCGAGGGCCGCTAATAAGCTCAAGGGCTGTTAACCATTTCTGTTGATCCGTTGATACACTGTAATGCCCGACAAAGTCATGTTATTTCTATTATTGCCACTTTCGTACATCGGGTACATTATGGGAAATAAGGTAAATAAATGAAGTTGGACATTTTAGAATTAAAAAACAGCGACACTATCGTCTGATTTGTTGACAAACAAACCGGGTAACATGACTATAGTCTGATCAGTCTACGGCGAAATTTGGGAAGTTAGATGATGAAATATATCTTCGAAATGCAAACTTTAGGCAAGGAGTTTATTCATCAAAGATGTCATCACTTACTTTGTGCGTATCGCTTCCTATATTTCATACATTATCTATCCGTGACACAAAGGGAAACACTTGAAACAAACGTGTTAATTGTGTTTACAAATTAAAAAAATCCGAATTCAATTTCGATGTGGAAATCTGGGAAAAATATTGTTGATCGGCTGAGAGATGTGACGTCATTGTCTATATTTAGACGTGTCGGGCTGTTATTGACGTGTTGGGCTGTTATGGTCAATAACGGCCCAACACGTCACATGACTTGTACTTGTTGAGCATTACGAGGTTTCAACGCCCGGTAAAACACTGTTAATGTGCTAGGAACGCCCGCAAAAGTGGTAATAATAAACCATAACGCCCTCCAAAATCATGTTATTTGTATATTCCCATAACCTTAACGTTAAATTTACTGACACCTTTCAAAAATTAAAGGGCTGCTAACTTTCGCGTAAATCTCTTACAATGTCGAAAATTGTCAGCCATGCAACACAAACTCATACATAACTTCACATTGTTATTTTTTGCCTCTAAATCAAGGATCTGAGCCGTCAGTTGTGTGATCTCCATGCGCAGGTTCCAATGATGGTTATGAACTACATTATGTTTTCGAGGCAAAGATTTATTTTTGTTTTGTTAAAAGCGCGGGTCGGATATGGGCGTGACGTATGTTAAAATGATTACAGTTAATACAGTGATTGGATTGGGTCAGTGGTAAATCCCTTCCAGTCCTGTAGCGCCTTGAATGTGCAAAAGGTTATAATGTAAAAATGTAACAGAACTAAATTATAATGGTTTCATCAGTCGCCGAGACAGAGGATCTCGAATAAGTCGAGATTTCATATAAAATTTTTGTACCGAATTCCCTAAAAATGATATGAGCCGAGGTTCACCGAGGCCCGGATCGATTTTAACGAACGAGGTTCGGAAAACTTCGTATCAAATCGTGACGAATTTGAAATTCCTTTTTTCACATGAAGTGTAATTTAGCCTTTTAATATTTTACCTAACGTAACGAGCTCGTTCCACTCGTCGAACTCGTTCCACTGAAGAGGGTCGTAAGCTATGTTTTCGTAACAATGAAAATATTTAGGTATTCCGGAAATGTTTTCTGCGAATGTCGACTTCTGTTTGAATAACGAAAATAGTTAATGAATTATAGGAGAAGATTAATTCAATTCTACTTCTTTCAAACCCAACTTATTCACAAGGTTAGGACGTCGACGGTGATGTCTGACGTCATATCCGTATTAGACGTGATGCAAACGACATTTCCGTTATGAGCTATTTTATGGTAATTATGTGATAAATAGTCGAGTTACTGAACTTTTCACTTTAACCCTTTCCTAACATGAAAAGCAGACGGCACCTGCAAAAAAATTTCTTGAATAAATAATTTTTTCCATTTTTTGTCTCAAAAACATAGGTTATGACCCCTCACATTGAACGAGCTCGACGAGCTCGTTCCAAAGAGAGGTCATAACCTATGTTTTTGAGACAAAAAATGAAAAAAATAATGAAAATTAATTGTCGATTTTTGAGAATGGCGCTGGAGGTTTTTGCCGTTACGTTGGGTAAAGGGTTAACCCTTTGAACCATTGTGGTATCTACCAAGTCAGGTCAATGGCAGCAATTGGAAGAATCCATATTCATTATTCGGAGGTAGACGAATTAATAGTTTCAACCTGCAGCCTTCGGGCTGCACGTTGAAAATATTGACTGGAATATTCCACACATTCACTAAGCGACCATCCTACTTATGACATTTTGGCGTATCATGTTCCTTGGCCGGAAGAGCGGCCTCTCGGGTTCAAAGGGGTAATATTCAAACGTAATCGGCGATACACGCAATTCTATCACATTCCTCTCATCAATCACATGTTGAATCCAGCTGTGAGGTCGATGAAAAACGGATTTTTCTACTTAGGTGACAACATTTTAAAAAAGTAGGCTGTCAACCCCATTCATCATGTATTGAAAACCAAAGCCGTTTGGGACTTACTGGCACCGAATTATGATAAAAAAGAAAACAGGTCACCCCTGGGGGTGGCTTAGATTACAGCGTGTAATGTGGAAAGTGACACAATTCACCTGTGAGTGATGAGTTGAATTTCAACAAACTGGGAAATCCTTATTTAATTAGCGACCGGTAATTGTGCAATAAAAAAGAACGAAGGTCACGTTTCAGATGATGCGTAAGAAGTTTAAACACTTGAGATGAGTTAACACTTTTAGGCTAATTTATATTTGTGTTCGCTTTTCAGTCGGGCGAATTAATCAGTAAGAACTCCATATTATAAAATTATGGTATGTTTGTTCTTATCGTCTTCATCGACTTTCAGTTTATTTTGTCGCCTACTTATTGTCATCAACGATTGCTACAACGCGTTCGGGTAAATAACAATAAAATTTATCTGCATCGTCCATATTAACCCTTTACCCAACGAATCGCCCTCATCCGCCCGCGTAATATGTAAATTCAGCAGTTGAAAAAATATTATTTTTCAAAAAATTTCAACAAAACCATATCATGTGACCCCCCGTTGGAACGAGCTCGTTCCAACGAGGGGTCACATGATATGATTTTGTTGAAATTTTTTGAAAAATTAAACAAAATTATATTTAAAATAATAAATTTTGATATCGTCTGCGTTGGGTAAAGGGTTAAGGACGTATTTTCCAGAACGAGACCTTTATTTATCACACACTTATTAATGTAAAACATGGGATGTCCGCTGTTCTTCCAGTACGATAAAAATAAAGTTGTATCGCACATATTGTGATACAAAACACGTTCGATTTCGTTTTCAACGTAAACAAAGAAGGAACCCGTCTAAATAAATCACGTCAATCATTGGTCGAATGCACCGGAGTCGAGATCGCTTGGAAATTCCAAGTTCCTCTTTTAGATTTGTTTACCCAGGGTATGTAAACAATAAGATTCGAGTAAAAAATTTACAAAATAAAAATAACATACTGACTGGTTGTTCCTTGACAAATAATTTCAACAACTGGTCATAATGATGGAGTGTGCTAAACTTATTAGCTATTTCAAAACGTTTTGTTGTGTTATTCTCCGCACTTTAGTCAATATTTGAAGTTTGATCATCGTGACCGTGGCACTGATCGGTATCTATTGATTTCAACCAATTGAATGCCGTAAAAATTAAAAAGCAAATTAGGGTTGGTACCCGGCTAATTAATACTGATGTCTCGTTGGCAACGAAAAAAAACGCAGCAATTATCCAGTTGAAGAGTGCTTTTAGTTCAATTTTCGTGTAGACTGGTTGTTGCATGGTAGGTGTGTGATAAATACAGAACCGCATATACGTTTGAGTGGGTTAAGAAACTGTGCCAAAGCAATCGAGTACTATAATTCTTAACCCATTCAACCGTATGTGTGGGTCTGTATATTTATAAAACAGCAAACACGCGTGAAGCAAAATGGTGAGACAACTATGAGCGTTACCGTCATTCGCTTCATAGCTCACTTATTGCCAAACGAAAAACTCAAAGTTGTTTCAAACTCTTAAATGGTTTTTAACTGGTAGAGTGCTGGAAGCCCATATTTGGGCTTTATTCTGAAGTGCAGGTGCCGCAGCATAATGGCTTCATATTCTGTGAATGTGCTTCATATTAATTTTGAATTAAAATAATTTAGTCTGAGAGGATTTGCCTTGTTACAATTTATGGGAGAGTGGCACTCTCCCATAAACTGTAACAAGGCAAAGGGACGTTGACTAATTCGGATGACCAAAAATAATTTAGCACTCTACCAGTTAATGACGATACTTCATTTTGACATCAATGACTTGCAATATTTATCGCTTTTATACACTATGAAATCATACGCTCCACATTTCGTTGTGTTCATCTACATTTCGTTTTCAACTCATATTTTTCTTACTAATAATATTATAACTGATATTTACTTTCAGACATAAATTGTCAAGTGCTTAACCCCTACCACTTTGGTAGTGCAACATAATTTTCTCCAATCACTCTTTTTTTCTCTTGTTTAAGTATGAACTTAACCAATTATATCTTGTTTGACAGAGCTCACTGAAGCTCTTTCAAACAAGGTATATTTGGTTAAATATCAAACTGCATTATGGAAAATATTTGTTGCTGGACACTTTGCCATTTTGACATCAGCGTGCAGAGGGTTATAATTTATGCCAATGCTGATTTATTTAACGTTGAAACGAGTTCATGCCTGCAGTTTTCTAATAAGGCATTTGCACTACTAACGTTCTTCTTGTGATTTGTTTTGTACAAAACGGTCATGTGAGAAGATGGGGTGGGCATACGCTATTAAAATGGAAGATGCCAATCTCCTCTATCGAAAAGAAAAAATAAATAAAATTAAGTCCAAAACACCCGGCATGAAACGTCATTGTCTTATATTTCTGCAGCGACCACCATCGTCGAATGGGTTCTCTTTTCGCAACCGATTTTAACAGAACTTGAAATTCAAGAGGTTTGCCAACAACGAATGTCATTGAAACTACAATTTCAGTGAGATAAACAAACACGATTTGCAATGCTTATATAACATTGTCCATCACATGGACACAAAGCCGAAGCTATGTCAAAATTTTTCGACATGATGGGGTCGGGAGTTAAAATGTCCGGACATTGTTCACGGGTCGTTAACTACAGGTACGAACTTGACACTTTACTCAATATACGGCTTTAAAATAATAATAAACGAACGGATTCGAAGCGTTCATTTATTATTAGTATTTGAAAGAATTTCTTTCGTTTAACGAAAGTAATTCTTTAAAATATTAATCATAAACGTAAACTCTTCATGTACATTACGACTCGATCGTCATATACTTATATTGTCACTTCAGAGTTTAGACCATTTTTCACATATTTCATAAAAAAGGCTACCCTGTGATTCCAGTAGCTCAGAATTTATATGTGACATTTCTCAAACAGTTTTCTCGGTTTTTTTTTTAAATTATTCGGTTGTATTTTTTAATTTCAAATTTTCACTCCCATTGCCAACGATGCCAATTTTATGCTTTTTTCTAAACCTATTATTTTCAACCTTATTTCCTGCCTTAACTTTTCGAAATTTCTGGAATATAGTCTCCATAAAAAAAACATATCTACAAATGTGTTGCCGTCGTACGATATTCCAAACCATTATGGACGAACTATGGGGTGCAGAAATAGGAGGTCATGGGGGCAAAAATTAAAATGCTGCTGATTTTTTAAATTTTAAAAATTTTACTATGTAGTAGAGTTAAAACCAGAAGTCCTGTCATGAAATGCGCACAAATAGCACGTCGGTCTGCGCGTTAATCTACGCGTTATGACCATAGTAAGGCTATCAAATTTTGTACATATGGCTTGTGCACAAGCAATGTTTCAGCCAATGGACCTCCGGGTAACCCGGAGGTCCATTGGCAGAAATATTGCCTGTATTTGTTATGAGTAACCAGAAGAACCTGCCGTGCTTTGGATGCCATTCGATATGGCAATTACGCGCAAGTCCTACGCGCAATTTAGCCTAGATAAGCACAAAGTTCGTGACAGGACTTCAAATCTTAACTGTGAAGCTAATAAATCAGAACATAGTTTTTCAGAACATAGTTTTTTTTTTCGTTTAAGCTTCTATTTTGATGCTTTTATGTCACTACAAACTTAGACCATTCTTTATATAATCATTGACGACGCTAAGGTGTTTGGAAGGATTAGTAAACGTTCTGAAGCCTCAAAGCACCACATACACATCAGACTCGACCATGCAAACAGCAAATAATTAAATTGAGTCGGACATATGCCTGCATGCATACACGCGACGCGTTATAAAGCGATTTAATGTTTGAAAAGACCCACTTATACATTCTCCTAATTGTTGGACGATTCGGGGTTGGTCGTTGAATACCTTCTGGAAAATCGTTTTGAGATTTCAAAACTATCAAGTTTATATATGAAATTATAGATACAGTTAAAACTAGAAGTCCTGCCACGAACCGTGCGCTTATCTAGGCTTAATTGCAGGAATTGCGCGCAATTGCAATTTCGAATGGGATCCAAAGCACAACAGGTTCTCCTGGTTGCTCATAGCAAACACAGGCAATGTTTCTGCCAATGGACCTGCGGGTTTCCCGGAGGTCCATTGGTTAAAACATTGCTTGTGGACAGGCCATATATGTACAGAATTTGATAGCCTTACTATGGCCATACCGCGTAATTTAACGCGCGGACCAACGTGCTATTTGTGCGCATTTAATGACAGGACTTCTAGTTTTAACTGTAGTACCACTATCACAAAAGTGGTCTTATTCGCGATTTGATCACGACAGAATAACTTCGGTGGGTTAAGATTTCGTAAATAAAATACTGCGAAAATAGGGCCACATTAGGTAAAGGATGCGTTAGAATCATCTCAGATTCAACTTTCTCGTATTTCCTTTTCGACATGTAAGATTCTAGAACGTTGCGGTGAGGAAAGCGAAGAGACAGCTGCTAATCAGTCGCAATTCTCCGTCCGCTTCTGTTATCAAAGTATTGCATGAAACACCTGTAGTTAAAACTAGACATCCTGTCATGAATTGCCCGCAAATAGTTTCGCCCGGAAGTCCATTGGTTGAAGCATTGATTTTGCTTGCTATCAGCGATCAAGAGAATATGGCTTTCTTTGGGTGACATTTGAAGGGGAAATTTTGCGCAATTCCTATGCGAAGTTAGGTCAAGATAAGCGCATAGTTCGTGACAGGACTTCTGGTTTCAACTGTATTCTAAACTTTATCGAAGACCTTAACTGTATCAAATAAAATGCGATGAATTTCCGAAAGATTTTCCACAGCACTCCTATTGCTCGTATATTTCGGTTAACTGTAAGGTGTGGAATCATTAGTGGTAAACCTGGTCAGGAAATAAGGACGCAAGTTGCTTTGTTTTAAGACGAAACGACTTTGGTGGTGAATGCGAATTTTCATATACCTTACTCTTCGAGGTCTGTGTAGATATATGGCGATGTTTGTAACGTCCGACGCGTCACGTGTTTTGAAAAAAATAGGTGATATCTTAACACGTTTCCTTTAAGGAGGTAAAACAATTGTGTTAAGAATCTATTAACTGGTAGAGAGCTGAATTATTTTTAGTCATCAAAATTTGTTCCTGCATCTTTGCCTTGTTACAATTCATGAGAGAGTGACTATGGGCACTCTCTCATAATTTGTTACAAGGCAAATCCTAAAAGACAAAATTATTTAACTTCAAAGGTAGTATGAAGCTCATTCACCAAAAATGACGCCTTTAAGTTGAAGCACCTGCTCTTCATAATAAAGACCAAATATGGGCTTCCAGCACTCTACCAGTTAAGAACCGTTTAGAGGAGTTTTTCACTCGAGTGTGTTCAGTACTTCAGTGAGACAGAACGTATTTGATCGTGACCTGTGACGTATTGCATTTCAATGAACGTTGCGCAGTGCTAACATCTTCTGCTTGGGTAATTATGTTGTTAAGGATAGGTCGTTGTTGATGGCGTCGTCGACAAGAAGTGTGCTGAATATCATCAATACTTTACGTGGATACACGGTACACCAAAGACTTCCGTTTTGTGTACATCAGATTTTAGCACAGTACCATTGAAACGAAAGACTTCGGTACCGTATTTATTCGTTTTGACTAAACTATTCGGAATTATCCAGAAATGTGCAGAACCAGTATTGGGATAACAAAGGACGTTTTAAGTTTTCTGTATCTACACCGTTTTAGCTTTCCAGATAAACTATATTATGCCATTGCGCATCATTTGGTTCAAATGGATGAAAGGTAATTTTTGTCGGTTATGTGTTTTGAACATTGCACAGCGTTGTGAAATATTATGTAAGATTGATGCGAAATTTTGTAACGGGGTTTCGCTCGTTCAGATTACTGTAATTGTCGTCACTGTAATCATATAACGAATGGCGGGAACTACACTTCTTGCTTTTGGAAACAAGACGTGTTTCCGTATTATTTCGAATTAGTACCGGTAGGTTACAAAGCCAACAAACACATGGCTCTGATACGTTCGTTTCACAAAGAGATATTGTGTCTGAGTCAAAAAAAAAGAAAGAAAAAGAAACAGATCAAGAAGCTAGAGTGTGTGAATCATTCCACAAGCTACACGCGCCTTCCTGTAGAGTGGTATGAAATTACAGAAGCTGTTTTTTTTATAATTTTATCTCAATCAGTTTTGGACGTTTGACTATTATTCTCTGTTTAAACCCATATAATTTAATCATTTGCCCCGCCTCTGCGTTTAATTGGTTGAAAGCTTACAGCGTGAAAGTCGTCAAAATCGTATAAACCAAATCTCGTCATGATTTAGAATGTCGCTACACGTTCGCACATCCGATCCAACTTTGAAGACGCTGGAAGCCCCGCCCACTCAACCCAGTTGTCACCATGAGGGCGTGACGGCAGACTGATAGATGGATAACAAGCTTGTAAACAAAGATCAATGATCGATTTTTCATCGCCTCCAGTCAGCGAGAATATAATGATAATTTCTCGGGAACAATTGAATTTAATAAAATATACCGAAGTGGGAGACTTATAAAAGATCATACATCCAAACATGATTTTGGGAAACTTAAAAAAAATGTTTTTAATGATATTGTTACGCGACTTGCTAAATATCTGTCGTCTGTGATCGAAAATCAAAACAACAAACAATTTGACAATGGTTGACGTTACCTGTTTGTGGCACACTTTCCTGGGTTTGACTGTTGTCTTTTGCGAAAATTATTTAAGTTTTTCGTTCACGCATATCGCATAAACCGAAGTAAAAGAACAGTTATTTCCGAATTAACCATTTGAGACTTTAATTATCCTGACGTTCAAATGTCACTTAGAATTCAGTTTCTTCAACGTTTTTCAAAATGTGACGTCAAACGTCAGAACGTACAAATAACAAGATATTTTTCACATTAGTGATTAACTGGTTGAGGGCTAGATTATTTTCTGTGGTCTGAATTTGTTATGAACAACTTGTTACAAGTTATTGGAGAGTGCCTACATGCACTGTCCAATAAATTGTAATAAAACAAACTTATATAAACAAAATATTACTTGTGTTTGACTGAATTTTAAATTTAAGCAAGGAAAATGTTGCCTTTTGCTCTGGTATCCTCATGTTTTGAAAGCCCCGATAGTGGCTTCTAGTACTCAACCAGTTAAGAAGTCTTAACAGCAGGATCATATTAGTATTTTAAGCTGCGATAACATTTGGCTCAACGGTTGTCACCGAGCACTATTTGGAAGAAAATAGGAATTGAGGTCAAAACTTTAAACTTTAAATAAATCGAAAAATAATAACAAAACAAATGACCACAAAGTATCAACGCTCTGTTTGATTTCGTGCGTCATAAGACGTACAAAAGTATGAAAGCGTTAAAGATAAGAAAACAGCGCTCTGTTCTGTAATTTGTTTTGTTCATTATATCCAAAGTCTGTCTGTAAACAAAGACCTTACCAACCCTTCTACAGGGACCGACCTGGGCATGCGCCAGTGCGTATTTGGTTCTGAAACATCAGGACCTGGCTCTTAAATCTCAGAAATAGGCTTCTCAGTTGGTGCATGACTTCTCAGATCATATTTTGATATTCTTTCGATGGATAATCGAGAGAGACACTCTTACATGTATTATATATATGATTATCATTTATCATTGTTGTAGAGTGCTTAAGTTAATACTTCAAGTCTTAATTACCAAGCATTAATCTTCACTGTGGTTTCTTATCAAGTCTTGTCTGCCTAAATAGGAAGCCAAGACTTGATCAGAAACCACAGTGAAGATTAATGTTTGCTGTAGTGTACTAAATGAAAATGACGAGAGCTATTACATACTTGCAGTGTGTGTTACAAACAGCAGTGTGACTCCGTAAATTGAAATCTGGCGCATGAATTGAAAAAGTAGGCTCCGAGGATAGAGCGTACTTAAATAGTCCTGATCGGTCCCTGATATTTATCATAAATATAATACAAGCTCATGTCTGTGGTGCGTACAAAATTAACATAAACTCGCCTGTCACGGCGGTCACTTAGGGTCTCGCAGCCCCCCCCCCCCCATACCCTCCCCATCCCCCGCATATATACGAATTGCCCTTATACATTACCACATTATGTGTCTATAATTCGGTCGGACACACACGGGTTGATACATTACAGTGCTGCTTGTAGCATCAAGTTGTTTAGGAAGGAGCAGTGACGGGAGTATAGTACTTCTTGCGATTACGATGAATGAATAATCGGTACCCCATTGCCCATGTGGGGGCACGGTAGTGCTGTGTACTAAGGCGTACTGCACGTCGATGGTGCACCTGTCTTCAACCAATGCTAACCCTGCTTGTGTGGAGTTAGTATGTTGGGGAGCTGACAGTTGCTCGCCGTTGCTCGGTGGTTCTCTCCAGGTACTCCGGCTTCCTCCACCCGTAAAACTGTCGTGGTCATGCTTAGCCATTGTGCAGAAATATGTGACCTTAAATACCAATAAATAAATAAATAAATAAATAAGTTATATATGGCATATATCATTGGGGTGGCAGCTCGCTTTGGGGAGCAGAGACCTTTAGAGAGGTTCCATTATCTTTCAATTATGCTATGTGATGCGACTCATAAAAGAAGTGTTTTGTCCATACTAATAATATGTGTGGAGGCACAGAAGCAGCTCGGGATATTGGTATGGCTACTATATAGATTGGCGGAATATTTTACAGGCTACAGCGCGCGATCCATGTTTTGCTCCTTTTCGTAGTATTTACCCGGACATTTGTCCCGCCTTAAACCTTAGTGTGTTAAAGGCATTAAACTTCAAGTTTATAACTTTAATAAACGAAAATAAATGGAAGAATCGCTTTATTTTCTTCCGGTGTTATAGGCGTTTTCTCAATAATCACATGCTTCTTAATTGGACCTTCCTCGCCAGTCTGACAATTTTAGGAAACATACCTTTATCGAAAGTCGATTTTCATGCAGGGCTGGGATTGAACAAAATTGGCGGGTGCAGTTTTAAGCTCCCGTGAAGTCAGAGACGGGAGTAAATTGCACCCGTAAAATGTTAGTATATGAATTTTCGAGTGAATACTGTCACCAAACACCAGAAAAAAAATTCTTGAATAATTCATTTTGTGTCTCAAAAACATAGGTTATGACCCCTCATTGGAACGAGCTCGACGAGCTCGTTCCAAAGAGGTGTCATAACCTATGTTTTTGAGACAAATAATGAAAATTAACTGGCGATTTTTGAGAATAGCGCTGGCCGGTTTTGGCCGTTACGTTGGGTAAAGGGTTAACCCTTTGAACCATTGTGATATCTACCATGCCAGTTCAATGGCAGCAATTAGAAGAGTCAATATTCAATATTTGGGGTAGACCAATCAATAATTTCAACGTGCAGCCTCGGGGATGCACGTTGAAAATATTAATTGCTCTACCCCACACATTTACTGAACAGTCATACTATTTTATGACGTCATGACACACATGTATCATGTTCCTGGCCAGAAAAGCGGCCGATCGGGTTCAAGGGGCTAAATGTATTACAGTAACTTGCAACTGGCTGCAGAGTGCTGCTTTCTCTGCCCTCACAGTATATTAGTGCTCCACAATATTTTTCAAGGAGTGCATTGTTTAGCTTCCGTAAAATAGAAAACACGGGTGCTGACGAGAGCAAATTGCACTCGCACCCATCTCATTTCCAGGACTGTTGTCATGGCGTGATCAGTTAGAGATGCATGTTCAGCATTTTCGTTGGTGAAGTGACGTAAGTCTGTTTTCATTCCACGAGACAAACTCTGGGTTTAGTTTAAACAATATTTATTGGAAAATTTGTTACTTGTATACATTACATAGTAAATAATAAGAAAGGTACAACACAAAATGCACAATAGTACACAAGATAACAAAGATGAACAAATAGATGGGTTACAATGTAAAGAAGGGATTCGACAAGAAGCTGACAGCTTATGTAAGTCGTCTCCCTAGAAACTCTGGGTTTGGCTGGGTAACAGTCCTTTCAACTACCTTACTACTCCACCCCTGACAAATTTGTTGATATATACTCGAATTTTATTAGCTAAAAATGTCACGTACACACCAGCGGTAAATTACGTGTACGGCGGGTGTCACTTTAATACACGGCGAGTAACCATTACTGTATTGATGCAATTCCACTCTAGCCTATATCTACAAAACTTCAAAGTCTATCGATTTTTTATGCTGAAGCGACATTTTTCTTTACAGCTTACTCGGAAGATTAAAAGTGATTTTTTTCAACATTTAAAAGTGCTTTTTTAACCCTTTTCAGGTGGTAAAGGACAGTAAATGTATGTAAGGATATTTCAGATATGCTTCTTGAGATAAGTGTTATTTTGTAAACAAATCGTCCCCTGAGTTCCGATGTGTTCTATATGCCTACTGGCACATAGAACACATTGGAACTCAAGGGACGAAATATCGCTCTTCGAACAGCGAAGATTCAGTTCAGTTCAGTTCAGTTCAGTTCAATAGTTTATTCAACAATCAAATTACAAAATATGCAGAAAAGAAATAGTATTATATGGAAACATAAGTACAGTGAATCTAGAAAAAAAAAATGTTCAGAAGATATAGAATAATTGTTGAAGGGGGATGCAGGAAGTACTTATACTTATAAAAACGCATCCCCTAGGGAAATTTACTTTCATGAATCAACCATTTAATATTTGCCTTTTCCGGTTATTTTGAATTTAATATATTTAATAATACCAACAGACATACCTCTGTGGAGACCATGTGAAGATGTGGTGAGGGTATTCATTTTATTACAGTATTTGGAGGTAAATGCAAGAATGTCAGAATCCGTACATTATACCAATTTCAATTATTTGGATTTAAGTATTGATTTAAAAGTATATTTTTGTACTTTTTCTTAAATGTCATTATGTTTAAACAGCTTTTCACCTCAGGTTCAAGAGAGTTCCATAGTTTCACTCCAACCATGCTACTACAGAAGGATTTCTTATTAGTCCTTCTATGTCTTACTACAAAGTTGTCCGCTTGGCGTGTTGAATAAGAATGTATGTTTTCTACCGTTTACTGTCACCATGGATACATTAAATATTTAAAAATGGACAGAAATTATTATTCGAAGTCACAAAAGTTCTTTCTTGTTTTTACGACTCTATCGATTTTTGATGCTGAAGGAGTGAGTGAAGCGAATGTTTTCTTTACAGTTTACTCAACACATTACAAATGATTTCTTTTAGATTTAGAAGTGCTTTGTTAACACTTTTCAAGTGGCAATGACAGTAAATGTACGTAAGGACATTTCAGATATGCATGTAGCGTTTTATTTTGTAAACAAATATCGCACTTTGAACAGCGACGATTGTTTACTCTAACCATGGATACGTACCGGTGCATGTTACTGTTGGTGAATCTCCTGGAGGTCATCGGTGGGGTAAATTCGTAACATAGTCTCTAGTGACTCGGTTCGGAATGGTACCTGGTCTGTAAATTTTATACCAGCTTCGGCATCGCCTCACCTGCAATAAAACCTACAGACCAGGTACTATCCCGTATCCGGTCACTTGCTGCCTATGTACCTTATATTATTATGCTAGTAAATTTGTTTATCCAATCAAATGAAGTTACTAAGAGACATAGACTCCGCAATATTAGGTTCAGGATGCTGAAAAGCACCCAATATTAATTTAATATAAGGTGCCCGTCAGCCATTTTATTTTATCATTATATCCACACGCTTCAGCTTTTAATTTACACGTACGTATATGCTGCAGCGCAGCCGTACAGAAGACCCACCATATAAAATAGCTCCGTCGTATAAACATTGCATTCGATTGAATGAAACTGTTATAATAAAATGCCAAACCAGCCAAAACATTGGCGGCTACAGAACAAGTCACGAGTGATTTATTAGAATGCGGAAGCAAAATTACTCCCCTTGTTGCGTATATAAACATCGTCTGCTTTGTTTACATTTTTCGAGAAGTGCGCATCATTTAACTATTCGTTGAGTTAACTTCCCCAATGACATTTTAGCATGCCAAGCATAATAAATAAGTTACAGGGCGTTTAGTTGGCAGATACAGTGTCATATACGGCGAAGAGAAAACAATATTAGGTGAGGCTTCGCCTCGCCTAATATTGTTTTCTCTTCGGCGTATAGGACACTGTATCTGCCAACTAAACGCCCTGCAACTTATAATACACTGCGCCACCGTGCCCAATGTGGGTAATCGTGAGTAACTGTTTTTCCGAAAGACACAACGTAGTCACAGCTTGTCAGGTTCATCGAAACATGAACCTTTCGGTTTGAAGTCCAATGCTCAAACTACTGAGCCACTGCACTTCCTTGCATACAGTTAATCTAATTAATTTGCTAATGGGGTTGAACTAGCCATAACCTTAACGTAGGTTTAGCTTGGGATTGTACTAGATTGTTCTTTACAATGTCAAACTTTGTTAGCAGAATACTTTGCACAGAGATGCTGAGAGGAACTTCTGCTCTATGCATTACAGAGTTAGTGAAGGAGATAAAGCAGGAGCAGTTCTGTAAACATCTAGTCAAGTGCGAAAAATCTACAGGAAAGATTCAAAATAACAAGCAGCAACGGAAAAGGGACATAATACAAAGGGCAGGAAAAGAAAGTTTCAAAACACACAGGAGAAAGGAAGGGAACAAATAAAGTGTTAAGAAGAGAAGAAAATAAGTCCAAGGCGTGTTGTTAATTTGTTGCCTTGTAATGTTCTACCAGAGGGTGTCAGTTTTGTAAAATGAGGGATACGTTGCATGTGGAGTGATATTATAGAAGTGAATCCCTCGTTGTCAATGGATTCTCTTGACGCGTATTTTTAAAGGAAAGTGTACATGTAGTAGTTTGAAACAGTATTGCAGTGAGCGGTTTCGCTTGGAGTGAGGGCTAGTTTTTTGGCACCATGTAGTCTTACATCGACCCTAGAGAATAGACATCAAGGCAAATAGGATAGTGAACTTCTTTAGATCAGAACATACTCAAACTGAAAAGATTTCTTTCAAAGACATGTCTTTTCGGATATCTACCGTTATTTATCACTTGATCAAAAAGCCGATGAAAGATGTCCAAGTGCATCGAGAAACAAACTTGTATAACGCTTGCGAGAGTTGCGTTATCAAATACAACGCATTATGTAGCTAACCACTGGCTCCAAATCAAGCAGTCCAACATGGCGTGAACATTTTGAAACATTCAATAATAGAATTATATTAAAACTATTCATTAAATCTCATTAACCCTCTTCACACTGATGTTGAAAGGTAACAATTTCAGTCTTGAATTTTCTACGATAATACTACTAGGAATTTAACAAGTTGCGTTATCAAATACAACGCATTATGTAGCTAACCACTGGCTCCAAATCAAGCAGTCCAACATGGCGTGAACATTTTGAAACATTCAATAATAGAATTATATTAAAACTATTCATTAAATCTCATTAACCCTCTTCACACTGATGTTGAAAGGTAACAATTTCAGTCTTGAATTTTCTACGATAATACTACTAGGAATTTAACAAACTTAATCTTGATTAACATAGCTCATTGAGCTCCGTCAAACGCAATTTCAATTGTATAATTTCGAGTTGCATTGTGGGGAATATATTGCTGCTTAACTCTTTATCCAACGTAACGGCCAAAACCGGCCAGCGTTATTCTCAAAAATCGCCAATTAGTTTTCATTATATTTTCATTTTTTTGTCTCAAAAACATAGGTTATGACCCCTCTTTGGAACGAGCTCGTCGAGCTCGTTCCAACGAGGGGTCATAACCTATGTTTTTGAGCCAGAAAATTAAAAAAAATAGTTATTCAAGAATTATTTTTGCAAGTGTCGTCTGCTTTTCATGTTAGGTAAAGGGTTAAAATGTAGGTACTTTGACATTACAGTGTAGAGAATTAAATTATGCCACTGCACAAAATGTACAAACAGTAGTTCCAAGGTTTTGAAGCTACGCTATAATACTATTTCGCACACTTGAATTTACATCCGGAATGTTACTGGATGATCGTTCTCTTCTATTTCAAGGCATGAATATGGTGGAAGGACAAAGGTTTAGATCATGTCATAAACACAGATAATAGCAACAGGCCATTAATCTGGGTCGCCAGATTTCGCCGAGTTGACAAGACCAAATCAGCGGGATCAAACAAGACGCCATCGGCGTCTTGTTTAATCTAACTGATGTTGTCTCGTCAACGAGAATGAATATGACAGCCCAGCTTAACTGATTGTTGTAATAAATTGTTTATTACACGACAATGGACCTTTATAAATTGAATGCGACACCTCAAATGTAAACAAAAAGGAAAGTAGGGATATTTTTCCGGAATGTTCAGCGCCAATCACTTGAGTTTTATTTCGCGGTTGTAAAATTGACGCTCCGAAAACACCGAACGCCATTGACGTCACGAGAGGCTCCCTTGAGATAAACATGATACGGATTTGTTAAAGTTGAGACTATCGTTTGCTGACGGTCTATAATTGACGAGCAAACCACAGCGGTATCGCGAATTTGTAATAATCGTATAATAATGTTTGAATATAAAAAATCATGTGGGCAGCATAGCTACAAATTTAAGTGTTTACTGTTAAAAGTTTCCAAATCACAAATGAAACTTACTTGGTAACTCAATTCATACTTTGAAGACAAATGTGACAAAAATTTCATGTCTCCTCAAATGACTTTCCCACCGATTGTGCGTTTAATGTAATGAATTCAAACGCTGTAGACGCGCCCGTCCATCTTACTGAAAACATTGATTCGAATGGCATTTCAAACTCAGAAAAAGCCAGAAAGTTGAAATAAAATGTTACATTTCCTCTAGAATATTTGTGGACAGATTCACAGAATTTATTGCACGTAAAAACAAAAGGACAAAACTTAAGATACATGTGGAACGGAGGGTTCCGAACTTCGTGATGGTAAGAAAGAGATTCTTCGGAAGGAGATCGACTATTTAATATAAACAGCTCCACGGACAGACACGTGTATGCGAGCAGATCTCCAAAGGGCAATGAATATCAGACCTTTGAGTTTGCTTGTTAGTTTGCTGTACTTAACTCAAATAGATCTTCTTTCGTGCGAAAATATATTCATGGCAAATTAAAAAATCGTAAATCGAATCTACTGGAAGCAAATTAAACAATAAACTTAAAAGGAATAAAGAGGAAAGCTATGCTCAGATAACGGAATCTACTTTAATTTTCTGGTGTTTAGAACGAATGTAATAGCGCCAGAAAAAGCAAAAAATATTTTGGTACAAAGTGATTTTAACGCTGGCCTATATCTACAATTGAAAGCTTTTGCAGATATTTTTTTCAAACAATTCGATGAGTAATTCACCCTTTGCAGTGAGGTCATGTGGTGTCAGATCAGAACTGTTAACAGCAAAATCCTGGCATTAGTTGAGAAGTTGAAAATTATATCCGACAACAGGTCCTATTACGCGCCTATTACTTTTCCTCCAGTTCCATATTTACGAATTCGTATGGAACACGTGTTCCATACGGATTTCGTTGACGGACTATTCCCCCCTCTGACGTCATGGATCTATCAAAAGCACTAATCTGCCATTCGAAAGGTGTCATTCTGAACTAGATCAATTCGGAAGCTACGGTTCCCGATAGCAGCCGATAAATTGGAAAAGGTTTTTGTCCAACTCCACCAAATTTAACGAAATTGAACTTATTTTATATATATATATATAAGTGGAGAATGATTTTATAACACTTATGTTTTGACTTTGAAGCAAATATCTTTCAGATAACGGCCGCAAATTTCTTAAAAATACGAATAAACAACCTATTTGAACACAACTTCCATTTATACTTTTCTGTTTTCGTATCTGTCACACGTGTTTAGTTTAAAAAATATTTATTTTCATTAAACTTGTGTAGTATGCACATCGGTACAATAATTTGGATCCGACACACGTGTTTGTCAATCACATCGAAGTTTTGTTTTTGTTTTTATTTCAAGTAGACGATCAATATATAACAAGAACTTCTAATGTTTAATTTTTCTGTATGTGATGTTTGAATTATTAACCCTCTACCCAACGCAGACGATATCAAAATTTATTATTTTAAATGTAATTTTTTCCAAAAATTTCAACAAAACCATATCATGTGACCCCTCATTGGAATGAGCTCAATGAGCTCGTTCCAATGAGGGGTCACATGATATGGTTTTGTTGAAATATTTTGAAAAAATTAATTTTTTCAACTGCTCAATTTGCATATTACACGGGCGGATGCTGGCGATTCGTTAGGTAAAGGGTTCAATCAATGGAGTCTATGTCATTGAGGCGCTTAACAAACACAGAACAACACGATATGTGAAAACGCCCCGAGTTCTATACTTCCGCGATGGCACGGGTGCTTTCTTGACGAACGAATTCACACATAGTGACGTTTTGTGCATTAATCAATTCTGTACAGAGTCGATTAAAACATATTGTCGAAAAACATTATTGCGACTGATCAACTTCTGTGCTCCCACAAATGGGGGTGTTTATTTAAAAAAAAATAGTTTTCATGCATGTGATGGTGTGCTAAAGCATTCTATGTTGCTAAAAGCGCTTTTGCTTGCTAGAAATTTATTTCAGGTGTAACAGGAAAGATAGTCCGCAGGAACGTTAGTCCCTCTGGACTATTATTCCGCGGAATTATAGTCCTATAGGTCTAACATTCCTAGGAATAGTAGTCCGGCGGACTGCTATTCCTAGCAATGTTAGACCTAGGACTATAATTCCGCGGAATAATAGTCCAGGGGGTCTAATTTTCCTACGGACTATCATTCCTGTCACACCGGTACTTATTTGACAAAAATACAGTAAATAGTACTCTGAAGAGGGGACAGAGACGTTTGGCCAAATTACGACTCGGTCATGATCTTGTTGAACATCTCTTTCTGCTTGCCACAACAGTGCATACTCTCACCTTGTTGAAAACGAAATGCAAAAACATTCAATCTCACATGCTATTTCCATTTACATTTCTTTATTCGGTCTTGATTTCGCAAAAGTTTACGTCTGGCGTGTTCAGATCGAGATCTGATCGAGAAAAGGACTGATTTTATGATCTAAGAACCTTTTTTAAACGCTTTGGGCATCTTATCCAAAGCTCTGGAACTGCTGTGATCAACAATTAAATCTGGAAGTCTTGTCCTGAATTGCCTGCAAATAGCACGTTACTCTGCGCGTTAATCTTCGTGCTATGACGATAGGAATATGCCCCATGCACAAGCAATGTTTCAGTCAATAGACTTCCGGGTTCAACCCGGAAGTCCATTGGCTGAAACATTGCTTGTGCTTGCTATCAGAAACCGAGAGAATCTATAGTGCTTTGGATGCCATTCCATAGGAAATTTCGCGCAATTCATATGCGAAATTATGTCACGATAGCGCGCAGTTCGTGACAGGACTTCTAGTTTTAACTGTATATTCCAAAACAGCATCATGGATTAATCCTTGTTAAGAATTATTTTAAAAAACGTGTTCTTCGTGACAACAACTTCATGATATTCAACACTTGTGAGAATGTCAATGAATATTTTCAACACACAGCCGAAGGTTGCATGAAAAAATCAATAACTGATGTCTCATACAGTTTCACTTTTCCTAATTTGTTGTTCTTATAATGAAATGAAAGATAATCCAGTAAGTATAAAATAATATGTACCATGTTTGTGTTTGCAGTAGCGGTCAGACAGCATCAACAGATCCCGACTATATCGCGATCATGTCGAAGCTGTTTGCTCGCTATCCTCGCCTAAGCACTATATGCTCTGCAGTCGAAAAAGAAAGGCCAAAAGATTGAACCCGAGATGCAATTGGCATTTGTTTTTATTTATTGGGCTTGGTGTCCTCGTATTAATTTTTAAATTTCGGCCCACCGGTGTTAAGTATTTGCAGTACTGTTTTAAAATCTCGACCCAATAATGTAAGTTTTAAAGTATTTGGTTCAAAACCTCGGCCCACTTGTGTACGTTTTGTAGTATCTTTTTTTAGAAAATCTAGACCCTCTGGTGTATGTTTTGCAATATTTGTTATCAAGTTCCCACCCAAGGATGTAAGCTTTGCAGTATTGTTTTAAAAATCTCGACCCACTGATATAAGTTTTACAGTATTTTGTAAAAATGTCGACCCTCTGGGGTAAGCTTTGCTGTATTTGTTTTTAGACCCTCCACCCACTGGTGTAGGTTTTACAGTGATTGTTTTTAAATCTAGACGGTGTAAGTTTTGCAGTATTTGTTTTTCTTAAAATCACTGCCAACAAAAGCTTGTTTTGCAGTGTCTTTATTAACACCTCAGCCCACTGTTGTAAGTTTTACAGTGATTTTTCTTTAAATCTTAACCCTCTGGTTTATGCTTTACAGTATTCATTTTTAAATCTCGACCCACTGATGTAAGATTTGCAGATTTTGTTTTAAAATCTAGACCTACTGGTGAAAGGTTTGCAGTGTCTTTTTTTTTAAATTGAGATATTTTAATTTAAGTTTTCCAGTATTTTTTTGTAAAGCTTGACCCACTAGTGTGCGGTGGCCAGTAGTTTTGGTTTTAAATCGCGACCCACTGATGAAAGTTTTGCAGGATCTTTTCAAAATCTCGGCCTACCGATATAAGTTTTGCAGTATTATTTCTATAACGTCGACCGACTGGTGTAAGTTTTGTAGTATTTCTGTGTTTGTTTTTTTTTAATCTAGACCCTCTGATGTAAGTATTGCAGATTTTATTTTTGCATGCCGACACAGTGATGTTGATGTAACTTTGTAGCGTTTTATCTAAAACTCTCGACCCACTGGTGGACGTTTTGCAGAATTTCTTTTTAAATCTAGACCATCTAGCGTAAGTTTTGCAGTAAGCATTTTTATGCAGTTTTGTTGAATCTTTTTTTTAATTGCGACCTGCTGGTATTAGTTTTGTGATGTTTGTTTTTAAATCTAGTTGCTATGTTTTTTTAAAATTCTTGGCCCAGTAGTACAGGTTTGGCGCTATTCCTTTTATTAAATATTGACATACTCTTCAGTGCTCACGCTGATCCGAAATATTTTGGTGTCACGTGGAATTTGTTTTCTGTGCTAAAGGAATATTTTAGGCCAAATGAAAGATTTTAGTACCAGATTGAATCTGATTGTAATTGAGAACAAATTAACCATGCATCGTCATTTGAGTGCAAGAAGACGTCATCTGCAATGCTAAAGCATGCAAGATGGCGCATTGTTGCACTCAAAGTACGTTATTTGTTTTTGTATTGCCTTGTTATTTTAAATATTTTAGTTGCAAATGATATCACAAAAATATTGATAATAAAAAACTAAATAAACAAATAAACGAAATAAAAGACTATCATTGACGTTCACAAAATAATTTCATTATTATTATTTACGCACTGTTTATTCACTCCAAATAAACGAATAGCAAATACTTTATTGTCTTCCAAAATTAAGCAAGATGAAAAGACGAAATAACGAAGAAGTGCAATGATAAGAATCAGATTTAATGGATAAATTTTTAATTCAGTCGATCCACAACAGAGAGCAACGCTCACACCTTGTCTCCTGAGTGCTAGAATGTTCTATGTCCTCTATGGGACATAGAACATTCTAGCACTCAGGCAACGACCTGTTACTTATAAATTACTTGGCACACGCTTGTGTCGACACAGAGCAATTGTATTGAAAACAAATCACTGAAATAATAAAACGTACCAAAGAGACGTACCAAAGTATACTTTTGGCGCCAGATGCAACGGAATGCAGCATTTTTGTGCCAAACGAACTGTTTTAGTGCAATTAGCACCATCGCCTCGCGACAGCGTGAAGACTGTTACTGGTGTCAGTTTCGTTTTTAATTCTCTACCCACTCGTTTTTTATCGCAAACAGATTTGATCAGAGTTCTGTAACAATATTTACAGTATGTGGAGAGTGTATTATCACTAAATCACCCACAGAGTGGCGATTCCACTCGAGCAATAATTGCAAATTTGTTGCAAAGCATAACCAGCACCAGCAAAGTTTCAGCCAATGGACCTCCGGGTTGAACCCGGAGGTCCATTGGCTGAAACATTGCTTGTGTTTTTTGTCGATATGTATAAAATTTGAAAGTTATAGCTTTGGTGATAACTCCACTCCATGGGTGATTTAGTTACAATCCACTCTCCACGTACTGGAGATTCAGTTTTCTCGAATACTTGACAGAATTGTTGAGTTATTTTATATTGTAGCATTTTCACCTCTTGCCTACAGACAAACACCGACGTTGGCTTCCTTTATATGTTTTGCCTCGCATCTAGTTTACTTAACTGCAGAATATTAATATGAATATTAATAAAAATCGAGTTTTCAATTTTCCAAGTTATCTTAATTTTTTCTCTGAGGCGACAGATTAAGGTTGGTATTTGTTATGCATTGAGATTTATTGATTTTTTATGAAGCTTTATTTTTAATAGCAGCGAGATGTTGTTTTAATTTTCCCTTTAGTTTTGTTTCCTGCTATAAAATTGTTTTCATTTGAATTCTGTTTTTTTGTCTTCACTCTTCAACCTGGAAAAAAGGTGTACCTATGTTTTTTAAATAATGAATATTTATGTGTGGTTATGGATGGGTTTACATTTTTAGGTTTTCCTATCAGTGCTTAATTGAGAATCCGCGCCAGGATCGCCGAAATTCTCTTCTAAACGAGGTGAATGGGTAGGTCGGTTCGTGATATTGGTCTGCAAGGGCCAAAGAGAGAGAGAGAGAGAGAGAGAGAGAGAGAGAGAGAGAGAGAGAGAGATAGATAGAGAGAGAGAGAGAGAGAGAGAGAGAGAGAGAGAGAGAGAGAGGTGTGTGTGGGGGGGGGGGCGCCTCTTTGGCATAAGACAAATTTGCAATTTGATCACCAGTATTCGAACACTAAGGCAACGTTTGCATATCGATGCATTTAGAGAATTTAGTCTATAAGTGCAAAAATGTACGTTTAGGGGGACTGGCAGTAACATGTTGTATCGCTCCGACAAAATCAACGGTAGTGTTGGTAGTACGAAGAATCGCTAACGTGCGTCGTAAGTTGTGGTACAGCATAAAATTATAATCCAGAACTTACCGTTGGGGGAAATATCTGTTGCAGCTTTATCAGAATCAAATTGATTTTCAAGTACGTAAAAGATAACCTGGTCTTTTGTCGTCATGAAAATCGACTTTCGATAAAGTTATCTCCCTTGAAATTATTGGGTGAGCGAATAAGGTAAATTAACAAGCAACTAATTGTGGAGAAAATGCCTATTACGTCAGTAGAATATGAAGCCAGGCGTCCTTTTGTTACCTTTAATAAACGAAAACAACAGAGAGCTCTCGGAGTGGTCTGCTTTTTTCGTGAATTAAAAGTAACAAGAGGAAGCATTGTCCTTAATGGCAAGCTAATTAGAGGCAATTAGTTCACATGGAATATATATAAAGAATATGTATCAGTATCACACATTAAGTGTCCACTTTAGCCCATTTTTAGCCTAAATGTTTTTACATTAATTTGCATTTTTTTATTTTTCCTTTAATGTAACCAATTACAGTTAAAACTGGAAGTCCTGTCACGAACTGTGCGCTTATCTAGGCCTAACTGCGCGTAGGAATTACGCGCAGTTGTCATATCGAATGGCATCCAAAGCACGGCAGGTTCTCCTGGTTACTCATAGCAAACACAGGCAATGTTTCTGCCAATGGACCTCCGGGTTACCCGGAGGTCCATTGGCTGAAAAATTGCTTGTGCACAGGCCATATGTACAGAATTTGGTTACCTTACTATGGTCATAACGCGTAGATTAACGCGCAGATCGACGTGCTATTTGCGCACATTTCATGACGGGACTTCTAGTTTTAACTGTAGCAAATCACACCTCCTAGACTTTCACATTAATGAAAAGAACAGTGCCCGTATTATATGTCGCGATGCGCACTCTGTTGATATAATGGACAGCAAAAAGTTACAGAACCTAAAAAATGGTAAAAACGCCGGTTTTCTTATTTTTAAATGCGCTTCAACAAAGAATACTAATCAAATGTATATATTGATGACGTGTTAAGGGTACGTGCTTTGGGATCACAAACGCTTGAAACAGGCCTTTAGAGGCTAAGGTGTGTCTGGAATGAGTCACAAAATTATGATTTCTATTGGCAAAAGAATGCCAATGATGAGCTCATTGGCAGTGGCATTTGTGGCTCTTTGATAGAATAATACAATACAAGAACAACTTATTCTGTACTCTATTGTTACGAGTTCCCTTCCTGTTCTATCAAACAATCTCGGTCAAGTCAGATACGGAATACCGAACCGCTACCGAGTTATACATCCGTAAAATACCGAAACTCACATCGAACTCAACATTCAATTACCGATTTTTCAGACCTCACTTTTCAAGCCGGAGATCAAATGGATGATACTTTGCTTTAGAGTATCTTTATTTTATTATTGGAGTGTAAACATCTTTCAGCGTGGATTCTGCTGATAATCCACTTGATAGGTATTATATAATATCCGAAAACTTTGGCACCAACGGACATTTAATCCTCTACCAAACGTCATATCCTAACAGCGTTATACATAAATATACAAATAATTTGATTGTTTTTGTCAGTTTTTGTCGAGACAACATGTAGTGAGTAATCGCTTGACTGGACTGGTTACGTGAAATAATTCATGAGAGGTGAGGGACGTTATACAAACACGAGTGTGCGAATGCGCAAGAGTGTTTACAATATAGTCCCTCGTTTCGAATGAATTATTTCACGTAACCAGTCCAGGCAAGCGATTACTCTGTTTATTACTTTTCATTATTAACGATAATTATATTATTTAACCCTTTACCGTAAAGGCCAAAACCGGCCAGCGCTATTCTCAAAAATCACCAATTAATTTTCATTATTTTTCATTTTTTGTCTCTAAAACATAGGTTATATCCCCTCATTGGAACGAGCTCATTGAGCTCGTTCCAATGAGCGGTCATAACCTATGTTTTTGAGACAAAAAATTAAAAAAAAATAGTTATTCAAGAATTTTTTTGGCAAGTGTCCTTGGCTAAAGAACAAAACAATGAAGTCCCGATTACACCCACTGCAAAGCGTCTTCGTTTGCGCGCACGGATACATCATCCAATTGTTGATTGCATAATTCACTTGTTAAGTTATCGTTTATAACCAAACCGGAAAATCACAGTACATCACACCTTGGAAAGTAATAAACACAAACACAAAATGGAAATTTTCAGTCAATGACAAAAAAAAAACTGCAAGTGAAGTTCTAGTTGTGCTAGGAGAAGGATAAATACTCTGGCCCCCACCTTCACTGCCAATAGATAAAATTATCTTTGATGGCACCTTTTGTTGAGGTGGGGTGGGGGAAGATGGCGGTACTGCTGTTTAGAGATTAGTGGAAAATTAGGAAACGCGATGATAAGGAGCGTCAAATGTGTAATTTAGAGGAAATGGAGACCCTGGAACATATTCTATTTGAAAGTCCAAAACATCATTTTAACAAAATAAGATTCACTCAAGGTATAATGGGTAAGTGAAATGCAGGATAGGTGGCTACTGGATGACGCAAAGGGAGGGTTGGTATGCTTATCCTAGATATTGGGAAGAATGTGATACGGGATGTCACCAAAAAGTTCGTTTTCGGGTGTTGGAAGGAGAGAAGTGGCGATGTAAAGGGGAGACATTTAATAGCACAGGGTTAATCGATGCCTTCTCACGTGAGAACCGCGACACATCAGTGGCCGGCCAAAGTGTTATTTTTGTATTACTTCCTCACGATTCAGCTTTTTATATTGAATACCAAATTCGGAATACTACACACCGGATATTCACGAGCTAAGTGCGATTTGCGGATTGACGAATTGGATGAATGCGAAACTTATGCAATAAGACAAAAAAGCTTCAAGTCCTGCGTTTAACCCTTTACCCAAAGAATCGCCCGCATCCGCCCGCCTAATATGCAAATTGAGCAGTTGAAAAAATTAAATTTTTCAAAATATTTCAACAAAACCATATCATGTGACCCCTCATTGGAAAGAGCTTATTGAGATCGTTCCAATGAGGGGTCACATGATATGGTTTTGTTGAAATTTTTTGACAAATTTAAAAAAATGATATTTAAAATAATAAATTATGATATCGTCTGGGTTGGGCAAAGGGTTAATATGTTTACAATTTGCAACTATCACTTCGGTTGTTTTTTTTAACCCTTTAAGCTCAGTATTCAATTCTTTGACCTGACAGTGGGCGCTCCATTTTTCATTCATGCGGACGTCTTCAAGCAGATTATTAACCCTTTTAACACTGGCACCATGGGAGGTGTCATTTAAGTCAATACTCTCAACGGCGAAATGAGCGAAACCATCCTGTTTTGTTCAGTGATCAATTAATCCAACAGCTCTGGAGAGATGTTGGATTAAATCATTACCGAGCCACGCTTCAGATTTTTTGTTCTTCATATCGTCATCTCGTCCCGTAACATCTTTTTCTTTACGCAAAAATTTATGCATATCAGGTTGAAAGGGTTAATTTCTCAAAGCGGTGATCACTAGACAAGATTTGGCTGCCCATTTAGGCATCCAAAACTTTGTTAGAATCCATTCCCAATCATTTTGTCTTACAGAACGCGAATAACAGATTACTGCAGTGGCTACCCCGCCCCAGGGGTTACCGATCACGCTTTATCGATGCTAATCTAAATATATAGACCGCGGAGAAGACGAGCATAATCCTTATTTTACAACAATATCACTAATGAGTTTTTCAGATATTTTTTGATAGAGCATTGTTTAAATATTCTAGTAATTTCCCGCGGTTAATTACGTTAACGTGTTCATCTCGATATATATACGAACCAGCCGATGTGTTGCCGACAGAATGGACGGAATACGTGTGAGGAGGCTTCCAAATGATTTTAACTCACAACTGAAAATGGAAGTATCATTGATCCTTCTTTAAAACGTGGCTTGCCTTTCAATAGAGAACACAAGTGTTTTGTTTTACACATAGAGATGCGCGTTATTCGAATTTTGGGTTGTATCGGTTTCGCTATTTTTAGGGGACGGGGTATACTTCGGTATTGGTTCGGTATTCGGACAATAAGTTATTGTAGTCCATTCACTATAAATGAACATGCCAATTAGCTAAACAGTGGCATTCTTTTACGCCCACAAATCATACCTACTGTAATTTTGTGACTTGTTCTTAACGCACTTTTATGTTTAAAGATCTATTTCAGACTTTTGCAGTCTCAGAGCATGAGCTTTGACCATGCCATCTTTCGGAGGTCTTGCTGGCAATAGACAAAAACACCTGGGTAGTGATTTCTAGACAGGTCTTGGCTGCCTGTTAAACTAGAAATTACTGCTAAGCAACTGGACATGTACAGGTTTGTTGTCTGGTTGGAATGCAGGACAGTTGCCAGTCCACTGAGGGTTAGCAAAACTGAAAATAAAATAAAGTCACTTCTAGCATGGACATGAACCTTTACACTGTTATCAAGTTTCAACGGGGACTTACAGACAGCGAATGCAGAAAAATTGAAAATTCAGATGGTTTCGGTATTCAACGATTGGTTCGATTCGTTTTTTCGGTATCCCCGTGATATCGATATCGGTTCGGTATTTCACACAGTTGGCTGTCGTTCAGTAGACAACACAGTGAAGAACAAATCTATAGCGTGGATATATAACATAACGTTTTGCCTGCTGCAGCTTCTACTCACCAATACAAAATACTCCGTTACCTTGTACATGTATAATTCTGACTCTTTCGAACAAATTATACCACTATAAACAGGAGCAATCTTAATTTTAATGTAATCTTATTTCGTTTACAAGAATTGGCGAACAAGTTATGCAAATTATATTAACGCCTCTTCTTGGCCCATTGGCGCAATTGTGTGGGATGACATTCGAAGCGGCAACTTCGTGGCCTCGCTCTTCTCGAATACTACGAAGGAATCTTTGGCCTGCACGGAGTGTGTGTCTCTCTCCACACAAAGGGCAGCCACTTTAGTCTCCATCCGATAGGACGGTACGCTGTGACAGCACCAACCCCACAATTGATGCTGATCGAGAGAGTTCTCACACCTCGAGAACTTTCCCCGACCGGGGATCGATCCCGCGACCTCTGTCATGAGAGGTCAGCGCACTTATCCATTCAGCTACCCCTTCATAATCTTCTTATCCAAGATTTTCTGCAGTAAGAGTCTATTGAATTATTTCTCAGCAAATCTAGCCCTGGCTGATTTACAGCAGCCATGCTTCATTTTACGATAAATGCAAGAAAATAGTCAACAGGTTTAGATTTAACCACGCAACCACCAGCGCTGATGGATTCATTCAAGTGAGATGACTTGCGAACGAATTTTAAACATTTTTACTCATCGAGTTTTGCTAACAGTAGATTTACAGTACAGCCGCCGTAGACTGATCGTATTCCACGCGTGCGCAGTGATGTCCACATGGGGTGAGGGTGGGGGGTGGGGGACGGGGGGGGGGGACTGTGGGGGGGGGGGTGGCGTTGTGGTAACCAGTTCTCGTCAGATCACCGAAGTTAAGCAACGTCGAGCGCGGTTAGTAGTTGGATGGGTGACCATTTCATCGACTGATTCGTGCTCCCGCGCTGTGAGCTTGGGCAAGGCACTTAACCCCCATTGTCCACACGGGGACCCGATGACGCTGTGTACTAAGGCGTACTGCGCGCCGATGGTGCGCATGTCTTAAACCAATCTAACCCTGCCTGTGCTGCAGTGCGGAGTTACAATGTTGGGGAGCTGGCAGCTGCTCGTCGTTGCTCGGTGGTTCTCTCCGGGTACTCCGGCTTCCTCCACCCGTAAAACTGTCATGGTCATGATTAGCCATTGTGCATAAGTATGTGACCTTAAACACCAATAAATAAATTAATAATAATAAATAGTGATATCCACGCATGCGCTTACCAGGTAATAAAATCATCGTCAGCAAATTTTTAATTAATGAAGCACCTGGATGCACCCGGTGCGCCATTAATTAAACTTTTGATGATTATTCCAATAATTAGTGTTTGCAATTTAATTTTATTGCGTCCATGGAAATATTTCACACCCGTGGAAAGTGACGCCCAAGTGTCAGCTACTAAAGACAATATCAGAGGAAAATAACAAACGAAGTAAAAATAGCACCCTGACTTTATTCCTGGATTTTTCAAAAGCGTTCCATACCACAGATCATGAGATTTTAACCCGTTACCCAACGAATCGCCCGCATCCGCCAGCGTAATATGCAAATTCAGCAGCTGAAAATATATTATTTTTCGAAAAATTTCAACAAAACCATATCATGCGACCCCTCTTTGGAACGAGTTCGACGAACTCGTTCCAAAGAGGGGTCAAATGATATGGTTTTGTTGAAATTTTTTGAAAAAATTTAAAAAATGATATTTAAAATAACAAATTTTGAAATCGTCTGCCTTGGGTAAAGGGTTAATAAATAAATTATACAGATATGATATTAGAGGACTGAATGATGACTGTTTATAAGTTACTTATCAGGCAAACAACAACACGTCCAATATGGTAACGATATATCGGACAGGGTGGCAATAAATCACGGAGTTCCCCAAGATTCGATACTCGCCCCGACTCTGTTTTTATTGTATGTTAATGACATCTTCCATGCAACATCCTGAATCTCTTATCATTTGCGGATCGTGCGGAGTTACGATGTTGGGGAGCTGGCAGCTGCTCGTCGTTGCTCGGTGGTTCCCTCTGGGTATTCCGGCTTCCTCCACGCGTAAAACTGTCACGCTCATGATTAGCCATTGTGCATAAGTATATTACCTTAAACACCAATAAATAAATAAATATTTGCGGATAATACCATGGGACACACTTCTGGTCCTGACCCAAATTCAATTGGCCCCTCTTATTAATAAAGATCTCGGTAAACTATTTGAATGGTGCTGTGTAAATCCACTTAAAGTGAGATCGCTACATTTTTTAAGGAATACATATTGATGGATGATAGCCTGATAACAGGCATCATATATCACAGCTCTCACCCACAGGTACTCGACACAAGCTGAGAAATTGAAAGAAAAAATGATATCTGATAGCCTTTTTGAATCGATTCTGACGTGTCCCTATAATGGTATATAAATATTCACAAGGTACACAACTCGCTTTTCGAAATCGATGACATTCATCTTCATTACACCCCCTCAAATTTGATTCACACAACATGAGCTCGTTCCAACGAGGGGTCATAACCTAAGTTTTTGAGACAAAAAATGAAAAAATAATGAGAATTCATTGACGATTTTTGAGAAGAACGCTGCCCGTTTTTTGGCTGTTACGTTGGGTAAAGGGTTAAAGTCTATCCATCACTTCCGATAGCCAAAAAGATTATAAGAAAATCGCAACAGATGTTCAATTTTGAGAACCGAACCACAGAGATTGTGGATAAACCAACATCTATGAGGTCAGTGTTACCTTTGGTTGCTTTAGTTTTTGGCTGTCTTTCTGCAAACACCCGTTTAAGCTAAGTCGTGTTTTGTGTTTTTAAATGGAATGTTTATGTTTCTACAATTCGCGGGGCTTCTCCTGGAACCAAAAGAAATCATTGACAATGAAAGAGTTTTTTTGCGTTGGCAATAAACAACCGTTACTCTGATGTACGAACAGGATCACAAATAGCGTGATGCTAAAATAATAGAGCATGATGCTAAAATAATATAGCATGATACCTATAGAATTAGCATCATGCCTAATTATTTATGCAGCATTCATGAAATCATACCAAATAATATAATATAACACCATGCTTAATTATTAGAGTATACTGCTAAAAAAACAATTATGACCCTCCCGTTAGCGGACTCGAATTCAGCACCATGCTATATTATTTATGCTTCATTTATGAAATCGTGCAATATAATATAGCATGATGCTAAATTAATTCAGCATCATTAAAAAATAATTAAGCCTCTTGCTAAATTAAAGTGCATGACCCTCTCGTAATTCAGCATCATGCTTAATTCATTTGGTATCATGCTATATTATTTATGCAGCATTCATCAAATCTTGCAATATAATACAGCATGATGATAAATTATTTCAGTATCATGCTCAAATAATAGCTGAATTAAAATTCATGGTCCTCTCATAATTCAGCATCATGTTTAATTATTTCGGCATCATGCTACATTATTTATGCAGCATTCATGAAATCGTGCAAACTAATATAGCATGATACTAAATTAATTCAGCATCATACTCAAATAATTAAGCATCATTCTAAAATAATATAGAATGATGTTAAATTCATTCAGCATCATGCTAAAACAATCTGCCAATCATATTCCGCTGACCAATCAGTGGCGCTGATATATACACACTGGGAGCATGGCCAAGAAACAAGAAAATATTGATGCAAACATCAAGCCGCAGATTTAGATTTTTTCAGAAGAAATCTTTTGTATACATATCACGAATCCACTCATTGGATTCTCTTTTAATGATACATCAGGGAACATAATAAATTAAAAATTAAACACCGAGATTTTGAGCAGTACTTGTTTACAAGTTCTGTTTTACTGTTGAAGTATGACTCGTTAATTATAGTATGGGGTGTGTGCTCTAAAGTGGGCATGAGAGGTAAGAATGGTTTGATAAACTTGGCATTGCACTTGACGTAGCAACAAAGACTGAAAACAGCTTTAATAACCAATGAATAAATGTAAACATGAAAAGTCACCAGAAAGCACGCCCCCCCCCCCCCCGAGTCCCAAATGCCAAAGACTGAGTTTTCCCTAGCCCCTCAGTCAATATTTTAACCAGCTGAGAGTCTTTTGATTCCGAAAAGGTGAAGGGCTGTCAGACACAACCAGTAGTATAGCACCTAAGAATCGGGCCCGCTTCCCGGAACATTGCCAGAGAAACTAGTGTTAAAATGCCATAGGAACTGCAGCTTTTGCCTGAGCAACTCTTTCCTGTGCAAACCTTCGGCTGTGGGTATATAGTAGGAATATGTGATGGAATATCGATGGGGAAAAGTGAATTTTCCTGAAAGTTGTCCCCGCGAAACGGTTCACGTTGCTATTGACGACGTGACGTCAAGGTCGGCGCGCTTGACATCATAGAGAGTTAACTGTTAGTGCTCTCCACTGTACAATCTGACATAACGTTTTTCGAACCTGGGGGTGTCGAGATTTCTCGAACTGGCCTGCTATGATAGTAGCGGTATATACCCCTGCAGATCCTATGTTAGCCTTTGGTACTGCTAATCGACCAAATGCTTTGTACTATCCTATGACTAGAACAGGTAGTACGTAATGCTAGTCCAGGCAGTAATGGGGGTAATGCATGGTCGTCTAGTGCGGTATTTCGAGGTAGTCCGTGGCCGTATTGTATGGGCGTTATGTAACCCATGTAGGTCCCCTTTCAGTCCTTGGTACTACTAATCGACCTAATGCTTCATTGTTTTGTAACTGATATAGGTAGTACGTAATGCTAGTCTATTGTTTGTGTGTGTGGGAGGGGGGTGGGGGGGGGGGTAATGCATGGTTGCCTATTGTTGTCGTATAGGATGTGCGGTTTGTACCAATGGTCTACTATTATCATTTGCCTAAGGCTTTATATTATCATATAACTGGTATAGGTGATACATAATGCTTGGTTATGCAGTATTGTGGGGAGGGGGTTAATGTATGGCTGTCTAGTGTGGTAGTATATTATGTAAGGTATGTACTCCCGCTGATTTAGTGGTGGACCATTGTACTATAGATCCACCTAAGCGCTATACTGTCTTTAGTAGGTATGGATAGTACGTAATGTTAAGTCACGTAGTGTTGTGCTTGGTTGTCTGGTAGAGTTGTACAAAAGAAACTTCCATAGGTCTACTGTTAGCCCTTGGCAATGCTTTTTCAGTTTTCAGTAACTGCACGATCGCTTATTATAGGAAATTGGAATAGGTATGAACAAGTTGTTTGAGCAAGCAGTAGTGGAATGATAGTGGTATGAACTGCGACCCGAAGCGGCAGCAATGTAATCATAGACACTATGAGCTGTAGTAGTACCATAACTGAGTAATGGTTGGCCTTCATGTATATATATATTTTCATGTTGAAGCTTTGAGAAATCTGGGGGGGGGGGGGGGGGGGGGGTAGCCACTAAGCGTATCGCAGTGCTACATATAAATATTAATTATACGAGGTAGTAATGGTAAAAGACTGCAAGTGTGATAGAAGACTATAGTATTGGGTAAGTACAATAGTATTGTATCACACGACAGATGGTGGTGACCACGGACAAGTAGTTGCCTTGGAGCTTGGAAAGGTGTGGGGTAGTCTAGAAGGTCGGACCAAACAGGTACTAGAAACCATAACTATCATCAGATAGATATCCCCAAAAGGTATCCTCAAAAAGTATCCTCAAAAGATATCCTCAAATAGTACAATACCATGTATCCTCAAATACCGAGATGAGACGTAGGGCAGTATGTGGAGTCACTCGTTCGAGCAATTGACCTATAGCTCATTTGCTCGATGAGGTTCGAATCGCTCGAGCAATCTGATGTAACTATCAAGCGTTTCGTATTTTTTCAGTGGTAATGATTGTAAGCGTGGTAGAAAACTAGTGTTGGGTAAATAAAGTCAATCATAAGACAGATCACGGTAAGTAGACAGTAGTGGTCTTAGAGCTGTAAAGTCTACAATCCAAGCATTATCCCCACCCCCACAATACCTCTTGGCCTAGTATTACAAAGTACTTGTACAAATTGTGGGCCAGCACCACAACACCTAAGATGAATATTGATTCTAAGGGCTAACAATAGACCTATGGTGTACAGAGAGTTTCTCCTGTACTACTTTACCAGACCACAAAGCATAACACTGCGTGATTTAGCATTACTTAGTACCCGTACCTACTTAGTGCAGTATAACTAGTAGGTGGACCCATGCATTACGCCCCCCCCCCCCCGTCCCTCCAATACTGCTTGACCTTGCATTATATACTACCTATACCAGTCACAGGATAATATAAAGCCTTTGATGGATAGCGGTATTAAGCGCTAATAGTAGACCAACAGGGATACAGACCGCACATCATATTCTACCCAACTAGTTAACCCTGCATTACCCCACCCACGTCACAATACCGCTTGGCCTTGCATAACGCTCTACCTGTACAATATGTGGGCCAGCACACCATCCTAGAAGGATAGTGGAACGACAAGCTAACATTGAACCAGCAACGATGCAAACCGCATAACCTGTACTACCGCACTAGACAACCATGCATTATCCCCACCACAATACTGCTCAGACTAGCATTACGTACTACCTATACCAGTTATAGAAATATATGAACCATCAGGGCGATCAGTAACACCAAGGATTACCAGGGCACTTACAGGGGTACATAACGCCCAAACTACACTACCCTTCTAAGCAATCAAGAACTACCTCACAATCACACACTAGATGGCTTTGCATTACCTCCACTAAATATCTCAATACCACAATACCGCCTGGACTGACATTGCGTACTACCTATACCACTCAATCAAAGGAGGCCACAAAGCATTTGATCGATTAGTAGTACCAAGGGCTAACATGGGATCTGCAGGGTCATATACGGATGTTACCATATCAGGCCAGTTCGAGAAGGCCGACGCTCACTGACTCGAAGAACAAAATGGATCAACGTTTCTTTGAAGTCGCGTGCGCATCATGGCGTTGCAACGTCAATAGCAACATCAACCGTTTCGCGAGGAGAACTTTCAAGTAAACTCACCTTCCCCATCAATATTCCATCACAAACAGGGGGTTCAGTATAATTTTGATGGGTGACTTTAATGGACACATAGGTGATAAGGAAGAAGGCATAGAGGGCTGGGATAAGAAAGTCAACAGGAATGGACGACAGCTGTTGGACTTCACAAATGATCTCGGTTTGAAGACTCTGAACAGGGGCGGGAGGTGTAAATGGAAATGGACCTGGGAGAGGAACGACTAAAGATCAATAATCGATCAATAATCTCACAGATATTAATTTGTGGAGGGAGGTGATAGGGGTAGAAGTGGAAGGGTAAAAGGGAGTTGGATAGTGATCACAACTTGATTACAGTATAACGACCAGGACCAAAAAAAACTAGTAAGAAACAAAGGAAGCTTTAAGGAGATTTGGGAACTCAAAAAGGATGCTGACTGGGCGAAGTTCGAAGAAAAATTGAAACCAAAGCTTGCAACTGTACAGGGGGGGGGGGGGCAATGTCCAGAAAACGACCGACGCCATTGTTGCGAGCCTAATGGAGGCAGGAAAGGAAAGTGTAGTAAAGATTAGGGTGCCAACCAGGGAACTTGGGTACAGAGAGAACGAATATGTGCCGCATACAGGAGAAATAGAAAACACAAGGGGGCCGAAAGCAACTAGGCCGTGGTAGCAAAGGAAGAATACCAACACGCACGAAATAAAGTAAAGAAGATTAAAGACGATAATCGGAGTGTGCGAAATAGCTGTCTTATTAGGACGAGAAGAATGTCGGGGTGGTTGGGGTGGGGGGGGGGGGGGGTGTCGAGTTTGAACGTATTTTGGAAATGGGTGAATAAACGTAACAAAGGAAGTAACCCACAGAGTATTAAAGTGGGTGGCGGAGATACAGGCGATCAAGACTAAATCGCATCACACCTAATCAAGCACTGGGAAAAGATAAACGATAAGCGATGGTCAATGGGGAACCCACCGGAATATCCGAATCCAGTCGAGGAGAATCTATCGGACTTCGTACGCAACGAAATCAAAACCGGGGCGGTGCAAAAGGTGGTCTCAAAATTAAAGAATGGAAAAGCGGGAGCTGTGGACGAAATTCTTAACGAGTTTCTCAAAAAATGGGGGAGGAACTCTGTGAAAGTCTAACTGCCCTATTCAATTTAGATATAGAAAACCAAGAGGTCCCAAAAGAGTGGAGAGAAAGCAAAGTGACATTTATTCATGCAAAGAAAGAAAATGACGTTTTGGATAAGTATTGAGAGATCTCTGTCAATAGCAACATTAGAATAGTTTTCTGTAAAGAGATAAGAGGAGGTGATTGAGGCGAAGGTTTTTTGGGAGAGATTCAGAATGGCTTCAGGAAGGGAGAGAGAGAGAGAGTCAATCACCATCTTTTTCACGCTATCCGAAATGATAGAATCCTCGAATTAACCCTCTACCCAACCCAGACGATATCAAAATTTATTATTTTAAATATATTTTTTTTGAATTTTTCAAAAAATGTCAACAAAACCATATCATGTGACCTATCGTTGGAACGAGCTCGACGAGCTCGTTCCAACAAGGGGTCACATGCTATGATTTTGTTGAAATGTTTTGAAAAATAATATCTTTTCAACTGCTGAATTTGCATATTACGCGGGCGGATGCGGCCGATTCTTTGGGTAAAGGGTTAAAAAAACATGATTATGGCATTTTTGGATGTTAATAAGGCATACCATACAGTATGGGGGGAGTGTATATGGCGAAAGCTCGAGGCTCTGGGTTCGGGAGTCTTGAGTTTGTTGGAATTCTGAAAGCATTATATAAAGATGGGCAGAGTGCACTTAGCCTGGGTAACATGACAACAAAATGCGTGCCATTGGAGATAGGCCTAAAACAGTGGTGCATCTTTTCGTTTCGCACTGTACATCAAAGGTAGAAAAGATGAACCCCCGCGCAGCGACCAGGAGGTAGCAGATTAGGATTTGAAGATCCCAGGGCTATTTGCTGACGATATGGTGCTAGTGTCAGAAAGCGAAGAGGGGTTAGCGAAAATGCTGGGAATTGTTGGGAAGTGTGGGAACAAATGGAGACTTGAACTAAATGAAAGCAAAAGCAAAGTTATACACGTGGGCCGTAATGTGGATCCAACTCGAAGGTGGAGAGTGGGGGAGTTCTGTATTCAGGAAGGTAGCAGCACATTTCTTAGTGTAGTAGAGACAGTGACTGCGAGTATCTGTGGGAAAACATAAACACCACAGGAAGAGGCATCTACCGAAATCGTAAGAATAAACGAATAAATTGATTCTGAAGGGGACGCGAATCCTTAACCAAATGAAACTTAGAGGGAGAAACAGTTTCAAGTATGTTTTCGTGGTGAAAACCATTTGGGAAATCGTGGGTCTGCCAAGTATAACATACGGTACGGAGGCGATACTCCTTAACCTAACGTCTGTAAGGAGCTTGGAAATCCTGCAGAACGACGCAGACCGATGGGTAACGGGGTCGAGTAATGCTGAAGCACTAGAAGCACTCAGGGGTGAGCTTGGGTGGATGAGGATCAAGGACAGGATAAACTTATTAAAACTTTGTTATCTTAATTATTTGGTAAATCTCCCCGACAGCCGACTGTGTAAAGTAATTTCCAGAGTATTTCAACTCTAATGCCAAGACAGGGTGGATGGTCCATGTGAGGGAGTTAATCGAGAACTACTCATTGGAGATCTCAGACCTGGACGTAGGGGCAACCCAGGGTAAGAAGATGATCAGAGAAAGAGTCATGGAGGATGGTAACCTTAATTGGCGAAAGGTGAGGGGGGGGGGGGGGGGCAAACCAAAAAGGCCTTTGGGTGGCCTGTGTGATAAAGAGAAGCCTGGCTTTGAAGAGTACCTTGATGGCACCTTTGGGGGGTTACTGATGTTCAACTGAGCTGAGGGGAAAAATCGGGAAACACAGTTAAAAGGGGTATCAGATGTGTAATTTAGGCGTGGTGGGGACCCTGGAACACTTTCTACTGCTGCCCAAAATACCAGTCTAAAAGAATAAGATTCACTGGGAGTGTAAGGGCGAAGTGGGATGGGAGAATGAAGGACATGTAGTTAGTGAGTGATTCAAAGGAGAGGATTAATATGCAAATCGGAGAGATTGAGAAGAATGGGGCAAGCGATGTCATCAAGCAGTTCGTCTCCGAGTGTTGGGAGGAGAGAAGAAGGGTGGGTATACGGAGTCAGTTGGGAGCATAGGGGTAACCAAGGCATTCTCACCAAGAACCGCGAACAATCAGCGGCCGGCTAAAGTGTTATTATTATTATTATTATTATTATTATTATTATTAATATTATTATTATTATTATTATTATTATTATTATTATTATTATTATTATTATTATTATTATTACTAATCGACCTAATGATTCATATATTTCTATAACTGGTGTAGGCAGTACGTAATGCTAGTCTGAGCAGTGTTGTGGTGAGGTAATGTATAGCAGTTTAGTCAACGAATAAATGCTGAAATTTCATAGCCAAGGTTTTTGAACTCCCTTACTCTATGGATCTAAGTTTGTGGTATACTCAAAGTTTACTGAGCACCAAGTATATTCAACTCCCTGTTTTACGTTCTAGTTGAAATATTGTTATGAAAAGTTTATATAATTTTTATTTAATTATATCTTTAATGATTTAAGCTCGGAAATTAAGATTTTGTTTGTGTATGACATTATTTTTTAGCATTTGAATACGATAACCATGGAAAATGGATATTATTGGTAAAAGAGAATTTTTTTCAAATTTGCCAAAAAGTTGACGGAGCGAACTGATATGGGTTCAATATCGAGTACGAGACCCATTATTGTTAATGACAGCTTGGCAACGTTTTCTCACGTTCCCAATCAGGTTTCAGATGGTCCTTTGTGGGATGTTGTTCCATTCTTGGACCAGCATGGCTCCACACTCTTGGACACTTCTTAGTTAGACTGGACGGACTGAAATTGCAAGCTGCAACGCATTCCAGACATGTTCGATTGGATTGAGATCAAGGGGTCTTGCTGGCCATTCCATACGCTCAATCCCTTCCATCTGTCGGTACTCCCGGACAGCATGGACAATATGAGGACGGGCATTATCGTCCATCAGAATGAATCTATCACCCACTGCACCTGCATACAATCTGACGTGGGCATCCAAGATCTCATCAATATATCGCTGTGCAGTCAATGTACCGTGCACGGTCAAGGGCACAGAGCTCTCTGTACGTCCATTCCCAGATCATTATTGACCATCCACCATAGCAGTCATGCTCAGCAATGTTGGCTGCAATGAGTCGTTCTCCTGGTCTTCTCCATACCCTAGAACGCCTATCTTTTCTGGTCCATCCAACGTGATCCATTCAGATCGTGCCTGGTGGTGGTTCTGGGACAGCTGAATGCGAATACATGATCTTCTCGATCGGAGACCACCTTCGTGCAATCTTGCCTGGATAGTCGGCGTCGAAACATTTACCCTGGATGCTTTCTGAAGGTCACTGCGAAGCTGGGTTGCTGTGTCAAAGCAGTTACTACTGGCCTGAATGATCAAAAACCGGTCTACGGCTGCAGATCTTTCCATGTCTCTGCCACCACCATGTCCTCTGACTGTTGTGCCATACTGCTGAAATCTTGCTCAGGCTCTGGCGCTCACCGTATGGTGCACACCAAGGTTTCACCAACCTGACGATGGGTTCCCCCTTGTGCCCCCATCCCTACAGCCCGCCACATTTCTGCTTCAGGCAAATATCTTCTTACATTTGCATTCGCCATATTCAATCATTAAATCATAAGGGTTTGTGTTGAAATGAAGACTGAATGCCCTACACATCTCATGTACATGTCGACACTAAACGGAAGCATCATGAAAATCATAGGGTACATGCTTTCCATGACTGTCACGAAAAGTCTGCCTGCCAAGAGAGCTAATGTAAACACTGGGGACCATATCAATACATTCCTCAATCATATCCACCACAAATAACGCAAATGTGTCACAAAAAAAATTCACAATGATGACTTGTGTCAAATATGTGGTGCTTAGCAAACTTTGAGTAGTATATTTTGATATCCTGTTTGCTTCATTCACTGGAATTGAATAACGTGCTAAAACAAAAAAAAAAACATGGCAGAGTGAGTTTCAATTATCTCATTTATTCGCCATATCATTGTTACGACAGTTTTAAACTTTATTCAAAATCAAAACGCAGCCTACAAGATTAACGTTTAACATTCGTAACAATGTCCATCATTTGACAGTCGACAATCGACAATCAACAATCAACAAATAGGCGCGACAGTTCTGTTAGACGTCGAAAAAGCATTCGACTCTGTATGGCACAACGGAATGCGCCTCAAATTATCTAAAATGAAACTCCCCATGAAACTGCTTAGACAACTCTCCTCCTTCATAATGATCGTGAAATTAAAGTCAGAGTAAACAATGAAACGCCCGACAGTGTCCCCTAGAAGCAGGCACCCCCAAGGGTCCGTTCTCAGCCCCATCCTGTACATCATCTACGTCAACGACCTCAAATTCACCGACGATCGCGTTCAAGTCTCACAATTTGCGGATGATAAGGGCCTCTGGGACTCTAATAATACGACCAATCTACTCCAAAAAACCTCTGCAACGCGCTCTCGAAGAACACTGGTGTGCCAAATGGAGAATGAAGCTGAACGCCAACAACACCCAGCGAATCACGTTTACCCGCAAGATAAAGAACCGTGACTTTGACCTCAAGCTAATGGATAAAGTCCTCCCAGAATGCAAAGAGGCGAAAGTCCTTGGCAGCACCATCGATCAAAACCTATCCTTTAATAAACACACAAAAGACATTGCCAGCAAAGCAACCAAACGTATTAATTTACTAAAAATGCTAAAGGGAACTTCCTGGGGAGCCAATCAGGCTACTCTACTTAAACTATACAAAGCCTTTGTGCGCCCAGTACTTGAGTATGGGGGGGGGGGGGGGGGGGGCATCATCCTAACTGGGCTCAATCAAACAAATATGGGGAAACTACAGAAGGTCCAAAATCGCGCTTAGGGTCGTCCTCCGTGCCCCTTGGGATACACCAATCAAAACACTCCATGATAGAGCCGAAATCCCCACCATAAAAGACCGCCTTGCCTCCCTAGCCGCGAAAAATCACGACCGGTTAGCCGACAGCCATCTAATATCGGAACTACAGGCAATTTGTGAAAGCAGATAAAAACCCCGAAACGCCGCTATTTAAGTGAAATACTAACTAGGACTTATAACTGAGGGCAAGACAGGAAAGTAACACCTCTGGGTGTGGCTCTGTGTGTAAGCCTGTTCTTCGCTACCTCAAACTATCTAAAATAGGCCGATTATAAAACCGGTGAAACGACTAAATTGGTAAAGGGAAGGTGAACTAACAGGCAGCGAAAACGGCGAAAACTGTGACCTTCTACCAGGAAGGGCTGTCTTCACCTACCCATCTAAAAACAATCATAACTGAGGGCAAGACAGAAAAGTAACACCTCTGGGTGTGGCTCTGTGTGTAAGCAACGGCGAAAACTGTGACCTTCTACCAGGAAGGGCTGTCTTCACCTACCCATCTAAAAACAATCATAACTGAGGGCAAGACAGAAAAGTAACACCTCTGGGTGTGGCTCTGTGTGTAAGCTTGTTCTTCGCTCCCTCAAAATATCTAAAAATAAACCGATCACAAAGCAGAGGCAAAACAGGAAAGTAACACCCTCGGGTGTGGTATTGTGTTTAAACCTGTCCTCTGCTTTCTTCTAACCACACAACCCGACCTAGGACTTTTAACCGAGGACAAGACGGGAAAGGAACGCCACCTGGTGTGGCTCTGTGTGTAAGCCTGTTCTTCGCTACCTCAAAGTACCCAAAATATGCAGATTATAAAACCCGTGAAACGACAAAAGTGGTAAGGTGAAGGTGAACCAACAGGCAGTGAAAACGGCGAAAGCTGTGACCTTCTACCAGGAAGGGCTGTCTTCACCTGCCCAACTAAAACCTCTAATAACTGACCTCGAAAATAAATCAAAACTGGTAAGAGAAAAATGGTAATTATCTAACTTTGTCCTGATTTTTAAATGTCAAACTAATTCTGCCTTTCCTTTTAGCATGTACACAGAGATGATTTCTTTTTAACGACCAGCACCCCAATAACCGCTGTGGAAACTATAACCGTTATGGAAATAATAACCTCCATGGATCCTGAACATCCTCCACTCCATCCCTAGAAGTGGTCACCCACCTCAAAGGAGGCGAGTGTTGGTCCTGCGTCCCGCCGTGGCTCCTTTTTGTAAGCGTCTGTAGAGCGCATTTTCTAACCCAGCCAAATAGGATCACAATGCAGGCCTACCCCCGAACGAGGGAAGTTCTTTTTACTGGTGGTCCCCGAAAGGGGTCGTTGTAGTTGTCAGCTATCCAAAGATACGTCCTCCCGCAAACCTGAAAACCAACTACGAAAGCCTGAGGCAGACTATACTTGCCAATGATGTCCCTCCGCCTCTATCATCTCCGAAGTGGCAGACTATACTTGCCCAAATATATAAGAGCACAGCACCCTCGGGAAGAGGTAGTACCTTTGTGAAAGGACCCAACCTCCCACACTGGTCCTCATCCGAGGGATCAGCCAACATCAGTCAACGAAGTCAACCCAACACCCGTGACACCCTATCCAGGGACAACTGCCGAGTACCCGAACCTCATCCTTCTTCAATACGCCTAAAACATAAAAGTATCAGTTCACAAACAGTCACTAAGGGTCGAAAGGGCCTTGGCCCACAGCGTCCCTGCGCGCCTTCTGCGCGCGAAACCATTCCTTCCATCATTTGCTTTTAATTGGAGGATAAATCATCCCCTATTAAGTTCGGTCCAGACAATGGTTGTACTATCGTGAAGAACATTCATGCCATTAGCTCGTGCCGATGCGTGTTACTGAAATTCGCCTGTTGGAGATCATATGAAATGGGAGAACCCGGAGAGATAGAATATATCTAAACCACCGGAAGGGAGTTTTCCTCCCAGCAATTATTTTCCAATTTAAGGGATTAGTAGAAGCGCTAGCGGTATTTGAAAGATTGTGAGTGGTGCCTTAACTTTTACTCATAAATGTATATATACGTTGGGTGTGAAATTCACCCCACAACCGGTGGCGTAGAAATCGCACGAGGGGGTTAACCTGTCGAGGTGATAGCTTCGATTCTGTTGTTTAAAAGCGCATATACCTTTGATAATTTTTCTCACTCGGGCTAAATGTAAAGCATAAAGAGGTGTATCGGACGGACCCCGAAAATCAATTTGTCACTTAAACAGACCAGCAATAAATTCAAGCGCTGCTAATTAAGCATGGAATTTTATGTCCATTACCGCATTTCTGTGTAACCCCATAATGCGCGGTCTGATGGGAGATTAAGGTGAGGGAGGACCAGTGTTCTCCTGCAGTCATTATCGAAGTAATTATGTCCAGTTAATAGGTATTTGTTATAAAAACAGAACATCCTACAGGTTCTGAACACACACCCATATTACGCATCTAGCCTGTCACCGAGTGTCAGGATATACCGAAATGCGAATCTTTGAAAGGAATATTAAATTAAGATAGATCTAAGCGGCCAGGTTCAAGAGAAGGAAGTGAACTGGGAATTGATGTTCTGGCTATCGAAATAAAAATCGGGGCATTTCTCGAAAATAACATTCCAGTCTGAAGGCGGGTAAGTCTGTGGATCGTAGGAGATGGGGATGTCCCATGCTATAGGTTAAAGGAGGTGCCGACTAGGTGCGAGAGTAAAGACACGTTGGAATGTTGGGAAGCCACATAGCTCATATTTAGAATAGGGGCAGTCACGGGCCACGTCGGTGGCCATATATGAGAAGAGGATTAGAAGAACGAAGTACGAGCTCAGGGAGTTATTTGCATTTAGGTAAGGTAAACGGCATTACCTGTTGTAGAAGGCAAGCCATTCGTAGGCAGAGTAGGCTTTGCATGTATGAACATTATTCTGAGATAAATGGAGTGGAGCGTTTAACCCATTGGTGGTGACTGCTTGAGTGAAAATCGGTCAGTAAAGTGACAATAAGCTAGTGGCCATGCGACGGCAGTGTTAGAGTGACATTCCGTCACTCGTTAGAGGGAAGTCGATATAGTAAAGTAGCAATTCGTTGGTGACCGTGTGACGGCAGTGGTAGCGTGAGTTTCTGTCACATGTTAGAGCAAAGGCGTCCGATAAAGTGGCAATGCGTTAGTGGCCGTGCGACAGCAGTGAAGGTGTGAAGTGAAAGGGTGACCAAAGTCTAAACACCAGCGAGAAGGAAGGAAAACCAGCGACAACAGAGAATGCGGGCCCGTAAGTGACTCAAATACTGTGTGGGTAGGGTGTGATTGACGTTTTGTTTTTATTATTCATTTGGATTTCATGTAAGTCACAGATTACCATATTTATTTTTATATATACATGTATATGTATTAAAATTGTTGTTTTCAGTAAACCCTTGTTGATTTTTGCTTTTCGATGAAATGTCATTGACCCCTTCAGGATGAGAACCACTCCAACAAAAAAGCGAAACGGGCGGGTTCGTCACGGCGAGGCACACGTTCACGGACGGATTCAGGCGGCACTCCTTGAGTTTTGGCTGATCACGCGGCGTGAGTCTATTTCCCCTAGCAAAGACAAGGCCCGGTTTCCGACATAACCTCCCAAAGCAGCCCCCCCCCCCCCAAAAAAAAAAAAAAAAAAAAAAATAAGGAAACATTCCCAAACCATCTTGTGACTCTCAGCCCCTAACCCACCCACGCGACACCACCTGGATAACACAACCCAGTGCACGTTGTCTTTCTGCCTCAAAACGTACGAGTTTCAGTGCCACGTCCTCCCAACAGTCGAATTCTTTTTCTCAAGTTCCACAGAGAGAGAGAGAGACAGACAGACAGACAGACAGAGAGGGGAGAGAGAGACAGAGAGAGAGACAGAAAGACAGTGAGATAGGTGTCGCCGGGGGTGGGGGTGCAAACAAACCCTCGTGCAAAAATAATATAGCATGATACTAAATTAATTCAGCATCATACACAAATAATTAAGCATCATGCTGAATTAATTCAGCACCATGCTAAAATAATATATGATGATGGTAAATTAATTCAGCATCATGGTAAAAAAAACCTGCCAATCACATTCCGCTAACCAGTCAGTGGCGCCGATACATACACGCTGGGTGCATAGCTGAGAAACAAGAAAATGCTGATGCAAACATCAAGCCGCTGATTTAGAATCTTTCAAAAGTGTTTCGTATACATATCACGAATCGTTTCATTGGATTCTCTTTTAATAATACAATATAAATTAAAAATTAAACACCGAGAATTTGAGCAGTGCTTGTTTACGTTTGTAAACAAGTTCTGTTTTACTGTTGAAATATGACTCGTTAATTATAGTCTGGGGTGTGTGCTCTAAAGTCAGCATGAATGCTGCATAAATAATACAGCATGATGCCGAATTAAGTAAGCATGATGCTGAATTTCGCTTGGATCATGCATTTTAATTCAGGATAATGCTTAATTATTTTAGCGTAATGCTGAATTAATTTAGCATCATGCTATATTATTTGAGCATAATACTCAATAAATTTAACATCATGCTATATTATATTGCACGATTTTATAAACGCTGCATAATAATAATAATAATAACTCTTTGGCCAGCCGCTGATTTGTCGCGGTCCTCATAAGAGAAGGCCATCATTCCCCCAGCACCCCACCCCCTCTTCCCCTCCTCTCCTCCCAGCATTCAGATATAAACTGCTTAATAGTGTCTCTCACTTCCTCTTTTTCAATTTCTTCAATAAGCATTCCTACCCTCTCCCTCGTGCCCGCCTTCAGCCATCTATCCTTTGTTTCTTCACCCCACTTCTGCATTATTCTTCCAGTAAATTTTATTCTATGAGGTATATACTGTGGGCATTCCAAGAGAAAATGTTCCAGGGTCTCCACTACTCCAGAGTGGCACATTTGGCATCCCTTTTCCCCATCTCTCCCAATTTTTCCCCGAAGCTCCAGTGATCTTGATCTCAGTTTGAACAGCAGTGACCCTCCAAAGGTGCCATCTAGGTACTTCTCAAAAGCTGGCTTTTCTTTATATTGTAACCCCTGCAGTGATCTTTTCACGCTAACCCCTGCTCGCCAGTTTCGATTGCAATCTTCCATGACTCTCTCTTTGACAAACCTTTTGCCTTCTTTCATTCCTACTTCTATGTTTGTGACCTCTATAGAGTAATTGTCCATTAGTTCCCTCACATGTTTTGACCACCCCGTTTCTATATTAGAATTCCAAATGGTATCGAGCATCAATTTGCACCACCGGTTGTCAGGCAGGTTTCTCAAGTAGTTAAAGTAACACAGTTTTCCCAAATCTACCCTGTCCTTGATTTTCATCCACCCAAGCTCCCCCATAAATAATATAACATGATTCCAAATGAATTAAGCATAATACAGAATTACGAGAGGACCATGCACTTTAATTTAGCATGGGGTGAATTATTTTAGTATGATGCTGAATTAATTTAGCATCGTGCTATATTATATTGCACGATTTCACGAATGCAGCATAAATATTATATCATGATGCTGAAATCAGGTCCACGTACATAATTGTACGAGGGACATAATTGTTTTTTTTCGCATGGTACTCTAATAATTAAGCTTGATGCTATATATTATTTGGTAAGATTTCATGAATGCTGCTCATACAATTAAGCATGATGCTCAATTATTTGAGTATGATGCTGAATTAATTCAGCATAATGTTATATTATTTAGGTATCATGCTATATTATTTTAGCATCATGCTCTATTGTTTTAGCATCATGCTTAGTTCACTGATTTATGAGCCCATGTCGAAAATATTACGTTTAACAGACTTGAACAAACTTGGACGTGTCGGCGAGGAAGTATCTGATCCAGGGCACCCTGGCTCTGATCTTAGCATAACTTTAACCCTTTACCCATCTTAACAGCCAAGTATATTACAACTGACCTCCTATTTAGCAATGACTTGAATCTGTCACTAACTGAATCCATACCGCATATCAGATCCCTAGTTCCGCATGTAGATCTAACAAAAAGGTTGTCATTCAAACCGGAAAAAAACAAGAAAATAGCAAATTAACGAAAACATTTAACCCTTTTGGTATCTTCCATGTCTGCTCAATGCCAGCAATCTGGAGAGTCCATATTCATTATTTTTTGGGAAGAACGATTAATATTTTCAATGTGCAACCTTGGGGTTGCACGTTGAAAATATTGATTGGTCTACTTCACACATTAACTTAGCATCCATCCTACTCAGTGAAATTATGAGGTATCATGTTCCTGGACCGGTAAAGTGGTCCCGCGGATTCAAAAGGTTAACCCTTTACCCAACGAATCGCCCGTATCCGCCCGCGTAATATGCAAATTCAGCAGTTGAAAAAATATTATTTTTCAAAAAATTTCAACAAAACCATATCATGTGACCCCTCGTCGAGCTCGTTCTATCGTGGGGTCACATGATATGGCTTTGTTGAAACTTTTTGAAAAAATTGAAAAAAAATGATTTTTAAAATAATAAATTTTGATATCGTCTGCGTTGTGTAAAAGGTTAAAGTACTAGTATAGGCAGCTTTTCGAGGTTCCTTTTCCGTATTATTGACGGACTGATCTTTGTGCAATATCTTTCAGAACACGTATCTTCGTAAATCAGACAAATTGTTATGACAATCAATTTTTGATCAAAGTTCGCACGCAGGTCTCAGTTCCGGTTTTCCCAAATGGAAGTTGGAACCGGCGGCGAGGATCCGATGTTTTGATTTAGTGTGCTTATTAGCGAATCATGTGTAATGAAACCATATGATTGATAATCAAGTGAAGAATCCGCATAGGGCATTACCTGAAAATCAATCTCAGTCTTATTTTCTTTTTCATATAATATATATTCTTTCAGTAAGCCTACTTTACAGCTGAGAAACAAGACACCTGGGGATTAATTGTTATAAACATCCATCGGATGATGACGCGAGTACGATTAAATTGGGACAGATTGATAATTATTTATTAAACATATTACCCACAAAACGGAAATCATTGCCGTATTTACCGTGTCCCGACTTATTACCAGTGAAAGTGCAAAATCATGAGCATTTCCGTTATTGTCCATAATCGATGCATCCGGGACGAATTGCATTCCATAGACTGATTGTAATAACGCCAAGCTCCGAACCGTTCAATTCGGTCGAAACTACAAACCATACGGTGGGAGAACAATTTTGGGATTGCGTGACCATTTTTACCGACCCAGAGTTTGAAGACGCTTTTTCCAATAATTCGTGGGTTCTATGTGGAAGGTTTGGGAAATCCGCAAGGGCTAAATCCAAGATAGTCGCCATGTAATACGAGAAACATAAGGATGTTGAGAGCATTGTTCCCTAAACAGGGTTTGAAGGTATTTTTTTTTTTATAATTCTAGAGTGCTAAATGAAATGGAAAGGTGTATAGCTTGAAAAAAGGTTTTAGGAGAATTCGATAGTGGGGCTAAATGCAAGACTGTGGTCATGAAATAGATGACAAATGGGAGAACGGAGACAATTCTCCCCGATCCATGTTTGGAGAATGCTTTTTTGTTGATAATTTCAGTGAGTAGAATAAAAAGTGGTATAACGCGAAGAAATTGGTCAAGACATACGCTACGGGGCCTAACTACAGTGGCCTCTATTCAAATAAGAGATAGATAGGGAGAGTCTGGCATTCTCTGGAATCCAAAGCTTGAAATGGATATATATATATATATATATGGTTGTTTTGTTTTTTGTTTGTTTGTTTTTTTTTTTGGTGGGGGGGGGGGATTTTTTTTAAAAGATAATTCAGGATTAATTAAATGAAAAGAGGTCGCCATTAAACCATAAACAAGTTCGAATTAATAATACACAAGATGAATACATACTAGATAGCACCCATACAATGAGAGGTTGTGAAACTGAAAGTACATGTCGCCAGTGTTGGTACAATTGATTTCTATATATGCATTCTCAGTCGACCCATTAAACCCACAAGACTGCTGTTGAAAATAAGTAACTTTGATTGGTAAGTTGGGCTGTCAAATCTGACAATTCATTATAATTCAAGGACGGCGGTAAGATATACATTTCGGCGTGTGGGAATCATAATGTTCAATCTTCCAGTGGAAGATAGAACCGTTATGGTTTTCCCACGATGAAATTTTGTTGTTCATTGGGAAGAATCATGTACTCGAAAGCATTAAATATATTTATATTAGTCAGAGAAATATATATGGGCATTTTAACAGAGGCATCGCCCACACGCGCGCATGCTTTGATCTACCAAACTTGATTTAGCCCAGAGGCCTAAAATTCTAATGAATTTACAGTTTTAACAAGCCATGTCTCTAACACATAATTATCAGCGTTACATAATAGCCCTGGGGATTTTAACATTATTCGAGGTCAACCAAATCTCCATCTTGGACATCAAACCAACCAATTCTGTCGACGACATTTAATTTAATTTCAAAACTTCTCACATCATGGCCTATACATTGTATGTTCCCCCGTATTGAATATCTTTAAACGTGTTCATGGTATTACTCTTTCCATTTTATTTAGCACCCCGAATTATCAACAGAAAAAGTAAGCAAGAAGACCTGGATAACACCTGAGTACTTGGTAGTAGAACATGGTCCACGCGCACTTCATCCGTTGGATCTCATCTTGTGGATTTCGTGTGACGTCATACAGCTTTGCATTATGGGCATCACGTAGTTGTCATGGTGACCCAGGGATGCGGCCATGTTGTGACGTCATCGTCATGGTGATGGGTGATGTGAGCGCACATACACAGCTCTTTGTGTTAGCGTGACACCTGTTTCCGTCGTCCAGTTTGTACGAAGGAGACCCTCATCACTGTTTTTTATGGTGGCACGTGTTTGCTATGAGTCCGAAAGGCTTCCAATAGGCCATGAAAGGTGTGTTCGATTGAATGGGAGTATTTGGAACAACTTCAAACGACCGGGCAATTTCACAAACTACCCAAATGAATTCCGAAACTCAGTATCCTGGGTGGCACGTACTGCCCTAAGGTTGAAAAAGTCCGTTCGATTGAATGGAGTATATGGAATCACCGAAAACGACCCGACAATGATAACCTAAATTTCTAAAAAGGACTTTATATGTCTCGAACTTTTTTTTATTCTGGGTGAAAACCCGCGTTTCTTCGATCTCGTACTGCTGCATATTCTTCCATAGAGTACTGATCCATTCTTTTGGAATATACAATGAGACTACTGTTTTGTGAACCAGTATTCATTTCCTTTTGTCAATAGACATCTATCTCAGGGACACTTACGTTACTCTCGGCTATCGAAGCATCAACCATACAGAACCCAGTATCACTAGCTTCTACTAGCAGTGTTTGTTTTAGCTACTACCAATCCAATTCTCCCAATTCCCACCGCTAACACTGTTGCGAAGTGAGCCCACAGGGGGTTAACTACACTTGTCAGCTCGGGGAAGAGCTCGAGCTCTTGGGGTCTTTGTTGGGGAATTCATTAGACTCGAGTTTATTTAACTTTTACGCTGATTTTCATAGTTTTGGAACAGCATTAAACAATATAATGAAATTACATGGAATTGTATAAACTGGCGAACAGAGTACAGATGTACTCTGTGGGTACACGCCAGATGTTCTGTTGGCAATAGCAGGCATACCTTTGAGAGCCTGTATTGTCAACAAAGCAGTAACATTTGACAGAAGGGACAATAACATTCGGCAGTATTACTGGGATGTTGGTGTTCGAACTGTCTAACAAATCATAACTTGTACCTGGTGAAACTCCCCATTGAACTGGGGACACAGACTTGCATTTTTGCATCAGTCACCGGAACATTCCTCCGGTTAACTGGTGCCCGGCGGAATACTATTTTAGAGTCAAGATTCCATGGACTGCATGCAGACTGACCGACAGTCTGCATGGCAGTATAAGAGCCTACAAAATGGCGACTGCCACGTCAGGGGACTTTCCCTCAGTTTCCCTGAGGTCAGGGAGAAACTGCTGACGGTCGTCACGTACCCCAAGTATTGCATCAGAAATCTGGTGAATATAAGCACCAATTTCTGACTGCTTAGACAAGTTGTCTCCTGGCTCTTGAAGAACACTGACTGCTCCACCAGAAGAAACCTAGATGCCGCCACAGTGTGTAAGGTATGAACTTTGATTGTTATTAACATTGCTTTCTTATGCCAGAGACAACGAATGTTTAGTCGCGATGAATAAATAAAACAATAGATAACTTGGAACTTCCGTTGTATTATACACGACAAGTTCGTGAAGTTGCTGAACTCAGAATCTGGAGCCTGTGTCTGATACACTCACTGCTCCACCAGAAGAAACCTAGATGTCGCCACAGTGTGTAAGGTATGAACTTTGATTGTTTGTAACATTGCTTTCTTATGCCACAGACGTCAGACAACGAATGTTTAGTCGCGATGAATAAATAAAACAATAGATGACTTGGAACTGGTCTTCCGTTGTATTATACACGACAAGTTCATGAAGTGGCTGAACTCAGAATCTGGTGCCTGTGTCTGATATCGTCTGGTAAGGAAAATCAAATGCTACGGGCTGGTGGATCCTCACAGAACCCCAGTAAACATAACGTGGAAAAATCAAACTTGACGATCATAGATCGACAAACTTTTCCTTCTATTCCGCAACAACACCACCAGTCTCACCACTGCCTTCTGTTATTAAGTTATTGCTGTTGGCTTATACCGCAAGTGTGATAACTACCTACATACGGCGAACTGTGTACATGCTGAAGCTGTCAGTATGTGCCAAGTACAATGAGCATATAGTACACGCAGCACATCAGCACATGCAGTACATGTCAAATTGTGTCTGTGTGCAAGTGTACAATGTGCGAACAACACATGCAGCACATACGTACAGGGCGGTATTTGGGGACCTGTTAGACCAGACTTTGGGGACTATGGAGACTAATCGGGACCACTGTTTGGGGACTATTCGGAACCACTGGAGTGAACACCGTCGTTTGGGAACTAGTGGGGGCCAGTATACAATATATCATTGCCAATGAACAACTGTCTTTGGAACACTGACACAACTGTCGTTATATTGTTATACGTCTATTATTACTCTTAACATCTACTAAACACTGTTTCGGTTCACGTCCACTGCCTTGACGTCTTCTGCTGCTACTTAGAAAACCCATCACAACAACCATGAGATGTGTCTTGTCTGTAAGTCTACATTGTGCCAAAAACACATGTTGCATGTACAGAACGTGGAGAGTGGATTGTAACTAAATCACCCGCGGAGTGGAGTTATCACCCAAGCTATAACTTTCAAATTTTGTATATATCGGCAAAAAACACAAGCAGTGTTTCAGCCAATGGACCTCCGGGTTTAACCCGCAGGTCCATTGGCTGAAACATTGCTGGTGCTGGTTATGCTTTGCAACAAATTTGTAATTATTGCACGGGTGGAATCTCCACTCTGTGGGTGATTTAGTGATAATACACTCTCCGCGTACTGTACGCGCATGCTATATGTACGTATATGCTAGTTTTATTATCTCCGATATCCTCATCTGGGAATCTGGAGATGTCCACGACATGGTGATGTTCTATTCGAGGATACGGATTGGAAAATATATTTCGAAGAATAGTTATCCGAGGATAGTTATGTTCAATAAGATGTGGTGTCATAGTCGCAGTGCATATTAGTCGTCATAGTGAACTTTTCAGGCAGCAATATTTTATGTCATGCCGGATGTAACATCATTTGTGGCATCACATCGCAATGCATTATTGTTAATAGTATTTTACCAAGGTGGCGCGCGATATAATGCCAAGGTTATAGTTAAAAGCGATTCCAACGGATCGATTACGCGATTAGTGACGACATGAAGCACGTGGCAAGTGCCGTCAATCTACTGTCTTCAGTTTATTCAATGATCTCATAAATGACGCACCACGGGTTACCATGACAACCACGTGATACCCATAATGCATATGGGTATGGCGTCACATGCCGTCCACCAGCTAAAATCCACCAGATGAGGGACGTGTAGACCTTGTCCTACTACTCATCGCCAATATTTGGATCGTCAGAAATGGTAATTTACCCATATTTGTTCTTTCATTTCCATGTTGGCATCTTAACTTTGGTCATCTGCGTTCGTTTTAGGACTCTTTTGTTAGTTATACCTCTTTCCCTTCTCTTCGGAACATTGCGATTACCTAAAACACTGTCTCAGCATGGGTCGGGGAGAATCCACACGACACCCTGGTATTTCTTCCATTTTATGGCTGCCATAGTAACGGCTCTCCCCAACCTTTTGGGAAGTAAAACCTCTCCACATTATACGCCACACTCGAATTATCACAACACCATTTCAAATATTGGGCCGGTGGGAAAACTCTAAGTTCCCCAACTTTTTTCCTATTTCATGGCGCTTTCCTAGATTTGACTCCCATGAACTATCTCATCTTTTTGTGCGGTAACCCCCTTTCCGTTTAATTCAGCATTATCAAATACACACCTTGAAATTTTTGGTCTGAGAAAAGGACCCTTATTTCTACGACTAATAAGATGTAAACTAACCTAGAGGGAAGGTCTCTCGAATACTTACCACAATCCCTCTAAATATTTATAAAACTACACATGACAGGTAAACTATATTCTGCATCTCACAAAATATTTTATTTTATCGGAATATTGATAACTCGGGTTGATTGATGATTTGTTGACTATTAACTTGTGGCATCACATCACACAATAAAAAATAATACACAACGGCTCGTGAATTACCCTTTACTACATCTTGCCATTCTTTGGATTTAATACTCAAAGTTCGAAAGTGAAACCCAGAGTGGAAGTTCAAAGCAGCCGAGGATTCATACAATGATATTTAAGCACTTTAAAGCATTTTTTCGAAAAATTTACATGCAGGTATATTTTCAAGAAAATGGTTCCAACGTCGAATGTCAAATGTGAAATTAAATTCCCTTTGTGTTGATTATTATTTTCTGACATTAACACAGGGACGTGGGTAGAGTGTCTTCGATCGGCGATGTGCCACTCTGAATCTCCAACTGCACGCCACTGGACGCGCAACGCCAGAAATGACTCTGACAAGAGGGATAACTCCAAAATCTATATTAAATGCAGACAGACAGGCGAGTTTTTCGCGGCCGCGTGAAATGTGATAATTGGATTTGGTGATATTAGCAGTCAGATGAGATACCCTGGAGTGTTTTTACATTTGAATTACAAAAGGGAGAGGAAAACAGTGTTGTCATTAATTATTTATTGCAAACTTGCATTCAAGAAATGGACTAATCTCAAAACAATCTCGAACATGGTAATAAAAAAAATCTGGGCAAAAAAATAAAAATGCAAAACAATACAAAGAAACGGGAAAATTATTTGTCCTTCGCTTTTCAACGTGCACAGTAACAGCGTTATGTGGTCGCCGGACATTTCCCCATCGGACATTTCCCCATCCGGACATTACCCCATCTCATTTAGGCCGGACATCTCCCCATCGGACATTACCCCATTCAGCTTAATAGAAAAACGGACAATTCCCCATGCGGACTTTTCACCATCCATTTCTTAATTTTTTGTGGGTCTGTTTGTTTGAAATTTTCCTATTGATTTGTTGTGTATCATTCCCTTTTTATTAAGCTGACATGGGTAATGTTGTTTGAATTGTTCGATTAATGTGCTTTTATCACTATAATTGACGGGATTAAACCAAATCAGGATTTAACAGTATTTATATATTTTTATTTGTTCTCTCTGAGAAGCTACTTCTGTTCAAAGATGTTGTCGAGTTGATTGATAAACAGTGGTGTCTTCATTAAAGGAAATGTCAATGAATACATCACTTTTTATCACACAAGTGGATTGAACAATATGGATGTTTTCATTGCAATTTTAATATTTGTTCTTTCTGTCAAGCCACTTTCGTTCAAAAATATTGTTAACCCTTTACCTAACGAATCACCCGCATCCGCCAGCGTAATATGCAAATTGAGCAGTTGAAAGAATTAAATTTTTCAAAAAGTTTCAACAAAACCATATCATGTGACCCTTCATTGGAACGAGCTCATTGAGCTCGTTCCAATGAGGGGTCACATGATATGGTTTTGTTGACATTTTTTGAAAAATTTAAAAAAATGATATTTAAAATAATAAATTTTGATATCGTCTGCGTTGGGTAAAGGGTTAAGTTGAGGTAAATGCCCGCCCTCGATGGAGAAAGGTGTTAATATCCTATGGGGAAATGTCCACCTCCGATGGGGGAAATGTCCGCCTCTAATGGGGAAATGTTGATGGGGAAATGTCCGCCCTCGATGGGGAAATGTCCGGATGGGGAATTGTCCGATGGTGAAATGTCCGGATGGGGAAATGTCCGATGGGGAAATGTCCACGCACCGCGTTATGTACAGAGATTCAACAGGGGGATTAATTCAGTTTTAGTATTTAATTTATAACTCACTTGTGTTTACTCTTTGTCTCAGCATGTGTACGCCAAGGCGTCTTTTATACAAATTAGCAACAAACAACGAAAATGGTTTCGCGCGCCGAAGGCGCGCAGGGACGGTATGGGGAGCAAGCCCTTTCGACCCTGTTTAATTGTATGTGATTTGGCTTGTCTGGCCGTGGAAAAGTAGGAAGAGTTAAGGCAATCAGCGACGTCTGTGTCTCCTGCGGTTTTTCTTTGGAGGAGGAGGATGTGTTGGAGAGATAGTAGTTGGTGGAGTTGTCGGATAAGGCGGAAGAGTTGGTTCTTCTTTGGCTATGTACGGCCTGATCCTTGCTGCTTTTTCTTGAGATTGTTGTTTGGACCCTATAAGATAGCTTGTGAGGACTTTCCGGATAGAGTCTGCTGGTAATTTTCTTTCCAGGAAGTAGCTGTAGTCGTACGGGGTTGTGCTTCGGACAGTCTCGTCTTGAATCTCCTCCCCTAGGAATGCCTCCACGGACTCCGGGAAGCTCTCCTCCTGGTCAGACTCCTGGTCCAAGGAAGCTGGAGAAGCAAGGGCTGGAGGGGTGGAAGGTGCGTCATCTGGGACAGCTTCCTGCACCATTGACAGAGCATCCTCCTCCATCTCCTCTTCAGATGAAGAGTCTGATGAGCTGGAGAATGAACTGTCACCTGACGACCCACAGTCCTCCGGACCCTCCTCCTGGAAGGGGGGTGCCGGGTTGGACAAGGGTTGTTCAGGGGTGACAAGAGTTGTCCTTTTGACGCCCTCACTTGCCTCCTTCTCTTGCTTTTCCCTCTTCTTTTTCTCCAGGAACTCCGTCATTCGGCGTGCATCTCGTCGTCTGGTGGAGGATCCCTTCTTTCTCGTCCTCTTCTTCTTCTTGGTGGTGGCTGTACTACTTCGGCGGCCTTCATCCAGCTTTCCCGTGTCACTAGGAGGGTGACGGCGGTTCTGATTCTTTATCAAAATCCACTGTCAGGTGAATTTTACCCTTGAGCACCTGGATACTCCAGGTGGTTGCAAGGGTAGCCTTCACTCTGACAAGTGTTTCTTGGATCACCAGTGGGAGCTCCATTGATCAGTTGTTAGCACCTCGGAGTCCAAGGTGCGAATGAAATGGAGCACAAACAAACGATACAAATTAGCAAAATGCATACAGGGTAATAAATATGATAATAAATGATAAAAACAGCAGAGTGCAAATATGAAATAAACAATGCACCCAACGTAAATTTCGCTAGGTGAATGCGGGCTGCAACAAAAATTTACGAATTGAAAGATTTTTGTCATTTAAACAACATGTTAAAGGTGAGATAATCCGTCACAAGACCAAAACAGCCAGACAAAGCACAAAAACACTGTCCAGTTAATGTTTTGACAATAAACAGAAGCACATATCTTTTTGGGGTATTCCTGTCCACCCAGCCGCTATTGTTCTGGTAGAAATGTGAAACTTTTCTTGATCAAAGAAATGCCGACTATAGTTTTGTTTAAATTTGTGGTTTGTTTAGTTGGGAATTTAACTGCAAATTCAGAGGGCTGGGCGAGTAGGAAAATGACAAAAAAACGAACAAAAAAATCGTTTCCTGGAATTATATTGACTTTGTGTACATTTACAGTCAGATGGGTCAGTCCAATATCAATAAACAGGGAGGATCAGGTAATAACTACAGTCTGAAGCCGTCTGGCTGGGTGAACAGGAATAACCCATCTTTTTTGAAGATTTATAGAAAGAGTTTCATTACCTGAGGATTATTATCTATCCATTTTATAATTTAGGGAGAGAAATAAACGATATTGTATATCGCTTGATCATATTTAGGACTTTTCATTCGTTTCAGTAGCAAATATTATCTCAGTATTAAAATTACAAAACGTTTAAACAATTCAAGTAATATTTTTTATTATATGCTAGCCCGGGGGGGGGGGGGGGGGGGCACTAAAAATTTGCAAGACGTGACGTCCTATTTTGTATTCAGCTCCTTTTTACACCCACCCACCCCTACGTGCAAATTTTCTACTGCCGTTCTCAGACACCCACCCCATACTCTCCCATTAAAATCCAAAATAAACTTAGTAAGCATAGCTGTCTTTATGGGGGTTTCATAATGTTCTTAAACTGGTACCACCAATTTAAACCTCTGCTGGCTGCTGTGGGCCTCAATCTACAAATGACAAGCTGTTCATTATCAGGCTTGGCCAGAGCAGGTGTACAAAAACGGGAACAAATTTTCATTTGAATTGTTCTGTCAGTATTCTCAGGTGTTTGCTACTTTCCTCTTCTATCCATACAAATTCTATTAATAAATAACTTGGGTTGAATTTAGTGCATCAGAGAGAATTTTCTCAAAATATTGTCTGCACATTTTCTACATTTCGAACAAGACTCCCACCCTCTACTAACGTGTGACATTTTCCCAGATTAAGCCCAATATTCTCACATATAAAGCCTCCTGATGTTGTATTTGTGTTAAGAGTGTGATGTACGACATCATCTTTAAGGTTTGAAACACAAATGATGGTATATATTAGCTGATATATTGATATATTTTTTAAAAATTCAAAAAATTGCTTAAGTTGGAAATGCACATTTTTGGCGCACTCAAGAGACCCACCAACTCCCACGTCACGTCTTACAACTTTTTGGTGCTCCCCCCCCCCCCCACCCCTGGCTAGCCTGTGAATTATCGCCAATAATCTAAAAGATATTTCTCGATATCTATCGAGAATTATTATGCCTCAAGTTTGTAACATCAGTCGTGATTGGTTAATTTGACACCTTTTAAAAGTCATAGTACTGGAGTTTTGGGGCAAAACACGGGTACTATCGGAACGTTTTTCCCTGGAGACAAGAGAACGAAGAAAATGTAAGCGCCACTTCCATTGATCAGCGTCGATTGGAATTTCTCAACACCAAACGCTGGCTCCGTGTCCGCTTAACTTTTTTCAACACCAGTAGACACAAACTTACCAACAAATATATCATCTTCAGTGGGTATGTTTTCAATTTTAACTGGAAACATTTAACAATGAATTCAAAAGAATCAGAAATATTTAAAAACTCACTCACGTGTTGTTCACCACTTCAGTGAATCCTGAATATGAGTCTCCGTTATGACTTCAATCAATTATATTTAAGAAATAACTGTTGTTTTCCTTCGGTTTATGCGCAAGTTGTAAACATTGGCATTTGTTGATATAGAAACTCCCAAAGCGACGGCACTTGTGACAATTCATTTTTGAGGAGACGTCATTCGTTCGAAATGACGTCATGTTTTTGGATTCGACTACATTGTTGTTGCAAGATTGATGGCATGTTGCAGTTAACGCTTAACAATGAAAGTCATATTTTGTTCGGCATAATAAAATAATTAGAACGTTTCTTTTCATGTTCTATGGGTCGATAGTACCTGAGTTTGTGTGATTTCTGAAATAAAACCTTCAGCAGCTTCGCTGCTTCAGGTTTTATTTCAGAAATCACACAAACCCAGGTACTATCGACCCATAGAACATGAAAAGGAACGTTCTAATATTATAATATTCCACAGTAGCTTCCTAAATGACGTCAGGCTACGCCGCATCATGTCGCCTCGAAGGAACTATCAGATGCTCTTAATTATTGTTTTGAAAGGTACGCATTTGGTGTCAAATTGGGCTGAATATTGTGCAATAAAATATCTCGTTGCATATAATAAAAAGAAATCTGTTCTATTTTAGTCAGTATATGGAATTATCTCAAGTGGACCTGAAAGTTTTATTTTTCACGAGCGCTTGCGCGAGTGAAAATTATATGTTCAGGTCCACACGAATGTGTTTAGCAGCTTCTTAAATGACGTCACGCTTCGGCGCATGACGTCGCCTTGAACGTCGACATGAAGGAACGAACCGGAGATCTTTGTTATTGTCTTGAAACTGTTTGCAATCGAATTGGGCTGAATATTGCGCAGTAAATGCCCCGTAGCATATAATAAAATGAAACTCTACGCCATTATAGTAAATATCGGGAATTATCTCATTCGTGTGGACCAGAACGTATTATTTTTCACTCGCGCAAGTGCTCGTGAAAAATAAAACGTTCAGGTCGACACTCATGAGACGATAAGCTTTTTTTCGAAACTGCCATCTTGGACTTTAAATCTATGCAAGTGTCACAGGTCGCGAAGTGTAAACATTTCAAGAAAACATGTGAGCAATGGGAGAAGAGAGCGGGTAAAGTGCTTCGGACCCCATTTCGTTCATTAGTGAGATTTCAAAAAACATTTAGCCAAGGTTACCATTTGTTTAAGGCAATGGCAATATTGTATGATAACTTTCATTATTTCGAATTGAGTTCCTATCGACATAAATGGTGTTTGAATGCACGCTGTGTCATTACTCCGTGGCCATGGGCACTGTTTTCAACAACTTCCGGGGATTTGCCAAGCCGAGAAACTCCGTGCAACACACGTGTCCTTGTTGCCATTCAAAACAAGTTCTCGCCTCCGTAAAAAAACTCTGTAAAGCTGCGATATTCCATCGTTTAACATCGTCTAGGGTTGCCCCTTCAGTTAATTCGAATGACGACATCGGTTTTACGAATTTAAAATTGATATTTCACGAAGCTAGTTGATTTGGCTGACACAGAACTCAACGCGATGAACATGGAAATCACTTTGTTTACACCCCGCGACCCGTGACCGTGCATAGACTAAAGTCCAACATGGCAGTTTCGAAAAAGGTTTGTTCCCGATATTCACTAAAATAGCGTAGATGTCCTCAACATATCTTTTTAGTTTAAACAGTATTTATTCATGAGAAAATATGATGCATACATATAATAAACTACAAGATGATTGTCATACAGAGTGCACAATACAATGGTATGCATTAAAGTAATGAGTCAAGGACGAGATTTGTTGAAAGGATTCAGCAGTAAGCTTTTAGCTTGTAAAAGCCGTCTCCTTTGGATTATTGACGAAATTTAATAGTAGCAGCAGGCACTAAGTAAAATATTGTTTAAACATGAGAACCAGAGAGATTAAGGAGAGCAATAGAGAGAACAGGAGAATGAGATGGGAAAAGGAACTTAACCCCCTGCCCTACACGCGTAGCAGACGACACTTGAAGAATACATTTTTGAATAACTGGAAATTTCCAATGTCCATCCCAGAATCACAGCTCATAATATCCCACCGGAACGAGCTTATCGAACTCGTTCCAATGAGGGGTCATAAGCCATGTTCCCGAGACAAAAATTGAAACTATAAAATAATTTAAATAGCGATTTTCATGGAGTACACTGACGGTTACATTGGGCAAAGGGTTAACTAGGAAACATGGGAACAACCTGAATTCAGCGTTCGCTACCAGAGTATATTCAACAGGGCAGCCTTGTCACACCATTAACGAACATATTTTTTTTGATCACGTTCTGCATAAACTAAGCGATAAAAAGTAATAAAATAAATAATTCACGGCACGTACATACATCTCTATTATTGCCCTCAAAGAGAATATCAAGAATAACATTAAGAGCAATCGTTTTCACGTCAACTCTAACTACGCTTCGGGATACAGCAAAATGGTGTCTTCCCACTTCATCAATTACCACTTCACCAATTACCCCTCCGTCAATTCCCTTTTCATCAATTACCACTTCATCAATTACCACTTCATCACAGACTCATAATATTTTTACGTGACAGTGACTCACCCCAGTTTTCCTTTGTTTATAGACCTATTTGGCCTCAGTACATCCAATACAGTCATTTAAACCAATTACCACTTCATCAATTACCACTTCATCACAGACTCATAATATTTTTACGTGACAGTGACTCACCCCAGTTTTCCTTTGTTTATAGACCTATTTGGCCTCAGTACATCCAATACAGTCATTTAATCTTTTACATCTTGTTTGACAGAGCTCATGGAGCTCTGCCAAACAAGATATAATTGAATAAATGCTAAGTTTATCTCTAAAATACAGAAAAGTGACACAATCCCTGTTAATTGAATACTCCTGTTAATTGAATAATTCTCATTGGCAAAGTGGCTATTCAGTAAACAGGGTTCCACTGTACTATTAAACACAACGTACAACATTATCCACATTTCAATAAATCATTTACACAAAGAAAATATAAGCAGTTAAATCTGTCAAAAGATATATTTTAATATAAAAATATTTATTTGTAATAAAAAAATATTTATTTTCAATTTATAAATATTAATAATTTATACATAAATCTCTCTAAATATATTTTAAACATATTTAGAGTCTGTGGTGAATTGGTAATTGATGAAGTGGTAATTGATGAAACGGGAATTGATGAGGGGTAATTGATGAAGTGGTAATTGATGAAGTGGTAATAAACCAACAAACTTGTCAATTTTCAACATAAAAGTGATCAAACGGTTTTCTAATTCACATTCATGTAATTTATGTATAATTTAACGTTAATGACTCTAGATCATAACCTGAACAGGAGAAATCGCCCACTTTAAGCAGAAAATATAAAAAAGTGGTGATATAAGCACTCACAGTATCGGTGGGTGATTTTCATTAATTTATGTAGACCCTACACATATTTCACCATCAATATTGAAATAAATTTTGACCGAACTTTTTCTTTTCGTAGAAAAAAAAAACACCATGTGGCAATTGAGAGATTGGTCTATATCAAAATAACAAGGGAAATATAAACCTTTAACAGAATCAGGTTATACAATTTTCCAACTTTTATCCGTGGATTTCCAACTGCTGATGAAATCAGAATGCAACTACACCCCCACCCCCTCTTTGTGTTCGAAATACAGTACGTGGAGAGTGTATTATCACTAAATCACCCGCAGAGTGGAGATTCCACCCGAGGAATAATTGCAAATTTGTTGCAAAGCATAACCAGCACCAGCAAAGTTTCAGCCAATGGACCTCCGGGTTAAACCCGGAGGTCCATTGGCTGAAAAATTGCTTGTGTTTTTCGTCGATATGTACAAAATTTGAAAGTTATAGCTTGGGTGATAACTCCACTCTGCGGGTGATTTAGTTACAATCCACTCTCCACGTACTGTATATTACCTTTGTGTTCCGGAGTTCGAACTGGTCTCTTGAGAGTAACAAGATTTTAATATAGCATTTCATGTTCAGGTGACGCCATTTTTTTGCACTCACATCACGAAATATTGACTCCAGTTATAAATCTCATGAATGGTTAAATATAGAGAGCTGGTAATCAGATTTAAACCACTCGTAGAATAAGGGTTTTAACCACTCGACTCTGTAATCAAATTTAAACTACGGGCACAATAAGGGTTTTAACCACGAGGCTCTGCTGAGTGGTTGAAACCCTTATTCCACGATTGGTTTAAATCTGATTACCGGCCCTAGTACCTATTTGTTTTATTTAGACCATGCTCTTAATAAATAATCGACTTTGTCACTTAAAATGGAGAAAAAACGATATTTTCTAATGCAAGCACATGTGTTTGTTTTGTTTACAGTACACGGAGAGTGTATTATCACTAAATCACCCACAGAGTGGAGATTCCACCCGAGCAATAATTGCAAATTTGTTGCAAAGCATAACCAGCACCAGCAAAGTTTCAGCGAATGGACCTCCGGGTTAAACCCGGAGGTCCATTGGCTGAAACATTGCTTGTGTTTTTTGTCGATATGTACAAAATTTGAAAATTATAGCTTGGGTGATAACTCCACTCTGCGGGTGATTTAGTTACAATCCACTCTCCACGTACTGTACATCTGCGCCGGTGGTAAGTACTTCCGATAGCATGTGAATGCTTGATTGAATTTATCTTGATTATTCAGTCAAATTGTTATGAACAGTTCTTATATTTTATTCTAAATATTTAATTGTAGGTATTTTGAACTTAAGTGGTTGACGTAGAAGATAGTTCAGCAAAACGTCGTATGTTTGAATGGAACATCGCGAAGTGTACTGTAAAATGTCTAAATTTGTGTGATGGAATTCCCATTGAAAAGGTTTTAACCACAGTGGAAGCTCTACACCGGTAGTGGGGCGAAACGCTGAAATTTAACATACGGGCTTTTCACAGTCAGTAACAAAGGTGAGTACGGTATAAATATCTACAAACGTCACAGCTACAGATAAAATGCCACGAAATCATCTACTGCAGAGCACGAAACTTCCAACTGTTGGTAGTTCAGTTTAAACAATATTTATTTCCAATATACATAGATACTACAACAAAAACATATGTGTGGATTCGACAGAAAGCTGCAAGCTTATCAAGGTCGTTTCCACCAAAGTACAAATACTCTGACAATTGAGGTGGCAACTGCGTATGTAATATTTTTATAACCCAATCTGTTGCCAATAGCTTCATACATTTGTGAGAAATATTTCATTCGATGGGTTATAGAGAAACAGCTCGATGTTGGTAGTTTGAGGCTCACAATTTCTGTCTGTTGAGCCCCTTGGTCCGGGTTGCGGGAGAGGTGAGGCCAGGGGCGTAGCTAGGATTTACTATTGAAGGGGCATATTTTTTTGGAGGTGCCAGGTCGATATATGCCACAGGCATATCCAAAGTCTTGAGGTGGGGTGGATATGGCCCTCCCATTGGTGAGGGTTCGGGTCTCCCCCGAACGCCACCAATGGGAGGGGCCATACCCACTCCCATCTCAGGCCTACGGTATCGCCCTCCCATTGGTGGGGTTCAGTGGGGGTTCCCCCGAGAAAATTTTGAAAATTTAATGCCCTGAGAATGAATCTGTGACCCTCTGGTGCTTTAATATCCTTAACCTGGAGAGGGGGAACTGTAATTGTTAAGGGGGGCATGGCCCCTCCAGACCAACCCCCTCTTTGCTACGCCACCGAGTAAGATATTCCCCAAACGGTCCCTATCGCCGCGCTCTCTTCCTGATCCCATTTTTAAAAGATAATGCAATGAAATTTCTTTACCGTGGCAATAAAAATTCAAGAGCCCTTTAGCATCATTTAAGGATTTATTTGTGACCTTTCACCAATGTCTGTATACAATGGAATAACGAGTTTGCTATCCGTTGATTGGTCTGATAACTGGGTCGCAAAATACAATCAGTTTTGATGCTTGTATGAACCCTGGCGATCGATAATGCAAAGATATCCCCTCTGATTACAGAGTGTTTTCTATTTTTTTTTTTAAAAAGAAACAAAAATATATATACTGAGATTTTAACTAATTACAGTTATAATCCAACATTTCAAAGCGGCACATTTCCCACATAATGCAACTAGGAATTTAACCAATTCGACCCTCTTGATAGATCTAAACGAGCTCTTTCAAACAACATTCCATTCATTGGCTAAATTGTTAGTTGCATTAAGGGGGGAAAATGCAAGTTAAAATTTGAAAATTCTTACCACTTGGATTAAAAAACAGAATAAATATTTAGCACGTGAAATTATTGTTTTATTCCATAAGTAGGATTAATAAATATTTACATTTGGAACAGAGCTGTGGGGAAGTGGGTGTTGGGTTTGTTGTGTATTATGAGGTGCACCCCCCCCCCCCCCCCCCCTACACACACACACACACACATTTCTTTTCAAGAAATGGTTCAGGGTTGCAACATGAAATTTTAGATGAAGGATAAAACACATGACCCAGGATATTTGACCAGACACTGGTCTTGGACAAAGACCTTGTCGAACATCCTGTGTCGAGTGTATTCTGATTGAGTTGTCGTTCAAGATAACTCATCGATGAACATAAGACGCTGTTCGTAGATATTTCAGTAGAACATTGTGTCAACTCCTTGGACACTGGTGGTATCTTCTAATGCAGTTCAATGAGAGGAGTTGGAAGAGTCCATATTCATTATCTGGGGGTACGCCACTTATTTTTTTCAACGTGCAGCCATGGGGGCTGCACGTTGAAAATATTAATTGGTCTAACCCACACATTCACTTAGCCGCTATCTTACTTAATGACATTATTCCGTATCATGTTCCTGGACCGAAAAGCGGTCTCTCGGGTTCAAAGGTTTAAGTAAAAGATAATACACAGGACACTGGGTAAAAGTCGAGATAATGCTGGAGGTCGAAGTCAGAGACCATTACCTGGCAGAATAGCCTCGGTGTCGTGTATTATCTAACTAAAGGTGTCGTCCAACAAGACATTTGACACTTTTTTTTTTAAATTCGCTATTTATTTATTTGTTTCTTGGAGTTTAACGACACTTTCGACAGCTAGGGGTCACCTCGTGTCAGGCAGTTTTACACGCAGAGGAAGCCGGAGTGCTCGGAAAGAAACACCGAGCAACGATGAGCAACTGCCAGACTCTTTACACAAGAATATACACGAAAAGGAAATAGGCTTCTATTTAAAAACACCACAGGGGGAAATTATTCACATGACGGTTTGTAACCATATAAGGCAAACCGTGAAGTTGGGCAAAATTTTGCTTTCAGATACCTAAGAACTGCAGCAACGATCACATTCTTCTCGAATCCGTGGAATTGGGAACGCTCAATGCCGTTACAGGGGACAGAACATGTAGCATTGACAATGCAATTACATCGGGATAAATTCGAAATTGTAGGACAATTTTTCAATTTCATGATCCAGGTATGCCATTTTTGGACATAGATCACCACGCCACTGTTGGGTCATATTATAATTTTGCCGTAGTCGATACATAAAATATAAAACTAGATAATTCGGTTTGAAAACAAAAATATACATAGAATATACCCACAGAAGCTTGGTGTACCAAATGTTCACCACGAGTGGTGAAGTGGTCTGAACCGCGAGCTTTTGCCACGAGTGGTGAACATTCAGTAAACCAAGCTACTTTGGGTATATTTTATTTATACCACGATGGTCAGATTAATAAGAGTTTAACTGTTAAAGAAATCAATAGTCACACGTGCGAATCTGTTTTTGTTTACACAGGGGGCGGTGGGCGGTACTTCCGCTGGCAATTTTATCGCTGAAACGAAATAGAAAACGAAATGCGCAAATTTCAGGGCCTTTTCATTTTAATAACACAATAACCTACTATTTCGAGTTATGGGTGCTTTATTAACATGAGGCCACGTTTGTTTTTCAATTCTGGTATCTTATGAGATAAACTTATTTAAAAACCTAATAAATAATTGCCGGTTTCATTTCACTATTCACGAGACGAAAAGTGATAAATTTAGACAAGTTTGCATTCAAGGCGAAGTCACCAAAGGTCAACTTGGATGTAATTCCACTGTATGTGTAAATTTTAACTATTGAGACCCCATTCCTGGCGTGTTCACCACGTTTGGTGTGTAAAGCTAAAATTTATGTTATTAGCTTTTTATATATAGTAGAATTGGCAACCATGGTATAAATCCACACAGACATCACAGTGACAACATGTTAGCAGCTCATGTGGTGCCATTCGCGCGACGTCACGGCCTTCGATTCATTTTGCAAAATGACAATGCAAGAGGACACAGTTCCCGTGTCGCTACAGAGTTCCTCTCGGAGGATTTGATATTTGGACTTGTGTCACGCACACGGTCGGTCAAACAAATGGAGAGATTTGTGCCATCCGATTCGGGCCGTTAGAGACTCAGCATGACCAAGCACCAATCCTATAAAACTTTTACTATTGTATTTTCTAGAATTGTATTGTCTACTTATTAATGTAACTGACTACAATTAATCATTAGCATTTTAAAAATATAATGCCATATAATATTGCCATATAATATTGACTGTGACATTCTATTGTATGGCTCCGAGTTTTACTCGTATGAATCAAATCGGGAAATTTTCAAGGCGGTTCATAATTTTATACTTTCATCGAAACGTTTCTAGAGACCTTATAGTATCGGCCTCCAGTTGCAATGAGACGAGGATGACTGCACTGTCGATTGTCTGTGACAGTACTGACTGGAGCTCTTCCCGCAAAATCAAATCGCTGTAACTGTGGCTGTCGGTGGGGATTATTACAGTTAAGTGGATGTGTGGGGCGTGTTTCGGGGTCGTGCATCGGTCTCTGGGGCGGACCGTGACGAGCGTAGCGAGTTATGATTAAGCTTGTGCTGAAAATTTATTTTCGGTTTATATCGCATAAACCGAAGGAAAAGTTCTTATAATTTAATCCGGCTGTAATATTAAAATATAAAAAACTATGTGTACGTGAACGAAAAACTTAAATAATTTTCGCAAAAGACAACAGTCAAACTCAAGAAAGTGTGCCACAAACAGGTCACGTCAATAATTGTCAAATTGTTTGTTGTTTTTATTTTCGATCGCAGACGACAGATATTTAGCAAGTCACGTAACAATAAAATTAGAAGCATTTTTTTTTAAAGTTCCCCCAAAATCATGTTTGGGTGTATGATCTTTTATTCGTCTCCCGCTTCGGTATATTTTATTAAATTCAATTCTTCCCAAGAAATGATCATTATATTCTCGGAGGTCCATTGGCTGAAACATTGCTTGTGCACAGCCCATATGAACAGAATTCGATAACCTTACTATGGTCATAACGCGTAGATTAACGCGCAGATCTATGTGCTATATGTGCGCATTTCATGACAGGACTTCTAGTTTTAACTGTATTCCTATAATTAGTGTTTAGTGTCTAATATTACTTTGTCAGTAGAAATATAGCCCATCCGTTTAAAGTGACCAGTCCACGGCGGCTACACTGTTCACCCCCAATCCGTCGTCTTTGATACACCCATGTTCCTAATACTGGAACATAATTGCTCACTGGTTAGAACGGCTAAAAGATGGATAATAAATATGATTATAATAACACTTCGGCCGACCGCTGATTTGTCCCGGTTCTCAGTTTAGAATGCCTTGATTATCACTGTGCTCTCAAAGTCACCCCTTCCCACGGCTCTTCTCTCCCCCAACACCCGGAAACGAACTCGCGTATGGTAAGCTGTACCATATCCATCCCAATTTCATTTCATTAAACCTCTCCTTTGTGTCACCCAACAACAATCATCAACCCACCATTCTCTCGACTTCCCCGTTTTACTTCTGGTACATCTTTTTTTCTGTCTTATATTTTGGATACTTTAAGAGAAAGTGTTCCAGGGCGCCCAATTCATATCTGGCACTGCTTTTGTCTTTCCCATTTCCCCCCGAACAACAGCAATCTAGATCTCATTTTGAACCCTATTGTCTCACACCCGCCTCCCCCTCCCCCGTTCCCCAGGTGCTATCAAGGTATTCCTAGAAACCTGTCTTCTCTTTACCACGAATGCCATCAAAATGCCAAAGTCACTTCCAAACAAAATTCTTGAATAACTACTTTTTTCAATTTTGGAGTCAAAAACATAGCTTATGACCCTCGTTGGAACGAGCTCAACGAGCTCGTTCCAAGAGGGATCATAAGTTATGTTTTTGAGAGAAAAGTAATAAAAATTGAATGGTGATTTGTATGAATTGTCTTATCGGTTTTGGATGTTACGTTGGGTAAAGGGTTTTTCTCCGATATTCGGTGGATCTTTCCGGGTACCCCAGCTCCCTCCACCCATAAAACTGTCCGATACGATATGCCCCCGGCTGGTTGTTAAATTCCAGTAAACAAATACGTAAAATAATAATACCTTAGTACAGTTTAAACTAGAAGTCCTGTCATGAAATGCGCACAAAGAGCACGTCGATCTGCGCGTTAATCTACGCGTTATGAGCATAGTAAGGCTGTCCAATTCTGCACATATGGCCTGTGCACAAGCAATGTTTCAGCCAATGGACCTCCGGATAACCCGGAGGTCCACTGGCAGAAACATTGCCTGTTTTTGCTATGAGTAACCAGGAGAACCTGTCGTGCTTTAAATGTCATTCGATGTGTGCAATTGCGCGCAATTCCTAAAGGCTATTAAGCGTAGATAGGACTTCTAGCTTTAACTGTAGCTAAGACGTCACTAGCGCCATAACACCTTCACAAAGACATGACGGCGCAATACTTCCCATGTATCGTACAAAACGATAAACCATGAATATATATCCGTCTTGGAGTCTTGGATTAGTTTTCTCGTAAATGTTGATTTGATGGCCTTCAGATAATAAAAAGTCATTACGGGATAAATAATGTAAATACTCATATAGCGTGTGAAAATAATATGTTTTCCAAATTCATAGCTTTGAATAATTAAACCAAACACTAGGCGAGTATGGCAACCCTTTAACTAATACGATAAAATAATGACGATTGTTCACTTGAAAAACAATTTTTCAACAGGCCCCCACAGAGTAGATCTTCTGTTTCTCGGTCCATTTTGTGCAAAATTGCATGTCGGCGGGCAGTTTATTTTATTTTATTTTGTATTTTTGTAATTATTTATTTGCCATCAAAAGTTCGTATTATTAGTTTGTTTTATGTTTTAGACCTCATAATCTACAGAATAGCATGGGTGTTGGTGTATTTTCGTCCATTGGGTGCAAGAAGGCTTTGCAATGCAAGAGAATTATAAAGCCGTGTTGCAACCAAAGGACACATTTATCAATGTTATTAACTTGGGTAAAATATCAGACATAAACCATATAATTTGTATTTGTTTTAAAGTTTGCATTGCTTATAAAAATAGAGCATGCGGGACCAAACTGACCACGCGGGAGGGCCCGAGAAACAGAGTTTTAATTTTTTTCTCAAAATCATACGTGATAACGTGATAACCCATCATGGGAATGAGTGATGCTTAGTTGTTTCAATGATGGGTAATAAGATATGTTTTTAGGGCAAAAACTGAAGAAAAATCGCGACATCGACGCCATAGCTGCGACGGGTGGTGCAATTTCACAAAATTCTAAGTTCATCAAGGGCCATAACTCCCAGAAAAATATTTGGAACAACACGTGCATTGAACAGTGGTTAGACATCAATAAGATACACTTACTTGCCAAATATAAAGTCATTCCATCAAATATTTCAAAAGTTATTGAGTTTTGAAACTCGTTGGTCACAGACAGACCGACCGACATTCTAAGTTCATCAAGGGCCATAACTCCAAGAAAAATATTTGGAACAACACATGCATTGAACAGTGGCTAGACATCAATAAGATACACTTACATGCCAAATATAAAGTCTTTCCATCAAGTATTTCAAAAGTTATTGAGTTTTGAAAGTCGTTGGTCACAGACAAACTCGTTGGTCACAGACCGACCGACCGACCGACCGACCGACCGACCGACCGACATACAGACAGACAGACCGACATTGCCACTTATAGAGCTGCTAGTCGCAGCTAAAAAAAATAAATTATGAATTGCGATTTTTACTCTCTGCACACTGATGTCGGAATATCAAAATTTCAGCCTAATTTTTTTCCCGTTATGTAACTAGGCATTTAACCAATTACAGTACATGGAGAGTGTATTATCACTAATACACCCGCAGAGTAGAGATTCCACCCAAGCAATAATTGCAAATTTGTTGCAAAGCATAATAAGCACAGGCAAAGTTTCAACCAATGGACCTCCGGGTTAAACCCGGAGGTCCATTGGCTGAAACATTGCTTGTGTTTTTTGTCCATATGTATAAAATTTGAAAGTTATAGTTTGGGTGATAACTCCACTCCGCGGATGGTTTAGTTACAATTCACTCCCCACGTACTGCAAATCTGGTTTGACAGAGCTCCATAAGCTTAATTGGGCCCAATGTTACGAGTGGAATGAAACAAAACATTTTAACCTATTGCATAGTTATTCCATATTGAAGTTGAAGACAAACTTAAAATTTTAACTGATTAATCAGTCTATTTCCTTCTTCAAGACCATAGCTCGCTACAATTCGTTAGAAGGAGTTTGACGAGGTTCACCATTCCTCTGGTTAAATAACGCAAGACCGCAGGAACAGTTCTTTTTCAAAACTGCAAATCGTTCTCCTTTTCAAACCAGAAAGCATTTAAGTGTGTGGGGTAGGGCAGTGGAAGGGCGTTGAGGTGACGCAAGCTCGATGAAAGTGGGAGGGTGTGTGCACAATTATCCAAGAGGCAAAGGTTCTAGACTAAGATAAATTGAAAAGTGATCCACAGCAATGTCATGTCCTCGATCCTCATGTCTCAATGAGTGTAATGGAAGATGTTAAAAGTGTGTGTTTGTGTACAGTACATCCGCCGTGAACTAGTCATAATCTACGCTTGGACAATGATGTCCACGCTTGGGTTTACCATGTAATAAAAATCATCATCAGCAAAATTTTAATTAATGAAGCACCGGATTGAACCTGGTACTCATTAATTAAAATTTTGATGATTATTCCTATAATTAGTGTTTGGAAACTAATGGTAAGTAAGTAAGTAAGTAAGTAAGTAAGTAAGTACATCTTTATTGACATGTGCTTTTCAAATAATTTAATCATTTGCCACACCTCTGTGTTTGATTGGTTGAAAGCATACAGCGTGAAAGTCGTCCAAATCGTATAAACCAAATCACGTCATGATTTGGAATGTTGCTACACGTTCGCACATCCGATCCAAGTTTGAAGACTCTGGAAGCCTCGCCCATTCAATTCAATTGTCACCGTGAGGGCGCGACGGCAGACAGATAGATGGATAACAAGCTTGTAAACAAAGATCGATGATCGATTTTTTTTTGCAGAAACATTGCCCCGTGTTTGCTACGAGAAACCACGAGAACCTACCGTAATTTGGATGCCATTTGATATGGCAATTGCGCGCAATTCCTACGCGCAATTAAGCCTATATAAGCGCACAGTTCGTGACAGGACTTCTAGTTTTAACTGTAATCATGAAAAATTTAATTTAAATTTTGCTGATGATGATTTTCATTACCCGGCAAACGCATGCGGGAACATCACTGCCCACGCGTGGATTACGACCAATCCACGGCGACAGTACTGTAAACCTGATTTGTCCCGAGTGTGATGGACAATTTCGTGTGGTTGAAATGTTCCGTCTACTTCCTAAGGGCATGTCTTCATCAAATGCAAGCCTTGGTGAGGGAGTTGGAATATTAGTCTGCCGGGAATCCAAACTTGACCTTTCTCGTCAAGAAAATCGAGTTTCGATAAAGTTATGTCCCTTGAAAAAATTGCATGAACAAGGGAGGTCCACATGAGATGTCAGTAAGTGTTGAGTAAACACGTATGTCATCAGTAGAAAGTACAGCAGGGTTTTCTTTTGTTAAGGAAACTTAGCTTTTTGTGACATGTCAGTTAAAAGCAACTAGTTCACAGATAATACGCCATTAAAAATATCTATCAGTATCACACTTATCAACAATTAGTGTCCATTTTGTTCAGGGAATATGTTTTTTACAATAATTTGGATGCTTGTATTCTCCCGAGAAAAAAAGAGGGCATGAGGTGTGACTGGATGGCAGTTGATGAAAATGTTAGGCCTTCAGCCTGGGAGGCTGTGAAAAGACAGTATCGGCCTTATATGTCACGATGCACACACTGTGAATATAATGAACAGTTAAAATGCCAGAACTTCGAAAAATGGTAAGAACGCAGTTTTTTAAATTTTAAATGGGGATTTCAAAAGGGAATAATAATCAAACGTTCAAACGGATTGGGGGAAAAATGTAAAGAAACAGCTTCTGTATTGTTTAGGGGTGTCACGATTAATCGGTTGTCGATCGGTCAAGCCGAAATCGATTAGTATTTTTCGTTGTCTAAGAATCGATAAATTGTACCCCCTTTTAGACGTTTAATAATTAAAAAAAAAATTGATTAAAAAACTATTGTTTCTAAAGTTAAAAGGTCAAGAACGTCGACGTTAAACCCCAAGAAGCCTTTAGAAGCATTTGTATTTTAGGTACATTCAAAGCTTTGATGTTCTGAACTTTTGAACCGTCAGTGTAATAATCAAGACCGGTCGACAATTGCGAACTTGCGAAGTTAGCAACTGACGACCGGTCTTGATTATTACACTGACGGTTCAAAAGTTCAGAACATCAAAGTTTTGAATGTACCTAAAAGAGGATCGTCTTCGTTGTTTACTTGAGATAGGTCAACTGACTTGAACTTCATTTCTAACGACTTCAAGTAGAGGTAGAGGCGGGGATGTAGATACGATTAATCGATTAGTATCGATTATTTTCAGCCATTAATCGATTCCTAAATTAAAAAATCGTGACAGCCCTAGTATTGTTATAGTACGCTCATGGAAAATGCCAGACGTTTTTGAAATGATGCGCACATCGATGATACAATTTCGCTAACATTTCGAAATTTCAATTTTTATATAAAATTCTCACACCCTTATTGTTAAATTTACTGACAGCTTTCCGAAATTAAAGGGGTGGTCTTTCCCGTAAATCTCTTCCAATGACAAAAATTGTCAGCCATTCTAGTTAAAAACTCAAGACTTCTTGGAAATTTATTTGTGGCTAAATAGAATATTCATTTAGTAGTCCCGGAACAACGCCGGATTGAATTAACACGTACCGTATACCACAGGGGTTACACTGGACACCAATCTGTCTGAATCGAGTCTCAAAGTCGTTCAGATGTAGAGCCGATTTTGTGTGTGATGTAAGTCCAGGGGATAATACTATACAACTTTTACAACTGTATTTTGTAGAATTGCATTTTCTAATTATGACTTTAAATGGGTTGAAATGAACCATTAGCATTTTCAAAGATGTGGCAATTTGCCAGTTGGCAAATTGCCATATCTTTTAAAATGCTCATGATTCATTTTAGCCAGTTATATTAATAGGTAGTAAATGCAATTCTAGAAAATACAATTATGAAACGTTTATATTATTGGCTCCAGGTATCAAATCTAGTCCTGTAAGAAAGTACATGGTTACCGGCTGGAGCGGTACGATATCATGGATTTCATTTCTGTTGAAAATATCCCAACTTACAAAAAATGTTGGGACGAGTGTTAGACCCCACCCTCAAATTCTCCTTCGCTTCGCCCCTAATTAGGGATACATCTTTTCAGTGTTAACCCTACGCAGTCATATAGGATATCTTGTGTTTTTAAGTGGATACCGAAAATTATCACATGAGTGACCGAGAGAAATGTTTATTTTTCGCGAGTGCTTCACTCAACAAACACTAGATTTTCTTTTTATTATACACTTTTTATAAGAAACTGATCATTCCTATCTATAATTCCACGTGTTTACACATTGAATTGATGCATGGAAGTAAACAGCTGATGCGCATTGATACGCGGCAGTGATTTGATCGATGCTCAGAACAGGTAGCGTCTTGCCATCTGATTCAGCTGGCGGGTTTCATGCATCAATTCACGGCGAATGCGTGTTGAATTATTCCTGGAAAAATAATCGGTATCCTCACTAGATTTCTTTTTCATATAAGTTTTTAGAACAAACTGATCATTTCCAGTGATAATTTGAAATCGTCTTCACCTTGAAGTGATGCTTTGAAAGCCGCTATTTTGATTGTTACCGTGAAAGTGAAAATTTCTATATCTTCACAGTAGGGAATACGACTTCTGTCTTTCTGCAGTTTTTTTTCGATAATCGATCGTTTAGCGTGTAATAAAATGTATTACCTTAGTGTAGACATAAAGCAGAAAATCATCTCATGTGTGTTATCCATATAACAAACAGGTTATTTATGGGATAAATTTAAACTTTAATTTTAGCATAATTTTATCAAAAACAAAAAAATAGGCCTTTGAGCCAAGCATGAATACTTTCTGATACATATTTTTTATTGCTGCTTCGCGTCTCGGTTGAACATAAGCTCCGAACCGCAAACCTCAGACCATGTTACCGTGAACACATCGCAATAACTTATAATGTGGCCTATGCACAAGCAATGCTTCAGCTAATGGGATTCCGGGTTAAGTTCATTGACCGAAACATTTTTTTGGACTTGTTATCAGTAACCAAGATAATCTGCTGTGCCTTTTTACATAGTGTATATTCGTTAGATGAAATGCTATCCTCTTAATGTACTTTGATGACAAAACGAAAAATGACGAACGAAATATTTTAACCGAATTGCGACTGGGTCGCGATCCGGTCGCGCTTCTCTAGCCCCTTTCCTCTCCGCAACATTGTAGATGCTCACCTGTCGAAAACGAAATGTGAGAATATAATTATCCCTGATGGGGTGGGTGTGAGAGGGGAAGATATTTGGGCCAGCCTCTTGTCTGGACCAAATATCTTGTCCCGAGAGAGAGATTTCCCCATTTCACATCCCATCACCAAACCACTTTGACGTCCTCAAAAGTAATCCAGAGGCACGTGCAGCTATATCGAACAATTTTGTTATCCACTTCTGAAAAAAAACTGATTTGCTTATCGGAAAGAGCGTACGGAAGTTTTGTATATACCACAGGTATATACCACGAAATTAAATCCTAACGCCGGCAAGACAGGGGTTAAGATTTGTAGCGAAATAAACAATGACACATTCTGATGACGTCAGTCGGGCGCGTGCAACAATCGAGCGATGGAAATTCTGCACAGTCGTTATTTGCTTTCCATATTTATGTCCCTTCAAATGTCTATCGAAACTTCCTATCATGCCTCGAAGGTAACTTGGCTCATACTCCCGACTGTCTTATGTGCGGACATTGATTATGAATTCTGTAATGTATTCTCGTAACTTTTCGATGGGATTTTCGTGCAACTCTCTCCACTCATAATGGCGTTCAACCAAACAATCATATAAAACGGTCAAGTGTCCTTTGGTTGTGCGGTCTGTGTTTTTATTTCTATTTTCGTCGACAAACGTTCGTCTGCTAATATTTCCGAAACGTGACGCCATGTTGTTTGTTTACGGAAGAACGTGCGATGATTAAATAGTACGTGCGCTCATTAAATATGCTAATAAGCCGGTCACATGTGTCATGTGAGATAGATATTTATCTCGCATGACCTTCTCACATGAAACACGCATATCTTGGATAGGAAGTGGGGGGAGAACATGGAATCTTGCACGCTATTTTCGTTTATTTTTCTTAATGAGAAATCTTCAGTTCGCAGTATCTTATCTAATAAATCGCAAATCAGTGGCAAAAGAGTGTCGCAATTGAATCTCTATATTTCCGCGTTTGTGATGACAGTACTGAAATCGTCTCAGACTCCAACAAAAATCGTTGCTTAGGATTTTCGTTTCGAAGAGTGTATAGCAAAGTCAGACGAAGATAATACAAAATAAATAATGTCATGAGAATCTAAATTTCGGATCATATCGATTTCCGAACCGAACCGAATATCGAATCAAATCTCACGGTTATTTATATTGTACTTTCTCACAACCGTAATCATTGCCAATGTCGACTCTCGGTTACAGTTAAAACTAGAAGTCCTATCATGAAATGCGCGAAAAGAGCACGTCGATCTGCGCGTTAATCTACGCGTTATGAGCATAGTGAGGCTATCCAATTCTGCACATATGGCCTGTGCACAAGCAATGTTTCAGCCAATGGACCTCCGGGTAACCCGGAGGTCCATTGGCAGAAACATTGCCTGTTTTGGCTATGAGTAACCAGGAGAACCTGCCGTACTTTGGATGCCATTCGATGTGGCAATTGCGCGCAATTCCTACGCGCTATTAAGCATAGATAAGCGCACAGTTCGTGACAGGACTTCTAGTTTTAACTGTATATTTCCGCTTTTGTGATGACAGTACTGAAATCGCCTCAGACGCCAAAAAAATTGTTGCTTAGAATTTTAGTTTCGAAGAGTGTATCGCAAAAACAGACGAAGATAAATAATGTCATGAGAATCTCAAATTTCGGATCATATCGAATTTCGAACCGAATCGAACCTCGAAACAAATCTCACGGTTATTTATATTATTAGTTACACAGTTTGTTGGTGGCCTAATATGGTATATATGGTGTCAATTATTTTCATATTGAACGAGAGCGAATCCACCAACAAACTGTTTAAGGAATATATCTTACCGACTGCTGCATCGATGCACAGAACTAATAACAACAGCGACCAAAATTAAATGAGAGAATTCTCACAATGTGTTCACGTGTCTTTGCCTTGTTACAATTTATGGGAGAGTGCCTGCAGGCACCCTCCCATAAAATGTAACAAGGCAAATTCATACATACCAAACAGGTAACATGACACACATCCACCAAATATGAAGCCTTTTAAGTTGCCTAACCTGCACTTCAGACCAAATATGGGCTTCCAACACTCAATCATTCAACTTGAAGCGTTTATCGGCTGCCGCCATTTTGAATAATCAATTAACAGAGGGGAGATTATCCATAGCTGTCAGCGTACTTTGATGTTGACAGGCAGTATATGGTTTTATATGCAGCCTGCATGTGACGTCTTTGAACTAATGAAATTCCCAGATACTTGTAGGAGGTAAGATATTGTACTTTCTCACAACCGTAACCATTGACAATGTCGACTCTCAGTTATTGTACTTAACGCCGACTCGTCTGTATGGGCAAGTCAATTAAAAAGACGGAATGCAACAGAACGGAATTAATGTAGCTTCGGAAGCTCAACCTCCTTGAAATCTTTTTCTATCATCAGGTCTGCTGTACAGGAGACCTGATGATAAAAGATGATTTAATGAGTAGACACTTTGTAGGATTTGAAAATTCGAAAATTCCCGAATCAGCCCGACCGGAATCTTCAGAAACAATTTCGAGTCGAAACGAATTTCGACATTTCGCAGGGCCCTATAAAAGAGGTGTTGTATTCCATCGCTCAAATGACTTTGGCAGTTAAACTGTTAAGCTGACTGTACTTCTAATCTGTATTAATAGTCAAGCTGGACAAAGGGTTACGGAGAGTGTCAACCCTATGCATTATTGACTGCTGATCATCTTTCACTGCGCTATTCTCTAGAGCTGAAGTTTGACAAAACGGTTTTGTGGCAATTAAATTACTACTCCCATGTCGTCCGCCGTGTATTGGAGTGTACGGATATCGGAGACCAGATAGAGGAGATATTGGGTCTAAATTGATTAAGCTATGCGTTTAGTTGCAGAAGTTATTTCTATCGAGATGAAAGCATTTATTCAATCGAAAAGCATAACTATCTTCAGGAAATTTCACGCCCGCTCGACGCGATAGCGGTCTTCAGAGGAACCCATTTACACTCGCTCCATTAACTACGGTGTGATACACTTTAAGCCCATCAAGTGCGGTGAGTTATTGGTGCTAAAAAAGCAATCGACGTAGCGCATGCGTGTAAACTCGGAAATTGTCTATCGGCTTGAAAAAAAAGAGATTTCATCTCGAAATGGAAGATTATGTTTTGCTTTATCCGTTCTACAGAGCATAGATGATGAAAAGACTTGTTGTTTGGTGACTGAAGAGAACAGAATGAAGCGGTTTGTTTCGGACGCTGATACAATTTGCCTTTTTGTATGCTTGGGGTGTTTCTTCATTGGAGTTGCAGACATGTCACCGGCGCCAATTAAAGTACCGCTAGGTAAGTAATCAATACTGATATTTCTGTTAACCCTTCACCCGTCGGCCAAATTCGTACATCGCTGTTTACGGATATCGCCGGTTGTTTGTTTTCGATTTTTTAATAAAACCAAACCAAATCTTTGAAGCTTCATTTGAACGATCGGGTGTGGGTAGCATTTCAAAGTTGTGGTCACGCTCAAAGAAGGTCATCCGCATACTGATACAGTACAGCCATCATGGACTGGTCAATTTCCACGGGTGGGCAATATTTCCTCGGATGCAATAATATTAGATTCCAAACACTAATTATAGGAATAATCATCAAAAATGCAATTAATGAAGCACCGGGTGCAACCCGGTGCTTCATTAATTAAAATTTTGCGGCTACTGATTTTTTAACCTGTTAAACGCATGCGCGAGCATCACTGCCCACGCGTGTATTGCGACCAGTCCATGGCGGCTGTATTCAAAATAGCAGTGGTTCCCGTGTGACTTGGTGACATGGAATACAGTTCACAAACTTATCTCTTGGGCTATCGCGCCACATCATTGAAAAAAACATGCTCATGTTTTGCTCCACATTTAAAAAATTTCCTCACTGGGTGGCAGCATTGTTGGAGGGAAAATATGTTTAACATGGGGCAAAAGTTTGCTCTTTTCTCGAATTTAATGGCTGTACAAGAGATAAATAAAATCTTCGGTCCTACCTTAACCCTTTGAACCCATGAGCCCATTTTGTGGGCTGAGGCATACTTTCGTCTCATTTTTGTCTTGTTATGAGAGGTAAATACACGTAGCATTGATGATAAAATAATAACTGCAGTCTTCACCCAGACGGCTGCAGACTGCAGTTGTTATTTTATCCTTTCTGTATATTGATACTGGACTAACCCATTTCACTGTAAGTTTACACAAAGGCGATACCATTCCATGAAACGAGGGTTCAAAGGGTTAAGAGTGTGGTTTCGGCACACCCACTTCCAATCTAATTCCCAATAAGTTTTCAAGGGCAGGTTAGCAAAGATAATATTGGTGTAATTTCTCTCTTTCTCTCCTCTTTCTCTCTTTCTCTCTCTGCCTTAATTATTTCTGGAAAAAAAATGAGATAGGGAGTCACCTGACCGCCCCCCTCCCCGCGCCCCGCAATTTCCACGTCCCTGTGCCTCACCCCATTGACGTTTCGAAGGTTTTGGTTTGAAGAACGCATGTTCGTAAGATGCCTCGTAAGTAGCAATACCTTATCCGACTTTCAGATAAGCAACTAACCCTCTCCCGGATGCTACTTTCCTATTTATCCAATGTTATTCACCCTGTCCTCATTAACCCTTGAAACACGCAAGACTGATTTTTCGGTGTAAGGCATAATTTTGTCTCATTTTTGTCTTATTATAAGAGGTCTATACACGGGGTATTGATGATAAAATAATAACTGCAGTCTGCAGCCGGGTGGCTGCAGACTGCAGTTATTATTTTATCCTTCCTGTATATTGTGATATTGGACTGGCCCATCGTACTGTAAGTGTACACAAAGTCGATACCATTCCAGGAAACGAGTGTTCAAAGCGTTAAGGAGTCTGCGACCCTTTATATTTCTAAATACTATTTTTTTATATAGAGCTATCCCGGTTCCTTCCAACCCCCACTGATGTTTCAAAGAAAAGAACTTCAGCAAGTTGTTCGTTTTAATCTCATACGTCTGTTAGGCAAACAAGTAATTCTGTTCACGTTATTAGTTTCCCGTTAATTGCACTTTAGAAATTACAGTTTGTGTTATCGCAAGAGGAGACAGAGAAACCTTGGCCGGATCACAGCTGGGTCGTGAGCGACCTGACCAAACATTTCTGGCCTCTTTCCTGCAAACAACACAGTATAATCTCGACCATTGAAAAGGAAACAAAAGTGATTCTAGTGAATGCGCCAAGGCGCCACAATGCAGTGTTCGGTTGTTTTCCGTATTCAACTTAAATCTCTCAAGATCTGGTCGAGAAGGAGGCCGTTTTTATCGCAGTAATATATTCATACTACCCTACTTGAAGAACATGGGCCATTGTTTTTGTTTCGAAATCCCTATTTGTTGATATGGTCAACCTGGTACCTTTGTTTCGAAATACACCCTTGCTGATATGAAGACAAGCTGGGCCTTAGAGTTATAATCTTACAAGCAACAAAATGCAGTCATTGCATTCTCTTTTAATCTTCCGTCGAACAAATTTCTTTTCCAAGTAGAAACTGGATTACATGCAATATATTTTACTTTAAAGGTAATAATATTGTTAAATATTAAAGATAAGTTATAGCTGCACGAAGGATGTATAACCCAGAACGAAGATAAAAATGTACGAAAAAATAAACATGATCAACACGGCCATTAGATTCAGATTCACATTAAGATAATTTATTCACAGTATACATAAATAATGGATACAAATACATATATTTCACAAGTTTAGTAAAAAGTATACTATAGGGGTGGCATAGCCATATTGGCTGTCTACCTGTCACCCCCTGGAAGGAAGTGTAGTTGCAGACAGACTGTGACCAAATGGTTAGGGGGAAAAAACGTATGTGACGCTAAGTTGGAACTGGGGCTCGAGTTTCTTCATTGCTAAGTTTTATCTGCAGGATGTTATGTGGCACAAAAGCCAGTGGGAGATCGGTGGTTAGGGATTGATACATTGGTAAAGTGGTACATTGGTACAAAACTAGCCGCTCTTGGAGATCACTCAACTCAGTGCCAGGTCCCACCAAGTACTCGATTTCGTTCGGAGAGTGATAAATGGAGAAATCTATGTGAACTGAACGTCAATGTCGGCTAGTGCATTCGGAGGGCATCATATTTGGGGTGCTCTACAAATGCGCCTGCTTACTGAGCCATTAATGAACCCGAAAGGCCGCTTTTATGGTGTAGGGTCATGATACGACATCGATACATAAAGTGAGCTGTTGCTCAATGAATCTGTGTGTTAGACCAATCAAGATTTCAAGGCTAACGGACACGTCGATATATGCCCAGAGACGAGGTCTCGACTCCAGTACATCTCGGAAACGCACATGGTGGTAGTAACCTATATTCACACAGACTACCAGTTAACCCTTTACCCAACGAGACGATATCAAAATTTATTATTTTAATTTTTGTTTTTTCAATTTTTTTAAAAAAGGTCAACAAAACCATATCATGTGACCCCTCGTTGGAACGAGCTCATTGAGCTCGTTCCAACGAGGGGTCACATGATATGGTTTTGTTGAAATTGTTTGAAAAATATATCTTGTTTCAATTGCTCAATTTGTAAATTACGCGGTCGGACACGGCCGATTCGTTAGGTAAAGGGTTAAAATTAATTAAAATCATGAGTAACTCTCGAGTATTAAAGAGGGTCATAAAGGGTGTGTGTTGGTTTCGTTGATGGTGGTGGGCTAGGTTAATACTTTAGAAACAGCCAACAACTCCCTTTTGTGTCCCGCCACATATTATAATCTTTTTGGGGCAAGCATAATGTATACAAAACCCAGATAGCAACGTTTTTTCTGTTTCTTTTGTGGTCTGGTCATGGTTTGGTCTATTTGTTCTACATCAACCATCTTTCAACTCGAAGGCTAGCCTTAGGATTAAAATATAAATATGGTAGATCTAACAGACCGAACCGGCCGACGGTGGGATTCATTTGCCAGATTCCACGAAATTTGTTTATATTTTCAGACACTATATTAGACAAATGCCCATGTATTGATACTATTGCAAACTCTTGGGTTTCTCAACTCATGTCGCCGTCATGTAGTATGTCTGTATAGAAACGTAGGGAGGAGTGGCTCTCTGTCTGCCCCGCCGACGAGTCCGCGCCTCTGTATGGAGTTTTCCACAAGCAACAACCAAAACATTTGTTTCAGAGCTAACAATGAACAAAGATTAACACGGGAGCCCATGTTTTCTTACAAATGTTGCTTGTGCTTTCTTTGTTCTTTTGTATCACATAATATGGATTATTCCTCGGGTTGAAACTCCACTCTGCAGGTATTCAGATCTCATTCTTGGTTGAATTGGTTATTGTGTCCCGTAACAAAATTACCGAAATGGCGATTGTCATATCTATAACATTTGTCTTGTACATTCTAAAAGAATAGATTGAGGCAGCTGCCGAATTATAGCGTCTGCCATGTTATTTGCGTTCACTTAATCCTGTACAGGCGTTAATCTCGATCCTGGGTGTGCTGTAGTTATCTTTAGAGTTGTTAATTTGGTAGTTACGCGGATCAGGGAGCAAAACTATTCAATAATTTCTCTTTTCCAATAGGTCACTCTACCAACATACCGTGATACAGGATTTATTCACATAATTACGATTACACTACAACCAGAAAATGAACACTGCCGTCACGCTACTGAAAATTAAATAACGTCTGGGACAGTACATCGGCCATATTACTTCAATTTAGTCAAATTTAACCACAGTCGACCTTGTCTGACATGCATGGACAGGACAGACACGACTCTATCGACCTATGATTGAAAGGGGGGGGGGGGGGCTCAATGTGAGCACTGTTTACAACAAACATTGTTGGCAAATTTGGCTTGAGTTAAACTGAGAGTATGTTGTAAGTTGATGAAACAGGTAAAACTAGAAGTCCTGTCATGAATTGCCCGCAAATAGCACGCCACTCTGCGCGTAAATCCGCGTGCTATGACTATAGTAGGACTATCAAATTCTATGCATATGTCCAATGCACTAGCACTGTTTCAGCCAATGGACATACGGGTACAACCCGGAAGTCCATTGGCTAAAACATTGCATGTGCTTGCTATCAGTAACCAAGAGAATCCGTCGTGCTTTGGATGTCATTCGATGGAGAAATTTTGCGGAAGTTGTGTGCGAAATTATTATGACCAAACGGTCCGCCTGCAAAGTGGAACCACGCATTACTTCCACTGGGGAATCACTCACTCAGGTGTCTACACAGGTGTTAGCACTTTCTGATAAATAGAAATTACCGTCCCCTGGAACGCCGCCGTGGCAACGTCTCGGGGAGAGTGAATATTTATTTGCCAGAGGGCGCTTGTCAACGGAGGGCCAAGGCTGGGGTTGATCAACTTTGCTGGGGACCTAAGATACTCTTTCACCGTGGACAGGGGATTTTCACTAGCTCACTTTTGCAGATTGTAATTGCTTATTCACAAGCCACAGAGTAGCGCCGCGCTTTAATCAATTGCTTTCAACGGTAATGACCTAGCATGGACTAATTTCTTGGCGGGGCTGGGGTTCCATCAATTCCTAGGGTACTCAGGGCTTCTTCATTAATAAGATAAAGACTATTAGCAAACCAACAATTTTTATATATAAATCTCCTATACTCTTATTTACAAATAGCCAACAAATCCTAAATAAATAATCTCAACACTACTGAAATGAGTTTTGTGACTAGTCACTGAATCCCACCGAAAACAAGTACTAAAATATTATCTAAAATTAAATTGTTTCCCAAACTTATATTCGTAGAGAAAGGTCGAAGCTGCGACTACTGATAAGAAATTACGAAATCTTTCACTCAACCGCTCATGCGCGTATTTATCCTGTTGCGCCTACCATATTATGGGGAATTACCTTTAATACTAAATTTCACCTTTTAGAATATTCGATCATCTACAATTTCTGCTAATAGTGCTTCTAACTCGCAATAATAACAACTGATCATCTAATAACACAGATTCACTAATACACTTAAAACTGTTAACTAATAACTATGTAACTACGACGTGTTATCACAACTAAATATTATAAACTAAGTACTACATATACTCATCGATTCTTCTTCGGCGTCTCCCTTCGATGCAAATCATCAGATCGGGAATCCTGTCGTCCAAATGACGGCTTACCGGAACCACACAAATACATTAACTCTTTACTACACCGCGTGAACTAACGATTATCCCATCCTAGCGAGTCTGTCCTGAGGTAAACTCGAGGGGTCTTATATAGACGCGCGCATCACCTATCAAAGACTTGATTTGGGCAAAGGTGCTAATTTACAAAAGACGGCTTTGTTGACTTGCAGTGACATGAACTGACTTTTCAATAAGTTCTAATTTGGAATGCATTGTTTACACAGTCCCTGCATGACAGCGACTGAACAAAGAACACTTTCCGAATATGAACTTAATTAAATTAATGAGCTTACCCAGTTTACTCACACTGATTATTAAAAAGTTCCTTTCTTTCATTCATTCTAAATAACTCGAATTGTTTACTTATTTTAAAAATTTAGAATAAACTTAAAATAACAACCCTGTGATATTATACCAAGTTAAGCGTGTAGTTCGTGACAGGAGTTCTAGTTTCAACTGTACGCACACGTAATAGGATATCCAGAGAGGCGTCGGAAGTTCAATGGAAGTGTTGGGGGAGGATGTTTACAGACAGGGGGCGTCGGTAGGAAGGGAAGAGTCAAGGGGTATGTAACAACCAGTAGTGTAATAATTAACCAGTAGTGTAATATTAACCAGTAGTGTAATACTGTTGAAAAATTGTTGGTTTCCATGGATGCTTATTACACTACTGGTTAAGTTTATTACACTACTGGTTATTACACTACTGGTTGATTTGTATTACACTACTGGTTGATTATTACACTACTGGTTAATTTTTATTACACTAATGGTTGATCATTACACTACTGGTTGTTACAGGGTGTGACACATCCAAGTAATTTCTCCAGTGGGAACATTTTCGTTTGGATTGGAGTTGGGGCCCTGCGAAGCTTCAAAATTCGATTCGATTTCGAATCTTAAGTAGATATTCTGTTCGATTCGAAATCGGCTGCCCAATTCGCTTCCTCTCGAATCTTTTTCATAGGAATAAAGCTTGGTATCAGTCATCTTTATCGACCCACAAAACGTATAGTTCAGATGGACATCGTACATAAATAAAAGAGTGAGTGTAGCTTCCGCTACATTAACATATAACGTCTGTATTTTTGCCAACAGCTACAGTTGAAACTAGAAGTCCTGTCACGCACTGTGTGCTTATCTAGGTTTAATTGTGCGTGGGAATTGCGCGCAATTGTCATATCGAATGGCATCGAAAGCACGGCAGGTTCTCCTGGTTGCTCATAGCAAACACACGCAATGTTTCTGACAATGGACCTCCGGGTTACCCGGAGGTTTGAAACATTGCTTGTGCACAGGCCATATTACAGAATTTGATAGCCCGCGTAGATTAACGCGCAAATCGACGTGCTATTTGTGCGCATTTCATGACAGGACTTCTAGTTTTAACTGTATGCGAATTCCAATATCACTAGTCCCTATCATTTTTAAAAGCAAATTAAAGGTTTCCAAGCAATGTCGACGATGAACTATAATCCTTACAGAGTAATATTTCAACTGCAACATCAAGGCATACCTTCATAATAAAGTTGGATAATTTCATCAGTCACGACTTGAACCATCAGAGTCGGAATAAATCAGATTTCTAGCACCCCAAACCCCAATGGTCATCTTCAAGACGCAAGTGATTCGACTCGAGGTTTGATTCGATTTCGAATAATAGACTTGATTCGCTTCAATATTCAATTCGAATCGAAAATGTGTGATTAGTAGGGCACTAGATGGAGTTTTGTCGATTCACTCATGCAAGTAACACTTTCTAATGAGACTAGATTTGATATTTTGACTTATGTCACACACACACAAACACACACACACACGCGCACAGTCGCTGTACACGATTTGGAGACTTGGCGCGGGGTGGGGAAGGGGGAGGGGACTGGTATGACCAATTTGGCATATGGCCATGTTAATTAACCCTTTACCCATCGAATCGGCCGCATCCGCCCGTGTAATATGCAAATTCCGCAGCTGAATAAATATTATTTTTCGAAAAATGTCAACAAAACCATATCATGTCACCCATCTTTGGAATGAGCTATTCGAGCTCGTTCCCATGAGGGGTCATATGATATGGTTTTGTTGAAGTATTTTGAAAAAAAATTGAAAAATGATAAATTTTGATATCGTCTGCGTTGGGTAAAGGGTTGAATAAGAAGTTGCGTCACGATTACTACTTATATATTTTATTTATCCACAAATAAATTTGCAAGACGTTTTTTTCAGTTATAATTCTGACTAAATAAAATTTCTACTAATGCTTACCTTCGAAGGCATGCCATTGATGATGCAGTGGAAATATTTTATCAATCGGAAATTGAGCCATCACTTACGAGGCAGTTTACATCCTCTAATCGGTCACCTTCACGACACCTCTGGTAACATAAATGTCCAAGATGCGCTGACCTCTAGTTGGAAAAGATAGAAAGATCATCAGTGACGCAACTTCCGTTATCCTAGGAACTCGATAAGTGTGGTTGACGGTGTCAAAATGGGTGTTTATTTGGGCGTGAAGAAGGACAACTTTTAAAATAATATGTGCCTTCAAAACCCCACAGCCTAACAGCCTTCAAGTTATCAAACGAAAGCCAAGCACCAAAACTAAAAACGAGGCATGATCTTCTCCAATCTCGGCACTTGTTTTGTATCAACAAGAACTAAGATATGTTCCAATAACACTAAAATCCTCACCCTCTGATTAGATGAGGGCTCGCGTGGGTTTCTTCTATGTTTACAGCTCCAGTAGCCTATGTTACCGTCTGACTGAAGCCAAACGAAATATTTGAAATGACGTCGCCCGTTTCGTAATTATTTCATCAGCGGACTGACTTTGGAAACCGTTTCATTTTTCTAGATTGTTCACACATGCAACAGACGATGTTCCAAATCAAGTGGTGTTTAAATTATAGATGAATTCGCGAAATGAACTAAGATTATTAGTTACCCCGTGTCTGATCACGTGGTACGTGTTTTTACCTACCCGAAGCCAGCCGTATCCCATGAGGCTGAAGCCTCATGGGATACGGCTGGCTTCGGATAGGTAAAAACCCGTACCACGTGATCAGACACGGGGTAATGAATTTATCTATTGACTTTCCGTTTTAGAAGTACAATCTATTTCATGCGTGAACACACACAGCATGAGATCTGTTATCTTCCATTTTTGAGCCATACAGGTTTCTGTAGAATTTTTGTGCAAAAGAGTTTTTGTGAAAATATGCCGATATGACTAGTATAAAAAAATTATTGAATTTCTTTCTTTTTTTTGTCTTAAAAACATAGCTTATGAACCCCACGTTGGAGGGTACTCGACAAGATCATTCCAATAAGACGTCATGAGCTATATTTTGGAGATAAAACATTAAAATATAATACATGTACACTGTAAAACTGGAATGACGCGTCTTCTACGGGGTATGGACAATTTATAGATTTCAGAACGAGACTTCCACTGGGTATGGGAAATTTGTCAGTGGCTGGGCGGACGTATCGTGGGTTTCAATGAATATGGTCTCATACCACGTAACTATCAACCAATCAAATAAAAAAAAATCACTTTAGTCAATAGATAAGGAGTGATCTTCACCTTTATCCGATTTATTGAGTATTTGTCCGATGAAGTCATGGGGTACAAAAGAGGCTTAGTTACTAAACTTGTTATCGTTAAACGTTGCCTTGTTCATTCCACGATGTGGGTTTGGGGCTCTGGGTATGATCTTATTGGAACATATAGGTTAGTGTCATGAATTACCGAAAACAAGGTCCAAGGTTTTCGGCGCGGAGTTTACATGTATGTTCATCCGAGATGCTCCGCGAGTCGGTCGAACAAAAACTCCGAGCCACAAACATCAGACCATGTTAGCGCCAATTCCTCATGATGTTATAAATCATCCTATGATTGCTATATAATTATTCACGATCGCAATGACGAAATAAATCCAAGACAGATTGCCACGGTTTTTACACGGGCACTGTGTCTTCCTGCAGCTAATTTCCAGGGCTAGTCCGATTCTCATACCACCGAACTAGCAACTACAGTTAGAACTGGAAGTCCTGTCATGAAATGCGCACAAATAGCACGTCGATCTGTGCGTTAATCTACTCGTTATGATCATAGTAATGTTATCAACTTCTGTACATATGGTTTGTGCACAAGCAATGTTTCAACCAATGGACCCCCAAGACAGATTGCTACGGCTTTTACACAGGCACTCTGCCTTCCTGCAGCTAATTTCCAGGGCGGGTCCGATTCTCATACCACCAAACTAGCAAGTACAGTTAAAACCCGAAGTCCTGTCATGACATGCGCACAGATAGCACGTCGATCTGCGCATTAATGACCACAGTAAGGCTGTCAAATTCTGTACATATGGCCTGTGCAAAATTAATGTTTCAGCCAATGGACCTCCGGGTTACAGAAACATTGCCTGTGTTTGCTATGAGTAACCCGGAGAACCTGCCATGCTGTGGATGCCATTCGATATGGCAATTGCGCGCAATTCCTACGCGCAATTAAGCCTAGATAAGCGCACAGTTCGTGACAGGACTTCTAGTTTTTACTGTACATGTGACCGGTTCCTACATATACCAATGACCGGGTAATAGTCCTCTGCTCCACTACCCCTGACGAATATATTTTTCTATAGGAAGAAGGCGACATACCTCACCCAGCATTTACGCCACTGGCTTTGTTTCCACAGATCTCGCTAGACGTACTCGTCTTTAGTTAAAAAAGAGAACTAGATTTGTCTCTGTTTAATCAACTCACTATTTTGTTTCATCTACAGTAACCATTTTTTTCTTTATCTGTATTGGCAAAGAGTTCCAATATGCGAGGATGTCAATTGGATATGCCTGCATTACTGTCATTCCATAGAAAACTAAATAAGTTACACATGACAAATGAACGAAGTAGACATTGTTTCCATTACACTCCGTTTCCGCGAAAAACCCTAATCTCATATAAGAATCTGACAACCCTTTTACTCAATGCAAGTAGACGAAGTTAAAGTTTCTGCCTGATAGTTTCAGTCCCTGTGTCGTATTCAGGCTGTACCAAGGCGTGAAGGTTGTGGGATTTTAATATCGCAGGCTATTTGGCACGAAAGACATTGAAATAAAAAGAAAACCCAGCACCTTCGGTGTCCCTGCATAAAAGAAAACCCAGCACCTTCGGTGTCCCTGCATAAACTCAAGATATTTCTGCCAAACGAACGCTTTCAATAAACACAAATAAAAATAGCACGAGCGTTGATTAATCAAGGCCACAAAATGTAGAAATACAAGCGTCCGCACGTGCGCAGTGAAACAGTTGAAAACACTTGGAGAATGTACTGCCGAGGTGCAGATTACTCAGACCAGACCTGAGGATCACGTTCGTGAATCCACAATTTGACAAAAAATAAATACAGACTTTCGTCCAAATGGTGGCTGCAGAGGAATATTTTAAGATGGAAGAATGAAAGATTTGAAAGTATGAAGATCTAGTCACATATGTACAAAGGTATAAAGACCTCAAAATGCTGATAAATCACAGATATATAGAATATACCCATAGTAGCTTCGTGTGCCAAATGTTCACCACGAGTGGTGAAGTGGTGTTAACCGCCAGCCTTTGGCGCGCGGTTAACACCACTTTACGACGAGTGGTGAACATTTGGTACACCAAGTTACTTTGGTTATATTTTATTTATACCATGATCGTCAGATTAAAAGAGTTTAAATGTTGAATAAATCAATATTCATACTTGCGATTCTGTTTTTGTTTACATGAGCAGCGGTGGACGGTACTTCCGCTGGTAATTTTATTGCAGAAACGAAATAGAAAACGAAACGCGCAAGTTACGGGGCCTTTTTTTCTTTTTAATAACATAATAACATACTATTTCGAGTTATGGATGCTTTATTAGCACGAGACAACGTCTGTTTGTTAATTTTGGTATCTTATGAGGTAAACGTATTTAAAAACGTAATAAACAATTGCCGGTTTCATTTCACTCTTCACGAGGTGACGAGTGACAACTTTAGACACGTTTGCATTCGAAGCGAAGTCATCAAAGGTCACCTTGTATGTAGTTCCACTGTAGGTGTAAATTTTTAACATTTGAAATCCCACTGCTGGCGTTCACTACGGTTGGTGTGTAAAACTAAGATTTATGTCACAGGCTTATTATATACAGTTAAAACTAGAAGTCCTGTCATGAAATGCGCACAAATAGCACGTCCATCTGCGCGTTAATTTACGCGTTGTGACCATAGTAAGGCTATCAAATTCTGTACATATGGCCTGTGCACAAGCAATGTTTCAGCCAATGGACCTCCGGGTAACCCGGAGGTCCATTGGCAGAAACATTCCCTGTGTTTGCTATGAGTAACCAGGAGAACCCGACAGTGATTTGGATGCCACTCGATATGGCAATTCCTACGCACAATTCAGCCTCGATAAGCGCACAGTTCGTGACAGGACTTCTAGTTTAACTGTATAGTAGAATAGGTAATCATGGAACAAAGTCGCTTTCAAACTGTCAGTTGGTTGAAAATGTGATTATCACGTTGCGTCGTTGAAAATAGCACCAAACGGTATATGCTTTTGATATCATTTACAGAAAGCTATCGAAGGATGTTTCTCGGGAGAAGATACCCGAGTCTGATATAAATCATAGGAAAAACAGTTTGTTCACAGCAGATCTACGGAAATTCTCGATTTGTGGGAACAGGGTACCCCGTATTTTGAAATAACCTGCTTTCAAGTTTATTTAAAACTACAGCTGTGCAGAGGGAAGGGGTATCAACTAAAACGGCAAGGGGTGCATTTTTCAGTCGACAAGCACTAATAATACATGTGTCCACCACAACTGAAGATGTCTCCAATGGCCACTGTGTAGGCAATGGGTTTTAAGGTGATACCTTTTTTCACGAATGCCAACCGATCACATGAGATACCCGATGAATACCATTTGATTATGTGATACTTGAACATCATATTTTGATATCATGCACTACACGTAATGTTTCATTGTGTTTTGACATTTTGTTTCCGTTCTATAAACAAACGGTGGCCAACAGAAGCAGTATTTTGTTTATCCGATACGATAACATTAGAATTAAGAGATGATATGGAATCAGAAGTACTTCCGTTCAAACTCCAGTTACTCGTGGTGGTACTTTGCTGACGAGAGTAGATTTTTTTTTATCCGAGAATAAAATGTTTCTATTTTCACCATGGGAGTAGACATACACTCTATAATCAGTTGGGATGAACTTTAACCAAAGTCAATTGGGTTGAGTGAATATGAACCCAATTGGGTTCATATTCACTCGACCCAGATGATTTTGGGTTGATTTTTAACCCAACTGATTTTAGAGCATAAAAAATCTGTTATGATTGTTCGAAATCTACGAGGTGATGGAATGAATTATCACCGTCAAATTTACCAAAAACGGTGGAATAAGTACATTTTATGGAAAAAGAAGTACTATTATTTTGTTCGTTATTAGCCTGCCGATTGAACCGCATAATCAACCAGCTATTTATTTCCCAGTGCATAATGATCTTTTCCCAGAAATTGTTCGTACCTATCGTCGGAAAACACGTTCACCATTTTTTCTTTAAATTTCACTTTTGTTCAGTTGACTGAGCTCACAAATCGTCGTTGTCGGTACTTCGAAGTGCGTTCACTTTTTTACCTAAAATCTCCATTTTGCATCGTTAAACTTGTTGATAAATAATTAAAAAATTGCAAGTTTTTTTCTCACAATAAAACAAGCGTTTCACGGTGTACTATGTGCGAGGTAGATTCAGCCATTTCCCACAGTCTAACCAAATCGATTGGCAGTGGCATTAATTGAAGAGTTATAGATCACAAAAATCCTTTACTGAATACTGATGAAGTAAGACGTTTTAATAGGCAAACTAATACAGACTAAATACAAAGCGCTATTCTATTGGAAGACATACTTTTATAGCTGTGTGTTTCTCGGTATTTCGTGTTTCAAATGTGTCATGCTTTCGTTTTTTTAAAGGGTTTTCAAGTTTTCTAGCCTACAGCGTGGGGCGGGTGCTTGATTAGACCCATACGACCTACAAAACACTCAGGGGTGGTCATCTTTTAGTTTTGAGCTTTTTTCTGTTTTCGGCTTACACATTTTACAAGGATGGGCGAAGTTGTCGCTACTGAAACTTATACAAAACCATTCCACAAGTCCAAGGAGAGGATTGACCATGAGAAGCGAATGCTCTCCTTGGACGAGTGGCTCGGATTTATTGAAGTCTAAGTAACGACAAATTCGTGGCATCGCTCTTCTCGAATACTAAAAAGACATATTAATCCTTTACCCAAAGTAACGGCCAAAACCGGCCAGCGCTATCCACTAAAATCGCCAATTAATTTTCATTATTTTTTTCATTTTTTGACTAAAAAACATAGGTTATGACCCCTCATTGGAACGAGCTTGAAGAGCTCGTTCCCATGAGGGGTCATGACCCCTCATTGGAACGAGCTCGAAGAGCTCGTTCCCATGAGGGGTCATAACCTATGTTTTTGAGACAAAAAATGAAAAAAATTAGTTATTCAAGAATTTTGTTTGCAAGTGTCGTCTGCTTTTCAGGTTAGATAAAGGGTTAAGCCTACACAGACAGTGAGATCTCTCCCTACAAAGACAGTCATGTTACGTCCCGCCGGATAGGGCGATACGATTTGACCGAATCAACACCACTTTAATTTTGGTGTTGCCAGTGAGGGTTCGGAATCTCGAGAACTGTAGCGGCTGAGAATGGATCGCGAAACCTCTGGCATGTAAGACCAGCGCACTTATCCATCAGACATCAACATACATTTTCCGTGAACCAATGTGCGACCACTTCTCCCATAACCTCATTCGGTTCTGGTTGTAATTTGTCTTCTGAGGGTGTCAATGCCTTCGAGTATTAAAAGGTTTACGACGGCGGTTCACAAACAATTTATTTACATATATAAAAAGAAACACAATAATACGCACATCAATAGACTACAGCGACTTAACTAACTACCCACAGTGAAGTTCTATTCGCATGCGCAATTCTGTTCTCGCCTTAAAAGAACGCATGTGGTACGACGACTTGTCGGTTAGAGTATTGGACATCAAACAAGAATGCCGACACTTCGATTCTAACCCGCGCCTTTGGCGCCGTGTTCTTGAACAAGTCACTTAATCCCGGTTGCCTACCCGAGGGCACGGTGCCACTGTGTAATAAGGCGTACAACACGTGCACTTGCCTTCAACCGCTGTTAACTCTGCTTGTGACGAATTAGTTAACTTGAGGGTCCGACAGTTGTTCGCTGCTGATTGGTGGTTCTCTCCAGATACTCTAGCTTATTCCACGTGCAAAACAGTCCGAAGCTATATCACCTTGGCTACGAAATTGTCGTTAAACTCAAACAAATAAACAGTCAGGACGCATTGCTCAAAGCGGAGGGTTCACAAAGTCGCCCACCATCCTGCTACTCGCCTTCAGTCGGAAACTTTACACATCAATTCTTAAACTTTCAAAATGATCTTGAGCTTTCAAATCTCACATCTTACACTTAACTCAACATAGCGTGCAACTGCCCTGATTGCCTTGCAGTTTATCTGGGTGATCCCACACCTTCAGCGTACCCCCCCCCACCCCCCACCCCCTCCATCCTCGGACCAACAATGGATTGCTTTATCTCCATGCAGTCCATGAGTGAAGCATACAAATCGTGTGTAGCAGAGTACTGTGATCTCGATCTCTTTCTCCATCAAATCTCTATCTCCTTCCGACACACATAAAATAGTGAACCGTAATTTCTTGTAGCTGCACCTTCGTAGTCCACTCACCAACTCAAGTTACAGTTAAAATAAGAAGTCCTGTCATGAAATGCGCGTGAAGTGCACGTCGATCTTGTTTCTATTGCATGTTTCGACTGTACAATATCATGCAAGCAGTAACAAACTTAATAAGTTGCCACAATGATCAGCAGCATTCAAGATTGGACTCATCTCATTGATTGGTCTGATCTTCCCACTTGATTCCTGCTCATGACACACATCCCACGTGTTATGCGATGACTCAATGAAATACGACATCAGCAGAAACAAGTTAACAGCGCAGCGTCTTGAAGAAGCTGTACTGTTAACATGTTTCCACCGATGTCGTAATTTATTTTAATATACAAACTGACACACCCTTGAGGTCAACAAACCAATCAACCTGACTGTACTGTCAAGTTAACCCTATTCTATGCATTTTTAAACATACTACTGCTTTTGGTTGTTACTATCTGACATCGGCACTCACAGCCGGCAGATTGTGTGCTCAACCAATCGACAAGGAGATGACGGTCGCAAATTCTTGTCGGTTAATCACGAGAAATAACGAATACACTATATAACAGCTTTCTACAACAACTTGATCCTCTATAATATTACATGAAAAACACACTAATATTACCTATGATAAATGATCCTAACCGCCCAGGAAAAACTAGAGGTAAAATCATTGCTTTAAAAAACTCTAGAAACGGGTGTCCGAAAGCCGAACTAACAAAATTAGATCTGTCAACGCCATCTAGGGAGGGATCACTCGGACTTGAGATCCTTGACTTGATAGAATCATGAAACCAAAAGGCAATTCAGCTCAAAGATAAATAAAAGTGCTGCGATGAATACACTGAGAATAAAAGAAGGGGGTACGTTGCGACGCTAAATGTAATGACTTAGACTGTTTGTGTGTACTGACACCAGCGCAATCAGACAAGAATTGACACTTCGACTCAACTCAGGAAACTCGTCAAAACGTGAACAACGTTTCAGAAATTTCATTGGCCCACACTGACCAAGCTCCCATTCTTACGGTAAAATGTACCATTAAGATAAAACTTCCCCGCTTTTTCTACGAACCGCGGGAAAGTACAATTTCCGTCAGACATCGATCCAAAAATGTTACTAAACATCTGTGTTAGGCAGCCCATGTTGTGCTAACAGAGCATCAGACGATTTCATATCGACTCATTAAACAGGTTAAACTGCCCTTTTTCAATAATGTTTAAAAACATTTCTAAGGGGAAAAAGTGCTCTGGGGAAAGAAACCCGCGTTCAGTAATGTAATTTGTACCATGCTTTGTCTATCCAGTGCACGTGATCAAATTTGGTATATGTAGCTGGTGACCACTAAAAACCCGCAGTGTGGAGTTCCCAGTTAATATGTCATAGTCTGTGAAAAAGCAATAATACAGAAGCGAAGTTTAACCCTTTGAACTCTAGTGATACCTTCCATGCCAGTTCAATGGCAGCAATTAGAAGAGTCCATATTCATTATTTGGGGTAGACCAATCAATATTTTCAACGTGCAGCCTCGGGGCTGCACGTTGAAAATATTGATTGGCCCACCCCACACATTCACTGAACAGCCATCCTATTTAATGCAGTTATGACGTATCATGTTGCTGGCCAGAAAAACGACCGCTAGGGTTTAAAGGGGTAAGCTAAATTTCACCATTCACGATACTTTAAGAATAAAAAAATCATTGAATAAATAAGTATTTTCAATTTTGACATAAAAAACGTATTCCCCTCATCTGGACAATCTCTATGAGTTCGTTAAAGTGAGGAATCATAAGCTGTGTTTTGAAGGTAAATATTGAAAAGATAAACATCAAAATTTGAACAGAGATTTTTGTGAATGAGTTGAACGAATATGGCTCTTAAGGCGGGGGTGGGGTGGGGGGATTCCATGGTACTACGTCTTTTTCCGTGCGCCAAAGCAAGTTTTTGGCACAAACCCATGTAAATATGTCTCCAAAACACCATAAAGGATCCACAGTTTTCCAGGTTTTTTCACACATGACATGCCATACAGTATCTTCAAACTTGAATATTCTTTAACTTAGGTATCTAACCCAAAACATATATTACATTTTCCAAATCCATTAAAAACATACAACACTATCTAACTAAGTAGAAACAAACAATCTGAATGTGGGTGAAACAATTTACTGTCAAATGCAATGCCTCAACCTTGAAAATTCCATGAAAAAATACCGAAACCAGTCATTTTTAGCCGCCATCCAGTCCCAAAAGCAGAATTTTCTCACTACTCCAACTTGCTTACTCCCGGAGCACATCACCCCCTGATTAACAAATGCCAAAACAAAATGTGTATGTTTCCATTTCATTTTTAGTTACACGCCTGGTAACAACGCCGCGTAAAAATAATATTTTAAAAAGTAGTCAATTTGTCGAAGACACAGTTTTCCATAATTCTTCTGGTAATTTACACCTATGCATCAGACTCCAACTCTGTGACAAAAACCTCAAAATTTCTTGTCCAACAAATAGCCTAATGTAATCATATATCTGATTCTAAAACTACATCTCCAAATGACATGGCATTAGTTTCAACATATGCCCTTAGTTTAGAATTTTACCCCTGTGCAGTGGTGAGAAACCGTAGAGCGGAACCAAAAACAAATTTCGGCTACCAAGGTTCATTATAAGTATCAGAATCATAAAATAGGACATAACATAGGGAGTAATCGCTTGACTGGACTGGTTACGTGAAATAATTAATGAGAGGTGAGGGACGTTGTACTGAATGCGCACGAGTGTTTTACAATATAGTCCCTCGCCTCGAATGAATTATTTCACGTAACCAGTCCAGTCAAGCGATTACTCTGTTTATTACATTTCATTATTAACGATAATTATATTATTTAACCCTTTGCCTAACGTAACGACCAAAACGTACCAGCGCTATTCTCAAAAATCGTCAATTAATTTTCATTATTTTTTTCATTTTTTGTCTCTAAAACATAGGTTATGACCCCTCATTGGAACGAGCTCGTCGAGCTCGTTCCAATGAGGGTTCATAACCTATGTTTTTGAGACAAAAATGAAAAAATTAGTTATTCAAGAATTTTGTTTGAAAGTGTCGTTGGCTTTTCATGTTAGGTAAAGGGATAAAAAAAAACAAGACAATGAAGTCCCCATTATACCCACAACAAAGCATCTTCGTTTGCGCGCATGGATACATGACACAATTTTTGATTGCATAATTCACTTGTGAAGTTATCGTTTATAATCAAACCCGGAAATCCCAGTAAATTACACTTTGGAAAGCAATACAGAGCATTAATTCACGGGAAGGGAATCACTTTTCCAACTTTACCCCCAAATTCCACTTTTCATGTGGCATGATTAGGCGTTAGGATACATAGTGTATCGAGAAAAAAAGTACAACGCAAGACATCTTTTCTCAAAGTTTCCAAATGTATTCTTTGTTTTTGTTTGTTTAAAACAATGCCTTTAGTCTTTAAAGGTTTATTTCAAATTCAAAATAGTCCTTAAATGAATCAAATCAAGCATAAGAGCATGAAGAGATTGAAAAGGAAATATTGTGGCCTGAACCGATTACCATTGGGAATATGTTGGACAGTAAGAAAATTATCAAGATTTATGAAAACTTGCCAGATGTCCGAACAAGAAAATCAAACTACCAAGTTCAGTTGTATTTTGTAAAGCATGATCTTTTCATAACAGGATTTTCTCAATATACATTTTCCTTCTCTGTTCAGCTTTTCTGTTCTACACTGCTTTCTGCACCATAAAACACCCCTATACTGCCACCCCTGTTTGGGTAAGTTCTGATGAAAAAGTTCACACTTTTTCATCAGAACTTGCCCAAACACGGGGCGGTTCCCCGATTGACCTTGGCAAAAATCTCACCTGGGAGGAATGGGTGTCCCAGACAGGGCTGGGAAAAAACTTGCATTTCAGGAGTGGTGGGTCACATAATCAACCCAATCAACCGAGTACCCAAATAGTAACTCCCCCCACTCACCCTGCTACGGTAGATAAAGTGTTAACATGGGGGTCCTTTTTTTCCTTTGGGTGAAACTCCACTCTACATGTGCTTTAGTTGTGGTCCACTCTCCTGGAGCTGAACATCATTAATCAAATCAGTTAAGCTCATGTCAGATATGAAGTTAGAGATATGCAGCAGAAATTATCCTATAAATTGTATTCTTAAAATAATTGCACAACCAATATTGTCAAGGGAATAGTTGCAATAAAACAATCGACTCTCATATTTCTGAAGTGACATTAACTACATGTAATATTTGAGGAGAACTCGCCTCAGTTTTCAGAAGAACTGCAGAAACATGCATTTAGAGTGAGAAATTGGAAGTTTGCAAGCACAGACTGTCTGTGATTACTCACTTGCACGCGACTTGCGTTAAAATAGCTGGAGAGCATTTAGCGCTGCCACGAAAACGTTTAATTTAGTTTCATGTTGCTTCCAACTTTTGTGCATGGGCAAGTAAACTACCTTTTAATTTAGTTAAGATAGATTGCATAACATTATGTTTTAACCCCTATTGTTTCCAAGAAGCACGATTGTCAAGCAGCGAGATGGGGTACTCTTGCAATGTCGGGAAGTAAAGATTTCTTTTCATTTTTAGTGTAACTTTTTGCGCTGAATCCGAATCGGACTGATGCCACTCCGTAAACATTCGAATCGTCGAGATATCGTAGATAGGGTCCACCCCATGGGAAAATGGGATGTGAAGCAGTGCTTATTTGCTGTGGTAAACAGGCTTTGTTTTACTGGCAAAATAGAATCCCGTCACCAATGCCTAGGGTGGAAGTCCCCTAACATGGGGTATAAACGATTGACTAAACTTCACTTTATCTTCATGTTGCGGTCATGATTAGCTGTTGTGCAGAAATGTGTGACCTCAAACACCAATAACTAAACAAACAGATGGCGTCCACTATTTTCATAAATTATTTTTTATATCCTATGTATTCCAGAATATTTGTATACTTTTCGATTAGATCAAACGTTCACATTTTCCTGACAACTTTCACATGATAGCTCCAGGATGACAGCCAATATGGCTGTCAATATGGACGCCAGATTTGTTAAAAACGCAGTACTGTGTCTCAATCTTTTCACAGATTCGCTGAGTACCTTGATTTGCCATTATTTCAATTGAGCTGATATAACCGTCAAAAAGTACAATATGTCCCTATTCATTCGTCCCCAGACATTCTGTGTGAGCCTCCGGGGCGGTGGTGGGGGAAGCACAGAAGATGACCCTCATTTTCTCCTCACAACTCTTCCCATTAACCAGAGGTGATCGGATTATTGCTATAATAGTTTCATGTTTCCCAAATCTGAGAATTTCTTCAGTGACGCCGAGAAAAAGTCCCTTTCAGACGATTCATTTGACCACGTGGGGGCACGGTGGCGCTGTGCATATACACAGAACGACACGAGCGTGTGAATGGGTTAATCGATATAGCATGCCAGTGCGGAAAGATAAAACGAGAATCCGCAGGCCTCGAGTTTTATCCTTCCTCGATGGCACAAGTGACATATCGATTAACACATTCACACGCGCGTGTCGTTCTGTGTTTATTACATGCCTTCACGTCTATAAAACAATTATTAGAAGGACGTTCAGCAATTCATTTGACAACTATCAATACAAAGAACGCAAACCACATTTGCGAGGGGAACCTGTCTTAGTATATCGTCCCCTGAGTTCCAATGTGTTCTATGTGCCTAATGGCACATAGAACACATTGAAACTCAGAAGGCGATTTTTAGCTATCGCTAGGGCTTCAAATTGTATTTGCGGTGCACGATTTATAGAAAATTCCTGTGAAATTTCGCTTCTATTTAAAAATAGACAGTCATCGATTTCCGTTTCACACATGTGTGCGGGAATGGATTTTCATTTTCCACATTGTTTAGTGTTGCTCTAGATGGGGATTTCACAGAACAGACGTGGAATTAAATTGGATACAGCATGTCGATGTACACTTATTTATTTATCTATTCGTGTCTAAGGTCACATATTTCTGCACAATGGCTAACCGTGACAGTTTTACGGGTGGAGGAAGCCGGAGTACCCGGAGAGAACCACCGAGCAACGGCGAACAACTGTCAGCTCCCCAACATACCAACTCCACACAAACAGGGTTAGCATTGATTGAGGACAGGTGCACCATCGACCTGCAGTACGCCTTAGTACACAACGTCGCCGTGCCCCCACGTGGGCAATAGATGTGAAGTGTCTTGTCCAAGGACACAACGCAGTTGCCGAAGGTGGGATTCGAACAGAGGACCTCTCGGCTTGCAGCCTGCACCTCTACCAACTGAACCACCGCGCCCCCCGATGTACACTTGTCTTCAACCGCTGACGACTAATTTTGAGAGTGCGAAAGCTGCTCGCCACAGCTCGGTGGATTTCTCCGGGTATTCCGGCTTCCTCAACCAGTAAATCTGCACGACATGATATGAGTCTGGCTGCTGAGAGTGTCCTTAAACTTCAATAAAACAACAAAACAATTGTCATTTGGTATATCTTACATTTTCCGCAAAGTTTTTTTACTCAAGAAATGAACTTTTTCGCTCGCATACAATAAATAGTGCGTAGACTGCTATTATTTAGGTGCTTTTTACAAGTGATATCATAGTACACGTCAAACTATGCAGAAATACGAGTTTTTATCTCACAATCAACATGTATTTTGTCTGTTTTATCTCCGCAACTGTCGTGTATCCGACCCCCTGATACAGATGTTTGTATCAGGGTGTCGGATACAAGCACGTTCCTTTTTTATCGGTTTGTTCATCCGTTCAAATAAATAGTTCTTTATATATTCGTCTACATTCTTGACTTATCCCCAATATATTGTAAGATAAAATGATTATTACCATTATGTGGATGTACAAGCTGTGTATCCGAGTCGAGCTCCGGGTTCTAAGGGCAGATCACGACGAGTCGAAGACGAGTCGTGATCTACCCTTAGAACTAGGAGCGAGAGTCGTGATCTACCCTTAGAACCGAAGACGAGTCGTGATCTGCCCTTTGAACACGGAGCGAGACTAAGATACATATTTTGTACATCCACATAATGGTAATAATCTCTATGTACTCGGTTCGCAAAAAATCAACTCCCCCAACACCAGATGGCGGTTTCTTAACTGGCCTCCATCGCAAGATCTAAGAAAGCATATGGTTATTAATGGTAGTATTTCAGATACCAAGTAGATACTGCAATATTTGTTTCCACTCAAAAAAAGAATAATACATTTTATTACTTTCCAAAGTGTGATTTACTGGGATTTCCGAATTTGATTATAAACGATAACTTCACAAGTGAATTATGCAATCAACAATTGGGTCATGTATATGTACGCGCAAACGAAGACGCTTTGCCGTGGGTATAATGGGGACTTCATTGTTTTTGTTTTGTTTTTTTAACCCTTTACCTACCATGAAAAACAGACGACACTTGCAAAACAAATTCTTGAATAACTATTATTTTCATTTTTTGTCTCAAAAACATAGGTTATGACCCCTCACTGAAACGAGCTCGACGAGCTCGTTCCAGTGAGCGGTCATAACCTATGTTTTAGAGACAAATAATGAAATAATTATGAAAAAATTAATCAGTGGCGATTTTTGACAATAGAGCTGGCCGGTTTTGGCCGTTACGTTAGATAAAGGGTTAAATAATATAATTATCGTTAATACTGAGAAAATAATCAGAGTAATCGCTTGACTGGACTGGTTACGTGAAATAATTCATTCGAGGCGAGGGACTATATTGTAAAACACTCGTGCGCATTCGCGCACTCGTGTTTGTACAACGTCCCTCACCTCTCATAAATTATTTCACGTAAACAGTCCAGTCAAGCGATTACGCTCTTTTTTATAAAGTATCGACCAGTGTTCGGTTTTAATAAAATCATCTTGTCATCAACAAAGATGTAACTTTTTGAGGGTACAGATACATGAATCAACATCGTAAATGCATTACAGGGTCATGATGCGATTTACTGCAATTCTTAAAACTGCTCTCAATGACCCCTGGGTGACATCAATCGCGCTTATCCATATTTTGAACCTCTCTTAAGTTTCGACTCATTTTGTGTTGGTACAAGATCCGGAAGTCAGACAATGCTTGGGATATGAGCTTGGCATACTTTCAAACTTCTTGGCACGCCCAAATATTTGAGTGTAAAAATACATGTATGAACTTCTAGAGTTCATAAAGGGGTAAGCATAAAATGTGGTTTCCAGCAATTCTTTAAAATGCACTTAATGACCCCTGATGTGACATCAGTCACCCATACCCACATTTTGAACCTCCCTTAGGTTTCGACACCTTTGGTATTGGTCCCAGATACTTCATCCCAATTGCCCACGTTAGGGAGGAGGGGGGGGGGGGGCACAGTGACGTTGTGGACTAAGGCGTACTGCACGTCGATGGTGCACCTGTCTTCAATCAATGCTAACCCTGCTTGTGTGGAGTTAGCATGTTGGGAAACTGACAGTTGCTCGCCGTAGCTCGGTGGTTCTCCCCGGGAACTCCGGCTTCCTAACTGTTGTGGTTATGATTAGCCATTGCGCAGAAATATGCGACCTTATACACCAATAAATAAATAAATAAATATTGATTCCAGATCCAGAGGTCAGACAATGCTTGGGATATGAGCTTGACCCACTTTCAAACTTCTTGGCTCGCCCAAATATTTGAGTGAAGAAATACATGTATGAACTTCGCGAATGCACGGGTGGGGGGGGGGGGGGGGGGGCATAAAATGTGGTCTCCAGCAATTCTAAAAAATGCAGTCATTGACCTCTGTTAGACTCAGTGACCGTGACCCATATTTTGAACCTGCATTGAAACTAGACTCATTTGTGTTGGTCCCATGTTCATACGTGATACCATGCTTGAGATATGAGCGTAACCCAGCGCCAAAATGTTTGTCTCTGCCCCCTTGTTTGAGTGTAAAAACACATCTATAAATGTATAAAATCTTGGAATACATCAGAGGTCACAAAATGCAATTTTAGCAATTCTGGAAATTCACTCAATGACCCCTGGGTTACTTCAGTGGCCTTGACCCACATTTAAACCTCCACTGAGATTCAACCTATTTGCTATTGGTACCAGGTCAAAAGGTCGTACCAAACTTGAAATATGAGCGTAACCCCTTTCAATATTTTTTGTCCCGATCCACTTTCTAAGTGTACAAATACATGTATGAACTTCGGCAATGCATTTGAAGGTCGTGAAATACAATTTCCAGCAATTCTTAACAAATTCACTCAATGACGCCCGTGTGACTTAAGTGACCTTGACCCACATTTGGAACCTCCATTGAGCACCGAGTCATTTTGTATTGGTTTCAGGACCACAGGACAATCCATGCCTGAGATATGAGCGTGTGCCACTTTCAAAACACCCTTAGGGGCACTCCTGATGTGCCCAGAGCATGAGAAACATAGGTTGCGGCGTACTAGAGACTGTCTATCAGTACTGTCTGTGAGCTGACTGGGTAGAAGACAGAAGAAGAAGAAGAAGAAGAAGAAGACTAAAAATTGAACAAAAGGTTGAACTCGAGGAGCTAATATTTATTTATATTTATTTATTTATTGGTGTTTAAGGTCACATACTTATGCACAGTGGCTAATCGTGACCGTGACAGTTTTACGGGTGGAGGAAGCCGGAGTACCCGGAGAGAACCACCGAGCATCGACGAGCAACTGTCAGCTCCTCAACATACTAACTCTGTTCAAGCTCCGCTCAAGCAGGTTTACAGTGGCTGAAGACATGTGCACCTTCGACGTGCAGTACGCCTTAGTACACGGCGTCATCGTACCCCCATGTAGGCAACCGGGATAAAGAGCCTTGCCCAAGGACACAACGCGGGTCGTCCCGGACGGGGATCGAACTCGGAACCTCTAGCATAGAAGTCCAACAGTCTACCACTGAGCCAGCACGCTCCCGTATGAGGAGCTAAATAATTGGGGTTGAAGTAACTTGTTCCAGCGTGTATGATTAACCCTTTTTACCCGAGCGACCGCTTTTCCGAACAGGAACATAATATGCCATAACGTCGTTATGTGGGATGACTGTTCAGTAAATGTGTGGGGTAGACCAATCAATATTTTCAACGTGCAGCCCAGGGGCTGCACGTTGAAAATATTGATTGGTCTACCCCAAATAATGAATATGGACTCTTCCAATTGTTGTCTTTGAACTGGCATGGAAGATACCACTAGAGTTCAAAGGGTTAAAAAACAGAGGATTAGAAGTAATGGGATGAGAGTACAAAACGCCAGAGGGTGGAAATCTTAGTCAGCTCACGCGAAAATTGTTGATGATAAGATTTTAATGAAATATGCAGAAGAAGTTCGCTGATGAAATGAGATTAAAGGAACTTGAAATAACTCACTCTGGAACCCATCTTTCATCTAATGCATGTAATCAAAGCCTCGTCAATGCATTTTTGATTACTGTCACGAGATATGGTGATTATCTAAGATCTAGAAACCTTCTTAATGTCGCAACAAAAAGATGATATAAACGATATGGAATGAGTGTTTTGGTCATGCTCTATTTATGAAACAGGTCTAAGAATTTTCCGTTGCACGCAGGCATTCGTCATAACCGCGACAAATTATATTTCAACATTTCGGCTTAAAAATACTAATTTTCAAGTATTTATACATTTCTTTTCATTGAGATTTTAGTCAGTGCTCAAAATATTTTTTTTTCTTTGCGTAGCAAAATGCTTCGCATTTCCAAAAAAATGGATAGCATTTTGTAAAAATTACATAGCTATTTTTGTATACCAGAGTTATGTTATGCTGTTTTATATTGAATTCTTCTAAGTAGATAGAATTGTTTCCATCCATTTCTGGGCATTTCCAAATGATCTGCAACACATGAAACATTTACTATGTTTTTTTAACTGAACTGCCTTTAAGGGTTGCATGGACTTGTATACTGTTATAAATGGCGTCTTGGTTGTTTAATAGAGTTCTCAAAATAGAAGTTGGGATTTTTAATTTGAAGGGCTTGTAGTTATTTTTAATGGACATTTTACGCAAAATGTTGTAAAACAGGAAGTATTTAAACCAACAGAACTCATCTTAAATATGAAGTTGCTAATGATGCCTGATGGAGCGTTAATCTGAGTTATGCCTGGAATGTTCCACAATCAGAAGTAAAGCAACAGTGAACTAGTTTTCAAATTTGTTTGCAAATTTTCATTTACATTTTGCGATACAAGATAATCAACTGCAGCCTAATAGGCTGCAGTTGATTATCATGTATCGCAAAATGCTATACATAATTTAACATTGTGTAGCTTTTTGCAAGTTTTGCATAGCAAAAAGCGACGCGACACCGCTTATTTTGAGCCCTGATTTTAGTGAATTTTTGTAACAAATAAAATCAGGCATCGTGGCTTGTTGCTGTTTTGAAATAGTTCTATTTGCACGCGCATTAATTTGACACCGATTTTTTCTGTGATAACCAATCAGAAAGCGTTCTTTTGAAGTTGACTAATCAAATGAACTGAAGGTAAGCACTAATTAATATTGATTGGAAATATGATACGGTAATATGCCGAGAAAACCGAGAAGGCATATGATAAACTGAATAACTTTCTGAATTATTTTGATTTTTTTAGAATTGTTCGCTATTATATAGACATCCGGTATTGGTAACAGGACAACTGCGATATAACAATCTGTAGAAATTCTGGTCCACTGAAGAATAAAAATCCGACCCCCACCCTCCACATACACACACGAAGCAGACTGGGTGAAAATCGTCACTCCACCCCCCACCCCCGAAAGGTTTATTGGAGGAGAAACCACCCCAACCTCCTTTCCTAGAAGCTTCATCTCTGACTCGATTCCTCAAAACAATCGATTTTCCATAAGATTATCTCCCCTAAAATTATTAGACTGGCGAGGAAGGTACAATTATAAAGCATGTAATTATTGGGGAAACACCTATGATATCAGTAGAAAATAAAGCGAAGTTTCCTTTTGTTACCTTTAATAAACGAAACCAACAGGCAGCTCTCGGAGCTGTCCGTTGTTGTCGTTAATTAAAAGTTACAAAAGGAAACTTGGCTTTTTATGGATTACTAATTAGAAACAAACAAGTAACCACCACTATGGATCTTTGTTTAGTAAATGTGTTTTTACAGTCATTTGCAGGTTTTTATTCTTCCCAGAAAAAAATTTAGCTAATCTCTTAGACTTTTATATCAATGGAGATGGGGGCGCGGTGGCTCAGTAGGTAGAGGTGCAGGATGCAAGCCGAGAGGTCATCGGTTCGAATAGCACCAGCCGGAACCGCGCTGTGCTATTGGGCAAGACACTTCACCACATTGCCCACATGGGGGCACGGTGGCATTGTGCACAAAGGCGTAATGCACGTCGATGGTACACTTGTCTTCAACCAATGCTAACCCTGCTTGTGTGGAGTTAGTATGTAGGGAAGCCTGACAGTTGCTCGCCGTTGCTCGGTGGTTCTCTCTGGATACTCTGACTTCCTGTACCCGTAAAACTACCCGACCAAAGGTGGCCCTGGCTGTCTAACGTGTCGTTAAACCCCAATGAATAAATAACTTCTCCAAAAATATACTTAAACGGAAATAGTAACTACGATAAAGGCTTAAAGGATTTAACCCTTTCAACACTGGCGCTGGAAGGTATCATTTCAGTCAACACTGTCAACAGCGAAAAGGACGAAATCATCCCAGTATCGTGAGCTGTCGAACCTTTGGATTAAATTATTACCGAGCCTCGCTTCAGATTTTTTGCTATTTAAATCGTCTGCTCGTCCACTACCAATTTTTTCTTCGCGCCACAATTTATGCATTCTGTATTTAAAGAGTTAATTAACCAAATTTTTTTTTTTATTTCCAACAGCTTATTACACGTTTGATAGACAAAAGTCTCGTCGATGTCGTGTATGCCCCTTTAAGCTCAGCATTGGGAGAAACATATGATCAGAATGCAGTTTGTATTTTAACTGTATTTTTACTGGGTCCATGCTGGGACCTAGGAAATGACGTCAGACTGCAGAGTGGCTCATGCGTTGTCATGATGTGGCCATTACGAAAGCACATGAACTAATTTGTACTCCAAAATTAGGCACCGAAGCTACTCAACTGTGGAATGATCTCGTGCTATTTGTTACAGTTCATTTCTGTGATCGCAAAAGGGGTCTCGTTTTCTCGACCTGGAGCCAATACTATAAAACTTTTACAATTGTATTTTCTAGAATTGTATTTCTACCTATTAATATAACGGACTAAAATGAATCATTAGCATTTTAAAAGATATGGCAATTTGCCAACTGGCAAATTGCCAGATCTTTGAAAATGCTAATGGTTCATTTTAACCCATTTAAAGTCATAATTAGAAAATACGATTCTAGAATATGCAATTGTAAAAGTTATAGAATATTGGCTCCTGGTCGCGACACATTCATATTAGTGGGTTAATATTTCATAAGGATCGCGATGGCTCAGTAGGTAGAGATGCAGGCTGCAAGTCGAGAGGTCCTCGGTTCGAATCCCACCTGCGGCAACCGCGTTGTGTCCCTGGGCAAGGCAGTTCATCTCCATTGCCCGCGTGGGGGCACGATGACGCCGTGTACAGAGGCGTGCTGCACGTCCATTGTACGCATGTCTTCAACCCATCTAACCCTGCCTGTGCTGCAGTACGGAGTTACGATGTTGGGGAGCTGGCAGCTGCTCGTCGTTTCTCGGTGGTTCTCTCCGGGTACTCCGGCTTCCTCCACCCGTAAAACTGTCATGGTCATGATTAGCCATTGTGCATAAATATGTGACCTTAAACATCAATAAATAAATACATAAATATTTCATAAATATAGTATGGCAATACTGAGAACAAATGAAGAAAGGCACACCAAAGTAGCATTAAAAATTCGATATTTCCACATTTCGTTTTCGAAGGGTGAGATTCGGCAGTGTTGTGAGGAGAAAGACAGATCATTTCTACTGGATCGTGACGCCATCTCGATCAGGTCGAAGTTCACTATCCTCTTTTATGATCTCATTAGTGTGTTTGGAAAGAATATAATGGGATTTCTAAATAACTACAAGTTCCGCTGACTACCCACTCTTGTGAAAATCACCTATGTTACTGCCTGTGAAAAGCCCGTGTGATAAATTTTAGCTTTTAAACCCATAACGATGTAAAGCTTCTACTGCGGTTTAAACGTTTCCAGTGGGAATTTCATTACAATAATTTACACCTATGGTAGGAACTACATCCAACTTGACCTTTGACATGCCCCAAATTGCCGACGTCGATACATTCAGACTTCGCTATGTTGCATTCAAGCATACGACGTTTTGCGGTACTGTCCACTACTTGCAGTGACTTATTAAGTTTAACATTCCTCCAGTTAAATATTTAAAATAAAATTTAAGATGTTACAAATAATTTTGGACTGAAAAAGTAAGGTAAATTCAATCAACTTTGACGGTGTGTTTAGTAGTCAATCAAGCATTCAAGTGCGGCCAGAAGTACTGTCCACCGGCACAGACGTAAACAAAATAAACTCATGTGTTTGCGATAGAAAGTATCGTTTGTTATCCATTTTAAGTGACAAAGTCGATTATTTATTAAGAGCATAATATAAACAAAAAAGGGCAACGCCACGCCCGTGCCAATGCCCCAACGTGCAAAAAACATGTCCACGTCGTAAGAGTAAAAAATGGCCATAATTCTGGAAAAAATGTGTGGAAGAAACTCATGCTACTCAGGTATCCTTCCCCTGTGATGCTCTATCACAACACCAAATATCATTCAAATTCGAGCAGCTGTGGCTGAGATACAAGGGAAAATGTTGGTACGGACGGACGGATGGGCGGCTGGAAGGAAATCTCCACTAAATACCTCTTCGACTTTTCAAGTCGGGGGCATAATAAAACAAATAGGTACTAGGTCCGGTAATCAGATTTATATCACTTATAGAATAAGGGTTTTGACCACGAGGCTCTTAAAAGCGTTATCCTACTCGTGGTTTAAATCTGATTACCTTCCCCAGTACCTATTTATTCTTTTTGTTTACGATCAGGAAGAGTTTTGACAATTTATCGATATTTTGATCTTCAGTTCTTCAGTTCAGATTTATACTTCAGAAGAATTCATTACAAATGTGAAATTTATTTTCATCATTAAAAGGTGATAAATCGAAAACTTCAAAACCGATTAATATTTTAGATCATTTTCCAATTTTTACTCATCAAATCTGATCAAACCGGTGTGATTTCTAGATAGAAAACGTTTGGAAATTTCTCTATCCTCTGATATTTCAAATTCGTTTGGAAAATTGGTAGTATTTAGTGGAATGCCTCTTTGTTTTGTTCAAGGTTACGGAAAAGTACCGTTTCCCGAAATCTTTAAGAGGGTTTGAATATACGATATTCGGATAACTCGAGGATTACTCGTCTTTTGCTCAGAGGATCTCTTTTTATCCAAATGGGCATAATTACACTGCGAACCTGTACGATTTTAATGTTACACCTATTTCCGATCCGAAATATATTTATTCAGTTGGAAAGTGGATTGGCGTGTGAAGTCGGTACTAATATTTTATTAACAGTACAACCGCCGTGGACAAGTCTTAATCCACGTGTGGGCAGTGTTGTCTAGTGTTGTCCACGCATACGGTACGTGGAGAGTGGATTGTAACTAAATCACACACAGAGTGGAGTTATCACCGAAGCTATAACTTTCAAATTTTGTATATATCGACAAAAAACACAAGCAATGTTTCAGCCAATGGACCTCCGGGTTAAACCCGGAGGTCCATTGGCTGAAACTTTGCTGGTGTTGGTTATGCTTTGCAAAAAAATGCAATTATTGATCGGGTGGAATCTCCACCCTGCAGGTGATTTAGTGGTAATACACTCTCCACGCACTGTACATTAGCAGATAATAAAAAATAATCAGCAAAATTTTAATTTATGAAACACCGGATTGTACCCGCTCCATTAATTAAATTTTTGATGATTATTCCTATAATTAGTGTTTGAACTCTAATGTTATTGTGTCCGTGGAAATATTGCCCACCGTGAAAAGTGATGGCGGCCGTTCTATATGAAGTCGGTTGGAAAAGACCCAATCACTTTACCAGACATGGCTGGCAATTTTTGTCATTAGAAGAAATTTACGAGAATGCTCCGAGAGCTGTCTGCTGTTTTCATGTGTTAAAAGTAACAAAGGGAACTTAGCAGTATTTTCCACCGATGCCATAGGTATTTCCTTAACGATTACTTGCTTCTTAATTGGACCTTCCGCGCTCATCTAATAATCTCAAGGGTGATAACTTTATCGAAAGTCGATTTTCCTGACGAGATGACTCAGGGAAGTTTCACCATCGGTAAAAGTTTATGGCAAATAATATTTCATTGATATTCTGTTGATGATATCTGTTATCTCTTTGAGGGACTTGGATAAACGCGTAATAAACTACTTAATGGCCGAGTGATTCCCTTTGCTCTTTTAATCTGTGTTAATGGAGAGAGAATAGCTATATTGTCGCAAACCTTCGCAACAAAACAGCCCACCTTTGTCACAAAATAATGTCTTCAACGCATTAAATACATTAATATCATCCATTAATCCCTGATGTGAAACGGCGAGTGGATTAGTGTTGGATGAGACTTCAGTGCAGGTGAAAAATATGATTATACAGAGAATGGATGGCCACTAAAACCAGATACAGTAGAGCTGTCATGGAATAGCCAAAATCCACGCGTGGGTAGTGTTGCCCACGGATGCTTTTCTCCGTCAGTAATCGGTAGTTTTCGGCAAATATTCAATGAAAGAAACACCGGGTCATACCCGGTGCTTCATTCATTGAAAATTTGAAGGCGATTCCATTATTTTATGTCGGAGATTCACTGCTAACACATGAGATTTTGACCTTTTCACGATGACCGTACTGCGCGCTGGAAGATCATTGAAAAAGTGTTTGTGGTAGAGTGTGACTAAGAATTCAATATCAGGCTTTCTTAATGACCCTTTTGCCGAATGTCTATCGGGATCCGGAAAAAGTGTCATTCCATCTGTTTGAGATACTATACACAAATTTCAGAACGGACTGGTCCTACTACGGCTCGGATCCGCTCGTACAGAATTCGAAAAATGCATCGAAATAAGTGTCATTTACTTGGTTCTCAGGTCTTGAAGAGTATGACTGCGCTTGTTAAAAAAGGAGTGTATATGGGGATGGTTGATAGATTAAAATGCCCGGTTTTCAAAAATGCACTCGACGACTTTTGAAATACCAAATATTATAATCTTACGTCATCAATTGGAGTGTTGGAAAGGAATCGACGACCCGATTTGGAAGGCGAAGGCGCAAATTAAGTACGGGAAAAACTCCGACAAAGGTCGTTGATTCCTACCCGAACCCTCGATACTCTACCTGAGTCGTATTTATACCACGATTTAACTTGAATTAAGTGAATAAAGAAAAATATCACCTTTCGCGGCATGTTTATTTGCTTGCTTGACGCCGTGTGTTTTGTGTCGAAGCATTCCATTCACGCCGTAACGTCAATCGCGACGCGTGAGCACCATTGAGGTGCGTTTTTACATGACGTACAGATTCCAGGTGTAGTGATACTTGCACATTTCTCAGTTTCTGTATTGTATCAGGTAAATTTGAATACCCACAACAATCGTGGTGTACAATATAGTCGCCGTGGACTGGTATTAATCCACGCGTGGGTTGTGATGTCCACGCTTACGTTTACCAGGTAATAAAAATCTTCATCGTCAAAATTTTAATTAATGAAACACCGGGTTGTACCCGGTGCTTCATTAATTAAATTTTTGATGATTATTCCTATAATTAGGGTTTGGAATCTAATATTATTGAGTCCGTGGAAGTATTACCTTTCCGTGGAAAGTGGCCAGTCCACGGCGGTCTCTCTGTAAAAAAGGCTGATATGAAGTTACCTAGGGCTGATATCTCGGGCGATATAAAGCTAATCAACCAATAACCGCTAAATATCTTATTATTATTTTTTTCTTCATTAAATTCCTTTATTGGACAAAGCAACGTCTGCACCGGTGTGACAGGAATGATAGTCCGTAGGAAAATTAGTCCCTCTGGATTATTATTCCGCGGAATTATAGTCCTAGGTCTAACATTTCTAGGAATAGTAGTCCGCAGGACTACTATTCCTAGAAATGTTAGACCTAGGACTATAATTCCGCGGAATAATAGTCCAGAGGGACTAACGTTCCTACGGACTATCATTCCTGTCACACCGGCATAAAAAACAAGGTATCACAGCAAGGGCCGGTGCAAAGTGGAGCAAACAATCATATGTACATAATAAAACAGAAAATAACCTGGAAGGACAAGCGTAGACCGAGATCGACATTTCCAAAAGGGATAATTTTAAATAATCTGAACAATTTTAACAATTAGAATCCAAAGAAAGGAAAGGGATAACACATAACGATCAACCAAAAAGGCGTAAAAAGGTACTAGTGAAAATTAAAGCTCAGTTCGTCATTTAAACTAGAACAAATAAGTGAAGTTCGAGTGCAGTGCTGACAAAAGACTTCACGGGGGAACCAGCCGAAAGCCTCAAATGCATTCTGCCTAAATATCTTATTATGGAACGTGATGAAAACACATTATTCACTCGAGGAAACTTCGAAGAGACAAAACTTTCCCCCGACGTTCACGTTCAGGTAAAGGTTTCAAAAACTCCACAAAGGTTTTCAAAAGCGGAACTCCTTAGTCTTCTCTCTACTTAGAATACTCTCTCTTTTGGACAATAAAATTGTAAAAACTTCTCAATATTGGCGCCAGGTCTTATTATGCATAAGAGAATAGAGTTAAATATAGATAGTATATAATGATGCAATCAAAACTCTGTGTGCCGCACGCCTTCTTTGGTGCTGTTTTTTTTTTGTCTTCCAAAACGAAGTTATCTTTCTTGAATAATCTTGAGGAGTGGCCGTTTGAGTGTTTGTGTCGTGGGACGCCAGTAGATCCCCGACGCGATAACCTAACAAAGTCATCTTCTAGATATTTCGGGGTCATTTCCACGGTCCAATGCAGCCTCTATGACCACCTCCTACCTGTGTTAGCTTGGCTTCTGCCATAATGTTCTTCTTTAGCTGACCTCTTATGTATCAGACGCACCAGTACTACAAGATAATTCCGTATCATTTACACATAAGCATCTATCGATGGCGCTACTGCCGAATACATCCAGTACAGACCTCTCCGTAAGAAAAAATCAGGGGTGTGGGTAGGAGCTCTCCTGATAGAATGATGAGGTGAGTGGCGAGTTGCTCTCCTTCTGGTCATTAAGGCGAGTGGTTTCCAACAATGGGAAAAATATAGTTTAACTTTTAATGGAGTGGACAATTTATTGGTCTCCAGAGTCTAGATGTGTGCAGGTTTCCAATCTGACATACATGGCAATGGCATGTATGTCAGATTGGAAACCTGCACTCATCTAGACTCTAGGGTCCAGACTGCTACTGAGACGTGAGTCGCGACAAAATGCAGAATTTAAATAGGAAATAAGAAGTCGACGTGTTGTCAGACTTCGCAATCAAAAATTTAAATTAAAAATACTTCCGAATTTCCCGACCGCTTTCGCGGGTAGTTTATTGTCAGACGGAATCCACATTTGCGATTATGGACTGAGTACTTCGATAGCTCGAGGCGAGTGTTGAGGAGCTCTCCTTAAAAAAATGTTTAGGCGAGAACGAGGTGCGCGCGAGCAAACGCTCGCCTCGTATGGAGAGGCCTGATCCAGTATTACTATTCCTAATGTTGTATAAAACCATAATTAGTGTCACTGCAGTCGTTTGTCATTACCGCTGTTTTTTATATGTTCTCTTATAGATCTGTCGGGGGCGCGGTGGCTCAGTTGGTAGAGGTGCAGGCTGCAAGCCGAGAGCTCCTCGGTTCGAATCCCACCTGCGACAACCGCGTTGTGCCCTTGGGCAAGACACTCCACCCCCATTGCCCACGTGTGGGCACGGTGACGCCGTGTACTAAGGCGTACTGCACGTCGATGGTGCACCTGTCTTCAACCAATGCTAATCCTGCTTCTGTGGAGTTCGGTTGGTATGTTGGGGAGCTGACAGTTGCTCGCCGTTGCTCGGTGGTTCTCTCCGGGTACTCCGGCTTCCTCCAGCCGTAAAACTGCCACGGTCATGGTTAGCCCTTGTGCAGAAATATGTGACCTTAAACACCAATAAATAAATAAATAAATAAATATAGTTCTGTCACCACTTCCACTTGTACCTATACGACTGTAGCTACTGGCGCCGTTGCTGCCCTCTTTGATAACTGCTATGATTACCACCAGTACAGTTATCTACAAATGATGCTATCCCTTTTAACTACTCCAACTCTCCGATTGTTTAACCCCTTTGAACCAGAAAGGCCGTTTTTCCGGCCAGAAAACATGATACGTCATAATTTCATTCAGTAGGATGACTGATGAGTGAATGTATGGGGAGGACCAATTAATATTTTCAACGTGCAGCCCCACGGCTGCACGTTGAAAATATTAATTGGCCTATTCCAAAATACTGGATACGGACTCTTCCAAGTGCTGCCGTTGAACTGACATGGTAGATACCACCAGCGTTCAAAAGGTTAACAGTGTCGAGTTCCCTACATAATTTGACCGGTGGGTTGAGAGCTTGTTGGCGACGATGAACTCGATATTTTGGCATGTCCATAGATATACAAGATACTTGCATGAGGGACTTGTCAATGGGGCAAATGTTCATGCTCCTCATTTCATATTCCGGGTATGGGCGGATAGGTTTGAAACTGTAGTGTTCAAGGACTTTTTCGTCGCCCATCATTTGGGTTTGCTACCATACTCAAGAAATTACCAACAAGTTAAGTTTCGGAAAGCAGAAATTCAATAGAACATTAGGGATGCAATTATTCCAGTAATAAATCTTTGTCTTGAGTTGTTATTTCAGGTGATGGGTTGAACAAATCTAACTAATCAATACGCGACGTTTATGTCTGGATTATCCTTCAATATAGAAGGCTGTATAATGCAAACATTCGGATATCAATAACACTCACGCAATTTCACCAATTTCATGTCTGTTGTTTCTCAATAAATTTGTCAAAGCATTATTCTGCAAATATCAATATAACTGACCATTCGAATATCTAGACCCATTATAAAAGGATTTCTGGAGGATCAATGCAATCCAAGTGGGAAAATATTCTCAATTTACCGATAATATATCGGTTAGAACTTACAGTACAGTCTAGCCGAAACTTGGTATGGTTGCTGAACCATGGAATGGAACCATTGTAGATTTATTCGTTCTCTGTTCTAGCACAAAATTCAGTGTTCATTCTAACCCGAACGTTTTTGATGCCAAGTGGAATTTTTGTTCCAGTACGACTGCCGTGGACTGGTCACTCTTCACGGGTTGGAAATATTTCTACGGACGCAATAATATTTGATTCCAAACAGCAATTATATGTAATACTAGTCAAAACGTATTCACGCCAAAATTTAACAATTCACTTTAGTCAAAACGAGACATTTTGTGGTCGAAACGTATCTTTTTTTAGTCAAAACGTAATATTTCACTTTGATGAAAACGTAACATTTTTTGGTCGAAACGTAACATTATTCAGGTCAAAACGTAACATTTTTGGGGTCGAAACGTAACTTTTTTTTCAGTGAAAACGTAACATTATTCTGGTCAAAACGTAACTTCTTCCTGGTCGAAACGTAACATTTTCCTGGTAAAAAACGTATCGTTTCTCTGGTCGTTCTGTAACATTGGTGAAAACGTAATTTTTCACTGGACGAACAGTAATAGTTTCCTGGTCAAAACGTAATCTTTACCTGGAAAAAAATGGAACATTTCTCTGGTCGGAATATGTAAATCAGGTTATTTGATGTAAAAGGGGCATTCCAGCCCAGCAAAAATTAATTTTCATCCCACAAAACAAATTAAGGTTGAAAGTAAAGCAATGGGAATTAGCTTGAAAAAGTTTCTATCCCTGCTTAAAAAAATCTCAGTCCATTTTTTGATGGGCTGGTACTCGGGGAGAGATCGGATATGGTTAATCCAATGGGGAATATTTTAGTTTAAACAATATTTATTCAAAAAAGTTTGTTATTTGTGTGCAGATTTTAAATGTGTGGCAATTTAGACAATACAGGTTATAGATAAAATACATAAGTACACAAAATAGCGCAGACATAAGTTGTTAGCGTAATGAGGGAGTGGATTCGACATGAAGCTATCAGCTTCATGTCGAATCCCCTCCCTCATTACACTAACAACGTATGTCTGCCGCTATTTTGTGCACTTATGCATTTTATCTATATAACCTGTATTGTCTAAATCGTCTGTTCCAGCCCACCTCGAGATCAGAGACTTTTTTCCATACAAATTTCCGATTGCAATTTCTAAAGTGCGAACGACAGCGCCTCCCTCAAATATTTTTTCCCCACCATCGCCTTTTTGCTCAGTGTTATTCCAATGGGAAATTTGTGGAGAACTGTAGAGACGGTGGGTTTTTCTCCTTTCGTTTTACTCCTTTTGCGCCCTCGACATCCCTCAGATTTCCAATTTATCGACGTTTTGCTCAGTGCTAATCCAATGGGAAAACTTTTAAAAATTCTAGGTACGGTGTGTGCGTTTTCTTGTCTTTCGTGGAGTCGAGAAATCTCTAAGATATCGCGAGACTAGGACAGATGAGAGAGAGAGAGAGAGAGAGAGAGAGAGAGAGAGAGAGAGAGAGAGAAATGTGATCACATTTTCTTACGATTGCAGAATAAATATCCTTCATAATAATACACACTAAATATTGTGAACCGGGATTTGTTATAACTGAGGTGCAGTCTACGTAAAATACCTCGTGTAAATTCAATAAACGTTTCAGACTTAAGCAGATATTATTTGTCAATTGAATAATTTAAGCCGAGTGAAATATCAGAAGTTAACTGACAGGGGAGGCAAAGTCGGGGGGGGGGGGGGGGGCACAGGGGGCACGTGCAACCACCCCCCTTTTTCACCAATTATAGGTACCCGAACGGTATTTTCCGACATAACATACACAACTCCTATGGTCACTACACATCACCAATACATATATGACCACATTGATTTTCAAGATTTTATTGAATAAAAATGGAATGCTTCAAATGGAGCGTAATATTTCAAAGGACGGTTTCAAAGTTATGATTAGCCCTTTGAACCCCAGGAGCCGCTTTTCCGGCCCATGAACACGATACTTTATAAATTCATTAAGTATGATAGCTGGAATAGACCAAACAATAGCCTCAGGGCTGCACGTTGAAAATATTAATTGGTCTGCCCACAAATAATGAATATGTCCTCTTCCAATTGCTGTCATTGAATTGATATGAAAGATACCACCAGGATTCTAAGGGTTAAGTAAAACCAAAACAAAATAAAAACCCTGAGGCTAGTGTCTTACATAGAGTGGGTTCAAGGGTGGGGGTAGCCTATATAAATTTATATATTTTGCATGAATACACCGACCCACCACCATTGACACCCCCTCCCAGAAGACAAATTATTTTCCACTCCACATCCAACACCATTACGGTACCCAGAAATGTGTGACCCCCCCACCCCCCACACACACGCGTTTTGGAGCTCCGCCGCCTCTGTTAACCGACATTATGATCGTAGATGGTAAGGTTCAAAATCAAGAAGTTTGAGTAGAACCTATAGATTTGATTCAAACTTTCTTTTCTGAACTTAGAATTTATCGAAAAGAAAAAAAACTCCTCTACACTTAAATTTGGTTATTAAATTCACAGATGTAGAATATTAATGAATATTTTAGCAATAAAAATTGATTCACGCAGCGAACTTGAATACTTAGATGTTGTGTTTTGTTAATAACTTGCCTAATGATTCTTTGATACAAAACACAGTTTTACTGTCGTGCATATATACCCAGAATAAAGTTATTTATTACACGTCTGTTCTATGTAATCCCCATCTACAGCAACACTAAAACATGCGGAAAATGAAAATCTGTTCCGCACATATGTGCGGAATGGAAATCGTTGACGGACGGTTTTTAAATAGAAGCCAATTTCACTGGAATTTTCTGCAACGCAATTACAATTTGAATCGCTGGTGATAGCAAAAAATCGTCCCCTGGGTTCCAATGTCTTCAGTCTGCCAGTTGGCATATTGAACACATTGGAATACAGGGTACAAAATAGTAACACGGGTTCCCATCGCAAATTTGGTTGGCGATAAAATGTGTTCTATTCGTTGATACTTTTCAAATGAATTGCTGAGTGTCCTTCTAATAATGTTTTTATAGACGTGAATGCGTGTAATAAACACAGAACAACACGCGTGTGTGAGTGGGTTAATCGATATGGCACTTGTGCCACCGCGGAAGGATGAAACTCGAGGCCTGCGGCCTCTTGTTCAAGGCCAAATATTTCTGACCGATTCGCTAGCGATGTTATAACATCGACTTCAAGTGCAAGCGGTCCTTTCATTTTCTAATTTGTCAACTACGTTCGTGGACCCAACATCTACAGCTTCAGCAACGCGTTCACCACTGAGAGAGGTAAACTATTCGTTTTGCAACGATTTTGTCAATTCCAGTAGCCTAATACCACAAGCCATCACTTCCCAAAAACAGTTTGAAATGAATAACTGTTCTGTAACCATAAGTAATTATCACTGTCAAACAAGTGCTTCCAGTCAAAGCTCCTACAATATTTAACTTTAATGGTATTGGTAAATCCTTGAGTACTTTCCGACTCAGGCTGAAACAGCACGAGGTGAACTCTAAACTTTGAACAGGGAAACAAGCCGGCGTATTTTGTTTTCAGATTTTCACAAACATTTGAACAACGACCGAAAGTCGAGGTCGCGTTTTGGAATTATTGGAATTATTATTGTTGAGAATTCGCGTCGACATCCAAATTCATTAAAACAAATTATTAAATTAAATACGAAAAATATTATATATTTAAAAAGAAAAAGAAATTAATTATTCAATATACGATAAATATCTCGATATTATGGCGGGATGTTATAGAGCGAGAACAGAGAGAAAAAAATCTTCCCCCTAATGAGTGTAACATTGTTGAGGAAACACCTATGACATCAGTCGAAAATAACGCGAAGTTTCGATTCGTTACTTTTAATAAACGAAAGCAAAAGGCAGCTCAGAGCAGGCTATTGTTTTCGTTCATTAATGCTTACAAAAGGAAACTTCGCCTTTTCTGGCAAGCTTCTTGGAAGCAGTTAAGTAACTGACCACTTTGGCTCTTTGTTTTGCGAATGTCTTTTTACAGTAATTAGCAAATCTCATCTCTTGGGCTGTTATATTAATGGAAATGATACACTCCAAAATCACTTGGGTTAACAATAAACCCAAATCAACTGGGTTGAATTTATATGAACCCAAATGGGTTCATATTCACTCAACCCAGTTGATTTGGGTTGGTTTTTAACCCAACTGATTTTAGAGTGTAGTAACTGTATTGACACTGATATTATGAACAAACAAAAACGTTACAGAACATCAAAAGCTGGTGAAAGCTCCCTTTTATACCATGATAACCTATTCTACAATATATGAAAAACCTATGACATAAAGTTTAGTTGACACACTAGCCGTGGTGAACAAGCCAGCAGTGGGATTTCAGTAGTTAAAATTTACACTTACAGTGGAACTACATCCAAGTTGACCTTTGGTGACGTCGACCTGAATGCAACTTGGCCATATATATGGCACATCGCCTCACGGAGTGTGAAATGAAAGTGGCAATTATTTATTACGTTTTTAAATGAGTTTACCCCATAAGATACCAAAACTTAACAAACATGCATTATCTCATGTTAATAAAGCACCCATAACTCGAAATGGTATGTTATTATGCTATTAAAATGAAAAAGGTCCCGTTTCCTTTTCCATTTCGTTTCGGCGATAAAATTGACATCGGAAGTACCGCCCACCGCTGCTCGTGTAAACAAAAACAGATTCGCACGTATGAACGTCTGGTGCTCAGGAAAATCGAGAAAAAATAATAGCGACTCTTAATAATCTGACGATCATGGTATAAATAAAATATACCTAAAGTAGCTTGGTGTACCAAATGTTCACCACTCGTGGTGAAGTGGTGTTAACCGCGCGCCAAAGGCTCGCGGTTAACACCACTTCACCACTCGTGGTGAACATTTGGTACACCAAGCTACTTTGGATATATTCTATATTTCTACTGTTTGAATAGATAGTAATAGTCAAACGTTCAAACTGATTGGGGAAAACTGTAAAAAGCCAGCTTCTGTATCTTTACACTATTCTACAGGGAAATTCTTGGAAGTTTGTGAAATGATGCGCACATCGATGATACAACTTGTCTGACCTTTCGAAAGTTCAATTTTTATATTGAAATTCTCATACCCTCAGTGTTAAATTTACTAACAACTTTAGAAAATTAAGAGGAGCTAACTTTCGTGTAAATCTCTTCCAGTGACGAAAATCTTCAGCCATGAATAATGCAAAAGTGTACTTTAATTTACATTGATATTTTCTTGTTAACTCTTTTAGTTCCAGAATTCACTTTAATAGCAACGTTGAAGAAATATTGTGTCGAAATTCTCTTCTGGAAAGGACTCTCGGAGTCCTTTCCAATGGTGTATTACAATACGGCGTTTCAATTAATTATACAACTTTTCGATCAGTGCAAATTTTCACCATTATGTTTGTGCACAAAATGCTGTATCAGAGTCAGGCTCTTGTTTCTAAGACCATTAACACTTTACCCAACGTAACGAATCGGTCCCATCCTCTCTCGTAATTTACAAAATGAGCAGTTGAAAAAGCATTGTTTTTTTTAAACATTGCTACAACATCACAACATAGGACCCTCACTGGAAGGAGGTCGACCAGCTCGTTCCAATGATGAAGGAGAAGGCAGGGGGTCACAGGATATGGTTTTTGTTGACATTTTTGGAAAATAATTTTTTTTTTCAGACTGATAGAAATGCTTGGCGTTTCGGCGAAACTGTCTGCGGCTGTCTTGAACTTTTGCGATCCTCGGATAAACTTGCAGTTTCAAAATTCTGAAAAGTCTGTGCGCTTTAGCGCTTTAACGGTTTAACTGCGCGTTGTTCCCGTTTAAACGCTTCCAGTGATTCAGATACAAAACCATAAGAGCAATTTGATTCTATAATTTAACCCTTTGAACTCTAGTGGTATCTTCCATGCCAGTTCAATGGCAGCAAGTAGAAGATTCCATATTCATTATTTGGGGTAGACAAAGCAATATTTTTAACGTGCAACCCGTAGGCAGCACGTTGAAAATATTGATCGGTAAACCCCACTCATTTTCTGAAAAGCCATCCTATTTAATGACGTTATGAGGTATCTTGTTCCTGGCCGGGAAACGGCCGCTTCTTTTCAAAGGGTTAATAATTTTTATTTTGAGACGTTTCTTCTCTCTCTCTCTCTCTCTCTCTCTTCGTATAGAAAACGTATAAGGTCCTTCGCAAAAGCGATTCGAAAGCATATAATATTCTATAAATAGTAAGGTAAACAGATCTTAACCAAACGCGCGCTTGTATTAAGCAGTTGCAAGATACAAATTTTGTATCAGGACCCCTGATCCACGCTACATTCGGGTAATTACAAGTCCAATGTACATTTATAATAGGATAAAATGTAAGAAGTTGTAAACAGTCTGATTGTTTCATATCGACCTTTGCACCAATAATGGCAAACATGTCAGTATCAATTTCGAATTTGTACAGTCCTGCATGGACAGACTATAGCCACGATGTCACCATTTGGGAATTGGATTCCGGTATTCTTGTCTAGGGACCGTTTACAGATGTTATGTTTCGGAGGGGGGGGGGGGGATCAAGACCACAGCGTAAGTGCAGCTGCCGGATAAAGCTGCTTTGATACATTACGTTTGGTATAAGTGGCTATCAAACTTGGAGTTCGTTGAATTCATTCGACTTATTCAGCTAAATCTCCCCCAAAATTATGTGTAGAAATAATTCGCTGCGTTTTCTCTCTGAGGGCATGCCCGCAGTGTGGTGTTGAATAACAAACACATGTATCCTAGCTACATGGAAATATATTCGCCGGATAGTAGCGCCATTGAATGAAAGTGGATATTCCACGTGTACATATTTGTGTGTGTATAGTGAGTACACAACTTTTTTGCACTCCTCAGATAAGTTTGATAGGAAAGTGTACGTTGAATGAATTATGGTTGCGGAGAAAAGCAAACATTTCTTTCATTTTTCTTTCATTTGTTTATTTATTTATTTATTTGTCGCGGGAGTAGAGCACGAAAGAGTTTGGAAATTTGGAAGAATACTCCACTTACCCACCCTCATTCCTGATCTCTACGCCAACTGCCTTTTAATCCTTTACCTAACATGAAAAGCAGACGACACTTGCAAAACAAATTCTTGAATATCTCATTTTTTTCATTTTTTGTCTCAAAAACATAGGTTATGACCCCTCATTGGAACGAGTTCGACGAGCTCGTTCCAACGAGGGGTCATAACCTATGTTTTGAGACAAAAAAAGAAAAAATAATGAAAATTAATTGGCGATTTTTGAGAATACCTCTAGTCGGTTTTGGCCGTTATGTTGGGTAAAAGGTTAATTGTTGTGGTATTCACGAAACCACCCGAACACATCAATTTATATTTCATCTTTGCACGACAATATTCAGAACATATAACACTGGGGGAGGCCTTTTCTTTCATGCGATACACCAAAATAATGTTGCATGTTGCAAAAAACTCTTTGGACGATATACGTCACCTGAATGGTAGCTTTGTTCATCGATTTAACATGATAGTACATTTCCTATACTATCAATTTTGCAAAGTCTGTTTGAGGCTTAAAAGTTGTTATGAGTCACGTTAACGGTTGTATTGCGTTTCTGAATCAGTATCAATATCATGTTTCTGGGTTTAATTTTTCTGACCTCAGAACAAAAGAAGTAATCTTTTAAGCCACGCATTTCATTTCAATTGGAATAGGTGATGCATGCCTCAGCTAAAGATACATTCCATTATCAACTGCACTATGAAGGCGATATTTGTAAAATATTAAATGTCATAATTATGTTTTTGTGTATTCAAGCATTACTGTGTGTAATGTTTTAAACATTTTGTTTGAAACCAACCATACAGACTAGTAATTTTTTAGCACACCTAACACATCCCCGCAATGGTCTGTTAGGATCCTGGGAAGATTGAAAATTCGAATCGGTTCGATTCCATTCAATTCGATTCGCGCTGGATCAGAAATTTTCGAATCATTGATATGTTCTTAAAATCCTTCAAAGTTTCACCTTTTGAACTCTCCTTCTATCATCAGGTCCCCTGTACAGGAGGCGGGGGTGTGGGTAATCCTGTACAAGAGACCTGATGATTAAAGCAGAGTTCAAGAAGGTTCCGCTTCCTACGCTACTTCGATTCCGTTCCGGAATATTCCGCTTTTTGATTGACTTGCTCAAGCAGACGAACCACCGTTAACTGGTAGAGTGCTGGAAGCCCATATTTGGGCTTTATTCTGAAGTGCAGGTGCCTCAATTTCAAGGCTTCGTATTCTGTGGATATGCTTCATTTCATCTTTGAAGTAAAATTATTTAGTCTATGTGGAGTTGCCTTGTAACAATTTATAGGAGAGTGCCTCTAGGCACTCTCCTATAAATTGTAACAAGGCAAAGACATGTGAACAAATTTTCACCATCCAAAATAATTCAGCACTCTACCAGTTAAATACAGTGCTTGGGAACAGTGCTGGCAGTTCTCGGAATGAGAATATTTACAGAGCACCGAGGGCACGCAGGGATGGTGTAGGATAATGAAACCCCTTTCGACCTCGGTGACTGTATTCGGGCTCCGTTGGTGTCTGGCGCAGCCTTGAGGGCAAAGGTAGAAAAAAGACTTTGGAAGGCGTTTTAGCTACGTCGAGATGGTTTGTGCGCGTTCTTCATTTTCCGGCCGGTGGTTTTTGCGGTGAAGTCGGACGAGCGATAGGGGAGATTAGTTTCTCCACTCCTCTCAGCAAGCCTCCCTGTGGGCTTCCAAATCTCTGTCGGCTTTTTACCATGGCTTTTTCAGGTGCTCTGCAGCATTCATCAACTTTTCTGCAGCTTGCATTCGCCGCTTCGAGAATTCTTTGGATCTCCGAAGATAGTCAGCAGCTTGTTCCGGAGTATGCGTGTGTGTGTGGGGGGGGGGGGGGGGGGGGACTGGGGCAGGGGCTGTGGGGAGGGGCTGGGGGTGAAGAGGTAGATTTCGAAGAACCAGTTTCCATATCCGCCTCATCCTCACCAGTTTCAGTCTCATCCCCAGCTCTCTCCCAGGGAAGAAGTGATTGGGCCTGCATTCGTGTCACCGGAGTTTGAGGTGGGGAGATGGTAGTGGTCTTCTCAGCTTGCATCTTCGCCTTCTCTTCTTCCTTCTTTCTTTCTTTTTTTTCCTTATAGATTCCTTAAAGCGCCGGGCACATCGCTTAGTTGATGGACATTTCTTCTTCCATTTCCTCTTGAAGGAAGGTCCTATGTTCTTCTGGTGAGGACTAGTTTGAGAGGGAATCCTCTCACCAAAGGTGGTACCTCTCCCGAATGAGCTGGTTGTTCATCTGTGGTCTTGAATTCCAAAGTTGGATGGACGTTCTCGCCCTTCACATGGAGAGTCAAAATGACAAGAGGCGCGCAGAGCTCACAAAGTTCTCTTTAACCCTTTACCCAACGTAACGGCAAAAATCTGCCATAGGTATTCTCAAAAATCGCCAATTAATTTCCATTATTTTTTTTATTTTTGTCTCAAAAACGTAGGTTATGACCCCTCGTTGGAACGAGCTCGTCGAGCTCGTTCCAACGAGGGGTCATAACCAATGTTTTTGAGACAAAAAATGAAAAAAAAATAGTTAAACAAGAATTTTTTTTGCAAGTGTCGTCTGCTTTTCATGTTAGGTAAAGTATTAATTTAGCTGGAAAATCCAGTTTAGTCTTACGAGTAGTCATTTAGCACGTCTCCACAACAGGTGCGAATCCAAGGAACGGAAATGAAATGGTCTGGCGGTGGTCAAAAAACATTCAATCTCTACAGCTTGAAAAGCGGTGCATTTAAATTCGTTACGAAATTTGGGACGTGCCGGGCCTCATTGTCTGCATCGTGAGTTTATTCCTTGGTAAAGGTGGACTGCTTTTACAAGGTTCTCACATACAAGGAAAGTTTGAAAGTGTGATCTGTTCTGTTTTTTCAATTTATTTTCTATGTGACGTTTTGCATACAAAACTAAGAGTTGTCAATATCCGCTTGACATCATGGTATTTCCGATCTCCAAAGTTTGTTTTCGTGGGATGTGTACATTCTTCGCAGTATTTCATTTTTCCTTCAGGACGATAGAAACAAAAATACTTGGCGGCCGTCGGCTTCACCCTTAACTAAATACAACGACGAAGGCAGCACTTGTAAAAATAACTCACATAAAAGCCCAGTAAACATACTCGATAATCTCAGTGGTTAAAAGTATTGGATTTTATACCGCTAAGGTTGACGGTTCGAACCTGACCAGCGGTAACTGGGTTGTATCCTTGGGCAAGACACTTAATCTCAATTACTTATGTGGGGGTGCGGTGGCGTTATGAAAAACATAGCTTTTGTACTCTCATTGGAACTAGCTTTAAGAGCTCAAAAGGATCCACAAGTTTTGGTTGTGACGTAAAATTGAAAACGGTTATATAAAGAGTAATCGCTTCACTGGACTGGTTACGCGAAATAATTCATGGTGAGGGACGGTGTACAAACACGAGTGCACGAATGTTTTACAAAAAAAGTACCTCGCCTCGAATGAATTATTTCACGTAACTAGTTCAGTCAAGCGATTACTCTGTTTATTACTTTTCATTATTAACGATAATTATATTATTTAACCCTTTACCTACCGTAACGGCAAGCGCTATTCTCAAAAATCGCCAATTAATTTTCATTATTTTTTAATTTTTTGTCTCTAAAACATAGGTTATGACCCCTCATTGGAACGAGCTCGTTGAGCTCGTTCCAATGAGGGGTCATAACCTATGTTTTCGAGACAAAAAATGAAAATAATAGCTATTCAAGAATTTTATTTGCAAGTGTCCTCTGCTTTTCATATTAGGTAAAGGGTTAAAAAAACAAAAAAGAATGAAGTCCCCATTACATCCACGGCAAAGCGTCTTCGTTTGCGCACACGAATACATGACCCAATTGTTGATTGCATAATTCACTTGTTAAGTTATCGTTTATAACCAAACCGGAAAATCCCAGTAAATCACACTTTGAAAAGTAATAAAATAAATTAGTGATGATGTTAGCTAGTAACACTGGTTGTATATGGGTTTTATATTCTTAAAGGGATGACGTCACATAAAATGCGGTACGTGACTGCGTAGTTTGTAAAGTGTCAACTTCTTGATTTAAAGGGACTGTACATGCATAGCTTGAGACGACTGTATTATGACCAAATCACCCATCTGCTGGATTCCACCTAATATAAACGCTCAATTTTTGTGCACAGGGATAAGATACACAACCAAGATCTGGGAAAGGTTCTCCTGGTTCAAACACGAGGTCCGTCGCCGGAATCGTTTCTTTTGCCCTTTATACATTCTGTAGAACTTCTTGGAAATTCCACCCTGCTAGTATTTTCCGAACATCGTAAGGCCATTGTTTGCCTAATAATTTCGTAGATAGACGAACCGTTTTCTCAATCAAATATGTTTGTGACAATAGCACGGAGACTTCTCCATCATAGTTATTTAACAATATTACCAGCAACCAAGCCGATGTGAAATTGCGGAAAATAATTTTCTTAAGCGGTCTGTGAAGCGAAAGTAATGCTACTTGTTATAAGCACAGTTTGGTCTGGTGCGTGTTTGTGTTGGCAAATGAGGCATGAGTTTTGTCTCCATTGAATCAGACAGGACGACTTCCGACTGTAAAATGTTGCGTAGACTTTCGCGTCGCCAATCCTGATCATATCAAACCACACGACGATCGTATCAACGGATACAGAACATGCCAATCCAATCCAGATGAAATGTTAACGTCATCGCCTATTAGACACCACAAATGAGAAAAGCACAACGGAGCGTGGCTGACATCGGAAGAGATTTAAAGGAAAGTTAGCTCCCCTTAATTTCTAAAGCTGCCTGTCAATTTAACACTAAGGGTACGGGAATTTCATATAAAAATTGAAATTTTTAAATGTTAGATTAAACGTATTTTATTTGCAAACAAGAAACCAAAGGGATTGGATGACAAGTGCTCAGCACTTATCTAAGCCTCATCTCTATTACATTAAAAATCCAGTATGTTATGACAGCAGTTGACAATGTACAAAAATAATAATGTTTTTTTGCAGATTAAAAAGAGAAAAGGAAAAGAACAAAGGCATTAACGAACAAATGTGTAGCAGAAAGATAAGGCAAAAGAGAAGGGAAAATGGCTCTAGTTAATTTAGATACATTGATTAAATAATTGGTATATAAAACTTTCCACTAAGCTAGGTCAGTTTTGTTAGGGTCGGGCTGGCTCATGGGCGCATACACACATTCACAGACTCGACTCACTCGTGCACTCACACAAAAATCACTCTCACACACACGCAGATCCACACACTTACACACTCACATACATCCAGATCTTCTATTCTGACTACGGCTCAGGCAGGTCAGCGGACAGAGAGCAAAGTGCAACAGCACAAATCGAGGCTGGTTAAACATCTTTTAAGTGAGGAAGGAGCGCAATTAGTAGAACACAAGTTATACATAACGAAGTTTGGGTAACGTTCACGACTACAGAAACAGGACCACACCCACCTAGACCCCTCGATCTTCGTAGGGTGGACTAAGCTTAGTGTTCCTTAACCCTTTACCCAACGCAGACGATTTCAAAATTTATTATTTTAAATATCATTTTTTAAATTGTTTCCAAAAAAATCAACAAAACCATATCATGTGATCCCTCTTTGGAACGAGCTCGGCGAGCTCGTTCCAAAGACGGGTCACACTATATGGTTTTGTTGAAACTTTTCGAAAAATAAAATTTTTTCAGCTGCTGAATTTGCATATTACGCGGGCGGGTGCGGGCGATTCGTTGGGTAAGGGTTTAAACACATTGAGAAGTACCGAACATTATATATTTATACGATAATTTAAAAACGGTTTGAATCGCGGATAAATCTTTGGACATTTTTGGAACAAACATGTGTTTTCATCATTATTCAGGCTGGTAACGCCATACAACAGTTGGGACGTATCTGTAATGTGGCACGGTCGACTGCTCTCAAATAATTCATTTCTAATCGCGCTATACATAGGGCATGTCATAAAAAGTGAAATGTTAGCGAAGTTTTATCATCGATGCGCGCATCATTTCATAAACTTCATGCATTATCCTGTAGAGTGGTATAAAAATACGGTAGCGGGCTTTTTGCAGTTTTTTTCCCCAATCAGTGTGAAAGTTTGATTGTTATTCTCTGTTAAAACTTATTTAAATTTAGAAAACGGCGCTTTCAACATCATTTGATGTTCTACCTTTTTTCTGTGTTTTATATCAACAGTATGCGCATCGTGACATATAATTTATCTGATAACCATAGAGTATAACAACCGTTGTATATACTTGAAGTATACACAACGGGTGTTGTATATAATTATAATTTATGCGACCGACCTCTGACCTCTTTCAATTCCATTTTCATTCATTCATTCACGAAACATCGTTTTATCACAGGGCAGGTTTTAATTGTACGCTTATTGCACTTTGTCAAAATCCTCTGATGGTGTCATTTCTTATTTATTTTGCTTCAATAAAGACAACCTAAAATTTTGCTTCAAAACATTGTAGAAATTACTTGAATGTTAATAGTAATTAGTATGCGGCGACTGCGAACTATTTATAGTCACGGCCTCGATCAAAAGTACTCGCGGAACTGCGCTAATTAAAAGTTCGTCTGCTCTACCTGAAAAAAAAAACACTTCGTAAAAATTGTAAACGAACGCAAAATTATTTGTTATATTGGGACTACAGCATAAAATACGGAAGAAAACTGGAACTATGTCAAAACAAGAATAACTCTACTGAAACACCGTTTTGTTACTGTTAATAAAATAGTTGAAATTTATTTTGTTCCAGCGCAGTTACATGATGCAAGAAGTGCAATCGCACTTTACAATCGCCGTCATCGATTTTGTAATGTAAGGGACACAACTCTATGCGTCTTGTCCTATTTCTTTTGTCTCGTAGACTGGTTTTCTTTGGAGGCCCGTGGGAAGCATATATAAGTCGGGTAGACGCACGAGACAGGTGTCTGTTTGTTATCAGATAAAAACAATAAACATATAGTGTGTTTTTATATCTGTGTTATACAACTCGTTGAAATATGGTTTATTTTTTCTCGGCGAAGCCTCGAAAAAATAAACCATATTTCAACTCGTTGTATAACACAGATATAAAAACACACTATATGTTTATTGTCTATATATACACTGTCCTTTCTGTCAACATAAACTTTGAGTCTAGAAGGTGAGATGTGATAATTTTTTCCCCCGGAAGAATAAAAACTTGCAAATTACTGTAAAAAAACTTCCGCTAAACAAAGAACCTAAGTAGACAGTTACGTAGCTTCTTCTAATTAGCTTGCCATAAACGACGTTTCCTTTTGTTACTTTTAAAAAACGAAAAGAACTGACAGCTCCGAGATCTCTCTGTTGTTTTTGTTTATTAAAGGTAAAAAAATGAAGCTTCGCTTTCTTTTCATGTCATATGTGATTTATTAATAATTACATGTTTTTTAATTGGACCTTCCTCATCCATCTAATAATTTCAGGGGAGATAACTTTATTGAAAGCCATTTTTCATGACGTGATGAGCGAGTTGTCTCTTTTAACTTCTAATAAAAGAAAGAGGCAGTTCCCGGAGCTGTCTATTGTTTCGGTTTATTAAAAGTATCAAAAGGCGACTTGTCTCTTATCACAAGCCATTTCGAAGCAACAAGTTCACAGATAATCCATCATTAATATTATCTACAGTACGTGGAGAGTGGATTGTGACTAAATCTCCCGCGGAGTGGAGTTATCACCCAAAGTATCACTTTCAAATTCTGTACATATGGACAAAATACACAAGCAATGTTTCAGCCAATGGACCTCCGGGTTTAACTTTGCTTGTGATGGCTGTGCTTTGCAACAAATTTGCATTTATTGCTCGGGTGAAATTTCCACTCTGTGGGTGAGTTAATAATAATACACTCTTCACGTACTGTATCAGTATAACAACTACCAACAATAAGTAAGTGTCCACTTTGGCTTTTTGTTTATTGAATGTGTTTTTGCAGGAATTTGCAAGTTTTTGTTCTTCCCAGGCAAAAACAAATTAGCAAATATCACTTCTTAAACTGTTATTAATGGAAAGGACCTCCTATTTATTATTTATTGATGTTTAAGGTCACATATTTATGCACAATGGCTAATCATGACCGTGACAGTTTTACGGGTGGGGAAAGCCGGAGTACCCGGAGAGAACCACCGAGCAACGACGAGCAGCTGCCAGCTCCCCAACATCGTAACTCTGCACTGCAGCACAGGCAGGGTTAGATTGGTTGAAGACAAGCGTACCATCGACGTGCAGTACGCCTTAGTACACGGCGTCATCGTGCCCCCACATGGGCAATGGGGGTGAAGTGTCTTGCCCAAGGACACAACGCGGTTGCCGCAGGTGGGATTCGAAACGAGGACCTCTCGGCTTGCAGCCTGCACCTCTACCTACTGAGCCACCGCGCCCCCTAAAGGACCTCCTTTTCTGTATTATATGTTACAATGCACACACTATTGACGTAATGAAGCAAAACACATTATAGAACATCAAACGATGGTGAAAGCGTCGTTTTCTTATTTTTAATTGGGTTTCAACAGAGAATAATTGTCAAACGTTCAATTTGGACCTTTTCGCCGAAGTTGTTAATCTAATATATAAACGCGAATGTCTGTATCTATATCTCTCTCTATCACTCTCTCTATCTATCTTTGTTCCGGGTGAACTCCTCCGTTTCTGGACCGATCGATCTCAAATTTTGTACACGGGGATAATTCGTCCCTGCGCGTAACATGGGATGGGTGCCGTTCCCGAGCGGGGTGAGCTTGACATTGAAGTTGATGACCTTGACCTCTTATTTCGAAAACGGCTGGGCCGATCGGGCTAAAATTTCATATGTGCGGGTATATTGACCCATCGATCGGGGTGCCCGTGCAGGGTGATCTTGACCTTGAAATTTGTGACCTTCACCTTTTATTTCGAAAACGGCTGGGCCGATCGGTCTAAAATTTCATATTTGCGGGTATATTGACCCATCTATCATTTTGCTTTATCGGGGTGACCTTGACCTTGAAATTGGTGACCTTGACCTTTTATTTCGAAAACGGTTGGGCCGATCGGGCTAAAATTTCATATGTGCGGGTATATTGACCCATCGATCATTTTGACTTTATCGGGGTGACCTTGACCTTGAAATTAATGACCTTGACCTTGTAATTCGAAAACGGCTGGGCCGATTGGGCTGAAATTTCATATGTGAGGGTATATTGACCCATCGATCATTTTTGCTTTATCGGGGTGCCCGTGCGGGGTGACCTTGACCTTGAAATTGGTGACCTTGACCTTCTATTTCGAAAACGGCTGATATAACCATTTTCTCCCCTGCAACGCCGGGTAACACCCGCTAGTATAATATATACGTAACTGTCGTGTTAACAATGCCCCCCCCCCCCCACATTGTTTTAATTGTTCGCCATTTTCCTCCTGTACGTTGCGATACAAAACATGATGGGATATCGGAGTTTTTTGCCCCAAAGAACCTTGTGATGGGTAATAGTATATTTTTCAAAAAAAGTAGGGGATATTTGATAAACGTGAGATATATGAAAAAATATATTTATATGTTCATCAAAAAGACAGTTGAGGCATTGCACTCTGACATCTGGTGAATGATTTCAGCACTGAGCTGTAGAAGACATGAAGAATTTACCACATTCAGTCCACATTCAGTCCAAGACCTCAATACCTTGTAAATCCTCCTCGGGTCGCGAGGCAAGCGCGGATCCGACGTGGCACACTCTTCACCAAACCTCCAATACCAGCTTGACTAATGTTATTCCATTCTTCCTGCAGTGCAGCGGCGAGTTCCTGGACATTGGTGGGGGCTGTTGGCGTTGCCGCACGCGCCTGCCAAGCATATTCCAAACGTGCTCGATTGGTGAAAGGTTTGGACTTAGTGTTGGCAAATTAGTGTAGTGATGTTCTGCTCCTGGAAGAATTGTATAGCGACAAGGGCCCTGTGTGATCTTTCATTGTCATCTCAAAATGAATCGACGACCGTTACGTCGCGCAAATAGCGCCACATGAGCTGCTAACATTGTTATCGCGGTAGTACTGCCCGGTGGCACGCCCTTGGATGACATATAATGCTGTTCTGCGTGTCATGGTCATGCCTACCCACACCACAACCGATCCACCAAAAAAACGGCCGTGCTGCCTAACGGTTACGTCATGGTATCTGTTTTGCTTGTCGTGGAAATCGAGAGTGAACCTCGATTCATCGGAAAACACGACGCTGCTCCACCGACGAATCCGAGAGCTGTCGTGCTCCACACCAATTACGCCTTGCTGCGATGTGACGTCAGTCAAACGTGGAATTATTCGAGGTTGTCGAACGTTCAGATTACAGCTGTGTAGGCGATTTCGGATAGTATTACCACTGACTCGCACATATTTCGCTCGGTGCAGCTGCTTTCCAATTTCTGAGGCACTTTGATGGAGGTTACGTAATGCTGTGGTTCGGACGAAACGATTCTGGTTAGCAGTTGTCGCCCTTGGACGACCTGACCGACGTCTGTCATTAACATTGCCTGTCTGACGGTAGAGTCACCACAGCTTGCTAATCACCGATTGAGTAACGTTGAGAGTCTGTCTTTTGCCAGCTTCCAACATGCCAACGGCACGTAAACGTTCGTCACGTGTCAGTCTTCGCATACCTCAAAAGTTACATTTCGACAAGAAACTATTGATGAACGAGTTTATACCAAAAAAATAACGATGAGACCTCCGAAAAAGCCCGCCCAGTACAAATGAACATTTCAAAACGCACACCACAGGCATTAACGCGGCGCTCGTGCGAAAAACATGCACGAAGTTTTCGTGGGCCGGTGACATTCATGATCCCCACTAAACTTGCTAACATTTTAATGTGTCCAATCACACGTATCCGATATCATTTTTCGAAAATATCAACATCAGTTTGGATGTCCCCTACTTTGTTTGAATAGTTTCGATCAAACTTGTATGAATGATATATCTTGGTGTTGTACATTCTCCGGAATGACGTACCGCACCCAACAATTAGCTTTAGGCCTAACTTTTCGACTTCCGTCTGTGCCGTACCTATACTGTGATTTACGAGTACCCCCAATTCTCTCGACGAAGTTTTCACACCCAGAGAAATATGAATATTGGAAAATCTAAGCTGTCAGATATGTTAGCAGTGAGCGCGGTTACAACGTTATCAGAGTAAAACGCTGCATAGCTGTGATTGCCTTGAGATGTCTTCTGAGAAGAACAAGACAATCTAGACAGTCGCAAGTTCTTTTAGATTTTGTCCACAATAATGAGCACACACAACGAAGGTCATTCAACGTATTGTCAACGAGAAGTGTTGATACAGTTTCGCCACACACTCTCCACTTTTTGGGTAATTAAAACACTGGTCATCCCGTATATATCGGGGGTGCCCAATGGCGTAGGAACCGAGGGTGCGGGTAAGGGGGTATTTACCCACCTACCCCCCCCCCCCCCAAAAAAAAAAAAAAAAATTCCAAAACTTTATAAATCATATCTATTATCTACACGAAAATAACCACATGCATCTGCATATTCTACATCATACGGGCGCAGATAAGAACTATATGATCTACACCATTTGCAGTGCATAGAAAGTTGGTAGCCGATGTCACTGACTGGTTATGATTTTCCTCTCTGACATACATCCTCCTTTAACCCTTTACCCAGCGTAACGGCCAAAACCGGCCAGCGCTATTTTCAAAAATCGTCAATTAATTTTCATGATTTTTTCATTTTTTGTCTACAAAATATAGGTTATGACCCTTCATTGGAACGAGCTCGACGAGCTCGTTCCAATGAGGGATCATAACCCATGTTTTTGAGACAAAAAATGAAAATAATAGTTATTCAAGAATTTTTTTTTGCAAGTGTCGTCTGCTTTTCATGGTAGGTAAAGGGTTAAAAAAAAACACAAAATACAATGAAGTCCCCATTACACCGTCGGCAAAGCGTCTTCGTTTGCGCGTACGGATACATGAGTGATCATAACCTATGTTTTGGAGACATAAAATGAAACAAATAGTTATTCAAGACTTTTTTTGCAAGTGTCGTCTGCTTTTTATGTTAGGTAAAGAGATAAACACCAAAAATTAACAGCAACAATACCTTGATTTTTTCACTTGAGAAGCGAGGAAATGAGCTCTCAGTAGTTCATAATTCACAAATTTTCCTGGTATCCCCTCCCACACTCTCGGAACGGAGCGGGCCACCAAAGGAGGCCGCGCTGTCTCCAACAAGCTCTCATTTACAATATCCCTGACTCCCACCAATATTATAAGTTTCCTACGCCCCTGGTGGTGCCACAGCACTCACGATAACGGTGTTCAATAAATCAAGTGTTTAAGAAAACTCCAATTCAATGGACATTATCAAGAAAAAGGTATCGAAGTTTACATGACATGTTGTTGAGTATCTGCTAAAACCAATTTCACTAAAAAACCTGATAGTCGTCAGTGGCGGCGCCAGAAATTTTTTTGTGTGGGGGGCAACTAGGGGGGCAGACTCCCATGAAGGGGAGCAAATACGTAAAGGATCATATCATTACTTTATTATGAGGTAGTCCAAACTTGGACCCAAAGTCCGTAATATACTTTTTTGGTTTGGTACGTCCTGTGGACGTACCAAACCAAAAAATTATATTACGGACTTTGGGTCCAAGTTTCGACTAAATGTAATGGTAATTAGCGGGTCCTCCCTTCAAAAAATCCTGGATCCGCGTCTGGTGGGTCTGTGCGTGAGAGAGAGAGAGAGAGAGAGAGAGAGAGAGAGAGAGAGAGAGAGAGAGAGAGAGAGACTCATAATGCCCGTCTGTCATAATGCGAAATCCATGAATTTTTTTCAGACAAGGGATATGGATAGACATGCCTTTGTTGGCTCATAACTTAATCATAACTTAGAAGTATCTGCATCCGAGTCTTTAAATCTCTACTGCCTGGATGTGTTCATCAGCTAGCCTGAGGCTTTGGGCTAAGTGTGTATGGGAAATTATTGGGAATAAAAAAAGAGAGGGGTGTGTGTGTGTGTGAGAGAGAGTGACTGAATGTGTTTGTGTGTGAGGGTGGATGGAAATGCATGGGGGGGGAAGCAGCAACTGGGGGGGCAAAGCCTTCGTTGGGGGGGGGGGGCAAATGCCCCCATGCCCCCCCCCCCCCCCCCGCCCCCCCCCCCTCCCCCGTAGCGCCGCCACTGGACTAGTCGTGTATTGTTACAGTACTGTGGTCGAAAAAACGATCTCTTTCACCACTAGATGGGTGTGGTTATGAATGCCAGCAAATCATAACAAGTTTACTCTCTGCTTTCTTTCTTCATTTATTTATGCGTGTCCATGGTCGTTCAAGCAATGCGATCTGGTCGCAATAAAGTCAGACCCGTGGGTCGAGAATTCACAGAAATAAAGCATGGAACGAAATGATCAACTTCTAGAGAGGCGAAATTCTACTCTGTTGTGAAAAGGAAAGCGGACGGGAAATTATATCGAATCGCGCCACAGTCGCGAGGATGTCGACATTCTCTTTTCGCCTTTTTTGTTGCAACACAGTACATGTGGCACTTATTCCAACCTTTTCCGATTCTAAAAACTTGAAAAAGTGAGAAACTCTTGCACAATGCGGTCACACGGATGGGTTTCTTGCCATCACAGTTTAAGGGTTGTACATCGAGTCGACTACTTTTGTACGGAGAGTATGGCCACGATTAGCCATTATGCAGAAATATGTGACCCTAAACACCAATAAATAAATAAATATACGGAGAGTACAAGTAATGTATACAATCCAAACAAACAACTTATCACAAACAATTCATCTAGAGTTTCAAAAGGAAAATGCCTAGTTGCATCGCCATTATTGGTTGTGGGCGTTTGTTTCACAAGACCACGTCCATGAAATAGTACTTCCATGAGTGACACAACAAGTGTATGAATTGTAATGCAATTTATTTGCAAAACATGAAGAGCAGACAGTGTCAAATCGACTCCCAGAAATAGTATGTTGTATTACCATTGATTTTCGATTGACAAATGCAACAAACATTTTCGTTTCTTTGTTTCTGCATTCATTTTTTTCAATATCCTCCATTTGTCTTGGGGAAATGTATTTATGCAGTTATTGGATTGTACTGTGGTTCCTTTGGACCAATGTTTCTTTCCCGGTGAAATGTCTTTGTACGACTGTAGTTATCGTTTCAGAGCATACGGATCCAACTGAATCTTTTCTGTGAACGCATTACACGGGAGGAGGATTAATGCTAACACCCTTTTCACTACAAAGTTTCCTTTCGCGCAGTGCACTCACTGTGATATGATTACAAACGAGGACACAGAATTTCGACCCGATAGCGACTACGAAATCCCCTGTTTACTTTTTTCGACGGTACTTCAGAAACTCACCCAGAGAAACAGAAAATGCGAGGACACAAAGTCTAAAGTGTTCTTTCCGTTTCTTTCATGATTTCGGAAAATCTTATTTAGAAAAGCCCAACACTCTTTATTTTTGCGTTCACGGTTCGATCCACACCAGGGGGAACTGCGTTGTCTCCTTCGACAAGGCACACTATCCCGATTGCCCACATAGGCGCACGGCGACGTTGTTTACTAATGAATACCACACGTCGATGATGCTCTAGTCTTCAACGAATACTAACCCAGCTTAAAAGGAGTTAGTACATTCGGGAGACTAACAGTTGCTTGTCGCTGTTCGGTGGTTTTGTCCGGGTACTCCGTCTTCCTCCACCCGTAAAACTATCCAACACGAGGTGGCCCTGGCTGTCGAATGTGTCGTTAAACCCCAATAACAAATATTTCTATTTCTTTGTCCGCGAAGTTGTACCTGCACTTTTACAAAGAGTGTCGGGTCTCAACCAATGTCGAACTAGGCCTATAGTTCTTGGGAACACCTGGCGAATAACCACCCACAATTGACTGCCAACTGGGGTTTAAACCCGCCCGCGACCTCACCCTTTGGTACTTTAGTTATCCTGATGTTCAAATATCACTGGGAATTCAGTTTCGTCAACGTTTTTCAAAATACGACGTCAAATGCCGGAAAGTACAAATAACAAGATATTTTTCACCTTAATGATTAACTGTTTAGGGGCTAGATTATTTTTGGTGGTCTGAATTTGTCATTCAAAACTTGTTTTATTACAAATTATTGGAGAGTGCCCATAGGCACTCTCCAATAATTTGTAATAAAACAAATTCATATAAACAAAATATTATTTGTGTTTGACTGAATATGTAATATAAGCAAGTAAAGTGTGGGCTTTTGCTCCGGTATCCTCAATTTTTGAAAGCCCAGATAGTGGCTTCTACTTCTACTCAACCAGTTAAATAGTCTTGACAGCAGGATTATGTTAGTATTTTAAGCTGCGATAACATTTGGCTCAACGGTTATCACTGAGCACTATTCGGGAGAAAAATAGAAATTTGAGGTTAAAACTTTAAAAAACTGAAGAGAAATAATAACAAAACAAATGGCCACAAAGTAACATGCTGCTTGATTTCGTGTGCAGCTACACTTACAAACGTTTCAAAGGGTCAAATTAAACAAAAGATTCCATACGTAATATCACGTACAAAAGTATCAAAGGGTTAAAATTGAACATTCCCTGGACACCAGAAGCAAATAGCAATGGGACCAGCATCAGACTGGAAGGGGTTTGTATGAAATCGGGGACATGGACCCTTGGGAGAAGCGACACTTGAGATAGTGTCTTCCAGTGGCACTAAGGTTTTATTGCCAATGAATACTTCTAAGAAGAATACAGTTAAATACGAATCCCTTCAGCGGGGAGCACGTTGGCTCAATGGTTACGGCACTGGACGACAAAAAAATTGGGCAATGCACTTAATCCCGATTGCCCCCCCCCCCCCCCCCCCCCTTCTCAGGGAAGCACCACTGTAGTAAATCGAGAATACTTTCGGTGCGCCCTTCTTTCCAACACAAAACAGTAAAGCCCACAGAAGAAAAAGGAATAGTGGAAGTTGAGGGGGTCCGGTTGGCCATAAAGACACAGCATTGTACAAAAACGGTTTGAAAAATCTTATATCCGCACAAAATTATTGTACTTTTGCAAAGTATGAATATAACGTGTGGACTAGCCCAGCTACTCATTATATGGATAACATAACACACAAAGGCGAAGTTTCAGTCGACAGACCTCCGCGATAAACTCATATGTCTGTCGATTGAAACTTGGCCATGCATGCTCATTTTTCCCCCAAGATGGTGATAAATGGGTGATTGTGGTAGCAATCTTCTTTTCACGCATCGTATTTGTACACTTTAGGAGAAGCAAGCTTAATATTCTCCCCAGAATTTCTGATTTCATAGGTTCGGTGTTATTCTCTATTCATTAGCATTTTAGATAAAATAAAGAGTTTTGAATACATATTCTTCAGCGGTGTAAAACTAGCTATCTGACTGAGGTCTAGACCCAATGCTATAAAACTTTTACAATTGTATTTTCAAGAATTGTATTTTCTACCCATCAACATAACGGACTAAAATGAATCATTAGCATTTTAAAAGATATGGCAATTTGCCAGCTGGCAAATTGCCAGATCTTTGAAAAAGCTGGTTCATTTTAATCCATTTAAAGTTCTTATTTGAAAAATACAATTCGAGAAAATACATTTGTAAAAGTTTTATAGTACCCCCCACCCCCCCCCCCCCCCCCCCCCCTGAATCTGGTGGGAGAATTATTCCACACTTTTCTCTAACGTAACCTTATATCGGTACAGCACTGTTCGTGGAAACAAAAGATTAAAAAAATGCTTTTATTGTTTTGTCCATTCTTGCCTACAAACAAAGCTTATGCAGTCTCGTTGGAATGAGCTGGTCGAAAAAAAACAAGTGATTGTCACTTTAGTTGTCGGGTAGGTGAAGAGCGAACGTATCGAATGAGTTAAATCTAAACAATATTAAAACTGCAAACTGTGTTCATTTAGATATCTAAAATGTGGGCTTTTTTTGTTATTGTGATTTCTATTTCAGTGGTAAAAGAATTGTTTTAGGACGCAAGAAGCGCACAAAATGTCGCAATCAAATATTGATTCCTTTTGTTGATATATGTCTCCATTCATATCCCTTGATAACCAGAAAAGCTTTTAGAAGAAATTTGTTCGATGCATTAGAGCTCTGCGTATGCTCTTCTGGGACGTTAAAAGATCGTAATGTGACTTCCTGACAACTCATCTCATCAGTTAAAACCATACTACAGCGACAGGCAGTTCCCATAATATATATTTTGCAATCAAGGTAGAAATTTTGAAAATAGCTTGTACTTAACACGTCCCTGATATGTTGACAGTATCTTTTATACCCATAGTCTATCGAAGGATTTGCAAGTAAACTCAAATTAACATCAGTTTAACACTGCATGCTGCGCGTTTGTCATAGCTGAACCAGTTATTCAGAGATGTCGAAAGTTCAGTCCGTGCGTTGCGTGCGTGCGTGCGTGCGTGCGTGCGTGCATGCGTTCGTTCGTGCGTTAGTGCGTGCGTGCGTGCGTGCGTGCGTGCGTGCGTGCGTGTGTGCGTGCGTGCATCCGTGCGTGCGTCCGTGCGTCCGTGCGATCCACCAGGCACAAGTTTTGCTGAAGGTGGCTCTGTCAGGAGTCGATCCCGGGAATACGGCACCCAACTGCCTAGCCATAAATGCTCTGCCACCATACCAACTGAGCTAACGGCAACCCACCAAGAAGGTTGTAATTAACTCAGCAAGTATGTTAGTTCACATTTACAACCCGGCCCGAGACCGATATTCGAGAAATGACAATTACTAAATTATTGGAACTGAATTCTGTGTTGATTCGTTATTGTCTACAAGTAGCCTGTATTTGATTGTAGAATTTTGCCTTGGAATTCAATGCAACTGGAACAGATCAATGTTATATAGGTCTGTGATCCCTTCTTTTAAACACATGAATCTCAATTAATGGACTGTGAAGATGCCGCTGCTTTAATTTAATTTTAAATCGCTTTGTCAAGCAGGAATTCCACCAGGCATAGTCCTTGGACCGCGCCACTGGTGGACTGAAAACTTAAAGTTTTCGGAAGGTGGCCCCGGCAGGTGTCGACCCCGGATCTACGGCACCTAGCCATAAATGTGCTGACATCATACCAACTGAGCTAACGCCCCCCCCCCCCCCCCCCAAAAAAAAAAGGTTGCAATTAACTCAGTATTTCAGTTCACATTTACAACCCGTTCCGAGACCGATACTCGAGAAATGGCAATTACTGAAAAATTTGTTTTGATTTAACTCCTTACCTAACGAATCACACGCATCCGCCCGCGTAATATGCAAACTGAGCAGTTGAAAATTTTTCAAAATATTTCAACAAAACCATATCATGTGACCCCTCAGTGGAACGAGCTCGTTGAGCTCGTTCCATTGAGGGGTCACATGATATGGTTTTGTTGAAAGTTTTGGAACAATTTTAATAAATGATATTTAAAATAATAAATTTTGATATCGTCTACATTGGGTAATTATCTACAGGTAGCCTTATTTTATTGCCAGATTTACCCATGGATCGGTCTCCTTAGCATCGATGCAACTGGAACAGATTACTGTTATGTAGGTACATGGTCCCATCTTTCAAACACAGGGATTTCAATTGATGGAAGATTTTATGCAAAGAGTATTTATGTCTAGACGATTGGGTGCCGTAGATGCAGGAACCGGTTAAACCGGGGTGGCAATAATTGATGGTATTCATTGCTGGACTCCAGTTTAGTCCTTACCTGAATGTACGCAAGGTTTTGGTTTTCTTATAAGCGATTACAGATCGACGATTTAAATGTTTTTGTTTTTTTTTTCAATTTAGAGTTGATTAAATGGAATTGATGTTTTACTGACTTTGCTGCTTCGACATTCATTCTGTTATATAATAAAAAATAACAACACTTTGTTGCATGTTAGCGTGACGGAATGATGGACTTCCTGTCGCATTCTCCCACCGCCACCGTTATGTTCATACCAAGTGGCCTGAGAGTGTGAAGCATATTGATCCAAAACTAAAGTCACATATTTCTTCTAATATATCTTTAATTGGTGGTTGTTCAATTCGAGTGTTTAAAAATCGTCCAAACAATAATCAGGAAGGTTAAAATGTTGACCTGCTGGGATATCGGCATTATGTTTTATATCCTGTTTGCATATATGGATTTTGAGTTTGGCCCGCATACTGCTTCCTGCTACGTTTACAAGTGATAAGGTAAATGACACCGGATGAATCACAATGGATGACAATTCGGATCTGGTAATGATTTAGCATTTGTTCACAAGAAAATTCCTCTTTCTGATTAGGCATAAAATTATGCAATTTTAGATGAAATGCTCGTTTTTACTCGGTTCACTCTCCTTACGACAGTGGCATGAATGTGTGAAAAGCCTTGACCACAGAGCAATGAAAGTGTGGTTGTTGTCCTAGACAAAGGCTGTTGCAGGTTGTATTTAGATTCCAGAGGACACGATTTTGTTTTGGATGAATTTAGAATGTTGGTTTTTGGTTTACCACCTGGAACACCACTCCATGAGCCAATACTATAATTTTTTTACAAATTGAATTTTCTAGAATTGTATTTTCTATCTATTAATATAACTGACTAAAATGAATCATTAGCATTTTAGAAGATATGGCAATTTGCCAGCTGGCAAATTGTCACATCTTTGAAAATGCTAATGGTTCACCTCAACCCATTTAAGTCATAACTAGAAAATAAAATTCTAGAAAATACAATTGTAAAAGATTTATAGTATATACTCCTTTTAATTAGAACTTTAACATCTAAAAGCACAGACCATTGCACATCGTCAAAAAGGATGGCTGGAATGTAGTATTTTCGCATGGACCTGTATACAGGACGTGGAGAGTGGATTGTAACTAAATCACCCGTGGAGTGGAGTTATCACCCAAGCTATAACTTTCATAGTTTGTCTATATCGGCAAAAAACACAAGCAATGTTTCAGCCAATGGACCTCCGGGTTTAACCCGGAGGTCCATTGGCTGAAACTTTGCTTGTTCTGATTATGCTTTGCAACAAATTTACAATTATTGCTCGTGTGGAATCTCCACTCTGCAGGTGATTTTGTGACAATACACTCTCCACGTACTGTATGTGTTTTAAAGGATAATATTAACAATAATAACACTTTGTCCTGCCGCTGATTTGTCGCGGTTCTCATATGAGAAGGCCTGATTAACCTTGTGCTCCCAGATGCCTCCCCATCTACACGCCTCTCCTCCCAACACCTACAAAAGTACCGTTTGATTTCTTCCCACACCCCATTCTTCCCAGACTCCCAGAATAACATGTTAATTCTCCTCTTTGTGGCACCAACAAACCACATACCCTTAATTCACCACTTCCCTTTTATACTCCCAGGGAATCTTTTCCTGACTGGTATTTTGGGCAGTGTTTTCAGCAGCGTTTCAGCTAATGAACCTCTTTGTCTGAACTCCGAGGCCCATTGTCTGAAACTCTGCATTGTCATTTCCTGCATTTGTAGGGAATGCAATCTTCGTGAGGGACTGTCGATAAGGAAGGATATCCCTCAATACTTTTTTTTAGAATCCAGCCATTTTGGAATCAAAGATATTAATTCTTTCTTTCAAGTAATCATGTACTTTCTTTAAAGACAAGATTTGATACCCGGACTTGTGTCACACTCTTAGTAGGTCATATAAATGGAGGTCTGTAGTCCTCGACTTGGGCTGTTGGGAGTAAGACCAATTCGGACAAACAAATTAAATAAATAAGACGTCGAGTCACGACTACTACATTATAAGCTATTGTGATGAATTGGCGGTAATATGGTCTGAGGTTTGCGGCTCGAAGCTTATGTTGAACCGAGACGCGAAGCGTCGAGGTTGAACATACGCTCCGAGCCGCAAACCTCAGACCATGTTACCGTCGATTCATCACAATAACGTATATGTTCCAATAGACACTACCCATAGCAGAAAACCTACATCTTGAAACACGAGAGGCTTATTTACTAAACTTGTAATCGTTAAAAGTTGCCTTATTCAAGGCAACTTTTAACGATCACAGGTTTAGTAAATAAACCTCTCGTGTATCCACTACGGCACTGGAAAAATAATCAATAAACCAGATAAACTCATTCCATCTCAGTTCAAATCGTACATCAGTTTGGAATTTAAACAACACTTCATCCGGAACCGCTTACGCTGCACACGTAAAAAATCCAGAAAAATGAAGCGGCTTGCTAGTCACTCCTTTGATTAAGCAGTTACGAAACGGACGACGTCATTTAAAATATTTCGCGTTGTGTCGTCAGACGGTCACATTTGCCACTTGAGCCGTAAACATAGAATATACTAAGCGAGCTCTCGTCCAATCAGAGGAGGAGGATTTTAGTCTCATTGGAACATGTATACATCTCGAACTTAATTAAGCATCCCTATGTCTTGCGGTACATTTCATCTGGTGAAACATGATGTTTCTGGTTGATAGCGTACCCGAAACAAGATTCCCACGAATGTCTCAAAAAACACTATCATCCACATGCAATATTTGGGTACAAAACAAGAAAATTTAGCACTTATTTTATCAATAAATGTTGACATTGCAAGGAGGAGACTGTCAGAGGCCGTAATATGGTAAATCGTTGGCATGCATGAAAGAGGCATGTCATTCATAGCTACTGGATGGCAACTTGGCTATAGTCATTTTGTAATCAGCAGACTCGTCCAAAAACATCAACAAACAAACGATGTTAAGGACCGACCGACTCTCTTCGGGAAGACCGGAGTCTGGCACGCCTCGTTGGGCGTGAACCTTTTGCTTCAAATGCGGTTTTGAAACACCTTTTGCTCCCAACAGGCGTTTGTGAAGCAGAACTGTCCGAAACCGTCTCAAAGCACTGGGTATGGGGTCCAGAATGGCCATCAAGCGTCCAGCTCTGTCCGATCAGCATCAAAGACGACGTTTGGAGTGGTGTATGACACGACAACATTGGAATCTCAGGACGCGGAGGAGAGTCGATTGATCAGACGAGAGTAGCTTCATGCTTCACGTCACAGGTGATCGCATGGGAGTGTGGAGGCATACAAATACTGCTTACGTTCCCAGGAACATCGGACCTACTGATCCTTATGGTGGAGGATAAGTAATGATCTGTGGATGCCTCTCTCGTGATTGTAAACGTGATATGGTGACTGTACGTGGGAATCTCATTTGTCATCAGTACATCCGGGACGTTCTCAGTCCGGTTGTCGTGCCTCATTTTGAGAACTACCCGTTGGCTACTCGCCCTGTATTCATGGACGACAATTCAAGGCCACATCTCTCCTATGCTGTGCGAGTATTCCTTCAGAACAACGCTATTACAACACTATCTTGGCCTGCAAACGAACCCCGTTTTGAATCCCTTAGAACAAATCTGGGACTTTCGTGGACGTTGTGTGCAAACAAAGCACCCGCCTGTGCAGAATTTGGCCGATTTGAAAGCTGTATTGCACAAGGAGTGGCAACAGTTGCCTCTGGACCATATCAGCAGGCTCACTGGTAGCATTAGGGGAAGATTTCAGGCTGTCATCCGGGCATGTGGTGGATACACTCGCTACAGACGTCAAACACTGCTATTGTGTTCAGGAGATCACAAGTTACATTTTTGTCAGTAATTACCGGCATTGTTTCATCATGGACCGCTCCAGCACCATACTTGTCGGGAGAACATTTTCCGTCAAAAACATTAGTGACAGATATGTGTAATTAGCGCCATTAAAATACTGCATATTTACATCGTTATATTGTGTTTCATTTGTCAATACACCATTCTTTCCTCAAACAATCACTGTTGGCCATCTGAAAGATTGCATGAAAGTAATGAGAGTTTCTATTACCTTCACTGCGAAAAAAAACAGGGGTTGCTTAATTAAGTTCCAGGTGTATATATTGTCACCAATAAAATTTCAAGTCTTAAGTTTTGTTTTAACTATAACCCCGACTAATTAATATTCAAACTACATCATCAAGGAATTTCTTCATCGAAGGCATGTCGGGATGACGTAGTTGGAATATTAGTGTCGGAAATGGATTGAGCCAGCACAATCGGGACAACTCAGACATACGTCGATTCGCGACATCCCTGCTCTCGGGTAGTTACTCTCTTAATGTTAATCTGCTCTCTCTTCGTAGTATATATATATGTGTGAGTGTGCAAGTCATTTAATTGACGTTAGTGCTCAGGCCGATAACAAGTTATATCGATTTCCAATGTTTCGACGATAGCAGCGTAGGAGAGTAATAACGCGGGTGAATTTAGGGGTTGGGGACTTTCCCTCTTCCCACTTTTTTCTGAAAATTTTCGCCTTTATATACACATATGCCTGGAATTCCTAACACTTGTTTATATACTCTCACTCTAGCGTTTCTTGGTTGACTTTGTTTTTATTATTTCCGACCTTAAATCCTTCAAAAAGAACTTATTGGCAAAAACAGTTAATGTTTCCCCAGGGATGATTCTGTACACTTACCTATGAAGGATAGTCACTTTTTTCTCTGTGGGGTGAAATGAAATGGGGAGAAACGCCCCTACCCCAACACACACAAACACACATACTTCAATTAGAGTGACTGAGACTTTCGTGGACGTTGTGTGCTGACAGCTGCTCGTCGTTGCTCGATGGTTCTCTCCAGGTACTCAGGCTTCCTCCACTCGTAAAACTGTTACGGTCACGATTAGCCATTATGCATAAGTATATGACCTTAAACACCAATAAATAAATAACTAACTGTGAACCTTTCGCTTTGAAGTCCAATGCCGTAATCACTGAGCCCCCCCCCCCCCCCAAAAAAAAAAAAAAACGAAATACAAATACCATTGGCCATTTTAACTACGATACCGACTGACTAACATTCCAGCTACATCATCAAGGCATGCCTTCAAGAAAGGCACACCTTGACAATGTAGTTGGAATATGACATAGTTGGGAATTCAGCCATCGTAGGCAGGACAAATTAGTTTTACATCCCCCCCCCCCCCCCCCCCCAAAGCAATCAGCCATTTTCGCGACGTCTTGTAGCAATGGAAGACGATTTTCCTCGAATACGAACCAACAGCGCGCTGAATGAGTTGATATTTAATTTTTATATTCCGTATGGGTCATCAGGTACCGTAACAACTAGACAATAGACAATAGAAAGAAATGGTTGGGGTTATTATTAAAATATAATAATTTTTGAATCCCTTAGAACGAATCTGGGACTTTCGTGGACGCTGTGTGCAAACAAGGGATCCTCCTGTACAGAATTTGGCCGATTTGAAAGCAATATTGCATGAGGAGTGGCAATAGTTGTCTCTGGACCATATCAGCAGGCTCACTGGTAGCATTAAGGGGAGATTTCATGCTGTCATCCGGGCATGTGGTGGATACACTCGCTATTGACTTCAAACACTGCTATTGTGTTCAGGAGATCACAAGTTACATTTTTTGTCAGTAATTACCGGCATTGTTTCATCATGGACCGTTCCAGCACCATACGCGTCGAGAGAACATTTCCATCAAAAACATTAATGACAGATATGTGTAGTTAGCGCCATTAAAATACTGCATATTTACATCGTGATATTGTTTTTCGTTTGTCAATAGACCATGGGTTGTCACTGCCTAAATCCTCCTTGCCGTCGCCACTGCGTTCTACGCAGTGGCGACGGCAAGGAGGATTTAGGCAGTGACAACCCACCCCCAATAGTTTACCCATTCTGGACATTTTCATCAGGACTGGAATCTGAAATATTGATTTTCTCTTGCTCGCTATTATATACTTTCTTAAAAGAGTAGATTCGATACTTGGACTTAATGTCACACACAGTCGGTCATACAAATTGAGATCTGCTGCTCATTGTAGTACTGTTAATCAATTTAAGGCCTATCTGCACATTCGCGGGATACAGCGTGTGATCACGTCGCGAAATACGTGGAACACAAACGCTTCGTTTGCTATCATTGCTTTAATGTAAACATGTCTACGCCCCCACACACGTGGGCAGTGATGTCCACGCATGCGTTTACCAAGTAACAAAGATCATCATCAGTAACATTTTGATTTATGAAGCAGCGGGTTGAACCCGGTGCTTCATTTATTAAACTTTTGATGATTATTCCTATAATTAGTGTTTGAAATCTAACATTATTGCATCCGTGGAAATATTGCCCACCCGTGCATAGTGACCAATCCATGGCGACTATACTGTACAGCATTTGGCCGTAAAGTTGACGGTTCGATTCTCAAACTCGCCATCTACATTGAGTCCTTGGACAACAGACGGGATTAATTTAATTTAATTACTTGGATTTAACAGACACTTTTCACAGCCAGGGTCACCTCGTGTCGGACAGTTTTACGGGTGAAGGAAGCCGGAGTACCAGGAAAGAACCACAGAACAACTGCGAGCAACTTCCAGACTCTCCAACGTACTAACTCCACAAAAGCAGGTTTAGCAGTGGTTGAAGACAAGTGAACTATCGACGTGCAGCAGTATGCCTTAGTACACAGCTCCAACGCGCCCCCACGTTGGCAATCGGGATTATGTGCCTTGCCTAAGGGCACAACGCCGAGGCGAGGATCGAACTGTGGACAGTTCGGTTTGAAGTCCAGTTCCGTCAGCACTCAGCCACCGCGGTCAAGGAATCTAATATTATTGCGCCTGTGGGAATATTGCCCCCCCCCCCCCCTCACTGCCCCCACACACCCCTACATCGTGGAAAGTGGAAAGTTCACGGACGCTGTACTGTATGATGTCACACACACACAATTGGTCATACAAATTAAGGCCTGTTGTTCATTGTAGCACTGTTGATCAATTAAGTGTACCGGTACGCGATGTGTTAATTAAATAAGACGTTTGAATACTACATGTTTTGTTTGTTTGTTTTTTTTAGAGTTACCGATACTTTCAACAGCCGGGTTCAGTTGTATCGAGACGTTTCACGGGTGGAGGAAGCCGGAGTACAAAAATTAATTGTTGATCAATTAAGTGTACAGTTAAAACTGGAAGTCCTGTCACGAACTGTGCGCTTATCTAGGCTTAATTGTGCGAAAGAATTGCGCGCAATTGCCATATCGAATGGCATCCAAAGCACATCAGGTTCTCCTGGTTACTCATAGCAAACACAGGCAATGTTTCTGCCAATGGACCTCCGGGTTACCCGGAGGTCCATTGGCTGAAACATTGCTTGTGCACATGCCATATGTACACATGTACATAATTTGATAGTGATACTATGGTCATAACGCGTAGATTAACGTGCAGATCGACGTGCTATTTGCGCGCATTTCATGACAGGACTTGTAGTTTTAACTGTACCTTTACGCAACGTGTTAATTAAATTGGACGTTGTGACACTGCATGTTGTGTTTGTTAGTTCAACAGCCGGGACAGATCGTGTCGGACAGTTTTACGGATGGATGAAGCACGGGTACCCGGAAACAACCACCGAACAGCGGCAAGCAACTGTCAGACTTTCCAACTTACTAACAAGGTCCAAAAAAGAGTAAGCAGCGGTTGAAGGCACGTGCACGAACGACGTGCAGTGCGCTTTAATACACAGCGCCAAAATGTTCCCAATTTTTCCAGGAATATTTTGTTTATTCTCTGATACAATTACTAAGAAGTTTGGATTGGGGTCCTCGATATTGACTCGCACGCGATAATGCTCATGTACTTCTTTACGAGACTAAATTTGATACTTATACTTAACTCACACACACATGCGCACATACATGCAATCGGTCATACAAAGAGAGGTATATTTAGTGGTAACATATCGGGGTTGTTGGGAGCCCAGTACGACTAATTTGGGGTTCGGGTTCGTGGTAATTAAACGAGTAATTGCGTCGCAACTACTAAATGCATATTTTATTTACTGGGGTTTAACGACACTTTTGACAGCCAGGGTCACCTGTTGAACACTTTTAAGTTTGGAGGAAGCATGAATACTCAGAGAAAACCACCGAACAACGGCGAGCAACTATCAGATTCCCACGCGTACTAACTCCGCACAGGCAGGGTTGGCATTGGCTGAAGACAAGTGCATCATCGCCGTGCAGTACGCCTCAGCATACATGGCTACTACACCCCCAAGAGGGCAATCGGGATTAAGAGCCTTGCTGAAGGACACAGCGCAGTTACCTCTGGTGGGGATCGAACTGTGAACCTGGGGGCGCGGTGGCGTCGCCGTAACCGGTTCTCGTCAGATCACCGAAGTTAAGCAACGTCGAGCGTGGTTAGTAGTTGGATGGGTGACCATTTCAGCGACTGATTCGCGCTCCCGCGTTGTGTCCTTGGGCAAGTAACTTAACCCCGATTGCCTACATGGGGGAACGATGACGCTGTGTTCCAAGGCGTACTGCACGTCGATGGTGCGCATGTCTTCATCCAATCTAACCCTGCCTGTGCCGCGGTGCAGAGTTCAGAGTTACGATGTTGGAGAGCTGACAGCTGTTCGTCGTTGCTCGTTGGTTCTCTCCGGGTACTCCGGCATCCTCCACCCGTAAAACTGTCACGGTCACGATTAGCCATTATCCATAAGTATATGACCTTAAACACCAATAAATAAATAAATAAATAAATAAATAAATAAATAAATAACTGTGAACCTTTCGTTTTGAAGTCCAATGCCGTAATTACCGAACCCCCCCCCCCGCCCCCCACCCACCCCCAAAAAAAAAGAAATACAAATACCACTGGCTATTTTAACTACGATACCGACTGACTAACATTCCAGCTACATCATCAAGGCATGCCTTCAAGGAAGGCACACCTTGACGATGTAGTTGGAATACGACATAGTCGGGAATTCAACCATCGTAGTCGGGATAAATTAGTTTTACAACCCCTCCCACTCCCTCCCCAAAGCAATCAGCCATTTTCGCGACGCGATTGTTTCATCCTACCAATTATTTAATTACATTAGTACATACCGTAACGGTATAGATTCGCCCATTGCTATACACAAATATCACCATTCGAGACTTGCTATCTTTTTTCTCAATGCCCATGAGAACTCCGGGAACTGAAGCAGTGCTTGTTTCCTGTGGTTTGCAGTGATCTCCAAATTGCGGTCACGATTAGCTATTGTGCGGAAATATGTGTAAATAAATAAATAAAGTAAGTGGAGAGTGGATCGCAACTAAATCACCCTCGGAGTGGAGTTATCACCCAAGCTATAACTTTTAAATTTTGTATATATCTATAAAATACACAAGCAATGTTTCAGCCAATGGACCTCTGGGTTTAACCCGGAGGTCCATTGGCTGAAAGTTTGCTGGTGCTGGTTATGCTTTGCAATTCTTGCTTGGTGGAATCTCCACTCTGCGGGTGATTTAGTGATAATACACTCTCCACGTACTGCAAATAAATAAATTTATTCTCAATATTTGCCTGCAAAACATAGCTGACGACCATTATTGCAACGTGCTAGTGATTGGTCATCACATGGGGCAAAATATAAAAAAAAATATCTTTCGGTACGAAACTGACTGAGTTATATGACGTCGTGGGCGGTAAAGAACGACAATTTCGGATACGTAACCCCCAATTGCGGAGATATGTGGCTATTTCTTGTACATCTATTTCACAGAGATTATAAAAAAAATATGCCAATGTGCTACACGTTAAAAACTAAAGTGTTAAAAACTACACTTGAAGTGCTGTATTTAACACTTACTAAGTGCTGAACTAGCACTTTGTTCAAGTGTAGATATCCCAGAACTTGACAGGTGTTACAATAATACCACTTGACATGTGTAATGTCGCGGCACTTAAAAGGAAACAACGCAGATGACGCGGATCAGGCTCGAACTCTCGAGCCTGACCCGCGTCATCTGCGTTGTGTCCTTTTAATTATATATGTACCCACCAAGCGCAAATCAAATTATGGACGCTTCTGGAAGAACCACCAATGCTAGATACATGGGAAGTGCCATCCATTCAAGTTTCAGATGACTGACGATTGTAATGTCTAAGTGCTTAAAGCATTGCACTTTGAGTGTTAAAATCAAATCCTTGGAGTTAGAATGGGTTTAACACTTTGAAAGTGTCAGTTTTAACACTTTAGTTTTTAGTGTGATATTTGTTCAATGGATACAACAGAAAACGTTTTCATTTCTTACGATGCGCCTCCATCTTATATCCATTGTCCTAGCGTACCGCCTGCCAAAATATATTCTAGAACCTGCAAAGAAGGTTTCCTTTTCCGCCCCACTGTGAGACACTTCAATATCGCAATTCTATGCTTACTCTCGGCTCAAAAATAACTTACAGAGTTTCTTAATGACTGAATGCTTTCCACAAGAAACAAATCGTGTTTTTCCCCAGAAAATGGCTATGGTAACATTTCCTTCGGCTTTGAATGATGGATTTATATCACTTTGAAATCTCGAGTTGTTTATTGGTTTCTAAGACGATACTTGTCGACAGAAACCCCAAAGTTTCACTTTACCTCCAATTTAATCCTCGGCGCATTTAGGGAGATTTGGCTTCAAAGGAAAATATTGAATAGAATCCCAATTCGTTCCTTCTCGTTTAAGAGCACATTTAATTCAGTACGGTTTTATAGAGGTAATTTAGGAATCAATATTTTTATTTCAAAATGTCGGAATCGAAATTATTAATTCTTTTCCTTTAGACTGTTGTAGGAGAATTAATACTAAATCACCGTGATTTCGATTTTCTGTATGAAAGTTCTCCACATTTCTGAGAAAAGACAAGAAAACCACTTTCCGTCTTTCAGATGAAGGGTCACGCAGTGGTCCAAGAGCTGCTGGAATACAGCTGGCTTTTCTCATGATTTGCAGTGATCCACTGGGCGGAACATAGCACCACATTGCTTTAGTACCAGGCCATACCCATAGCCAAATAAAATAAACGATTTTCCCATTGCAGTTTTGTTAAAAAAAATATTCAGTTTACGTCTCTTCATAAACAAGTCTTTCGTCTCATCTCCCAGTGTAATTCAATTATATCTTAAAGGACGGGGAGCAATAAAACATGAAGTGTGTAGTCTGTCCTTGTTAAATTGAGTATTTTATAATGAAAAAAAAGGTTCAGGACATTGGCAAGAAAGCTACCATTTTTATACTCCACAACAAAGTTGTGCGGGGTGGAATACTGGCATCAGCTACACTAAACTCAATTGGGTTAAAGAATAACCCAAATCAACTGGGTTGAGTGAATATGAACCCAATGGGGTTCATATTCACTCAACCCAGCTGATGTGGGTTGATTTTAACCCAACTGATTTTAGAGTGCAGTCTGTCCGTTTCGTCCGGATTTTTCTCGGCCGTTTATGAGTCAATAATTAGTTTAAACTTGCAACATAAGTTACCCACAATTGGAGCCTGTACAACTGCGATCTTGAAATTGATTGGACCTGCGTTGTGTCCTTTGATAAGGCACAGAATCCTGATTGCCCACTTGGGTGCACGGTGGCGCTGTGTACTAAGTCGTACTGGACATCGATAGTGCACCTGTCTTCAACCAAAGCCAGTCCTGCTTGTGTGTAGTTAGTACGTTGGCGAGTCTGACAGTTTCTGGACGTTGTCCGGTAGTTCTTTCCGAGTACACCGGTTTCCTTCACATGTACCCCCCCCCCCCCCCACACACACTGCATGTGTAACATACGTGTGTCCCGGGTGAGATAGCAGGGAGAGACAGATGTGTCCCACCCACCCACGTGACGTTATACATTTATAACGTTATTATGACGTTATGCATATTTCTTGCTACCAACTAATTCATATTGACGTCATCGGAATGCAGTGTGATCGAAGTTCGATGCTCTAAAACTCTTCAACCCTCAAGCTGCCACCGTTCCTAATCGATTTCGTGGTATATACCTTTGGTATATTCATCACTTGTGCATGCTCTTTCCGATGGTGAAATCAGTTTCTCAAAACAACGAATACAAAATGAGTTGATTGAATCAGCACGTGACTCTCGATTACCTCTGGCTAACGTAATCGCTGCATGGTGGGGGGGGGGAGAAAAATCATCCTCGATGAGTCTGAAGGTGGGAATGGGAAAATCTCACCCTTGGGGCAAGATATTTGAACCAGACCCGAGGCAAGCCTCGGGTCTGGTTCAAATATCTTGCCCCCGGGGCAGATTTCCCCATCCCACCTCCAGACTCATCGGGGATCATAATAGTCTCACCCCATCCACGTGACAGTCTGGCAGTTCGTCCCCTGAGTTCCAATGTGTTCTATGTGCCAGTAGGCACATACAACACCTTGGAACGGAAGGGACGAGTTGCTGGTCGTTGTCCGGGGGTTCTCTCCGAGTACTCCGGTTTCCTCCACAAGCCTGACTGTCGAAAGTATCGTTGAAACTCCAATAAATAAATTGATGGAACATGTATTTGATGAGCTACTGTCCTTATTTCGCTAGCGTTTGTCGTACGTGGACACAGCTTCGTCCGAACTTGTTTTCTTTTATTTTCCGGCCATTGTTGTTTAAACCACCATAATTTTGAGAGCGGTCCGCTTCATTTTGGCAGTATTATTGCACTTTCTCGACTTGCAATATATTTTGCAACCGCTTGTCGATAGAATAGTGTCCAGAGCTTTTCTCGGTCGTTGATGGGTTAATATTTGTTACATTTGAAAATAAGTTCACCACCATGGGAAACTCTACACCGATGATTTCGAAAGTGATCGAACATGCCGTTGCTGAGCTCTTGTCATGTTTTACTTAGATTTGTCGTATCTGGAGACAACTTTGTTCAATCTTATATTCCATGAAATTCTGGCATTTTTTCCCCAAAAAACTTCGCACGGACATCAACCAGAATGGGAAGAAGTGCACCTCCGATTTGGAGATCGATCGGACTCATTTCTGCAGAGTTATTGTCCCTTTCTGACTACGACATGTTTGCAGCTTTCATCATTTTGCCGTGTTTGTTCGATTTTGTTTTTACAAACTTGCCACAAAGATTAACGAGGATGGGAACCTGTGAACTTGCGAGTTACTGCTATTTTGTTCACCCTTCTTAGTGTGGAATGGGGGTGGTATTCTTGAGTCCCTTGATGACATGTTTTTCACGATAAACCATTGTTACGGTTTCATCTTCCTTAATAAAGTTTTTGACGCCCTGTAGAAACAAACACCACAAGCAAGTAAGTTCTAAAATATTTGTGTTTCTCAAATTCCCAAAACATCAGCTAAGCAAATACATTACACATATCGATCACCAGGATTCTGTGAACTTGAAAATAGTTAGCAATTTGTCATTTTACGCTGCGAAAATGAGGCGCGCTTGTGTATTAGCTCTTCTTTTCCAGGGAATTGAGGTGGCTATGCGTCCTATTGATGCTCCATCCGTATTTTACAACACGATTTCCTTAGAAACCATCCGTTATTTTAGCGAAGTGATAGCCAATTAAACATCCAGTATTTATTCCCTATTTGTTAATCTCATGTATTTTTAGGACATTCATTGAAAGTAAGATAAGTTTCCCTTGTTTGTTTGAAATGAAAAAAAAAAGATCAATAAATGTGTAGGAAGTATACCTCCGCTATTGTTGTCAAGTCGCTAAACGACCCGCTGACTTTTATATGAAACAGAGTGAACAATTTAGATTGACTGTTGTCTGATTAAAGATCCATGAGTTCCGAGAAGTTGTGTTGTTGATCGATACGATTGTAGCGGATATTAACTAGCAACCTGGTTCAGAACATCGGATGTTAGAAACCCTGTTGGAAACTGAACCCACCAGTGAACCAATAGTTAACACACAAACAGCCGAGGTGGTGTTTTCAGTGTTAGCGCTGACCAGATACTATCTGGTGCCAATGTTTAGCAATTCTGGATATTTTGGCGATAAACAAAGTGTTTTGGGGTTCCTTCGTTGTCTCATCCAAATAAATTAATCTAGTTTTGAAAAATGTACTTGCAATTATTTCAAGAGTAATCTGACAATTGGTCAAATCAAGAATCCGACAGAACTCGAAAGTTCTGACGAAATCCTCTGTAGGAGGAACAGGCGGTCACCTTAGTTATATTTATGACACTGTTCCATAGAGATTATTACCATTATGTGGATGTACAAAATATGTATCCGAGTCGAGCTCCAGGTTCTAAGGGCAGATCACGACGAGTCGAAGACGAGTCGTGATCTGCCCTTAGGGCCCGGAGCGAGACACGGATACATATTTTGTACATCTACATAATGGTAATAATCATTTTATCTTACAATATATTGGGGATAAGTCAAGAATGTAGACGAATATATAACGAACTATTTATTCGTACGGATGAACAAAAAGAAAAAAATATGGAACTCACGCGAAAGGAACGTGCTTGTATCTGACCCCCTGATACAAACATCTGTATCAGGGGGTCGGATACACGACAGTTGCGGAGTTAATACAGACAAAATACATGTTGATTGTGAGATAAAATTAATGATCAGGCAGAATGATGTCGGTACACACACCTATTGTTGTTGCACTCAAACCATTACAGATTAATCGACTAATTATTGTTACTGTTAATCCGCTGGGCTTAGTGGATCTCTCTAGTCTTTACAAAAGCAGGCAGTTAATTAGATAAATCTTTCATACCGTCGCGAGTGACTCACGACGGTATGAAGTATTTACCTAATTACAATTTTGCCTTTTGTAAAGTTTTTAACCTACAGTGTTTTATTGAAGAAAAAACAATGCCTCGTGACAATCAACGTTGAAAAGTTGTCCAAACACCATTTCTAACACATTATTGGCAAAATCACCAGGGTGGAGAGTGTTTTTTCTATGTTTACCTCGTAACTGACCGCGCCCTTTATCACTACAATGGATTTCCTTCACAAGTGAATGACCACTTTTTGTGGCAAAATTTTAGCAAATGAAGAGTTTTTGTGGCAAAACAAAATCGTTATGTTCCGCTCTACAGTTTCGCACTATATAACACTGGGGTGAAATTCTAAACATAGGGCATATGTTGAAACTAAGGCCATGTAAAATAGAGATATATTTTTAGTATCAAATATATGATTACATTAGGCTATTTTTTAAAATGTAATTTTTACACGGGTTTGTTACCAGACAGTTAATTAAAAAATGAGACGGAAACATATAAAAAAATTGCATTTTAGAAACAGGGGATGCTCAGCTCCAGGAGAAGGTAGGTGGGGTTGGTGGGAAAATTCTGCTTTTGAGGCTGCTAGTAGGTGGTTACAAATGACTGGTTTCGGCATTTTGTCATGCAATTTTTCAGGTTGAAGTCTTGCCTTTGACAATACATAATTCCACCCGCATTCAGATTGTTTATTTGTACTTCAGATAGTGTTATATGTCTTTTGTGGATTTGGGAAATGTAATACACGTTATGGGTTAGATAACTAAGCTACAGAATATTTGCATTTGAAGAGAGTGTATGGCGTGTCATATTTGGAAAACTGTAGAGCGGAACCTTAAAGAGCAATCTGCCGTCGGAGGAAGTCTTGAATCAGGAAGTTCCTTATTTGTGTTTGAGCTATAAACATGGGCGCAGATCATGGGGGGGGGGGGGGGGGACGTGTCCCCCCCCCCCAGATCTCATCAAGGGGGGACATGGTATGCCATGTCCCCCCCCACCACTGGGGGACATGGTATGACATGTCCCCCACTATGCTCCCCCACTGCTGCACCCTCTCATCAATTTTAATGCGAGATTCACTTCTGATACACGTTCAACTAGTCCAAACTTGGACCCACAGTTCGTAATATAATTTTGGGGTTGGTACGGCCTGTACTGTAGCCGTATCAACCACAAAAATTATATTACGGACTATGTCTGTGGGTCCATGTTTGGACTGACGTAACGTTCAAAGAACAGTTGTTCAACACTGCGCCTTCAAATAAGTTGTTACTCAGCCAGACACAGCTGTGGGTTGCACGAATGCATAAGCAGCATAACTATTTGATATCGGAATATCAATGTTGCAGACAGAATTCTTATGCAGAGAGAGTAATAGGCCGGTACTGAGCTCGTGAAAATGTGCAAGACAGTATCGTCTGTTTTGTTTACATTTTGAAAACGAAATTTATCGATCGAATTCATTCAATTCACGCGACTTGTTGATGACGTATGTGTCGGGCTATTATTGGATCTGTTAATCCATTAACGGGCCCGACACATACGTCGTCGCTCCATCTGTTGGGCCCTTATGCTAATCCACCGAACAGTTGAATTGTGTTAATCTAATAGGGAACGCTCGGTAAAGCGGGAACAATTATGGTTAAGCATTTTGACAAAATTACAACAGGCTGTTGAAAAACATATTTTTTTCTACTAAATAATTAAGAGAAATTATACCCCAGAGGCCACCAGAATGCACCATTTGAAAACCCAATTTAAAAATTTTCTTGGGGGGAGAACCCCCCAAACCCCCCTCTGCCGACTAGTGCCTGCGGCACTCGCTGCAGATGCCTTCGGCATCTGCCCGTTCCCCCCCACTTTTGGGAAGAGATCTGCGCCCATGGCTATAAATACACCATTTTTCAAAAAAACTTTTCATTATTTCTGGTTTGTGTGCAATTGTTAGTAGTAGTTAACATTCATCAAGTGATATCTCATCACAACTGGTTGGAAATAAGTGGAAATTTGGAGAAATTTATTGATGTAGCCTAATTTCGCACTTGTTTTGAATTTTCGTCAAGATTTCGAAAACATTAAGGTAGAGCACTGCCTTTCCTAAACACCGAGCCTTGTATTCATGGCAAATATACGCAGTTATGGACAGCCTGGTTGTTATTGTTGACAAGAGATTTGCAGTCATGGTGTCTACTTTTTCATTTTGGTCATTGGTGTCATGTCTGTGTGTCATCCGTCCGTCAAACTGTTTACGCTTTCATATCCAGAGAGCAACACCCCCCCCCCCCCCCCCCTCTCCGCAGCTATGGTTATTACTGCTTATTGTTTTACATTTTGATTTTATTTAGCAGTGCTATTGGCAAGACCTGGTTAGTCAATGTGGCTGGTGGTAATAACAAAAATGCTCTCTGAAGTGGCTTAAAGAAATCTGAGGGTTGGGGTGGTGTGGTGTGGTTTTGAAAATCAGGCAAAAACTGGCTGCAAAAGCTATTCGGCAATCGGAAAGGCCATGCTGTATCTTTTTACTGGTTGAAAATAGAGACTTGTAGTTTTTGTTCATTCAGTTCAGGATAAACTCCAATTTCTGTTGCCTGAGTGCAATACAAGGGGAGATCACTTTTGTTTTCTCTTTAAGGTTCCGCTCTACAGTTTCGCTCTATAGCACAGGGGTGAAATTCTAAACATGGGGCATATGTTGAAACTAAGGCCATGTAAAATAGAGATATATTTTTAGTATCAGATATATGATTACATTAGGCTTTTTGTTGGAGAATTTGAAGTTTTGGTCCCAAAGTTGGAGTCTGATACATAGGGGTAAATTACCAGATGAATTATGGGAAACAGTGGCTTCGAAAAATTGGCTATTTTTTAAAATGTAATATTTACAAGGGTTTGTTACCAGACAGTTAATTAAAAAATGAGACGGAAACATATAATTTTTTTTTTTTTGCATTTTAGAAACAGGGGATGCTCTGCTGCAGGGGTGGGTAGGTGGGGTTGGTGGGGACATTTTGCTTTTGAGGCTGCTAGGTGGCTGAAAATGACTGGTTTCGGCATTTTTTTATGGAATGTTTCAGGTTGAAGTCTTGTTTTTGACAATAAATTATTCCACCCACATTCAGATGGTTTATTTCTACTTAATCAGATAGTGTTATATGTTTTTTTGTGGATTTGGGAAATGTAATACATGTTATGGGTTAGATAACTAAGCTACAGAATATTTGCATTTGAAGAGAGTTATGGCATGTCATATTTGGAAATGCCTGGAAAACTGTAGAGCGGAACCTTAGTGTCATTCGCTAAAGCGACACCGAAGAGCGTGAATCCTGCGCGTTTCATCGCTCCCGATGTTGTTCAGACGATTCTATTGTCTGCAGTCTATCAAAATCACTAACCTCTTTTGAAATAGTTTGATTGGATGCCAGAGAAAAACGTTGAAACACAATCTTATCCTTGGGTCCTGCTAAATACGTCGCACAGCCGTCGCGTCGAATTCAATTAATTCCAATTAATTGAGTTCGAGTCGACAGTAGTGCGACTTGTATAACCATTAAATGCGAGTAGACGAACCTCAGACGAATATTCGTTTCAGCCAGAAGAATCTATACTGTCCAAACAAAGTTGAGCCCCCTTCCCCGCCACCTCCCTATAATACCAGTGGGTATACAGTAAATGGGTAAATTCTCCTGAGAAAACCTGCTATTTGCAGTAGGGGGAATATGCCTTATTAGTGAAGCAAGGGTTTCTAGAGCTTTCTTTTTTATTGAATGAATATTAGGCACCACCGACGTCATCACAACGTTAAAAAATGTCACGTTGCTCAGTACCTGATGGAACAGCCTCGAGCAAATCTAACACACCTTAACCCTTTACCTAACATGAAAAGCAGACGACACTTGCAAACAAAATTCTTGAATAATTATTTTTTAATTTTTTTTTTTGTCTCAAAAACATAGGTTATGACCTCTCGTTGGAACGAGTTCGTTCCAACGAGGAGTCATAACCTATGGCTTTGAGACAAAAAGTGAAAAGATAATGAAAATCAATTGGCGATATTTGAGAATACCGCTGGTAGGTTTTGGCCGTTACGTTGGGGAAAGGGTTAATCGGCGTGCACGCTGTCCATGACCTTCCGAATTACTCTCACCGTGATGTTGTCGCGTTTCTCTATAAGCACACGGCAGTGAAGTGGTCAATAGCCAGCAAATATTCACCTGTTTTAAGGATGTATGCCCGATCCGATAGAGGAATGCAGAATGTCACAATATGAGCTATTCGTATACCCACAGGTATTATAGGGGGGAGGGGGGGGGGTGCTTAACTTGTTTTGGACAGTATATTTCCCAAACTTGAATTAGATCAATGTTGGTTATAGGCGCCGCATCACCGTCGATTCTAATAAAATGCAAATGAAATGATAATGATATGTTAATCAGAAAAAACACCGAATGTCGTGACGTAATTTACAATTTTCAATAACGTTCGCAGTGGAATTGAATTCGAGTCGACGGTGATGCGTCGTCTATAGCCAACAAGGGTATAATTCGAATTTGGGAATTGGTTTTCTTCCTTGGTTTCATGTGGGGGTAGGGAGGCAGCCAACTTAGCTATATAGACACTACTAGGCGATTTACTTTTAAAACAGTTTGTGTCATGTTACCCATTTAAAGCACTATAAATTGCAAACAAATATGCCTATATATGAAGATCAAACTGTATAAACCTTATATGAAAAACAATCTCCAAATTAATTCAGAGCGTGATGTTGATATTTTCGGAAAATCGAATTGGATACGCGTGATTGAACACATCAATATGTTTCCAGATTTAGTGTGGATCATGAATGTCACCAGCCCACGAAATCTTCGTGCATGTTTTTCCCACGAGCGCCGCGTTAATGTCTGTTGGGTACGTTTTGAAATTTTAATTTGTACTGGGCGGGCTTTTTCGGAGGTCTCATCGTTTTTTCTTGGTATAAACTCGTTCATCAATAGTTTCTGGTCGAAACGTAAATTATGAGGTATGCGCAGACTGAAGCGCGACGAACGTTTACGTCCGTACACATGCCGTTGGCATGCCGGAAGCTGGCAACATACAGACTGCAGTGGCTCAAATTCTCAACGTTACTCAATCGGTGATTAGCAGGTTGTGGTCACGCTACCGTCAGACAGGCAATGTTGTTGATAGACATCGGCCAGGTCGTCCAATGGCGACAACTGATAACCAGGATCGTTTCATCCGAACCACAGCATTACGTAACCGCCAACAAAGTGCCTCAGAAATTGGACAGCAACTGCACCGAGCGGTGGATCGGTTATGGTGTGGGGAGGCATAACAATGACAAGCAGAACAGCATTACATATCATCCAAGGGCGTGCCCCAGGGCAGTACTGTCGTGACAACAAGTTAGCAGCTCATGTTGAGCCATCTGCGCGACGTCACGCCCGTCGATTCATTTTCCAAAATGGCAATGGAAGAGCACACAGGACCAGTGTCTCTAGATAGTTCCTCCAGGAGCAGAACATCACTACACTGCCTTGGCCAGCACTAAGTCCAGTCCTTTCACCGATCAAGCCGTGCGTCAAATGAATTCGACTCGAGTGTAGTGCATCCGTATATATCAAATGAAGATATGACGGATTTCAGACAAATTTAATTTAATTGAATTCGAGTCGACGATAGTGCGTCCATGTATATCAAATGAAGATTTGACGGATTTTAGACGAATCAAATTCAGTTGAACTCGAGTCGACGACGGTGTGCCCATATATATCAAATGAAGATTTGACGGATTTCAGACGAATCTAATTCAGTTGAACTCGAGTCGACGATGATCAGTCCGTCCGTATATATCAAATGAAGATTTGACGGATTTCAGTCGAATCTAATTTAACTGAATTCGAGTCGACGGTAGTGCGTCCGTATATATCAAATGAAGATTTGACGGATTTCAGACGATCTAATTCAGTTGAACTCGAGTCGACGATGGTGCGTCCGTATATATCAAATGAAGATTTAACGGATTTCAGACCATTCTAACTCAATTGAATTCGAGTCGACTGTTGTGCGACGTACATAACAGGCTTAAGATGGTGTCAAGTCAATGAACACAATAACCACTCCCATCGATGACGTTTTGTGACGCAAAAGTTATTACGCCATCACTACAGCAGCTTTCACTTCATCAAATATAATGGCGTTTACCTAGCACGAAATCTATTAACACCGTTTCAACTCTCGAATCTCAAAACCTGTTTTTCTGTAAATAATAACTCAATTTGTAGTAAATATTCAATTTGTATTACCGCGAAGAAATGTGCAGATAATCAGCATAATTCATTTACACAGACATCAAAGTATATGACTTCACTCTTTGAACTCTGGTGGTATCTTCCACGTCAGTTCAGTGTCATCAATTGAAATAGCTTATATTCGTTACTTGGGGAAATACCAATCAATATTTTCAGCGTTCAGCCTTGGGGCTGCAAGCTGAAAATCTTGATTGGTCCACCACACAAATTCACCGAGCAGCAATCTACTTATTAAAATCAGGTCACATCACGATTCTTGGCCGGAAAACGATCTTCCGGGTTCAAAAGCGATTGGCTATTTCCAGGTGTTGGGAAATTGAAAACCTTCTGAGAAAAAGTATTTGTTGTTGTTGGGAATTGTATTTTATGGTAACATCACCCACCCCCATGATGTCACAGTTTGAGACATATTTCTATGTGTGGCCAGCAGTCGAATTGAAAAGTGATCAGTGGGCGAAGAACATCCATGGATGACAACATTCGTCATTAGATGAGATTAGCTCCTTTTTATTTCCAAAAGATGTCCGTAAATTCAACACTAATGGTATGGGAGTTGTATATATTTCGAAATGTTAGCGAATTTGTATACATCAATGAGCGCATCATTTCACAAACTTCTAACACATTACTGTTGAGTATTACAAAAATACAGAGGCTGGCTTTTTACAATTTTTACCCAATCCGTTTGAACATTTGGCTATTATTCTCTGTTGAAAACCATCTAAATATTAGAAAACGGCGTTTTCACCCCCTTGGATATTTTTTTTTATCTTACAATCATATAGATTTTGGGCTCATAACCACTATAAACGATACGCAGCACATAATGTGTTCCGACTCCGTATCATATAGACGACTCATTCTGATTCCGTACCATATAGATTCAACTTCCGGTAAACGCCGAGCTATGAGATTTATCATTACATGCATTAATATTTGAAATTAAAAATTTTGACGAATTCCAATCCAATTTAAAATGACAAACGGGAAAAACAGGCTTTATGTAACAGGATTGTTAGATAAATGTATTATCATGACCAAATGCATGTCCTTTAATTTGTATCAGATTCTCGGTCGCGTTTACAATCGGATCACAACTCGCCCTGACGGGCTCGTTGCGATCTGATTGTAAACACGACCTCGAATTTGATACAAATTACAGGACATGCATATGGTCATGATAATGTATATGTATCTTTTTATCTGTTCATTGTATCAACATTGTGTGCTCATCGTGACATATAATGCAGTCACTCTCATTTCCATCAATATAAATGCCTGGGAGGTGAGATTTATTAATTTTGTTTTTTCCTGGGAAGAAAGAAAACTTGCAAATTATTGTAAAAACACATTCGTTGAACAAAGAGCTAGTGTTGGTTAGGTGTGACGCTGATAGATTTTATTAATGAAGTATTATCTATAAACTAGTTCCTTCTAATGGGCTTGCCATATACCAAGTTTCATTTTGTTACTTTTAATAAAAGAAAACAACAGACAGATCTCCGAGCTGTCTGTTAGTTTCGTTTATTAAAAGTAACAAAAGGAAAACTGACTTAATTTTCTACTGGTGTCATAGGTGTTCCCTAAGAAATTACTTTCTTGTTAATTTGACCTTCCTCGCTCATTTAATAAATTTCAAGGGAGATAACAACTTCATCGAAAGTTGATTTGAAAGACGAGAAAAATCTTGGATGCAGGTAGAGGAGAATGCTAGAATTAAGTATTTATGTACAGTACGTGGAGAGTGGATTGTAACTAAATCACCCGCGGAGTGGAGTTATCACCGAACTATAACTTTCAAATTATGTATATATTGACTAAAAACACAAGCAATGTTTCAGCCAATGCACCTCCGGGTTTAACCCGGAGGTCCATTGGCTGAAACTTTGCTGGTGCTGGTTATGATTTGCAACAAATTTGCAATTATTGGTCGGGTGGAATCTCCACTCTGCGGGTGATTTAGTGATAATACACTCTCCACGTACTGTAATATTCATTCCAAGTTTCTTTTAGAAGAAACAGAAGTTACATTACAGCCATCGTGAACTAACTGGTCGCATTCCACGCAAGGGCAGTGATATCCACGCATGCGTTTACCAAGTAATTAACATCATTCCCAGCAATATTTTAATGAAGGAAAAATTGATGATTATTGTGTTTCGAATTTTAATTAATGAAGAATTGATAATTATTCCAATAATTAATATTTGGAATCTAATATTATTGCGTCCCTGGAAATATTGCCCATACGTGGGAAGGGATCAGTCCACGGCGGGGTTTCTTGGGGTAGAAACTAAGAATAAAATGTTTTATTCTGTATCTCGCGTCTGACACACGGACGGAAATTTCATTTACAGCTACAAACAACTGGATGATCTGTTTAAGAATAATACAACTTTATCATTACAAAATCCTTGTGGAATATCGTCTGCCAAAGACATTTGCCAAATCATCCCATCACAGATAATATTTCGTTTGTTTTTTCAGTTCATTCTTCCGAAAGAAAACGCCTTTCAGATCAAATTTATATAATCTCAGTTTTCAGCCAAAAGGATCTCATTCATTTTCTACCAAGCTGAATGATCATCATAAAAGAAATAGGGTATATCAAAGAAGTCATTTCACGGCATCACAACCTCCTTGGGGGATTTGTGCATAACCTCCAACCTTCAAAAGTACTACAGACGTTTTATCCGTTCCTATTCTTTGTAACCGTTAAGGAATCTCATGCCAGGACCACTCCCTGACTGGCGTTGCCGCTGGGTATTTGCTCTTCTCTCCAGTTCGACCAGGCTCCCCATTTTGGCTTATCTCGTCCTGGCGGAACCAAATTACCCATCGCGGCCCGGCCAAAACCAGCGGAAGCTCCAAATCACTCTTGAGCATCAGGAGTTTTCTCCGTTCCTATTTTAGTAACCGTTCAGGAATATCATCATGTCAGGGCCACTCTTTGAATGGCGTTGTTAATGGAGTTTTGTCTTCTCCCCAGTCCGACCAGCCCCCCCCCCCTCTCCCATTTCGTCCATCCCATCATGGCATGGCGGTGTCAAAATTACCCTTCGAGGCCCCGCCTAATCCAACGGAAGATCCAAATCACCTTTGAACACTGACTAGTCTAGGGAGCGTAAAATATTTGGCATAAATACCCTTCTTGTTGGATGGATGGGTTCTTCCGGGCTGGCTGGCCCAATCGAGTCGGAAATAAATTGTTCTTATCTAGGAAGGCTGAATAGGGACGCAACAATAGCTATTATCTAGTGGCAGCTGATACATGCCTGAAGAACAAGCCAGAATCATCCACTACATTCAACCGGCGAGCGGGGGACTGGGTGCTGGCGACTTTCTGTGTTCCTTTGCTTCTCCTCCTGTGTGGCTACTGGATGTGGGCGTATACCATTGCTCTGCTACAGGGGCCGTAAGGGGTTAGTTTATCTCATACTGTCCCTGCGCGGCTTCGGCGCTCAAAAACCTTCGGTTTCCTTTTTGGAAAGCGACATTCGTTATCAACTTCATAGGGGTATAGCAAGTAACAAAAATGTGAATCGTTATATAATTTTATGTCATTTTTCTGGACGTGTTTAGTGTGGGAGCAGGGGTTTCCTATGAGATGGGGGGATAGACAACGTTCTCACTTTTAACCCTTTACCTACCATGAAAAGAAGACGACATTTGCAAAAAAAATTAGTGAATAACTAATTTTCTTTTTCATTTTTGTTCCAAAGCCATAGCTTATGATCCCTCCTTGGAACGAGCTTAATGAGCTCGTTCCAAGAAGGGATCATAAGCTATGTTTTTCGGGAAAAAATGAAAATCGATTGACATTCTTTGTGAATAGCGCTGCGAGTTTTTGGCCGTTACGTTGGATAAAGGGTTAATGGTAGAGCACTTGGGGTCCTGCGAATCTCGAATTTTGGGTCGAATCGAGTTCCGAATCGAATCAGGCAGAAAAATTCGAATCGAATCTCACAGTTTCTAAAATTGTAAATATTTCACATTCTTACAATAACAAAAATATCATAATTCTGCACTCAAAACGTGTTCAGCACCCACTTGTCGGTTTGGTCAAGTTAATCAAAAAGCGGAGTATTCTTGAAATGGAGCCAAAGTAATTTTTGGCTGCGGAACTTCCTTGAACTCTTCGGCTATCATCAGGTCTCCTGTCGGAAAGACACATAGAGGATATCTAAGCTATTTTTGAGCGAGCGAAAAATAATATTTTCAGATCCGCACGAATTATATGCTACGTGACATTTTACTGTGCAATATTCAGCCCCATTCGACTGCAAACACTTACGTTTCAAAACAATAACAAAGATCAGCTTATCGTCCCTTCAAGGCGACGTTGAAGGCGACGTCATGCGTCGAAGCGTGACGTCATTTACGAAGTATCCATCGAGTCGATAGATATCGAGAAATATCTTTCAGATAATTTGCAAGAATTCACAGGCTAGCATGTAATGAAGCGGAATATTCCAGAAATGCAGCCAAAGTAATTTCAGGCAGCGGGATTTCCTTGAACTGATCTACTATCATCAGGTCTCCTGTCGGAAAGACACAAAAGTTTATCTATAGATGTACACGAAATTTACCGCCGTGTACACCCTGAGGTGTAGAGCAGGTTCTGTACCCAACCAAGAATTTTGCTGGACAATGAGAATCTCGCTGGATCTTTTTTACGCTCATGGCTGTCCACCCACGCTGAGAATGATAGGTTAGCGATAGGAAACATCACATTCTTTCAGCTGTGGTACGTTGCGTTGCATCGCATCCCGACTTATCTCATCATAAAAATTGACGTTCGATCAAGTTATCTACCCTGAAAATATTAAACGGATGCGGAAGAAAAAACATGTAATTGTCCATAAAACATCTTTGACACCAACGAAAACAACGGAGCTAAACTTGTTTAATGACACTTAGAAGCATGCAACTAAACGTTTGCTTTAGCACTTTGTTTAGCGAATGTGCTTTTAGAGTAATTTACATTTTTTTTTATTGTTCCCAGGAAAATAATTAGCAAGTCCTGCCTCGTACACTTGTACAAATATTAATGGAAAGGATGGTGTCTGTATTATATGTCACGATGTGAACACTGTTGACATAATGAACAGAAAAAAGTAAAAGAGCATCACAAGATGGTGACAGCGCCGTATTCTTATTTTTAAATGGGTTTATCACTTAAGCTGCCGAAATGGACTATTGTCACCTATTTTATGATGATTATCTGTACGTTCGGGCATGCGCAAATCAAACCTACCATCTGATTAATTGTTGGAAGGGCTCAGAGAGCCCTTCCAACAATTAATCAGATGAACAAGTTCCAAGTATGTCATTAATTTTATTAAACTTCCTCGCATACAGGCGTACATAGAGGTCCACCATATATAGATAAAGTGTGCGTGGCAGTGAAAGAGTTAAATAGAGAATAGTCAAACGTGCAAACTGATTGGGAAAACAATTCTAAAACGCCAGCGTTCTTTTATTATACCACCCACTTGAAAAGTGGGCGGTATATAGCATTCATGGTGTCCGTACTTCCGTACTTACGTACTTCCGTACTTCCGTACGTCCGTACGTCCGTGACGCTTTGGGGGTACACATTTGCTATCCGCAACTCCTCTTAAACCAGTGAACGGATTTCATTGAAACTCTCAGACATTCTTTTACATACATTGAAGATGTGCACCTCCTATTTTCTTTTCAGATATTTTCTTTTTTTTACAATTTCCTATATTGAAAAATGAACTTTGTCAAATTCAATTGACATTCTGTACATTGAAACTTTCAGACATTCTTTTACATATATTGAAGATGTGCACCTCCTGTTCGTTTTCAGATATTTTCATTTTTAGGGTTTCTCATATTTAAAAATGGGCTTTGTCAATTCAAGCTTGTGTGGTGGGGTGTTTACATTTGCTATCCCCAACCTCTTTTAAACTGATGAATGGATTTCAATGAAACCTTCAACCTTTGGTGTCGGTGTTTGTGCTCTCTACATTAAACACACTTTTACTGTTGTAAAATGTTTCTTGGTGGGAGTGGGTGGTATCATTTAGTGAGTAGTGCTCACAGTTTTTCTAGTTTATTCTACTCTACGGGAAAATGCCGGACGCTTCTGAAATGATGTTTACGTCGATGATACAACTTCACTAACATTTCGAGATGTCCATTTTATATGAAATTCTCATACCTTTAGTGTTACATTTACTGACAAATGTAGAAAATTAAGGGGAGTTAGCGTTCCTTTAAATCTCTTTCAATGACGAAAATTGTCTGCCATAGTACGACTAGCATACGCAGGAAATTCAGTTGTCCTACTCCACACAATAAGTCAGCTTCCCGTAGTATTGACTGTACCGCGGGGAAAAAACATTGGTTTCATCGGATCGAACCAGCCCTGTACGCTCCCTAGTCTACGCATTATATTTTGATGCTCCGTGCAAGCTTGGTGGATTAATTGGGTATTGATAAATCGATTGTCCCACCGTGCAGCTGCTTTTGTTTCCGACATCGCGGAACAGAAGCCTCACATGAATAAAACAATTTATCCAAGAACATCGGAAAAGATAATTACAGAGTTCATACAACAGATATATCTTCAATAATCCTATACCCAGATGCCTCGTTTAAAATATATTCTGGAGAAGACTTCCACGCCAATTGTCTGACAAGTTTTTCTTGGTGTATTTTATTAAATCACGTCACGAGTGATTTCGATCTTACGTGTTTCGGTGTTATAGCAAACTTAGGAGATAAATCGAACTGTGGGGAATTCTCCAGAGAATTATAAAGAATTCAAAACGGTCACCAGACACATTATAGTCTGCATTCGCAATAGAATGACATAATGTACATCTGAACTATCTGTGAATTATCAAGAAAATCGCAGGAAGATAGCTTGTTTACGGCCGAACTTTGCAAATACACATGCTTGTGCGTGCAGACAAAGCGATTTCTCTTTTGCATAATCGTTCTCGCACAAATATGTAGATGTGCAGTTCAAACTAGAAGTCCTGTCGTGAATTGCCCGAAAATAGCACGTCACTCTGCTCGTTAAACTACGTGCTATGGCGATAGTAAGGCCATCACATTCTTTATAGTAATAATAACACTTTGGCCGGCCGCTGATTTATCGCGGTTCTCGGGTGAGAAGGCCTTGGTTACACCAGTACTCCCAACTGCCTCCCTTTTCCCATGCACATTCTATACCAAAACACTCGGAGACGAACTGCTTGATGACACCCCTTACCCCCATTATTCCCAATCTCTCCAATTTATATATGCCCTATGCACAAGCAATGTTTCCGCCAAAGGACTTCCGGGTTTAACCCGGAATTCCAATGGCTGAAACATTGCTTGAGCATGCTGTCAGTTACCAAGAAAATCCGTCGTGTTTTCGATGCAATTCTGTTGGAAAAGTTTGAGCAATACCTATGCGAAATTATTATGTCGAGATAAGCTCATTGTTCGTGTCAGGACTTCTAGTTTTAACTGTATAGCACCACTACGATCGAGAAAGATATTGGTGATACACGAACGTGGACGTCATGTTAAGATAAAGTCTCTGGTTCGTGTTTTGTAATTTGAAAGTTACCCCTTCACCCAAATTGCCATATCTTTGAATATGCTAATGGTTCATTTTAACCTTTTTAAAATCATAACTAGAAAATACAATTCTAGAAAATACAATTGTAAAAGTTTTATAGTATTGGCCCCAGAAAAATGTACATTGTTAATCACGTAAATTGTTTCGAATATACATGCATAAGTTATTGGATTTGCCAGCTGTGCAAGAAACATTTCTGAAATTTGCGATATTGCTTCCCATTCCAAATCGAGAATCTGCATGGAGTCCCCATCTACCATTTCCATTAGCTTATTAGTATAGGTGTTCGATCGTCTTTACAAGTAACTCGTTAGACTTTGTGAGCGTGATTTATGAGTTCAGAGAACATCTCTTCTATCAACAAAGAACGTGTCCAAAAAATCAGTTATAAATTATAGTAATTTGTTTCAGGACATTATATTAACCCTTTACCTAACGTAACGGCCAAAACCGGCCAGCGCTATTCTCAAAAAGCGCCAATTAATTTTCATTATTTTTTTCATTTTTTGTCTCAAAAACATAGGTTATGACCCCTCGTTGGAACGAGCTCGTTCCAACGAGGGGTCATAACCTATGTTTTTGAGACAAAAAAATGAAAAAAAAATAGTATTTCAAGAATTATTTTTGCAAGTGTCGTCTGCTTTTCGGGTTAGGTAAAGGGTTAAAAAACGAGGCAACTTAAAAGTGTGTTGTGAATGATTAGAAATACCTAAATATTAGGTGCTAAACTGATAAAATTTTTGATGATTTTTTCTATAATTAGTGTTTGGAATCTAATATTATTGCGTCCGTGAACATATTGCCCATGCGTGGAAAGTGACCAGTACACGACGGCCGTACTGTATCTGTGTCAGATCAATGCGCGTGTAAATAGAACTAAACAAAACACAAAGAAAGTCACTGTGCTTGATTTTATTTGTTATAAACATTCACTAAAATCCCAATAATAAAAAATGTATAAATACTTGAAATTTAGTATTTATAACGCCGAATTTTGGAATTATATTTTGTCGTGTGCTATGACGTTTAACTGCCTACAGCTGTGACGCGTCACAGTCAAATGCGTTACTTTCAAGGTGAAATTCCTTTCTTTGATCCTTCTTTACTAATTAGAAGATGTGTTTTTTTCGGTTAATGCGGTGTCGGCAAAACGGAAAATTCTTAGACGACTTTCATAGATATAGTATGACAGCGAAGCGAGGCAAAACGGGAAATTCGTAGTAGCGGGGGAGGAATTCGCTAGAATTGTGCACTTGGTGATACCTTCCTGAAATTTGGCATGATGTAAGGGTAGGCATCAGAGATTTCAAAATCGATCGGCTACAAGTTGGCACCATCCTCTAGCCACCACTAGCAGCGAAATCCAAAATGGCCGCCAAGCGGATCGAAAAAAAGCTATTTTCGCCGATCGCACAACTGAAGCTCCAAACCTAACACCATACATGTGCTGTAATTGATGTGAATGATGGAGTGAAGCCCTTGGAACAAGTTGGGGGGAAGATTAATGGATAATGGGATCAGAATTTCCGTCGATGTGTGCGTCTGTGTGTCTGACTGTCAGTATGATCGTCCGTCCGTAGATAAATTAGTGTTGAATGTTTCTCGGGAATGCAATGGTCAAATGAACATGGTATGAGAGATTCCTGTCAACACATGAACAAGGGTACTCGATAGTATGCAGCAGTGGGGATACTTGGACATTTGATAATCCAATTAAAGTGACAGTCTATTCTCAACTTCCGGCATTTTCGATAGATTTATTTTCTAAGAAAATAAAACTATCAAATTTCTAGAGGAGTTCTGGTTCAATCTCAACACCATAGCGACACGTCTGCCAGCAAGGGCAGTGCTGGAATGAACTCGGGATGCATTAGTTCCCGTTGTTAATTATACAATGTTATCTTGCCAGTATAGAACATTGGCAAAATGGGACTAGAAGGGGTGAGTGTATGTTTGCAGTCATTCGAGGTACAGGAATATTTTTTGACTACAAGTAGTATTCTTCATTTTCGGCCAGTTAAGATGTGGTGTGTTCCAAGTCAGGATTAATGTTGCCGACACTTAATGCCCATCCCTCATGGTATGCTACTTTACCAGGGATATAGAGATATAGCCACCACTGGGAGCCAAAACATGACCTTTGATGTCGATGAGTGGTCGAAATGTTTTAGCGAATAACTTATCGAAATATGATCCGGTATGGCAATTTGATACCTTACGTTAGATTTATTAGATCAACTCAGGTATGGATTCATTGAGACATGAGTGCGCTACAAGATGAAGGATTTCCAAGTTGATTTGCTATGGAGTAGGAACTGACTAGTCACATGTGGCCTATGGCCAGAGAAAGACAAGGATACCATAGATGAACACACGGGTGAACGAAGGTATCAACTGTTGTACAGAGGCAAAATAGTTGGGGATATTGTATCATGCTATGCATGAATTAACACCGTCTTGTGCAGTAAATAACAGACTATTTTCCGAAATCTAAAACTGTATTCCTATACCCCGGACAATGTAGCAAGCCACATGGGATGAACATTTGTTAGCAAAATCAACTCAACTAGAAACATGACATGTGTTAACTGGCCGAAAATGGAAAAAAAAATACCAGAATAGGAGATGACTGGTCCTAACATGACAGTATACTACTCAATATTGTTACAACAGCCACCTTCACACTTACACAAAGGTGTGCACCTTAATCCAGCTTTCAAGCATTTGCAATTGCCCTTGCAGGCCTTGGCACAACTACAGTGGAGCATCAGTGCACATGCAGCACTTGCGTCTCCTAGGTGAGTCCAAAATGGGACCAGAATATTGAGACGTGGATTCCACTCCCATCCGTACTGTGATGGGTCTGGCACACATAAGTGTTTCTGCAGAGCACGATGCCAAATGAAAGATGACACAAGAATTACCCTTTTTACATGTTGATACAGAGCTGCTTTGGTGGGCGGGATGTTTTCCATAGACTTAAGGCCATGTGTGAACATATGCCGTCTCGCATCATTGACACGTGTACTGACACAACTGTTACTGTACATCTGTATGGTGAGTTTTTCGATATGCTGCATATGAGGGGAATCCTCTGAAAAGACTTGCGGATTCTCAGTCAATTCTATCATCATTTCAGTTGATGCGGGAAAATTCATCCATGCATTCCATCCTGTCTTCTTCCCAATGCCGAGCATGCTGGATGTTACATCACAACCTGTGAAGGCGTGGAAGAAAGTCAGGGCCTTACAGTAATCAGGTCCAAGTTGTGAAGCTATCTCATGAATTGGCATATCTTTATATGCCTTTCCAATTCCAAACCCAATCCACAGCTCACTGAGTCCAAGGTCACGGAATGTTGCGAAATGGTGCAAAGACAGAATGACGACATCAGAATCAACCGTGCGAAGAAAAGCTATTTTGTGACCTTGTGAGACTGCATGGTTGAGATGAAGCATCATGCGCGTGTCTGCTTCCTCGTGGTTCGATGGAGATATGTCACATAAGCTAACATCCTTATTGCATAGTACATATTCTCCTGATGTCGTTAACAACTGGTACTCGGATGTTGATGTTAATTTCAGCAGTTCAGCAGACAGGAACTTGAAAAATTCGTCTTTATTCTCACTAACTTTCAAGAATGCCTGCCAATTCTTCCCTTTAGGTAAAGGGACGTTCTCGGACACCCGTATCAACCTAACTGCTGTCTCACCGAGGCGTTTTGCTCGCGTCTGATTCTTCAAACTGCCTTCGGGGTAACAGTCATAGATCGCATCAACCCTTGTGGTGTTCGTGTTAATCAGAGATTCGATGTATGGCAATAATTGCAATCGAGCATATTCTCCAAACAGATCCGCTTTCTGTGGTTTGATTACATGGACTACAGCAGGCATATCCAAGATGACAACTGAAGCTTGTCTAGCTGCTGAATTCTTCCCTTGTGCAGGAATAGCTGGTAAACAATTGAGAATTTGAGATTTTGTCCCACTCCGTAGCTTACCTCTATCGGATAATGCTGGCGGATCACGTGCATTCTCGTGCATGAAAAACTCATCCATGTTTGAATCAGGCCGGGCTTGCAGTGAAACGAACATCTGGGTAACTATTGCGGCAGTTGCTTTACTTGACATGAGTTTGTCTCGGCCTTTGTCCAGGTTGGCTGGGGGTGGGTTAAGGAAGGTATATATATTTGCCTTGGGAATAACATCATTCAGGGGTACGGTGCATTCCACAAGCCTTTCCTTCAAGAAAGTGGAATATAAATGCTTGCCCCTTTCGGGTAATGACCGTAAACTCTTACTAACTTCGGGGTCCATATATTCACCAGTATCTAATGTCACCAGCTGACCACTAGTTTCATCATAAGGGTTGATAATGAGTCCCTGATTTACCAGATCGAGGAGAGATTTCAATTGATTCAGAAATTTTTTCTGCTCTGATACCGAACTTTCCGGGTGTTCCGTGTTATCTGATGATGTTGTGTGGAAACTTGCATATTCATACTCATCTATAACACGCAGAACTTCTGACCTTGAAAGCTCAATAACGACTTTCTCTTCAGCCTGGCCATAGAGACCTTTTGGACCACTGTCTTCTTTGAGTAGTTGGATACTATGTTCTTGGCTCTGATCTAAACCCATCATACTGAACTTCCTCTCACTACGCTGGACCACAAAATGGCCTTCCATGAATTTGTTGTGGATTGAAGGATGCCGCCTGGGTAGCTGAGACATGTCTCTCAGAAATACGGGGACCCACCGACAATAATTTGTATGTCCTAGGGCAAAAAAGTAACTGCACAACTCATCGATAGAACACAGTGTACCAGGCCAGTTACCGATTCGTTGGTTCCGAACGAATTGACAGCTTGTCAAGAGAAAGTTCCGAACGATTTCACCCCAATAGCGCGCAGTTGGAGATTGTGAAAGAATCCTCTGTTCCCACATTTCAAATGACTCATGGGGCCCAGTCTGCTGACAGTAAATCTCATAAGCATTCTTTCTGAGGATCTCAAGCCAAGCTAGAGTGAGAAGATATGCCTGTCGCGTCCTCTTGACATGTTTCCCACCAAGTAGGGATGATGCTACACCGGGTGTGAATATCTTTGCGAGGTGAAACATTCGCTCCCAACCAGAACCACCCATAAGCTTACCACCAGCTTCTTGGGTGCACATTTCAAGATGCAGGAATCCAATCATACACACCATTCGATCCTCACCTATCTCCTCTGGGAACAGCCATTGACATTTTTTCTGCCTGTCATACAACGGACAGTCACCTTCAATGACAGGTATCTGGCCGGGGTTTACGAAAGCAGTAGCTTCCCTGACCACATACATAGCATGCTTCTGCATACTGAGTGAGTCCGCTTTCTGCTCACTGAAAACAGGGAATACCCCAATAACTGCACGAGGTTTGACATTGTCTTGATCTTCATGTTTTGAAAAGAAGCCTGAAAAGGTCACAGGGACTTCATCAAGCTGCCAGCTGCCATCAACCTTCCCTTTATTGCTGATCTGTGACACATGAGACAACCAGTCATTCTCTCCCACGTTCAAATCTGCATATTCATTGGGCCGTACATTACATTCATCTGGAGATTCAAGCCTGATGTCCCCACCAAAGTCTTCAACGAAAGGAACAAATGCATAGTCGTCTGGGAGTTCAATTTGTGTGTCTTCTGGAACATCTAAACTCAGTGGTGGGGGATCAGTACCCACATTGTCCCTGCTCAGTTGACCAATGAGTGTGATGGACGTACCATGCATATCAGATCTACCAGATACATCAATGTTATCAGTGGTTCCTATCGAGAAAACATTACGTTTGCAGTTAGCTGGGACTACAACACCTTCGTTCTTGAACCGCAGTGAAACAGCTCTCGCGAAACTCCTGCGAACATCCATTACGCGATCATAAGAGACAGAGAGTCCCATTTGATGAAAATCTCTGATAAGATTTTTCATACGATCATGGGCATGCAACTTCAAACCCACATAAAGAGGCATTGGAGTTTCTCTGTCACGTCTCTGGTGAACATTTTGTGCATGTTCGGAGCGTTTCGCTGAATTGCTGATCAACATCTGTGAAATAGTACAAGCCACTCGAGTCTTGGCATTAACAGTCTCATCATCGCCTAAGTTCTGTATACTACATGTGCCCTCAAGTAGAACTCTAAGAAGAGTCAGGAGTGAGTTGGGTACAGGCTCGCTCAAGCAATAAGATGAAAATGATCCCGTGAAAGGAGCTTGAGATATGAGTATGTGTTTACGCAGAAGAAGACCCACATCAACTATCTTTTTTGCCTCTTCCTCAGACACTATACGAGTTAAAGATTCGGACAACAAGGAGCCAACTCGAAACCTACTTGAAATAAACACATCTCTACCCTGTGTGAAGGCGTCCCAGCCATCGCCCAATTTCTGCAACAAATGTTCTTTGAATCGAGTGGAATGTATTTCTTCACTAAGCCAATCAGAACCGACTTGCTTCAACCTCCGACTGTACAGATTCTTGAGATCGACAAGCTTCATCGCGGAATCGTTGTGTTCAACAAATGTTATGAGCTCTGCCATAACGAGAGGGTCATAGGGCAGGCCTGACGCGGAATGTTCGGCGTTCTTCGACTTTTTAGATTTAGCCGCTCGTGCTTCATTGGCAAGCTTACAATAACAGGTTTTGTGATAGTAAAGATCACTAGCAGCGGAATCAAATGCTGCATTGACCCGAGAAAAAACAACCCAGTTCTCGGCTTCCTTTGCCATAATTTTGAGTTTATTGTTATCAGACATTGATCTGCAAATAGGCTCACTGCTGTCACCTTCGCGTTTGTGACAATAAACACACTGGGGCAGTTTCCTGTCACAGCCAGATTCAAAACTTGTCCGTGTTCTTTTAGGACTCAGCGTGGAGCAGGATGCCACTGCCTCATTTCGCTCTCGCTTGTGTAGCACGCGCTGTACGATGTGAGTCCGAATACTGTCACGGCATGTCTTATGATATATTGCCTTATTCGTCAACAGTGACATCGACATACACTCATCACTCTCTCTCATCAAACAATCAATGGTCAAATTATATGGAAGCTCAACGCCATTATCTAGGAAGCGCGTTATGTCTTCCTCAATAGCTTTATAGGCGTCATGAAAACGAGATTCTCTATACGGACGCATCAATTTCTTGGAACTGTCTTGCTGGCAAAAGCAACAACGTTCCCAGTCAGTACTAGTCCGTACACGAAGAGGATTCTCACTCATTCTGTGAATGATTTTTGTGAACAATCGCGTTCTCGAATTAATTTCGACAGACAAATCAGAATTGCTTGCGGAATTACGCCAAACAAGAGATTGTATGGCAAAGAGACTGCTTCATAAAGAGCGTTGTTTCTCCGGGATCAGCGTCATTCAGGTTTGCCTGAATGACGCTGATCCCGGAGAAACAACGCTCTTTTCAAGTTCCAAGAAATTGATGCGTCCGTATAGAGAATCTCGTTTTATTCTACATCATCTCCCACGTCTGTTTCCAACACGTGCGTGGATCAGAGTTCACTTTCGCGCCCTTACAATCGGATGTATAGTCGGTAGACCGTCGAAAAGGAGGTTCCCTTCAGCCGCTGGCGGCCATTTTGGATTGTGCCGCTACTGGTCGCCACCGGTCGGTGTCAACTTGTAGCCGATCGTTTTTGAGAACCTCATAGCCTACACTAACAGTGTGCCAAATTTCAAGAAGGTATCACCAAGTGCACAATTCACCTGTATGTGACGAATTCCTCCCCCGCTATAGAAGAGTTTCATAAATAGAGAAAGACCAAAACACTCATTCCGTCTCCTCTGTTTTCTACGCCCTGCCCCCAATTATCTCTTCAATTGACGCATTTACCATTCCAACAAGCACTACTCGTTTAAAATTGTCATCCAAAATTCTACTATTTTGTTTTACTGTTTGCCTCCAAAACATAGAAGATGATCCTTTACTGAATCGATCTCGTAGAGCTCATTTAATACAAATGTCATCAATCGTATTTGTAAAGGGTTTCGCGTTTTCGGCTGAAGAGTTGATAGTTTTCACCTTTCTTGATAAAGTTCAGTTTGTTTGACGTGACTTGCGTTCTGTGAATCTCTTATCATACGTGGAGAGTGGATTGTAACCACATCACCTGCGGAGTGGAGTTATCACCCAAAATATCACTTTCAAATTCTGTACATATGAACAAAAAACACAATGTTTCAGCCAATGGACCTGAAACTTTGCTTGTGATTGTTATGCTTTGCAACAAATTTGCAATTATTGCTCGGGTGGAATATCCACTCTGCGGGTGATTTAGTGATAATACACTCTCCACGTACTGTATATTCCCTACTTTCAGATGTCGATACATATTCGCTTGGCCAAAGAATTATTTAAGCTACGAAAAGAAACATTCAGTTATCAACCGTGTCAAAATAGTAAGATGGCATATCTTTTCCTTGGCCTACCCTATAATTACACTGAGAAAGTAGTATTTTATCACCGCGGTATCATCTGTGAAATATATTTCCCGGAAGCTGTCACAAACTATTATCAAGGTGATTCGTGAGTCTAGAATGTATGTCTAGTATACATCAATAACCATATTATATCCATTAAGTTTGTAGTGAAACAATTACTGTCAAACTAATGGCATCCTTTGTCATTGTATTGTGCAACCAGACATGATGGCTTTTTTTGCCCTTTACAGACCGTCGTTTGCTTTTATTATTCAGAGAATTTACGCGGCTTTTATATTTGCTAACGCCAAATTTAATGCTTGGCGTTCATTATAGAGATTGTCGAAACATCATGAATACAGTACAGTCGCCGTGGAATAGTCAAAATCCACGCGTGGTCAGTATTGCATATGGGCACTATTTTAATGAATAATCCGTAGTTTTATAGCAAATATTCAACGAAAGAAGCATCGGGTACGAGCTTCTTTCATTGAAAATTTGATGGCGATTCTATCGTTTTATGTCGCAGATTCACTGTTAACCCTCTACCCAACGAATCGCCCGCGTAATATGCAAATTCAGCAGTTGAAAAAATATTATTTTTCAAACAATTTCAACAAAACCATATCATGTGACCCCTCGTTGGAACGAGCTAGTCGAGCTCGTTCCAACGAGGGGTCACATGATATGTTTTGGTTGAAATTTTTTGAAAAAGAATTGAAAAAATGATATTTAAAATAATAAATTTTGATATCGTCTGCGTTGGGTAAAGAGTTAACGCATGCGTGGAAATATTTCCTAAGCGTGGATTTTGACCTTTCCGCGAAGACCGTACTGTATGATCTATATTATATGGTACAAACGCGGAATGGAACACATTTTCGGGACAAACGATGTTTGAAGAGGGTCGTGGAAAATGAAGCGGTTTGAAAATAAAGCAGTTTTATTAACGTTCGCGGATATAAACTCGCGAAAAAAATAACGAAATAGGAAAATAAATGTTGTGTAATAAACGTGAAAGAAAAAGATTAAATTTGACTAGATTCTTTTGAAAATGCAAAGCGAATATCTAGAAGTCATTCAACAAAGCTCGGCAAACCTCAAATCGCCCAACACCGAAAGGAAGGCGTTTGTCGCCTTTTAACATGTAAAGTCACCCGATAACGCGTCCGATGCAGCTCCCCGCCTCTTCAAAGCAATGCATATGGCAAACTGTTATTTCAGCATTTTCGTTTAATAGTAAACCGTGCCAAAATTCATGGGAACAGCAACTTCAAATCTTCAGTGTTTTTCTATGCACTCTGCTCAACTTGGTCATTTGCATTTTGAACTTCAGACACGCGTGTAAGGCTCGTGTGAATTCACTGCACTTCGCCCGTTTCCCCCTCTCGGTATTCTCACCCATCACATGTAGGAACGTGAAGCCCCTCTCTCCTCATATGAATTGCCGTTTGGGTAGTCCAGTGAGAAGTGTATGTGGTGCATTGAGGCTACATAATGTTTGTTAACCCTCCCCAAATCATCATTTTAAGAATGGTGAGCCGAAATTTTACTTTTTGTGTCTTTAGGATAAATAAGACCTCATAAAGTAGATTTGCAGTTTCTCAAGCCATTTTTGTAAAACTGAATGCGGGCGGGCGATTTTTAATTTTTTTAAAATTTTTTGTAATTATTTCTTTGCCATCAAAAGTTCATGTTCTTGGTTGTGTTATATCTTAAGCCTCAAGATCTTCAATCCAGAACAGCATGGGTTGTGTTGTATTTCGTCTCGTCAGTGCAAGAAGGCTTTGGCAATGCTAAAGCATTGCAAAGCCCTGTTGCACTCAAGAGACAAATTTATCAATTTTATTAAATTGGGTAAAATATCAGACATGAACCATTAATTTTTATTTTTTAAATTTGCATTGGTTATAAAAAGAGAGCATGCGGTAGCCAAAATGACCATGCGGGAGAGCCTGAGAAACAATTTTTTTAACTTTTTCAGGCCTAACCATTGACAATTCCCCGAGTAGGCACAACATTTTTAGATATAGTTTTCTTGGACATGATATTATAAAAAATTTGAAAGATGGAGGCTGGATCCAGGAGCTGATATTTTGACAATTACTACTTGCCTCGATGCTTACTAGGGGTGGGGGTGCTCTCCACCCATCGAGGGTGCTTTACAGAGGAGCTTTTCTGTAATGAGGAGGCGCGAAGTAACAAACCATTGCAGTTATTGAAAAAAGAAACTTGACTTTGATTTGCCCCGTCGATACCCATTGCCCCATTGGAGTCATAATTTATTTACTGCACCGCTTCTTAAAGATAGCACATTGGCACACTTGAGATTAGCGAGCTTCAGAAAAAAAACAAATATTATAAGTTACTGTGATAAATTACCGGAAACATGGCCTGCAGTTTGCGGTTCGGAGCTTATCTTCAACCGAGACTCGAGGCGTCTCGGTTGAACATATGCTCTGAGCCGCAAACCTCAGACAATGTTGCCACCAGTTTATCACAATAACGTGCATGTTCCAGAAAGACCCCACATATAGCCCAAAATCCACATCGTGGAATGAACAAAGCAACGGTTAACGATCACAAATTTAGTAAATAAACCCCCTGTGTTCCCCACGACGCCACTGGACAAGTGATCAATAAATCAGAATGAGGCCGGGATCACTCCACCTTAGTTCAAATCGTAAAACGCTGTGGTATTTAATCAAAACTTCAATCGGAACACCACTTGCTGCACGCGTAAAAAATCTACAAAAATGAGGCGGTTTGCAGATCAATCGGTTGACGGAATAATTACGAAATGGCCAACCATATTTCAAATATATCGCGTGGTGACGTCAGACGTTAACACATGGTACTGAAGTCGTAAACTTAGAAAAAACTTAGCGAGCTCTCCTCAATTCAGAAGGCGAGGATTTTAGTCTTATTGGAACACGTCGGCTATTTCGTTCATTACTCTTTGATATTTATCGTGATTTCTAAGACGGAATTAAAATGATGTTGGATTTTACACCAGTCTAAAGATCAGCGAAACACTGTTTACTTACAGCCATCTCTCAGAAAACTTCCAATATACATATTTTATCATCAATCAGTGAAGAGTGTCCTTTAGCAAATGAAAAGGCGATACGGTTGTTTAGATGTCTTACGCAGATGAGTTCCTATGTACCATAATTGCTACTGTTGTATTTTATCGATCGAGATGTCTCTATAAACAGAATTTATTTTTACTCCCGTATGGGACTAAAGGTGGTTGTCGTTTTAATTAAACCTTCGTGTTAAACAGCACTGATGTCTAGCTTTTGTCAAAAAAAACGTCAAACATTTCAACCTTCCGGAAATGTTCACGGTAAGTTATACGGAATCTATAATGGGACTCATGTGATCCCTTCCTATTACATTCGAATTAAACGAGGATATACTCAACATACACACTAAAAACTAAACTGTTAAAACTGACACCTTCAAGGTGTTAAACCCATTCTAACTCTTAGGGCTTGATTTTAACACTCAAAGTGCAATGATTTAAACACTTAGACATTACAATCGTCAGACATCTGAAACTTGAATGGATGGCTCTTCCCATGTGTCCAGCATTGGTGGTTCTTCCAGAATCGTCCATAATTTGATTTGCGCTTGGTGGGTACATAATTCAAAGGACATAACTCAGATGACGCGGGTCAGGTTCGAGCCTGACCCGCGTCATCTCCGTTGTTTCCTTTTAAGTGTCGCGACATTACACTTGTCAAGTGGTATTATTGTAACACCTGTCAAGTTCTAGGATATCTACACTTGAACAAAGTGCTAGTTCAGCTCTTAGGATATGTAAAATACAGCACTTCAAGTGTAGTTTTTAACACTTTAGTTTTTAGCGTGTATTTGTTCTTTAGCCTCTTTAAAAAATCGCAGTTGTATTGATTGAGAAAAAAAATATGTGTTAGTGACTAGAGAAACGACAATACAGTGAACACACGCCATATACCCAAGGGAGAGCTTGCCTGATAAAGTTTACCCAGTGAAGCTACACATTACACCTCCCGCGTCATCGATGGTTAAAATCGTAAAACATCGCAAACGTGTTTGAGTCATTTTTAATTCCAGTGGGACAAATGGCGAGTTTCATCTTCGACGTAGTTAAACCTCTCAGATCACAGATATAAATCATGGCTGATATTATCAGCCTGATAAATGGACGAAATTTACAGGAAAGTAAGCTCCCCTTATTTTTTTTAAAGTTGTCAGTAAATTTAATACAAAGTCAATGAGCATTTCATATAAAAATTGAAATTTCGAAATGTTAACGAAGCTGTATCATCGATGTGCTCATCCCTTCACAAAGTTTAGGCATTTTCCCATAGAGTAGTATCAAAAATACAGCATCCGTTTTTTTTACATTTTTTTTCCTCCAATCAGAAAAGTTTGACAATTATTCTCTGTATAAACCCATTTAAAATTAAGAGAGCTGTGTTTTCACCATCTTTTGATGTTCGTAATTTTTTCTGTGCATTATATCAATAGTGTGCACATCGTATATACCCGTGTGATGGTACAGAACTCTTACCATAAAAAATTTATAGTTACCGGGCTAAAAAAAACATATGTTTGGTCTCCACTGAGGGGATGGGGGACGCAGCAACAGGTGGGTCGGTGAGTGGGTCGGTGATATTTAGTATTACATACAAGACATACGATTTAATACAAATAGTGTAAATTCTTCTACGAGACACCTTGGATCATCAGACACTAACTGTGCTGCCCCAGAAGTCCCCTTCATAGCTCTTTCCTACCAGCAATGACCGTAGTGGTCGTGCTTTAAATTCGACGTTAGGTGAATTGATGTGAAATCTTAAACAATTTGAAATTTGGGATCATCTGCCTGGAGGCAGTGAATTTTAAAATTCAAATTGTCCACATCGTTCTAATTTTTTTTACTAAATAAAATTTGCCCCTTCTGTACTGAAAAGCACCGGTGGTGAAGGAGTTAACTTTCGATTTCTTGAAGAGGACCACCATACTGGGGCTAGCGCACTTATTACTCATCTTGAACTTATATATAAACACAATGGTAAATTAAATAAACAAAAAGCGCATGGTATGGACAACGCTTTAAACTTATTTACTCATCTTGAGCTTATATATAAAACACAATGGTAAACTAAATAAACAAAAAGCGCATGGTATGGACAACGCTTTAAAGTTAGTTTTAATACAAATGGTTTTAGCGCATATGTATTTAACCCTACTCTCTGTTTGGGAAGCGGGTTAAACACATTCAACTAAATGAGACCGCTGATGATCCGGGGTGTCCTAGGTCAAATGTGGATCAGTACCATAGTGTACTGATCCTTGAGTTGTGTCTATAAGCCTCTACGTAATGTTTAATTTTTTTTTCTGCAACTATATGTTATGGAATATTTTCCAAATGTCATTTTAATGATAAACGGAAATAAACATTGAATTGAATTGAATTGAATAAGATGCAATACAGTCATCTAACCTTTCCATTAATTTAAACGGTGTATTCTCTCTTTGCCAGCAGGCTGGAGTGAGAAAATTTCACACCTCTTCTCCAGTCTGTATTATTATTAGTGACAGATATTCACAGTCGTGGGGCTCCGTTTCTTAGCTGTGATTACTGTGAATCGGCGATAATGAGAAGACAATCCCAACTGTGATAACTAACTTTTATTTAAATTTCAGCAGTTCAAACATTTGCTCCGTCGGTCAAAAATGCAATGAATTGGTTAAATTCCCAACTGAGTTAGGGGAAAAAGATGACGTTTTAAACATTCAACAATATATCGTCCCTTGAGTACAACAAGGCGCCATCTGCAATGCCTTAGCATTGCAGATGGCGCATTGTTGCACTCAAGGCACGATATTTATAAATAAACATATATATTAATTAGTAATTCATGTTTTTAAGTTCAAAAATGTATGTACAAAGTTATCCCAGTCCAACAAGACAAATACCCACCAACACAAATGCATCTGTCTACAAAGTTGTTTAAACCCAGGTACACTGTCGAATAAAGGCTGATTGATTAATGTAGCCATAACCACACCTATAAATGTCAAAAATGTATTCAGTTTAATTTACTTTAATTTATTTAAGTTAACTCTAAATTGTCAAGCACAATAATAATCAATTAAGCATATTTTCAAATCTGTCATTATCTGTGTTAGTTATTATGTATTTTTAATAAATCAAGTACCGAGAATAATACAAACTATACTTCAAATCTCTGTTGTATAAGTTATTAACACCTTTTTATGAGAACAACTAGGCAAGAGCGTCCATCTGACGCTGGAATTTAATGTTGGAGAAAAAACCACAACACCACCCTCATTGGGGAGAGGTAGTACCTTTGGCGAGAGGATCCTCTCTCACACTGGTCTTCACCCGAGGGGGTTAGGAGGCCATCAGAAGGATAAAAAGAAGAAGAAAAAAGAAGAGCCCGTCGACCAAGCGCAGTGATGCCCGACGCTTGGAGGCTTTCCTGGATAAGAAGAAAGAAAGGAGTGACGGGGTGGAGGTTTCGGATGCAACCGCCAGTTCACCTCCTAGTCCCACTGGCACACCAACCAACTACCGGCTCCCCAGCCGATACAACTGGATGAGGAACGTCCTGTGGAGATTGAGGAGGAACTGGAAGTTGATTTCGCCACCTCCCACCTCTCACTCCCCTCTTCCTTCGCTTCCGGACAGCCCGGGCAAGGGCCACACACCACATCAGCAACCACAGTCCCCAGACACACGCGAAGAGAAGATTATGAAGGAATGCGATAAAATCATGGCCTAGTCCCAGGAATTTAAACAACGCTCAGATGAAATCACCAGAATGGCTGGAGAATTCTTAGACAAGAAAAATCAACAAATAACCATATCTCCATCACAGCGACCTCCTGAAAAGAAGACCCGCAGGAAACACAAACGCGGATAAGCTGCTTCCTTCTCCTTTCCTTTCCCCCTTTAGCACGCTCAGAAATGGCACAAAATATTATACAGCTAAAGAGGGTCGAAAGGGGTTTGCCCCACAGCGTCCATGCGTGCTTTCGGCAAGCAAAAACCATTTCATCGTTGCCTCAGAACAATACCTGCTGGCAAGGTGAGAACACCCCAACTAAACAACTGGAAGGTAAGATTTGCTAACGTTTTCCCAAGGAAGAAACAAAACTTAGAAATCAGTGTGAATAAAAAACAAAACATTCACTAAACAAAGAGCCAAGGTGGATGTTTCTCATTTGTTTCCCTTTACCTAACATGAAAAGCAGACGACACTTGCAAAAACAATTCTTGAATAACTAATTTTTTTCATTTTTTGTCTCAAAAACATAGGTTATGACCCCTCATTGGAACGAGCTCGACGAGCTCGTTCCAATGAGGGATCATAACCTATGTTTTTGAGACAAAAAATGAAAAAATCATGAAAATTAATTGACGATTTTTGAGAATAGCGCTGGCCGGTTTTGGCCGTTACGTTGGGTAAAGGGTTAGCTTGTCATAAAAAAACAAAATTTCCTTTTGTAACGTTTATTGTACACAAACAACAGACAGCCCCAAGAATGGTCTGATTTCGTTTTTTAAAAGTGACAAAAGGAAACTTGTCTTTATTTTCTACTGATGTCACAGGCGTTTTCTCAACAATTATATGCTTCTGAACTGGACCTTCCTCATCAGTCTAATAATTTCAGAGGAGATAACTTTATGACGAGATGAGTCAGGGATATAAGAGGGGTTCCTATAGGCAATATCTGATAAAATTCAAGGCAATTCAAGGTAGGTTCTCGACATTTCTCATCCCCTTTCAAGGCCCACAACAGCCAAATTTAAGGTTTTTCAAGGCTCTGCCTTCACCCAATCTAACTAGGTCCTCTGATTGTTACAGCTCCTCCCACTTCCCTTTCAGGGGAGTTGGAGGAGGGATAACGACCGCATAATCCACGAATTATGATTACACCTTCACGATCTGCAGTTAAAACTAGAAATCCTGAAGAGAAATGCGCACAAAAAGCACGTTGATCTGCGCGTTAATCGACGCGTTATAACCATAGTAAGGCTATCAAATTCTGTACATATGGACTGTGCAGAAGCAATGTTTCAGCCAATGGACCTCCGGATAATGCTTGTGTTTGCTATGAGTAACCAGGAGAACCTGCGGTGCTTTGGATGCCATACGATATGGCAATTGCACGCAATTCCTACGCGCAGTTAAGCCTAGATAAGCTCACAGTTCGCGACGGGACTTTTAGTTTTAACTATATGGCATATACAGCTATATAGTTATAATTACGAGCATCGTCGGCATTTTGCTTCCGTCAATAATGGAGGTTTTTCATTTTCCAGCATTTTAAAGCCCTGAATAACTCTTAGTCAAATTCAAGGTCGCTCTTTGAACACCGATAGAGGCTCCTTTGTGGCTGTACTAACGTGCAGAAATATGAAGAATCCACTTCAAACTTGCGTTTGAACTAGCTTATCAGTTCTGATCAGAGAACGCATCGGAACTGTGTGAAGTACAGCCCACTTAATTAGATATGTCCTAATTATATAACACTGCTCTCGTACTCCAAACCATTTACCATGCCTCCAAAACAAATTGTCCCGTTGATTGCATGCGCGTTAACGAATAAACGCCTGTTCGTCGAATTAGAAAGCTGGTAATTTATTGAAGAATCAATCTGGCAATCACGAACTTCACACGTTTATAGACCTATTCAGACTCAGGTCGTCACACATGAGCTTCTAACTCCGCGCATCCTTCTGGTGGATATTCCTGTCCATGGTACAACATCTCTTGCCACAGATATAAGTATAATTTGGCCACATGGGGGTTCTCGGAATGCCGGCGCCTATTGTTTTCTAACCTGGAGTCAATGGTGCATGTTGAGTGCTAAAACAACACTTTCTGGGTGTTGGGAAAGTGTAGTTTGTTTCTGATAAATATGAGAAACGAGAGATAACGGCTTATTCAAAAGATACATTTTATTCAGTCGGTTCTCGCAAAAATAAGAAGTTTTTCACACTAGCTAACATCTCGTCGACAGTTAACTTATCTTCATTTGGCTGGTGGTTGTGTGAATTTCTGTAAGACGTGAGCATGCCATCTTTGGTGTTTATGGTTGCTGAGCAGCCACTTTCACTGCACTTCCAATGCACCGTGTCATTTCTACTGCTTTTTACCCTAAATTTATATCCGCCATATACTAAATTCTGACCACCACGTCTATTGGTGATAAACCGAACATTCACTTCAGCATGTGCCATTTTAGACTGATATGTAATTTGACGCAATTTCTTCTTATTTATAAGAAATTAAATTGATTATGTACTCAGTCATTTAAAAACACAGTTGATAACTCAGTAACTTGTTGCATATCTAACATTGATTGTGTCCTCCGTCATTTAAAAACACAGTTGATAACTTTCTAACATTGTGTTCACTTGAAATGCAGTCTTAAAACTGTTCACTAATATAGAATAAACTTTTATGCAATCTCACTCTGTTGTGCGGACAAAATTAATTAATGTGCCGGCATTCCGAGAAGTGTTTATTTGGAGAGAGCCGGCATTCCGAGAACCAACCGGCCACATTTTTCGAAATTTCTCTCCAATAAATTGAATGAACTTTTTAACCAATGATCGCTTTAGTGAAGTAAGATGAGTTATTCATCAAATCTAGTCATGGCTGCTTTACAGCAGCCATGACCAGATTTGATGAAAAATATTCTGGGAATATTCAGCGGGTTAAGAGCTAAGCTATTATAGCCTGCTTGACAGAGCTGTATTGTTCTGCTAAACAAGATACGACCAAATAAATGCTCAGGTTGTCACTATTATAAAGGAAAATGGCTCAGAAGTTTGTTAACTGAAAATGCCTGTTAACTGAATGCATCTCACTGGTAGAGTTCCACTGTATACAGTTAGACCTAGAAGTCCTGTCACGAACTGCGCGCTTATCTAGGCATATTTGCGCGTAGGAATTGCGCGCAATTGCCATATCGAATGACGTCCCTAGCACGGTGGGTTCTCCTGGTTGCTCATAGCAAACACATGCAATGTTTCTGCCAATGGACCTCTGGATTACCCGGAGGTCCATTGGCTGAACCATTGCTTGTGCACAGGCCATATGGGCAGAATTTGATAGCCTTACTGCGGTCATAACGCGTAGATTAACGCGCAAATCGACGTGATGTTTGTGTGCATTTCTTGACAGGACTTCTAGTTTTTACTGTAACAGTGAGTATATTCGCAAAGATCAAAAGCAATCATACCCCTGCAGCCAAATTTATTATATTAAAACGCCAAGATGTAGCCTCAGCCATTAGAAACATTTGCACTTCACCGTTGCAATGTACAAACATGCAGCAATCAAAGTCATCGCCCATTCATCAATAGTGATGGAGGCTTTATATGCACCCGGGGAAATGCTAAGCACCCACATACTAGCTTTTTTCAACAGCGGTTATCAAGTATTGTCATGAAAATACCGAACAAATAAACTCGGAAAAGGAGGGACATTCGCAAGAATAACCCTCTGACCAGTCTGTCGATTTGGAAAAGGGATGAGTGCAGTATACTGCTCGCTACTATTTGAATTGAAGCGAGCTATTATTGAGTCCTGGCATCAAGACAATGTTTTCAAGAAAACATCAACAAACATCTGAACACTGTTTGCTCCATTGGTTTCCAGTATTCCAAAAATATCATCCAATTTTTTAATATGCTTTTCGCAACAATAATCAAATTTATTCGAGTTAATACATCAATTGCAACTTTAATGGAGCAACCGTAAATCAATCAGATGATTCTCCAAGTAATGCATACGCGACAAGACAGCTCACAGCATTACTGTCCCTTTAAGTTTGTCGAATTAAGCTGTTTACGTACCGCGCTTGTTCCACTGAGGGGTCACGTGATAAGGTTTGTTGAAATTTTATGAAAATATTAAAAAAAAAACAGTAATTCAAAGAATAAATGTTGATAGCCTGTACGTTAGGTTAAAGGATTTAACACTTACAAAACATAAGCCCACTATTGGATTGTGGGATTATGTTTGGTACAGTTAAAATTAGAAGTCTTGTCATGAAATGCGCACAAATAGCACGTCGATCTGCGCGTTTATCTACCTGTTATGACCATAGTAAGGCCACCAGACTCTGTACATATGGCCTGCGCACAAGCAATATTTCATCCAATGGACCTTCGGGTAACCCTGAGGTCCATTGGCAGAAACATTGCCTGTGTTTGCTATGAGTAACCAGGAGAACCTGCCGTTCTTTGGATGCCATTCGATATGGCAATTGCGCGCAATTCCTGTGCGCAATTAAGCCTAGATAAGCGCAAAGTTCGTGACAGGACTTCTAGTTTTAACTGTAAGTATTTAACTCTTTCATCGCTAGTATGATAATTAATTATAACATGATGGAATCTCCCAGATGACACAATCATGTAGACCAAATAGTACATTGAACATGCAACCAAGAACATGCTGAAGGAAGACACAGATTGCTCGACATGCAAAAGTGATTGGTCGAGAAATCCATCGCGACCACACCAGTCATTCTGTAGCAAATTTCGATTTGAGTTATTTGTCTATAATTACAGCATGTTGAAATTATTTGCCAGTTATCAGCTTAAACACCAATAAATAATAAATAAATAAATCAGCTGGATTCAAGTAGACTGCATCTTTAACCCTTTACCAAACTTAACGGCCAAAACCGGCTAGCTCTGTTCTCAAAAATCGCCAATTAATTTTCAGTATTGTTTTCATTTTATGTCTCAAAAACATAGGTTATGACCCCTCGTTGGAACGAGCTCGCCGAGCTCGTTCCAACGAGGGGTCATAACCTATGTTTTTGAGACAAAAAAATGAAAAAAATTAGTTATTCAAGAATTATTTTTGCAAGTATCGCCTGCTTTTCAGGTTAGGTAAAGGGTTAAATAATCAACAAACATACTCAATTTGCTTCTATTTTGTTTCTCCAATTGATAAATTTTCACTCATTTTCCTTCATTTGGGAGGTCAAATGTTATACCCCCCTTGTCGGAGAGGTCTCTCGAGAAATCCCTGGCGCCACCCCTGATTACAATACGGCGTTTCAATTAATTATACAACTTTTCGATGAATGCAAATTTTCACCATTGTGTTTGTGCACAAAATGCTGTATCAGAGTCAAGCTCTTGTTTCTAAGACCATTAACACTTTACCCAACGTAACGAATCGGTCCCATACTCTCTCGTAATTTACAAAATGAGCAGTCGAGCTCGTTCCAAAGAGGGGTCAAAACCTATGTTTTTGAGACAAAAAAATGAAAAAAAAAATAGTTATTCAAGAATTGTTATTGCAATTGTCGTCTGCTTTTCATGTTAGGTAAAGGGTTAAGATATTCATGTTTCGAAATTTTACAGATCGGGTAGTGAGCGACAATCACTTAAAGGGACTATGAGCCACTGATTTAAAACAATAATGGCTCTCCGATTGTTCTTTTATGTGTTCGAGCATGTAAAAAAGACCTATGCCATGGATAAGACACCAGAAGCATAAAAAAGACCTATGCAAGGGCTAAGACACCAGAAGCAACGCGAGGTTACTAAAATCTGCAAATAAACACGTTAATGAGGACGAATTTCCAGAAGACACGACATTGCAAAGATATAAACTAAGTTGCCTGGAAATTATCGGAAGTAAACAACACTGTGACATCATTTGTTAATTCCATACAGTTGCATCTGAAACAGAACGGTGAAAGTTCAAAGAATTATTGAACGCAAATTTGGAAGTGGGATGTTCTTGAAGTAGAATGTTTGCCTAAATATTTGAAAGGCAATTCATATTTAAAGCATAATACGGAAACGAAGTTAATCTAAATTCAGAAGTGCCCCTGCAGAATCGATCATTATTCTTAAATTATATGTTGTCCATATTAGTGTAAAATTTCGGTCTCTGATATTGTACCCGGTGCCTCATTAATTAAATTTGTGATGATTATTCCTATAATTAGTGCTTGGATTCTAATATAATTGCGTCCGTAGAAATATTGCCCACCCGTGGAAAGTGACCAGTAAGTAAACAACTGTGTAACATAATTTGTTAATACACTGATATCCGACTGAATGACCTCCACATAGAACAGTTGTGCATTAGTTTTACAATAATTAAGCATAATAGGATCAGAAACTTTGTATTATTTTGAATAAAACGTAGTTGAGCTTATAATAAACCTACAACACGTATTGAGACAACGTCAACCCGAAAAAGATTGCAAAGACGAGTACTCTATAAAAAGAAACGCGTATATATAAACATTGCCTTTGTTTTTCTCGGAGAGCTTTTTTCCACAAATATGGAAAATGACATTGCTCGGAATATTCCGTGAGTGATCGACTGAGCAGGTCGGAATGAAAAAGTGAATCCTACCCTTTTTGAGAAAAGCAATAAATCCCCACCTTCAAATCCAATCACTTTATCGGCGCGAACACTTCTGCACTTAAAAATAGAAGTCCTGTCATGAAATGCGCACAAGTAGCACGTCGGTCTGCGCGTTAATTTACGCGTTATGACCATAGTAAGGCTATCAAATTCTGTACATATGGCCTGTGCATAAGCAATGTTTCAGCCAATGGACCTCCGGGTAACCCGGAGGTCCATTGGCAGAAACATTGCCTGTGTTTGCTATGAGTAACCAGGAGAACCTGCCGTGCTTTGGATGCCATTCGATATGGCAATTGCGCGCAATTCATACGCGCAATTAAGCCTAGATAAGCGCACAGTTCGTGATAGGACTTCTAGTTTTAACTGTATACGAGTGGTATTTGAAACATACGGGTACTTTTGTTAACGGAACTTGTGTTTTTGTCAAATGATCGACTCATTTTTTGCAAATTCGCGGATTTTTGTCCTTTTTGTATTGTAGTCGAGCCCCTACGATTTTCCAGAGGAATCACATATTCAGTGCATCAGAGGTGGCTCGAAGCGACGCTTAACTTTGATAATTTTTGGTGGAACTTCTATACAAACAAACTCTATCTATTTCACTCCTACGCGTCATATAATGGAGATGGGGGGGGGGGGGGGGCGGGGTCTCAACTACGTGTATCATTGGCTAATAAGGAGAACTTAGTTCTGTGTAACAATAGCCTTTCGGTTTTCACTTTTCTCCGTCGATTCTTTTTTCAACTGCATTTTTTCTTTGTCATTGCATATGAAACAGAACGGTGAAAGTTCGAAAAATTATTGAGCGTAATTTTCGAAGTGGGATGTTCGTAAAGTAGAATGTTAGCCTAAATATTTGAAAGGCAATCCATATTTAAAGCATAATTAGGAAACGCAGTTAATCTAAATTCAGAAAGGTCCCTGCAGAATCGCTCATTATGCTTAAAATTATATTTTTTGTCCATATTAGTGTGAAAGTTTTGTCTCTGATATTCTTCAAAGTCATCTGATACTGACGTATTTTATTTTTTTGCAAATAAAATATGCAAAACGAAATCCAATTTAGTTCTTCAAAGAATGTCACGCCGCAATAAATCGAATAATTTTAATTTGCATGGTATTATATATTCATGTTTTCATTTGCATTGCACAGTGTATGATCCAAGAGTTTTTCTTTTATGGCATGTCCAAACCAAAACCAAAAACTGCCTGATTAGGCTCCACAAAGAAGATAGTCTATTTATCGGGCCATTTTTTTGTAAAATTGCCTATGGGCGGGCAGTTTTTTATTTTATTTTTTTTTTATTTTTGTAAATATTTCTTTGCTATCAAAACGTTTATGCTCATGGTTTGTTTTATCTTTTAGGCCGCCTAATCTATAGAATACAGTTAAAACTAGAAGTCCTGTTACGAACTGTGCGCTTATCTAGGCTTAATTGCGAGTAGGAATTGCGCGCAATTGGCATATCGAATGGCACCCAAAGCACGGTAGGTTCTCCTGGTTACTCATAGAAAACACAGGCAATGTTTCTGCCAATGGAACTCCGGGTTACCCGGAGGTCCATTGGCTGAAACATTTCTTGTGCACAGGCCATATGTACAGAATTTGATAGCCTTACTATGGTCATAACGCGTAGATTAACGCACAGATCGACGTGCTATTTGTGCGCATTTCATGACAGGACTTATAGTTTTAACTGTAGTATGAGTGGTGGTGTAATTCGTCCCTTGAGTGCAAGAAGGCTTTGCAATTCTGAAGCATTGGAAAGCTTTGTTGCACTCAAAGGACAATTATCAATTTTATTAACTTGGGTAAAATATCAGACATGAAGCATTTAATTTTTATTAAGTTTGCATTGGTTACAAAAAGAGAGCATGCGACTGCCAGAATGCCCAAAGGAACAGAAATTTAACTTTTTAGGCCTTAATAACAGGTATTATGGAACTTACTCTTGCAAAAATCCCAAACACTCACGAATTTAAATATTGGTGTTGAGTTCGTTCGTGGCCTTTGGAAAACGAAGTCGGCGTTGAACAGTTTTTTTTCCACGTGTACTTTGTCCGAATCGATAAAGCCTCAACTTGATACAGGATAGTAATTACAAAAAATGGACAAAAATGTCGACCGACTCGTGACTGAGTCGCGATCCAGTCGAAATTCTGGGTCCGCCTTCCTACCGGCAGGAACAAGACCCGTGGACATGTATCCTCTAAGTGGGTAACATAGGTATAAGTACTGTTAAAACTAGAAGTCCTGCCATGAAATGCGCACAAATAGCACGTCGATCTGGGCGTTAATCTACGCGTTATGACCACAGTAAGGCTACCAAATCCTGTACATAAGGCCCGTGCACAAGCAATGTTTCAGCCAATGGACTTCCGGGTAACCCGGAGGTCCATTGATAGAACATTGACTGTGTTTGCTATGAGTAACCAGGGGAACCTGCCGTGCTTAGGATACCATTCGATATGGCAATTGCGCGCAATTCCTACGCGCAATTAAGCCTAGATAAGCACACTGTCTGTGACAGGACTTCACGTTTTAACTGTAATTGGTTAATCTTGCATTTAAACACGTATTGCGGTTGCCAACATGCAATATGTACGAAAACTGATTTAAATGCTGGAACAATATTACTCGATTGGTGCCCATACATTGTAGTCAGTATTATTTCTCAAACACAACTGTGTATAACTTATTGGATATTCCCAGAACCTTTATAGTAAATCAGATGCAATGAACAAAAACTATCTATTTATTTATGTGAGACCCGTGTCAGAACTACAGATTTTTTTAGCAGATTCCTGAATGGGTCTTACATAGCTCTACCAGTCAATGAGTGATTCTAGGCAAGGTAAGAGAATACAGGTATGCGCAGCCATGGTCTTCATAACGTAATGTGTCTTTTTGTATTCAATAGGAAAGAAATAAGGAACACCAAGGTCTCTCTTTCAAATTAAATATTATTCGGGGGACGACAGCAGTTGGAGTTTACCATTCCCGTAGATTTGCGGTTCTTACCCGGTTTGACCCTCTGATGGGACAGAAACGGTACAGAGAGTAGGCGCCCATTCGGCCTGCTGTTTGTGCAGAGGAGTGCCACCGGTCCTTCCTCTTTCCCCTTTCCTTTCTTCTCCAAGAACTCCGTCAGTCGGTCGGCATCTCGTCGTCTGGCAGAGGGATCTTTCTTTCTGTTCCTCTGTCTGGCGTCAAGCGGAGACACAATCTCTTTCGAGCGAGGACCGGTGTGGAAGAATGTCCTACCACAAAAGGTGCTTCCTCTCCCCAAAGGAGGTGATTGTCTGCCCTCAACTCCAATGTTAGTGGGAACGCTCTCGTCATTTACTTGGACAGTCTACATCTGCCATTATGTAGCCAAGGCTAGATTTGATGAAAAACTCAACTAAATCATTGGGTGAAAAATTCATTCCATTCATAAGGGGAAATAATTTGATTGCATGTTCCCAAATTATACTTATTTCACTTTCAAGATAAATCATGCTGCCCTGGGCAAGAATATCCGTCAGCAGCATGAGAGGAGTTAATGTTGTAGGGTATTTTCCATGATTGCAACAGAGTGCTTTGGCGATGTACACACCTTGGCACCAAGGCAAATATCTGTGGCATGAAATGTTCCAGGGCCCCGTTACTCCCACATTACACATTTGGCACACTCACTTCTCGCCTTTCCCGATTCTCCCCCTCAGCTTCACTGACTTCGATCTCATTTTGAACAACAAAGACCCTCCCACCCCTACCCCCACCCCCACCCCCACACACATACCCATAATATCCATCTAGGTACTCCCCAGAAGCTGGATCAGCTTTCTGTACAGCCCGTCTAAAGAGCTATTGATTCTAATTCCAAATAGTGTTTATTACAATCCTTTAGCACACTTCTCCTGATAAGGCTACTCGCTTGCTTCAGTCCCCCTTCCAGATCACGAGTCTGTACAGAGTATGAGAACGTTTAATGCACTTTCAATCGATTTTCAAATAAATTCCCTTTCTCGTCTTAAGATCAATGGAATCTTAAGACCATGTGTGAAAATTACTTGGACCTTTTAACAATAATACAAAGTTTGGTATAAACTTCAAGAATCGAGAAGAAAATAGAAAGATAAATGCATTCAAATATTAATTCGTACACACTAAAAACCAAAGTGTTAAAACTGACACTTTCAAGGGGTTCAACCCATTCTAACTCTTAGGGTTTGATTTTAACACTCAAAGTGCAATGCTAAATGCTTTAAGCACTTAGACATTACAATCGTCAGACACCTGAAACTTGAATGGATGGCACTTCCCATGTGTCTAGCTTTGGTGGTTCTTCCAGAATCGTCCATAATTTGATTTGCGCTTGGTGGGTACATAATTAAAAGGACACAACGCAGATGACGCGGATAAGGCTCGAGATTTCGAGCCTGATCCTCGTCATCTGCGTTGTTTCCTTTTAAGTGTCGCGGCATTACACTTGTCAAGTGGTATTATTGTAAACCTGCCAAGTTCTGGGATATCTACACTTGAACAAAGTGCTAGTTCAGCACTTAGTAAGTGTTAAATACAGCACTTCAAGTGTAGTTTTTAACACTTTAGTTTTTAGCGTGTAGTTACGTTTTTTTTTGGGGGGGGGGTGGAGTTTAACGATACTTTCAACAGCCAGGGTTGCCTGGTGTCGGACAGTTTAACAGGCGGGGGAAGCCGGGGGACCCAGGGGGACCATCAAGCAACGGCGAGTAACTGCTAGACTCCCAAATGGACTAACTCCACACACGCAGGCTTATAGCATTGGTTAAGACAAGTGCTCCATCAACATACAGTATGTCTTAGCACACAGCGCCCCCACTTGGGTAATCGGGATTAAGTGCCTTGCCCAATGACACAAGGCAGGGATCGAGCCGTGCACCTTTCGGTTTGAAGTCCAATGACGTAACCACTGAGTCACCGCATCATTGTATTTCTAATTTATTAGAGGACAAATAATTAAAACATTAAAATATTAGGCCACACAAAGTAGATCTTCTGTGTATCATGCCATTATTTGTAAAATTGCGGTTTTTTATTTTATATTTTATGTCTGTAATTATTTCTTTGCCATCAAAAGTTCATGTTCCTGGTTTATGTTTTGGGCCTCATAAAAATCTACGGAATAGCATGGGTGGTGGCGTATTTCGTCTCTTGAGTGCAAGAAGGATTTGCAATGCTAAAACATTGCAAATTCTTCTTGCACTCAAGGGACACATTTATGAATTCTTTTAACTTGGGTAAAATGTCAGACATAAACCATTTAATTTTTATTTTTTTACATCGGTTATAAAACGAGAACATGCGGCAGCCAAAAAGGATCACTGTCATTCAAGGGCACCCGCACAATACATATCAGTGGTGGTCCATGTGTCTTAGTTACATGGTAGTAAAACAACACACAAAGCTTTGTGTGGTACAAACGCATCTCAATATTGAGAAAAATACACCTTTTTGGCTCCATATAGAACAAGTTCCTCCACCGGTCCGAAACAATGTTTAATATGGAAAAAAGAATGTGCACGTTTCTCGATTTAAACCTTTACCCAACGAATCGGCCGCATCTGCCCGCGTAATATGCAAATTCAGCAGTTGAAAAAATATTATTTTTCAAAAAATTCAACAAAACCATATCACGTGACCCCTCATTGGAACGAGCTCGTCGAGCTCGTTCCAACGAGTGGTCACATGATATGGTTTTGTTGAAATTTTCAGAAGAATTCAAAAAATGATATTTAAAATAATAAATTTTGATATCGTCTGCGTTGGGAAAAGGGTTAAAGGGTCGTAGTAAGGACAAGTCACAAAACCATGATTGGTTGACCCACAGCCTTATTTTGTTTTTTTTTATATTTGTACGATGGATATCCCATCAGTCAATCCTACAGTGTGAGGGTTAGGCAACAACGGAAATATGTCAGTGTGGTTTAAATAATATGTAATTTGAGTTTAAAAAACACCCATTCTAAAAACATTTTTTTTCTCTCAAGAAATACATTACATCAAAGCAAAATATTGCGACGAAGTCGAATGATAGGAGACAATTTACGTTCAGACAATCTACAGGGGCTAATACTATAACTTTTACAATTGTATTTTCTAGAATTGTATTTTCTAGTTACGACTTTAAATGGGCTGAAATGAACCATTAGCATTTTCAGAGATGTGGCAATTTGCCAGTTGGTAAATTGCCATATCTTTTAAAATGATAATGATTCATTTTAGTCCGGTATATTAAGATAGAATGGTAGAAAATATAATTCTAAATAATACAATTGTAAACGCTTTGTGGTATTGGCTCCTATTCGATGAACAGTGACACATTCCAACTTTATTTCCATTTTGCACTCTTCAAATACATTTAGATAGATTATTTTTTCGTGGCTTCGTTAAACGGAATGTGCTCACCAAGATTTTACAGAGAGGGTCGGGAGCCGGGGTAGTAACCACGGTACACGAGGCTCATGGAGGGGGTCAAGTCGGGCATTGGACTGACAACACAAACTGGTTATTGAATTCAACAAACTCCGTTCGTCATTTACATACGAACCCAATGAAACGCACAATTTCTTATCTCTATACAAAGGCATTTATTTCACTTAGAAGTTGTGTAAATCCCGTCTTTTGAAGTTCAATTTCGGAAAATACCCCGGAATGCCATTTACAGCGACATGTTGTTAATTTGGACTTACACAATTTTGCGGGTACCCGACTTGGCCTCAGTTACACCTCTCTCTCTCCCTCTCCCTCGCTCTCCCCTCAGAGACTGAAAGACTCGAGCCAGAAGTAGTTCGCCACCATCTGCGAGAGACTACCCAGGGCGTGTGTCACATAGCATAATATGCATTCCTGAGCACCAAATTCTTCAACTCGCTGGCCTTGGTGTTCAACCATCTAGTTTTGCTATTTCCTAGTTGGGATACAAGGTGGTGCAACTTCAACAGAAATTAACAGTGCAAAGAAATAATAGAATGACTCATATGTGACAGGCTGTGGTAGAGAGATTGGCAGGGTGTATCTTTTCCCTCCCTTTGCAGAGGGTAAACGTCCAAAATGGATGCCCGGCAGACATAATTTCTCTGAATATATTGACATTGTGATACATGTCCAGAGTGAACAGACCGATGTGTATAAAAAAGGAATAACGAAATTGTAAATTCCCGACAAAATCCTCGGTAAGGAATCACAGCACACACTATTTTCCCACAGGCAACCATTATAACGTTCAAGCGAAAGAAATTATGATCGCATCATTTTAATTTTGGCATTCAAATATCTTTTATAGTATAGCCCTTCAGACAACTTTGCTGACCCTAAACAAGGGGTCATTCAACAAGTAAGAGAGAACAACAGACAGGAAGTGAAGTACCGGTGACGTGCACATATTTTTCAGGGATTTCCAACAAAATCACACCAAAAGTCACTTGTATTTTTAGGTCCAAAAGTCATCAAATCACCTTCTTTATTATTCTGGAATATTCAACAATCATACGAGATGTCATTAGAATGTTTCAAATGTTTATTGAAACAATATATTTTCCCAAGGCTGCTTATTTTTAGAGATTGCATCATTTCCGAGTGCATCATCTCAAGACGGGTAACTCTACTTCAAATATTTACTGCAGCGATACCATAAGGCCATCTCTGTAGATCAACCCGCCCCACAGTTTATAACGAATCTCCCGATTTCCACGTTTATACGACATGCTAATACAACTCGGCACTCCACCCCAAATGATATTCATATCTCCCAAAGAAAGGCGAATGACGACTCCTACGTATTTCATTCCCATAATGGACGAATATATGGCCAGTAGCAGATAGCACGAACGGCTGGATACGTGCGAGTACAATACGATAATTTTTCAGTTCTCTGTCCAAAGTATTCTGGTCACATAATCTGTCGCTAAAGCCGAAAATCACAAACATACGTCCCACCCCCAATTGTCAAAAGACTATAATAATAGGGAGGTCAGTGAAATATTTTTGTTTAACCCCTTGAGGCTTTAATTATCCTGACATTCAAACGTCACCGGGAATTCAGTTTCTTCAACGTTTTTCAAAATGCGACGACAAACGTCGGAAAGTACAAATAACAAGATATTTTTCACATTAGTGATTATCTGGTTGGGAGGTAGATTATTTTTGGTGGTCTGAATTTGTTATTCATAACTTGTTTTATTGCAAATTATTGGAGAGGCACTCTCCAATAATTTGTAATAAAACACAATTATATAAACAAAATATTATTTGTGTTTGATTGAATATAAAATATAAGCAAGGAAAGTGTTGGCTTTTGTTCTGGTATTCTCATTTTTTGAAAGTCCTGATAGTTGCTTCTAGCACTCAACCAGATAAGACGTCTTGACAGCAGGATTATATCAGTATTTTAAGCTGCGAATGAGCCCTATTCGGGAGAAAATAGGAATTGGGTTAAATTTTTTAAAAATCTAAAAATAATAACAAAACAAATGACCACAAAGTTTCAATGCGCTGTTTGATTTCGATGTTAAAAGTATCAACTGGTTAATATTTGTTGGAATGGTTTTAACTATTTGAACCCGAAAGTCTACATTTCCGGCCTGGGATCGTGATACGATTTGAATTCATAGAGCAGAGTAACGAATATACACTGTTCCAGTTGACGACACTGAAATCACGTGAATGATACCATCAAAGTTCAAAGGGTTATGATATATTAAAATTTTTCAAAGCTCACGATATATTTTTTTTCTAAATTTTCCACAAATTGCAACAAAACCATATCGTATTTGGAACTAGCTCAACGAGCTTGTTGCAGTAAGTGGTCACAGGATATATCGTTGATTAAAAAATGGAACTCCTCAGTTTGTAAATTAAGCGGGAGGCGGTGGTCAATTCGTTAGGTAAGGAGATAATTAAAAAATGAAAAATATAAATAAACTTAACTTCGAAGACTAGTACTAGCTTGTGCGGTAACAGAAATCTTACCTACTAGCTTTACACAGGCCTCGCTAACATACAGGCGAGTTGCGTTTCCCTCTGAAAATGGCTGGCAGTTCTATGTCTGAACAGTTGGGTGTTTCATTTTCCTTGACTAATCTCGTCATGAAAATCGACCTTCCATAAAGTTATCTCTCATGAAGTTATTTAACAAATGAGGAAGGTTTAAGTAAGAGACGTGTCCTTGTTTGGAAAACACCTTTGGCATCAATAGAAAATAAAGTTAAGTTTCCTCTTGTTACTTTTAATAAACGAAACAACAGACAGCTCTCGGAGCTGTCTGTTGTTTTCTTTTATTAAAAGTTAAAAAATGGAATTCGGCTTTTCATGGCAAGCTAATTAGGAGCAACTGAGTAACAGTTCACTTTAGCTCTTTGATTAGCGAATGTGTTTTTACAGTAATTAGCACGTTTTTATTCTTCCTGGGGGAAAAATAACAAATCGTACTTCCCAGATTTGTATATTAATAGAAAGGATAGTGTCTGTATTACGTAACAATCCGACCTCTGTTGATATCATGAACAGGAAAAAATACCGACTCAAGGCGTAAAAAGGTTTTTTTTTAACCCTTGGGCAACCAGCTATCCCTATTTTGAAGGAAAAAAAATTCCTTTTGAAATTTGGTACGCACCCCACCAACATTAGAGTAAATCGCACATAAACTGCTTTGCTTGGCAATTTCAACGGGTATTTTTGCTGCATGAAACATGGTTTGTATTCTTCCAGTAAACATTCCTGACATTTAATTTACCCACAACCAGCAAATGGAGATAAGACAGAATTCTCCAGAGTTTGCAACTGGAGTTTGGTCCCATTCCCTGGCAAGGTTATGAAATTTATTCAAACTTTTTCACAGACACTAGTAGTCAGAGTATATATTGGTAATCAGGAGAGTATACAGCATATACCGGCATTCTACCTGAACAGTATTAAGACAGGTGCAGCAGGAACAGGTAAACAGTAACAAAAATATTCTACGAGTAGGATTAAGAATGAAACCGACGAGCCTTTGGCGAGTCGGTTTCATTCTTAATTCTACGAGTAGAATACACTTTTTACTTGAAAACACTAGACGTTTATTTTGTTTATCCCACAAATCATTTACAGGGCAGTCGCGGCGAAAGCGTACTGTTACTCGCTGCAAAACAATGCGTGAAGTGTGGAGCACATTGGTCCAATTCGATCGATAAGCAAAACTGTCAAAAATAAACAAGGCGCGGAGATACATTTCTGTCTAAGAATAATTCCCCTACAAACTTGAGCTAAAGTTGCAAAAATACTTTATTAAATGAACAATGTTTATCTTTCTTAATTTCGTTGTTTATTGTTGTTTTCTTCGCCGTCGATTCAACTTGAGATTTATAAACAAAGCAGACGACACGTTCATTTGGTTATTTACACTTTCCGAATTTGGAAAATGAAACATCACTCATCATACCCCTGCCTTTCAGAATCGAACTTGTATGCTCTTCGACGCTTGGTGACGATTGATTTACTTTGTATTTTCTTTGTTAATTGTTGTTCGTTTTATTGTTGGACAGAGTTGAAATGTGTCATATATTCTAAAACTAAACATTTCAGCAATGGTCAATTTTTGATTAACGTCGGTTCATTTTGTCTCCCACAAACGTAAAACAGGTCATAACAACACGAATGCGGTAGAGGTTAGAGGTCAACAAGTCCGTCTCTACTTTTGGAATAAATTCTTTCAGTGTTAAACTTATGGGAGAATTTATCACCCTACCAGGAGCTGCTACTAGGTAAATAAAGCAAAGATTTATCCAAGACTTTTATTGTTCGAATTGTGATAAATTTTCCCCATAGGTTTGACACTGAAAGAATTTATTCCCACAGTAGAGACGGACTTGTTGACCTCTGACCTCTATGTGTTCTGTGGCGAGTAACATCACGATTCCACCACGCCTGCCCTGTAAAAGATTTATGGGATAAACAAAATAAACGTATCGTGTTTTCAGTAAAAACATTATTCTACTCGTAGAATTAAGAATGAAACCGACTCACCAGAGGCTCGTCGGTTTAATTCTTAATTCTACTCGTGGTATAATTTTTTTTACTTTAAAACGCTATCTTGGTTGGGGTATTCATATTCAGTATTCAGTCGTATTCAATACAGTTTTTCAAGTATTCGAATGTATTCAGTATTCATGCAATTTTAAAGTATTCGTATTCGTATTCGAATACAGTCAAATTTGAGGTGTATTCATGAATACTTTTTGAATACTTTTCTTGTTTTTAATACACATGTATACAGTATTTGTAAAAAAAAAAATATTGTGATTATCTCTATTAGAAAGTGGTAAAGAATTAAACTAATACTTTTGAAATGCCTTTTAACAGCAACAGGCTAATTCACTTTAATGGCTTAGGACAAAGGATATCAGTCTGGCCAAAGTATTGATTTTTAATCCCTAAACAACTCCATTATCCAATTAATACTAATCTAATATTTTTCTACAGTAATAGTAGAAATAAGGTGTAGACTGATAGATCTGTAAAATTATCGTGCTTGAATTACAACATTTTTCCAATAGTGCAGTAATTGCTTAATTGATTTTTGTGAATAGCACTGGCCAGTTTTTTATTCTCACCAGCAATGTATGTTTAAATATTAACAAAAGACATGAAGCAAAGAAGCCACAATTAGCCACAATTAATAGACACTATTGGGGGTCATAAAATGCAGCTTAGAAGAAAAAAACTTTAAAAAATACCAAAATATTGTGTTAATTTCTCACAGTTCCCTATTTAATGATTTTATTTTTCCATTTATTCCTTCCAAACTGCATCTTATGACCCTACTTTGGGGTCATAAGATGCAGTTTAGAAGAAAAAAAAATCCTGAAAAATTAGAAAAAAATTGACGTTGATAGTATTCATATGGCGATATATATATATATATTTAAAACGAGCTCATTCCAATGAGGGGTCATAAACTATGTTTTTCAGACAAAAAGTTCAAATGTCATATAGAAAAAATGGTAAAAAATTGGTATTCTTGTTCTGTAGTTTTTACATAGAAGTGTTGGCTTCAATGGCATCCATATTTTTATGGCTTCTTTGACATAATACCAATATTATTTGAAAAATAGTGAAGAAAAAAGTTAAGTGTAATATTTTTGTTGCTAATGTATAATAATTGTCTTTTTGTTGAATAAATTAAAAACGTGTTTACTGTGTATGCACTAAACAACAAAACATTGGATGAGTACTGTGTACATTTTGCTAATTGTTTTCTAAATAAATTGATATTTGATTTTTTTTTATTTCTTTTGCTTGTCATTAATACGAACTTATGTCTGTTGAGTGGATTCTAAACGATTAAGAGATCCACCCTCTGAAAAACTAATTATTCACCTATAATCCCTTATACCCTTAATCCCAATAAGAATAATCAAATTATCATCCATTTACAAGAAATAATTTTGAAAAGTATTCAAGTATTCATATTTTCAAGTAATCATATTTGTATTCATGAATACATTGTAAAGTATTCGTATTCGTATTCAAATACATTTGACATTTGTGTATTCGTATTCGTATTCATAAAATTTCAATGTATTCGTATTCGTATTCAATACATTTACAATGTATTCGCCCCAACCCCGAACGCTATACGTTTATTCTATATATAACTAAAAAAATCTTTATTTATTTCTTTTATTCTTTGTTAACGTCTATTATTTTTGGTCTGGTCGTCCATTTCAGTTGTTGCAGTATTATTATAAATGAAGTATCTAAACGTAGCAATGAAAACCTCACAATTAATGAATTACATCACATCTAACATGTGGATCCCCATTTGATCACTACAATAATGCATGGATACAAAACCACTGAAAACACTCCGTTAAATATTTCAGATACTCGCGACAGAATCAAGAGCCAATAATACAAGTTTCAAATGCAACGCGTCCACATGTTGTGAATTCTAAAAATCTGAACTACCGAATTGACATCATGTCATGTGTGAATGTCTCAACGTGTCATTCGATCATTTAACATGTTCGACAAACATGTCCAGATTTCTTCGGTAGGTTTCGTTAAAATCATACGAACATAACACAGACCATTAGTGATGGAAGCTGATCTCAGAAAAAATTACGAATCTCATGAATATCAGTAAATGGGTTCTCATTGTTCTTCACTGAAAAGAGACAAGAGTTTCGAAATGTCATTACTTCAATTTCCTCGTGTGGCAGAGATAGCATTCTCAATGAAAACTTAGTTCTAATCACCACTGAAATATGTTATGAGAAACCGAGTAACAACTACCATACAATCATATAGAGCATAGTTTTCACGTAGCTTCCCCATTCCTCTGAATGGTTGAAGGGTGCTGCGCTATTCCTATAGCTTTAGGGATGGTCTCCATATATAATTATTGGAGTTTAACGACACTTTCGACATCCTGGGTCACCTCGTGTCGATCAGTTATGCGGGTGGAGGAAGCCGGAGTACCCGGGGAGATCCACCGAGCAACGGCGGGCAACTGTCAGCCTCCCCAACGTACTAACTCCAAACAAGCAGAGTTAGCATTGGTTGAAGATAAGTGCCCTGTCGACGTGCAGTACGCCCTAGTACACAACGTAACCACCCCCCCCCCCCCGTACAATCAGGGTTAAGTGCTTTGCCCAAGGGCACAACGCAATTACTCCTAGCAGTGGTCTAACAGTAGACCGCTCAGTTTGAAGTCCATTGAATGATGTAAGAGGAATGAACTATACATGACATATGCCAGATATATTTATATAGCTATATACGTGTATGTCATGGACTCAAAAAATAGTCCACCCCTCTTACATGGAAAGAACCCCTAGTTTTACCTATCGGGGGTTCTAAAACTAATCGTTCACTATTCCCGTGCTCTATACACTTTCAACCCTTTTGGACACTTGTGGTATCGTCGATGCCAGTTCAATGACAGCAATTGGAAGAGTCCATATTTATTATTTCGGGGTAGACCAATTAACATTTTCAACGTGCAGCCTTAGGGCTGCACTCTGAAATGTTAATTGGTCTCCCTCGCTCAAACACTTCGCAGTCAAGCTACTTACTCAAACTATGACGTTCCTGAACCGGAAAAAAGCGGCTTCTCGCATTCTGGTGGTTAAACGTTTCCGTAGAATATTCTATTATGTTCGACCGAAGTACACGTCAAGCCCTTTTATAGATTTTTCCCGGAAATGTTTCATTATATTTCTAAATTCAAAAATATAAATTCTTGCCCAAGGCAAGGTTCTTGACAATCAGCAGTGTAAGTAGGATTGAAATCCTTTAGGGTAACAGATTCTTTCTCGCCACATGCTATGTAATATGCTGATTCTTGCACGACGTGTCGCTTACTTTGCCAAAAATAGTGGTCATAAAAGAAGCCGTGCACTATGTTTATTATAAGCCTTTACAGTTTGTGGATCCGACTATGGACTATTTTTTCTTGAAGACCGTAAATTTGATATAGACAACTTCAAGCCGTGCACTATTTATAATACAAGCGTTCACATTCTATGGATCCGGCGTGTGGACTATATTTCCAGGATGACCACCGTTTTGGCATAGTCAACCTCAGGCCGTGCACTATTTATAATATAAGAGTTCACATTCTGTGGATTTGTCAGACAAATCCAACAACACGACAACCTTGCAAATCTTCTGAGTAGGAAGAGTAATGTTGTAGCTGCAACGAATACATAGAGGATATGAAATGAGTGTTTTTCTCATATAATATTTATGAAACGAGTCTAAGAATTTTCCCTTTGGGCGAGCCTCTGGCGAGCCCAAACGAAAAATTCGGACGAGTTTCATAAATATTATACGAGAAAAACACTTATTTCATATTCTATTTATCATATGACACACACACGCACAAATTAGCCACTTAGTGTGACTTTTTAACCAATCACCTAACTTGAGTTGCAGACGGCACTTGGAAAAAAACATCCTCGTATAACAAGGGTGGTGGGGGGGGGGGGGGCACTAAAAACTTGCAAGACGCGACGTCCTATTTTTTTCGACTCCTTTTGGCAAATTTTCTACTACCGTTCTCAGACCCCCCCCCCCCCACACACACACTCTCCCATTAAAATCTAAAATAAACTTACCCCAATTGCCCACGTGAGGGCACGATGACGCTATGTGCTGAGACGTACTGCACACCGAGGTGCACATGTCTTCAGCCAATCTAACCCTGTCTGTGCTGCGCAGTACGCAGTGCCGCTGTGCAGTGTGTAGTACAGACGTGGGTTATGAAGTTGAAGAGCTGACAGATGCACGCCGTTGCTCGGTGGTTCTCTCCGGGTACTCTGGCTTCCTCCACCCGTAAACCTGTCACATACACGATATTACCCTGGTTGTTAAAGTGTCGTTAAACACCAATAAATAAATAAATAAATCAATTAAAAAATAAATAACTTGGGTTGAATTTAGTGCATCAGAGAAAATTTTCCCAAATTATTGTCTGCACTTTTTCTACATTTCGAACAAGACACCCACCCCCTACAAACGTGTGACATTTTCCCAGATTAAGCCCAATATTCTCACATATAAAGCCTCCTGATGTTGTATTTATGTTAAGAGTGTGATGTACAACATCATCTTTAAGGTTTGAAACACAAATGATGGTATAGATTAGCTGATATTTTTATATATTTTTAAAAAATTCAAAAAATTGCACAAGTTGGAAATGCACATTTTTGGCGCACTCAAGAGACCCACCCACCCCCACGTCACGTCTTGCAAATATTTGGTGCCCCCCCACCCCGGTATAACTAAAAAAATTCATTTTTTGCTTCCAAAACATAGGTTATGACCCCTCATTGGAACGAGCTCGTCGAGCTCGTTTCAATGAGGGGTCATAATCTATATTTTGGAAGCAAAAAGTAAAAATATTAGAAAAAAGTGAATGGCGTTTTTCTTGTAGGTAAAAGATTAATACATATAACCAACCCTAAATAGGACAGATAACGTAAATTCTCCCTACTGAAATTATGCAAATGTCACCCAGTTGTATTTTGTTTAGCCAATCAAATTGTCCAGTTTTGAAATTGACCAATGAAAGCTCCCAACTCTAATTATGCAAATTATATAAATGTGGCCCAGTTTTATTTTGTTCAGCCAATCAAATTGTCTAGTTTTCAAAATGACCAATGAAATTGACGGAAGGCTTTATTTATCACTGATTAATATGAAAACAAAATATCAAATGTTTTAAAGTGAACAAAACGGACGAGTCATGTGATAAATGTTAATATTATACATTCCGCGAATAGTGAAAGACAGATGCAAACAAATTTCTTGATTAACTTGAACATGTAAATTATTGTTTAAAATAAAGCCCATAGCACCTCCTTGGAACGAGCGCAATGAGACCGGCCCATTGAGTGGTCGCAATCTACATCCCCAAGGCAAAAATTCAAACAAACAATCAAATCTGAATGGTGATTTTTATTGAAAAGGCTGGCATGGTTTGATCGTTGCACTGGGAAAGGGATTGACTGATTCTGTGTTGGAAACCCCATACTTTGACCTTCCTAAAAAGTGTAGTTGCCAAAATTAGTCTTATGGCAGGATGGGTTCTATGAAGGGAAACTGGCACTCTCGCACCTTAACTTTTGCCGAAGACACAACTAACCACACTGGGGACCAGGGGATGTTATACAGGATTATTGCCACGGTACGCACGTGGTAAAATATCTTACTTCCAAGAAACTTACGAGAATCTGATTGGCATTAAGAAGTCGATTGAAAGTTGTGCAATTGCCGCACACAGTCTCTTGAAAATCTCTATACGGCTATGAGTCAGAGTGATCTTTCCTTTATTTATGCACCTATAAAATGGCGACCACGATATTTATTTATTTATTTATTTATTTATTGGTGTTTAAGGTCACATATTTCTGCACAATGACCACGACAGTTGTACGGGTGGAGGAAGCCGGAGTACCCGGAGAGAACCACAGAGCAACGGCGAGCAACTGTTATCTCCCCAACATACTAACTCCACACAAGCAGGGTTAGCATTGGTTGAAGCCAGGTGCACCATCGACGTGCAGTACGCCTTAGTGCACAGCGACACCGTGTCCCCACATGGGCAATGGGGGTGAAGTGTCTTGCCCAAGGACACAACGCGGTTGCCGCAGGCGGGATTCGAACCGAGGACCTCTCGGCTTGCATCCCGCACCTCTACCAAGTGAGCCACCGCGCCCCCGGCGACCACGATAAACACCTCACGTTGAAATAGTTAGAATTATGTGAGTCATTATTCATCGCAACTGCTGGTTCTGTACACAGAAAAAGTAGTTGGCAAAATGGATGGGTCACACGATTTGTTTGTGATGTGTTCACGCCGTCGGAAGCCAATTTAGCCAACTGCGCCAAAATAGGTGGATTTGTCACCAAAAATATTCGTTGGATAAAACTTCGGCACCAAAAACGTTTCTTACACTTGAATTCATTGCTACAATGAAGAGCATGATCGATGACGAAAAAAAATGTTGTTACTTCTTTTATCAATAAGGTGTTGGAAATTGTGTGCGGAGAAACTTCAAAGTTAATTGTCAGTGAGTGATAATGAGGCATTTTTCTTCATTACTGAAACATTGGAGGTCATCAAGTTTACAAAATGCTGCATTTAATTTAGATAAATACTTCATACCGTCGCGAGTGACTCGCGACGGTATGAAGTATTTATCTAATTAAATACTACTTTTTAGTTTAAACAATATTTATTCGAAAAGAAATATGATATAATGCATAAAGTAACGGTTAATATCACAGTAGGGGCGCGGTGGCTTTACGGTAACCGGTTCTCGTCAGATCACCGAAGTTAAGCAACGTCGATCCCGGTTAGTCCTTGGATGGGTGACTATTTGAGCGATCGATTCGGACTCCCGCGGTGTGTCCTGGGCAAGGCATTTAACCCCGATTGACCACATGGGGGCACGATGACGTCGCGTACTAAGGCGTACTGCGCATCACTGGTGCACATGTCTTCAACCAATCTAACCCTGTCTGTGCTGCAGTGCGGAGTTACGATGTTGGGGAGCTGGCAGCGGTTCGGTGATTCTCTCCGGATACTCCGGCTTCCTCCTCCCGTAAAACTGTCACCGACACGATATGACCTTGGCTATTAAAGTGTCGTTAAGCCTTAATAAATAAATAAATATCACAGTAGCTGTACAAAGGTTATAATAGAGAAGTATGCACTGCAGCAAGACAAACAGAAGTAATCGACAATGTAAATGGAAAGGATTTGACAGAAAGCTTTCAGCTTATATAGGCCGTCTCCCAAAATACTACCTTTTGAAATAACTCGGGACCCACTGAGCCAAGCGGATTAACATTAATTAGTGAATTACTCTGTTATTATCTAAGTGTAACAACATGTACCGACAGCATCCAGTCTGACTCTTAACTGAACAAGTGGCAGAAATTTCACTTAGGTGACGACCCTTTTCGCCTACAGATAACTCCGCCAGAACTTTTTTGTTCTGTCCGATTTTTCCTTGATCAATTGTCCGTTCACTATTGAAATAAATAATTACTGTTTCATTTTTCAAAACTGGATCAATTTATTTGGATCAGACATGAAAGTATACACCCCTCCCATTGCGATCCCGACACCAAACAATTTTATTTGGCAATAAAATATTCAGAAAGGCTAAAAATGTGTCACCAGACAGTTTCGGTCAAGTATGAACATTGGTTGTGACCTAATATGGTATATAATATTGTATCGGTTAATTCCACATTGGGCTTTAGCGCCAATCCTAGCTGTACAACCCCACTTGATTGCGTAAAAAAAATCTAAAAAGGGTGAAATGGAACGGATTTTGTCTCGAGACGTTACGCTGAGAGTTCGTTTCAATAACATATAGGAGTAAGAAAATAAATTACTTCAAGCATCCATATCTAGACTAATCCAACTATACAAGACCTCAAAATCAATAACCATAGGTGAACTTCTATTTCCTTTATACATTTATTCCCCTAAAACCAGTTATTTATCTTGAGAGAAAATAAGAGTTGAAAGACCTTTTCAAACTGGCAGTTTCTTTTTAACCGTTTCAGCCCTGTGTCTCCCCCTTGTGAATTCGTAATATGCAAGGTCGTACATCGCAATTAGTAGTGATCATGCTGGGTCGAAACAGTCTGGTACCACATTTTTATCCATCATGGATATTTAGTGCAAAGCAGAGTGTTTTGGTGTCAAAACGCTTATGGGAGGGCGGTGGCTGATAGTTGCCAAAATTATTCTTACTCCAGATTTGAAAAATGAAATGGAAATCATTTCGAGAGTGAAGGGACCAGTGGCCAGAGAAAAAAACCCGACATGACACACTGACGAAATCTTGGATAGGCGAAAAAGACGGCCACCTTAGTTATATCTATGCTGTTCATTCAATTACCGCATATCATCGGAAAATATACCTTTTGTTGCACTTACGTAATAACAGATATATTAATCAACTAATTACTGTTAACCCACTGGGTCTAGCGAGTCGCGAGTCTTTACAAAAATGCAGGATTTAACCCTTTATCCAACGAATCGGCCGCATCCGCCCGCGTAATATGCAAATTCAGCAATTGAAAAAATATTATTTTTTCAAACAATTTCAACAAAACCATATCATGTGACCCCTCGTTGGAACGAGCTCGTCGAGCTCGTTCCAACGAGGGGTCACATGATATGGTTTTGTTGAAATGTTTTGAAAAATTTGAAAAAAAGATATTTAAAATAATAAATTTTGATATCGTCTGCGTTGGGCAAAGGGTTAATTAGATAAATACTTCATACCTTCGCGAGTAACTCGCGATTTTGGGCAAGGCACTTCATTCTGTTTGCTCACGGAGGGGCACTGGGGCGCTGTGTACTAAGGCGTACTACACGTCGATGGTGCACTTTTCTTCAACTAATGCTAACCCTGTTTGCGGGGAGTTAGTACGCTGGAAAGTCCTACAGTTGCTCGCCGTTGCTTGGTGGTTCTCTCATGGTACTCCGGCTTCCTCCACCCGTCAAACACTCCGACACGAGTTGACCCTTGCTGTCGAAAGTGGAATTAAATATACTCCAACAAATAAATAAAATAATTAACATGTACCCTGGAGTTTGCAGGAGGTAACGATTTTATTTCGCCTCTTACCATAGAATATTAGCTGCATATAACTTAGCAATTCCAATCGAGTTTACAGTATCGAAGTGAGTCAGTTAAAGTTTATTCATAGCACATGGATACGTTATTTTTGACAAACGTAAACAATCACAGAAGCTTTTAACATCTGTAAGTGTTAATATAGCTGGCGTTAGTGTAATTTATTTCGGAGACTTTAGCCAATCAGAAGACGCCCCACATACTGGTAAAGAGACAAAGTGTTTCACCTCTATGTCGTCAAAAAGAGGAAGCTACGCAAGGCTTCAGCATTTAAATTCAAAAGTGTGTCGGCTAGCCTCGAACCCACGCCAAGTACCCCCGCCGTAAACAGAGCTGAAAAGGCGGAACATTTTCAATACTTCGTAATCAGATATCCAGTGGTTTTATTCTGGCTCTAGGATTCATATTTATTTCACTAATTACAACTATTACTGTAAACAAAACAAATAGAGGATATCTACGCTGTTCTTTTGAAATTCCGATATTCACTAAAACAGCGTTGATTTTCTTTATATTATATGCTACGTGACATTTGGTCTCTTGAGTTCCAATGTGTTCTATGTGCCTGCAGGCACATAGAACACATGGAACTCAGGGGACGATTTAAATGCGCAATATTCAGCCCAATTCGACTGCAAACAGTTTCAAGACAATAACAAAAAGCTGCTGATAGTTCCTTCAAGGCGACGTTCAATGTGACGCCATATGCCGAAGCGTAACGTCATTTAGGAAGCTACTGAAAAATTCATCGCATGGACCTGAAAGTATTATTTTTAACTCGCGCAAGCGCTCACGAAAAATAAAACTTTCAGGTCCACACTCATGAGATAATTCCCAACACTCACTAAAATAGGGTAGATTTTCTTTTTTGTTATATGCTACGAGACATTTTATTGCACAATATTCTGCCCAATTCGACCCCAAATGCGTACATTTCAAACAATAAACAAGATCAGCTGATCGTTCCTTCAAGGCGACGCCATGCGCCGAAGCGTGACGTCATTTATGAAGCTACTGAGGACTATATATATCGAATCGATAGATATTGAGAAATATCTTTTAGATAATTTGCGATAATTCACAGGCTAGCATATAATAAACAAAAATATCTTCTTTATTTCCTTGTGGAATGAATTCTTGGGAACCGGTTGATTGATCGCTACTTCTGTTTTAAGTCCCCCATAGTCTTTGCTTTTTTAACTATGCTTAGTAGCGGTGTACAAATGTTAACATCCAAGTAATTTAAATAATGTTATGAAGTTGCTTTTCTAAAATTGAGATAAGATAAAAGTAGGTGGAAAACGTCGAAAATGGTATTCTGCAAATGGAAATCGATAATATATATCTTTGGGACAAGGCTTATTCGCGAAGAAAATGGTTCATTGACACGGCTAATAATTTTCGTCATTGGAAGAGATTTACGGGAAAGTTAGCTCCCCTTAATTTTCTAAAGTTGTCAGTAAATTTAAATCTAAGGGTATAGGAATTTCATATAAAAAAATTGAAATTTCGAAATGTTTTCGAAGTTGTATTATCAATGTGCGCATCATTTCACAAACTCCAGCCATTTTTCCGTAGAGTAGTATGAAAATACAGAAGCTGGCATTTTACAATATTTTTCTCTTTCAGTTTGAACGTTTTGACGTTTATTCTCTGCTGAAAACTCATTTAACCCTTTACCTAACATGAAAAGCAGACAACACTTGCAAAAAAAATTCTTGAATAATTAATTTTTTTCATTTTTTGTCTCAAAAACATAGGTTATGACCCCTCGTTGGAACGAGCTCGACGAGCTCGTTCCAACGAGGGGTCATAACCTATGTTTTTGAGACAAAAAATGAAAAAATTAATGAAAATTAATTGGCGATTTTTGAGAATAGCGCTGGCCGGTTTTGGCCGTTACGTTAGGTAAAGGGATAAAATAAGAAAACGATGCTTTCACCATCTTTTGATGTTCCGTAACTTTTTTTGCTGTTCATTATGCGCATCGTGACATGTGATACAGATACTATCCCTTCCATTAACTGGTAGTGTTCTGAATTATTTTTGGCCATCAAATTTTTTTCAAATGTCTTTGCCTTGCTACAACTTATGGGAGAGTGCTAGTGGGCACTCTCCCATAAATTGTAACAAGGCAAATCCTAACTGACTAAATAATATCACTTCAAAGATAATATGAAGCATATCCATTGAATTTGAAGCCTTTATGTGGCAGTACCTGTACTTGAGAATGAAGCCCAAATATGGGCTTCCAGCACTCTACCAGTTAACATAAATGTCTTGGAGGAAAGATTTGCTATTTTTTTCGTGGGAAGAATAAAAACTTGTGAATTACTGTAAAAACACATTCGCTAAACAAAAGTTACTTATTTTCTTCTAATTAGCTTGCCATAATAATAATAATAATAATTGATTTTCTAGAGCGCATAACCACAAATAGTGCTCTAAAACTCTTGACAGAAATAAATACACTTTTCTGATATAGAGTCACATCTGTTTCGGTTGCCTCTTAGAGAGGTTCAGGAGAATGCTTCAGTAAATACGAAAATTTTAAGATTTCTTTTGAAGACATCGAGAGTTTCTGAAATTCTAACACTAATTGGCAGGGAATTCCAAAATCTGGGACCCACGATGGAGAACACACGATCATTAGCCAGATTAGATCTGCTAAAAGGTACAACAACTAGTTGAATTTGGTTTTTAGATCTGAGACTGCGTGATGGTTTATATACCGTGAGGAGCTCTTGCAGGTAAACTGGAGCCAGTTTGTGGATACATTTGAAAACAAAGATCAATATTTTGAAATCAATTCTTCTCTGTTTAACTGGAAGCCAATGTAGTTGTCTTAAAACATAACTTACATGTATGTGTTCAGAGCGTTTGGTACCAGTAATTATCCTAGCAGCAGTATTCTGAACTTTTTGAAGCTTCTGAATCAGGCACTGGGACAGCCCCACTAACACTGAATTACAATAGTCTAGTTGTGAGGTGATGAAGGAGTGCACAAGTTTTTCAAGTGCTGACTGGTTAAGATAAGGTCGCAGTCTTCCAACATTACGAAGCTGCCAGAATCATTTTTGACATGTTGTATTGATATGGATGTCTAGTTTTAAATTTGAGTCCATAATCAGTCCAATATTCCTGGCCGATTCACTTTTCATAGTGATGTTGTTTCCAACCAGAATTGATGTAACAGAGGGTGTAGGCATGCGAATCCCGGATATCACTAACAATTCAGTTTTAGAGTCATTCCTTTTCAGTTTAAAGTCTATCATCCATTCCCGCACAAGATTTATGCAAGTTTCCATGTTATTGACTGCGGTGAAGGAGTCACTTGGAACAGATGGGTTGAATGTGATGTACAGTTGGGTGTCGTCTGCGTACAGATGATATGATATGCCATGCTTTTTAAGAAGGCGACCAAGAGAAGTTTCCTTTTTGTAACTTTTAATAAAACAAAAACACAGACGGCTGTCTGTTGTTTGCGTATATTAAAAGAAACAAAAGGAAATTTTGCTTCATTTTCTACTGTATCATGGACGTTTTCTCAACAATTACATGCTTTTTAATTGGACTCTCCTCGCCATTCAAGTACTTTCGGGGAGATAATTTTATCGAAAGTCGAAATTTTCATGATGGCAAGTCGCGGATGAGGAACACGTTTTAATTTGTAGTTGCCAATCAACGTTTGCTTAAAAGGGAAGTCTGTCGTTTTCATATATATTAGTTTTCATACCAAATCGTCATAATGGCTAAGTATCATGTAGTCAAAATAACATTCTATCTAGAACAAAATAATGTTCTAAGAAATGTGAAACACATCCTCTGTTGATATGCTGAGACGGGACTTTCAAATTTCCAGGAGATTATTATGATCCCCGATGAGTCTGGAGGTGGGATGGGGGAAATCTCACCCGAGGGGCAAGATATTTGAACCAGACCCGAGGCTTGCCTCGGGTCTGGTTCAAATATCTTGCCCCGAGGGTGAGATTTCCCCATGCCCACCTTCAGACTCATCGAGGATGATTTTTCTCCCCCCAAACGGGGATTACGTCATTATAGATAATTGGCGGCCACGTGCTGACATACCCAATTTATCAAGTCGTAGTCCTTTCGAAAAACGAACAATCTCATCGAAAAGATCGTACAAAAGTTAGGTATATACCATAGGTATATACTAAAACAATGATTTGTAACACTGTCCGTTAAGGGGTTAATACATTTGCGCGTGTCAAACTCTAAATGTGAAGGGCATTGTGAGATTATTGTTCGATCGATAAATTCGCGCAGTGATATTATTAAATCTGCAGAGGAACGTGGGGTTGAAACAAATCAACATTGTTGATTTTGAATGGCACCGGGATTACATGCGGGAAATTGTGAAGCCATTTTGTTTATTTACAATTGTGCAGACGATGATGAAATAGTTCCGGCGATCTAATAAAATATGCAAATGAGTATGTCACGTGGGGTGGGACAGAAATATCCCACCCTGCTATCTCACCCGGGACACGCGTTTGTTTCACGTATAGTGGGGGGGGGGGGGGGGGGGGGGGAGAAACAATGTATGTCCAGGGCAAAGCATCGCTGTGAACCACAAGTGCCACGTGGCAATACATTGCATCTTAGTTTTGGTCTTGATACTACCGTCCACACCCACCGAAAAAAAGATGAAAATAACTACGGACAAATCTTATCTTCGCCACTGCCCCTCAATCATTGTGGGTGGTGTGCTTGAATGGTTTTGTCTATCCATGTTGATAAATCTCTCTCTCTGCGAGAAACGAATAAATTAGTATTGATCAGTCGGATTCAATTATATGCAGACCCATCTTACTGGGGAGCTGCTTCTCGTTAACTCGTCTCGTACAAGTTTTCAGGATTAACCCATTATCTAAGGTTATCGCGACATAACCGGAAGCATTGTTCATATATATCGCAAATCAAATATTGTTTTGTAAATTTTTGTCTACAAACAAGCTTATGAGATGTTAATGGAACGAGCTCACTGCAACCTTAACGAATAATATAATTTATTACTTCCAAAGTGTGATTTACTGGGATTTCCGGGTTTGATTATAAACGATAACTTCACAAGTGAATTATGCAATCAACAATTGTGTCATGTATCCGTGCGCGCAAACGAAAACGCTTTGCCGTGGGTGTATTGGGGACTTCATTGTTTTTTGTATTTTTAACCCTTTACCTAATATGAAAAGCAGACGACCCTTGCAAAAAAATCTTGAATAGCTATTATTTTCATTTTTTTTGTCTCAAAAACATAGGTTATGACCCCTCATTGGAACGAGCTCGACGAGCTCGTTCCAATAAGGGGTCATAACCTATGTTTTAGAGACAAACAATGAAAATATAATGAAAAATAAATTGGCGATTTTTGAGAATAGCGCTGGCCGTTGCGTTAGGTAAAGGGTTAAATAATATAATCATCGTTAATAATGAAAAGTAATAAACAGAGTAATCGCTTGACTGGACTGATAACGTGAAATAATTCATTCGAGGCGAGGGACTATACTGTAAAACACTCGTGCGCATTCGCGCACTCGTGTTTGTACAACGTCCCGCACCTCTCATGAATTATTTCAAGTAACCAGTCCAGTCAAGCGATTACTCTCTATATAATGGACATCTCGAGGGATGGGAAAATAAGGGAAGACCACTCGACTGATTATATATGGTTTGCATACACACAGGTTGCATTGTCATTTTAAAACCAATACAATTCTCATAAGCTTGTAGGAGGTAAGATATATAAGTGATCTGGTTTTTCGTCGAGTTGGTGTGAACAACCCACCAGTTCAAAGACGTGGTCATGCGAATGCACATGCAAGCAGACTGTTAGCTGTCCAGTGTCCACTCTGCCAGGTGCCAATGTAGTCAATTGCACTAATAATTGATCTGGTACCAAAACCTCTTCGATGGCAAAATTTTTCTGACACCAGAACAATTCTTTTCACTTATGAAGGAAAGCCATTGCTGCAGTGAAGAGCACGATGTACTGGATTTGAACATTTTTCAATGGCTTTAAATACAACAACGTTTGACATCAGGTGCGCTAGTGGTTTCATAAAATACAGAGTAATCCCTTGACTGGACTGGATACGTGAAATAATTCACGAGAGGTGAGGACGTTGTACAAACACGAATGCGCGAATGCGCACGAGAGTTTTACAATATAGTCCCTCGCCTCGAATGACTCGCGACGGTATGGAGTATTTATCTAATTAAATGCTACCTTTCGTAAAGTTAACATACATACAGTTTAAACTAGAAGTCCTGACATGAAATGCGCATAAATAGCACGTCGATCTGCGCGTTAATCTACGCGGTATGACCATAGTAAGGCTATCAAATTCTGTACATATGGCTTGTGCTCAAGCAATGTTTCAGCCAATGGACCTCCGGGTAACCCGGAGGTCCATTGGCAGAAACATTGCCTGTGTTTGCTATGAGTAACCAAGAGAACCTGCCGTGCTGTGGACGTCTTTCGATATGGCCATTGCGCGCAGTTCCTACGCGCTATTAAGTCTAGATAAGCACACAGTTCGTGACAGGACTTCGAGTTTTAACTGTATGTTTAATTGAGGGAAAAACAATCGGTTATTTCCACTCATAACGTGAAATAATTCATTCGAGGCGAGGGACTATACTGTAAAACACTCGTGCGCATTCGCGCACTCGTGTTTGTACAACGTCCCGCACCTCTCATGAATTATTTCAAGTAACCAGTCCAGTCAAGCGATTACTCTCTATATAATGGACATCTCGAGGGATGGGAAAATAAGGGAAGACCACTCGACTGATTTTTTATGGTTTGCATGCACACAGGTTGCATTGTCTTTTTAAAACCAATACCATTCTCATAAGCTTGTAGGAGGTAAGATATATAAGTGATCTGGTTTTTCGTCGAGTTGGTGTGAACAACCCACCAGTTCAAAGAAGTGGTCATGCGAATGCACATGCAAGAAGACTGCTAGCTGTCCAGTGTCCACTCTGCCAGGTGCCAATGTAGTCAATTGCACTAATAATTGATCTGGTAGCAAAACCTCTTCGATGGCAAAATTTTTTCTGACACCAGAACAATTCTTTTCACTTATGAAGGAAAGCCATTGCTGCAGTGAAGAGCACGATCGACGAGGAGACAAAAAAATAATTATTTTATTACTTTCAGTAAAAGGAAATAATCAGCTGGCAACAAAGGTGGAAACAACAATATCTTTTTACGACATATTGGTTGGACAAACTTTGATCGTCAATTGACAGTGAGTGGAAATAACCGATTGTTTTTCCTCCAATTAAACATACAGTTAAAACTCGAAGTCCTGTCACGAACTGTGTGCTTATCTAGGCTTAATAACGCGTAGGAATTGCGCGCAATGGCCATATCGAATGACGTCCGCAGCACGGCAGGTTCTCTTGGTTACTCATAGCAAACACAGGCAATGTTTCTGCCAATGGACCTCCGGGTTACCCGGAGGTCCATTGGCTGAAACATTCCTTGTGCACATGCCATATGTACAGAATTTGATAGCCTTACTATGGTCATACCGCGTAGATTAACGCGCAGATTGACGTGCTATTTGTGCGCAGTTCATGACAGGACTTCTAGTTTTAACGGTATGTATGTTAACTTTACGAAAGGCAGCATTTAATTAGATAAATACTCCATACCGTCGCGAGTCATTGGAGGCGAGGGACTATATTGTAAAACTCTCGTGCGCATTCGCGCATTCGTGTTTGTACAACGTCCCTCACCTCTCGTGAATTATTTCACGTATCCAGTCCAGTCAAGCGATTACTCTGCATTTTATGAAACCACTAGCGCACCTGATGTCAAGCGGTGTTGTATTTAAAGCCATTGAAAAATGTTCAAATCCAGTACATTGTATTGTGCAGTACATTGCGTATTTTAAACCCTTTACCAAAGTACACGATATCAGAATAGGATATCTGAATTATTAAAAAAAAAAAAAAAAATATTGAACAAAACCATAACATGTGGCCCCCTCAATGGAACGAGTTCAACGTGCTCGTTCCAATGAAGAGTCACATGATATGGTTTTGTTGAAACTGTTTGAAAATTACCATTTTTAACTGCTCAATTTCGAAAATAATTGATTAGATACAGCTGATTCGTTAGGTAAAGGGTCAAATATTTACGGAAATAACGACCTAAACCATCCAGCGTTATTTACGAAAATTGTCATTCAAAGTGTATTTCTTTTCACTCAAATAAATGACCTATGCCCCATCATTTGGACGAGGTCGTTCTATTAAATGGACACAAGCTGTGTAGCTGAGGGAAAACATGAAACTTTGGGCAGGGCCGTATTATTCATAAGGCTGACTAGGCTAATGCCTAGGAGCCCACAGGGACAGGGGGCCGACATTTTTTTTTTGTTGTTGCTGAGGCACTGTTACCAGCGCCCTAGGGCTCCAATGGGTAAAGGCATTTTCACTCTGCGCCGCTGCGATACATGTACATATGTATTTATCCGTATATACACTCTCATAAGTATGCTATATATATTTATATACAGTCCATTATTTTAATGCTTACTTTATATAGGGCTATGTACCTACCGTACCAGGGCCAGGCTGTCAGCTGTAGTGGGGTGAAAGACTGAAGAGCCGGAGGGACTCCCGATGTACCTAAAGGCCTAGGGGCCCGACCATGGGTTAATACGGCACTGACTTTGGGGAATATTCAAGAAGAACTTTTTCAAGCTTTGTCTGTGATTCGTGTCAGGTAAAGAGTAAAACTAGTTTAGACAGTGTTTTACCAGTTATGATTGTGTATTAAGAACACTGCTCTAAAATTGTTTCCAATAATTGTACCAAAACCCCCCTTCCGAACTCCCAAAAAATCATTAAGGTGACACCCTTTGTGGCACAATTAATGTGAATCGAATCAATTTTACGTTGTAACTTTCTGTTACTAACGTACAGTCACGAACTGTGTGCTTATCTAGGCTTAATTGCGCGTAGGAATTGCGCGCAATTGCCATATCGAATGGCATCCAAGGCACGGCAGGTTCTCCTGGTTACTCATAGCAAACACAGGCAATGTTTCTGCCAGTGGACCTCCGGGTTACCCGGAGGTCCATTGGCTGAAACATTGCTTGTGCACAGGCCATATGTACAGAATTTGATAGCCTAACTATGGTCATAACGCGTACATTAACGCGCCGATCGACGTGCTATTTGTGCGTTTTTCATGACAGGACTTCTAGTTTTAACTGTAGCAACGTTCATTCGCAAATACTGCCGGTTTATCCACGCCTTTTTGCCATTGTCATCAATGCGTTTTGTTTTATCCTGGACCAGATGTAGACGGGTACCATAAATTCGTTTTTTTACGAAATCATAGAACTGAATGTTCAAAGTGATGAGTAAATAATGAACTGAATGGACAGTGTGATCTTGCAAAGATTCATTAGATTATAACCTTTAGAAGTGATGAAAAAAATTTATGATCATCTCCAGTCGAAGATCAATAACGTGTTTGATATTTATTCAAGAAATCTTGCGGCGTGAAATTGTGTGTGAGATCAAACGCACACTGAATTAGCTTACGGACTGTACCAACCACTACCATTCTAATCAGAGTATTAAATTACAGACTCGTAGACTACCACCCTATTCAGTGAAAAAAAGTCTCATGCGTTACAGTTTCTGTGCCTTGAAACTTACGCTGCCGAAAGCGACTATTATCACCCATTATTGGTTGATTATCTGTACTTTCTGGTATGCGCAGCTCCAACCTACCATCTGATTAATTGTTGGAAAGGGCTCAGCGAGCCCTTTCCAACAATTGATCAGACGATAGAGTTTTAAGTATTTCATAAATATTATTAAACTTCCTCGCATAGAGGTGCTCCATATATGACAAAAGTGAGCGGGCAGTAAAAGGATTAAAAGGAGATATAATTTAGTTTTTCAATATTTATTTTGCAATAAATGCACCTTAATAGCATACAATAAATTGGAAAACATGCGGGAATTACAAGTAATGATACAAATTCTGAACAATATTCATTGATTCTGTGGTACAAAAATAACAAGGAGAGGGCATCGCCAGATTGGCTGTCCACCTGCCATCTCCTTAATGTGAATCGGATTCATCTCTTGGAGATCTGCAAACCACAAAAAAAGAATAATTTGTCTCCCCCCACTGCACGTGTAACATACGTCTGTCCAGGGTGAGATAGCAGGGAGAGACAGATGTATCCCACCCCACCCACGTGACGTTATACATTTATAACGTTATTATGACGTAATGCATATCGTATCAGTTTCTTGCTACCAGCTAATTCATTTTGACGTCATCAGAATGCCGTGTGATCAAAGTTTGATGCTCTAAAACTCTTTAAACCCCAAGATGCCACCGTTCCTAATTGATTTCGTGGTTTATACCTTTCGTATATACATAACTTTTCCATGCTCTTTCCGATGGTGTCATTAGTTTTTTAAAACAACGAATACCAAATGAGTTGATTATATCAGCACGTGACCGCCGATTACCTCTGGCTAACGTTACCACTGTATGGTGGGGGGTGAAAAATAATCCCTGCTGGGTACGGGTGTGGGATGGGAAAATCTCACCCTGCGGGACAAGATATTTGGTCCAGTCACTCGGCAAGCCTCGTGTCTGGCCCAAATATCTTGCCCTCGGGTGAGATTTCCCCATCCCACACCCGTACCCATCAGGGATTATAATAGTCTCATTTTAGTAAATATTACTATTTGTTCTATAAAATGGGGAATTGGTCAAATAAATCCATAATGTTCTGAGTACCCATCGCTCTCAGTTTAGTTACTTTAATGGAAAAGAAAGAACCAGAATGCCTCATCTCACAGGAGGTAACTAGAATGCGGCGCGATGTGCAGCAGGGTGACAACCAAAGATTCGTCAAAAATACTGAATGACAATCCAGAGACTGGCATTGAGAGCGAGACACAAAATCATTAGACACAGATCCGTCCCATCAACATGTAACTTCCGAATTGTGTCGGGTGAGCCATTGTCTCGCTCTTTAGTTTTGTTGATTCAACTGAAGTATTCAAAGAGTGACTCAGATAAATGCTCCACACCATTACCACGTTTTCGTAACAACATTCGACATACCACATTAGAGATTTAACAATTTACCCAACGTAACGGCCAAAACCGGCCAATCGCCAAAAATCGCCAATTAATTTTCATTATTTTTTCATTTTTTTTTGTCGAGCTCGTTCCAATGAGGGGTCAGAACTTATGTTTTTGAGACAAAAAATGAAAAAATTAGTTATTCAAGATTTTTTTGCAAGTGTCTTCTGTTTTTCATGTTAGGTAAAGGGTTAATCCTTTATCTGACAAATCTACTACTCTCCCATGTTTTTACATTGCATTGGCATTGAAGCTGCGCTTGTTTACTGTGGTAAACGGGCTGTGTTTTACTGACAAAATAGGACCAAGTCACCAATGTCTGGGGTGAAAGTTTTCTAAAATGTGCAAAATGGGTTTTGACGATTGACTATCATCAACGCACACCACACTTTCTCCCCATACCCTCACCCCAACCGCCCTACCCGTCGCCCATGGCTCCACCCCCGTCTCACCAACGTCAATCGGCAATCTTCGCATCGTCCCTGGATGTCATACCAAAGGTCCATTGACTGTACATGGATCTGTGTTTCTTATGCTTTGCCATACAATACAAATCACTGGTTGAGTTGAACCTAAATTCTACAGATGCTCAAGGTCTCACGAATAAAAGTTCGGGTTGAATCGAATCTCTAATCGAATCTAGCAGAGCATTTCAAATCGAATCAAATCTCTAATTGAATCTTAACGCTCTTCAACAGGGCTGGGAGCAGTTAACGTTTCAAACGTTAACGTGTCAAATTATTTTAACAAAGTTAAAAAAAAATTAACTAAGTTATTAACAGTTAACTTTGAAGTTTGTTAGGGTGCATCAGGAATGATTTTGTACTCGTCGTGACTCATCTAATGTATATGTATAGGACATCTATTTTTTCGTCTCACTCAGTTAACTGAAACTGTGCCGCATTTTCGAGAGAACTATATTGACCATTTGAATCCAGGCGACCGCTTTCCCGCCCAGGAACATGACACTTCATAACGCCATTATATTATAGGTCGGCTGTTCAGTGAATCTGCGCGATAGACCAATCAGTATTTTCAATGTGCAGCCCCAAGGCTGCACGTTGAAAATATTGATTGGTCTACCCCAAATAATGAATATGGACTCTTCTAATCGCTGCCATTGAACTGGGATGGAAGATACCACTGGAGTTAAAAGGGTTAATAGTGTACGTAAGTTCAATCAGATTCAAGATCAAGTCAGCAAAAAAGGCCGGAATTGGTCTGTTATACTACAATTTTGTTCATTTTAACATTTAACGTCATTTAACACGTTAACGCAGACATATTTAACACGTTAACGTGTTAAGGGAAATTTTAACTCCTTCCAACCCTGCTCTTCAAGTTGTTGATATCGTACCTCCGTACATCTGTAAATATTGTCAGTCTCCACTCAAGTATTGTATGCAGTAACGATTCTAGTTCTGAAATGGTTAAGCGAATAACCCGTTTGAAACCAGTTACCTACCCAACCGATTAGAGAAACCGTCAATCGGTTATGCGAAATATCGGTAGGGTTCGTAATTCCACAGTTAAAACGTAGTAAATCTGCTGCTTCTCCTTTTTGATAGATTAAACCACGAAGCCGTGTTGTATATATTGAGAAATAATCGACTTCGGCGTTCAAGACTTCGTTAATGATCGGCAATTTCCGAGAGCACTGAGCAATCGCTGAAACTATTCCGCAGTATGTATACAAACGAACGTTGTTGAGTACTACGGAATAGTTTTTGCGAATACTGATTTCCGGTCCCCATATTTTTGATCCCATATTCGATGAAATAGTGGTCACTGATAGTTGGATATTACCTGGTTAAAGCTCTGGGTTAGTCGGTTGTGGAAAAGAGCCAACCGTTTCAGCCCTAGTCGACTCGTCTGTGCAGGCAAATTAATCGCAAAAGTGACATATTCACGAATGAATACAAAGTAGTTCCGAAAGTATCACTTTGTGAAACTATTTTACTAACACCAGGTCCCTTGTACAGGACATCTGCTGACAGAAGAGTTCAAACAGTTTGTTTGATTTTGAGAACACCTCAAAACTTTCCGAATCGAAGCACCTCGAATCACATTATCGGGATGATTTCGTATGGAATCGAAATTCGTACAGTTAAAACTAGAAGTCTTGTCATGAAATGCGCACAAATAGCACGTCGATCTGCGCGTTAACCTACGCGTTATGAGCATTGTAAGGCTATCAAATTCTGTACATTTAGCCCGTGCACAAGCAATGTTTCAGCCAATGGACCTCCCGGTAACTCGAAGGTCCACTGGCAGAAACATTGCCTGTGTTTGCTATGAGTAACCAGGAGAACCTGCCGTGCTTTGGATGTCATTCGATTTGGCAATTGCGTGCAATTCCTACGCGCAATTAAGCCTAGATAAGCGCACAAATCGTGACAGGACGTCTAGTTTTAACTGTAACCTCGCAGGACCATATGATATTCTCCCATTAACTCGTTCTGTAACTACCGCAGATAAGATGTCGATGTAATTGACCAGGGAGATTCTGAAAGTTGATGCGGCTAATACAGTTTTCCATGACATCAATAGAGAGATTTCAAATGCGAGAACGGTACATGAAACAAAATGATCTTTAGCCTGACGGTGGACATCAATATTAACGCACTTGGCGGCAGGACCAAGAAACTTTGATTACCCAAAGCGAAAAAATGCACTTCCAGGACGAGCTCGTATCTTCCCAGTCAGCTATGATCAGCTATTTGTTGGTTGGGTCTTCAAGGTTCTACTAGATCTGAATTCAAGGGTTGACCCCCCCCCCTCCCCCCCCCCCCCATGTCCACACAAAGTACAACATAACCAAGTTCATACTTTTAAGAAACTGGTGTTTGGCTGTTTGTTTATTTTGTTTTTTTTTAAGGAGTCTAGATTACGCAATATAGTTTTATGTTGCTCACGTTTTAAGTGGGCACATTTCGTCTATCATCAAACATGCAATTGGATAAGTTTCATCGTGCATGGGTTTTTCAGAGTTCGTTTCTCCATCGTGCTATCAAAATGTTTGTTTCTCATATATTAAAAAAAACACGCCAATCATGATGATAAAAAAAATCAATTAATGCTTGGAATCGGAACAAATGGAATTATACGTGTTGAAACCTTTCTGCGCCATTCACACATTATAAAGCAATACGATCTCGTGTTTAACAGTTATCAATATCAATCTGGTATTACGAAATGTCATTAATGGTGTGTGATGTGTTTTCAAAGATTAATAACAATGAATCTGACTGGTATGAAATAGAAGGGGAAAAGGGATATCATTATTCAACAATTTATTACACCACGCATATAACAATCTACATTGATTCCGTTGAACTAACATATAATCAAAATCAATACCAACACAAGTAATGCGAATACAAACTTGGAATTTCAGCCGGGGGCCAATACTATAAAACGTTTACAATTGTATTTTCTAGAATTGTATTTTCTAGTTATGACTTTAAATGGGTTAAAATTAATCATTAGCACTTTCAAAGATTTGGCAATTTGCCGGTTGGCAAATTGCCATATCTTTTAAAATGATAATCATTCATTTCATAGTCAGTTATATTAATAGGTTGAAAATATAATTCTAGACAATACAATTGTAAAGAGTTTTATAGTATTGGCTCTAGATCGCGACCATCTCGTCAAAAATGTTCTCTCTGCTTTCCAGGTCACAACACTGTAGATTCCAATGTGTTTAAACAGAACTGCAAATAAGATTGGGCTGTTTTACGGTTCGGTTAGTCTTTGTAAGACTGTTAACCCGGGGCCCTCCTGGCCCTCACAGTCTTTGAGAGACCCGTTCAAATCTAGTCTGACTAAAAATGAAAGAAACTGACCGCATTTGGGTCGACTCAGTTCACGCTTCATATCGAAGACACAAATCACATAATCAACATTCTACTTGTCGTACTCAGCCCAAATATAATTTATTTACGTGTCTGCATCATTTTTTAACGCAAACACAGCATCAAATTCAAGAAATGTTGAAAAATATCCGACTTCAACACGTAAAATAACATCATGTTTCAAAGATAAACAAATTGTACTACGCATGCGCACAGATACTGTGCGCATGTGTAGTACAATTTGTATATCTTTGAAATCGGTGTTTTTTGACGTGTTGAAGTCGGATATTTTTCAACATTTCTTGAATTTGATGCTGTGTTTGCGTTAAAAAATGATGCAGACACGTAAATAAATTATATTTGGGCTGAGTACGACAAGTAGAATGTTGATTATGTGATTTGTGTCTTCGATATGAAGCGTGAACTGAGTCGACCCAAATGCGGTCAGTTTCTTTCATTTTTAGTCAGACTAGATTTGAACGGGTCTCTCAAAGACTGTGAGGGTCAGGAGGGCCCCGGGTCACAGTCTTACAAAGACTACGGTTCGGTTTGTGCGGCAAACCGGCAAACCAAATCGCAAGACCCTGGAAAAACAGTGTTATTTACTGTGTTTGTGCATACACTGATCGAAATATCTTACTAGGTGGGAACTGGGGTAGTGACCACTATAGACTCTCGTCACTTTGTCTATCCGTCAAAGCGGAGAATACATCGTGTTCTCACTGTCACATTTACTCCCTTATTGACTTGTCCACCAGACGAATCAATGTGGAAGGAAATCTGACAATGAGAACACAACATTGATCTAGAGCTGCACGATATTCAAAACAGAATACCGGTATCGGTATTCAAAAAAATACCGCAGTATACCGGTATATCGAAAAACTGTCCAGTTATCTGAACATAAGTACCACAATCGAGACTTGAGGCATCACAGTCGGAACGAATCAGCATGTCTTGATGATGTCGTTCGAAAAACCTTTACACAATGCAGACGATATCAAAATTTATTATTTTAAATCAAATTTTTCCAAAAATTTCTTCAAAACAATATCATGTCACATGATATAGTTTTGTTGACATTTTTGAAAATAATTTTTTCAACTGCTTAATTTGTATATTACGTGGGCACATGCGGACGATTCCTTGTGTAAAGCGATGAAATTATTCATTCTGAGCTACAATTAAAAAACTCAAGACATCTTAAAAATTAAATTGTGCGTAAATAAATAATGACGATAAACCGATATTTTTGTAATTACACCGGTATTCAATCAATATTGGTTTGAATACCGGTATTTATTACATGCCCATTCAGTCTCTGTTATGCAATACGGCGTGCAATACGGCTGTGCAATACGGAATTCCGTATTGCACACCAACCTGTTCCAACCGGGACTTTTTTATGCAATGCGACTAAAGTGCATGGTGTTTACCACCGTTGATAGAAAAGAAAATTAGGTCAGTAGGTGCTTGGGTCATGTAATAAATACAAAACCACATGTATGTTTCAATGAGTCGTTTTGTATTCAATTCGTCAGATGTGCGTAGAAAGAAAACGTCTCGACCGCACATCTGACGAATCGAATACAAAACGACTCATTGAAACATACATGTAGTTTTGTCTATATATCGGTTTATCGAAATACCGTGCAGCCCTACATAGATCAGATAAAGTTTGTCCATTTGTTATTCTAATTTATATATTTTTCTTCGGACTGAGTAGACTTAACAATTGATACCCTAAGAATGATCAAGTGGAAGTTAGGCTGAACCCAACTGAGATACTTACAGACAATGCTTTTGGTGGTATGAGGTGACATACAGACTTTTGCGGATTTTTTCTTTCAAGATAAGGAGCCTGAAGTTTTATTTACTATCTGATCTTAACTCTTTACCCAACGTAACGGATAAAACCGTCCAGCGCTATTCTCAAAAATCGCCAATTCATTTAATTATTTTTCCATTTTTTTTGTCTCAAAAACATTGGTTATCACACCTAGATGGAACGAGCTCGTTGAGGTTGTTCCAACGAATGGCCATAACCTATGTTTTTGAGACAAAAAATTTAAAAAAATAGTTATTCAAGAATTTTTTTTTCAAGTGTCGTCTGCTTTTCATGTTAGGTAAAGGGTTATCACAGAGAAAAACCGAACCGAAACCGAGTTTTTTCCTGAAACCGATCCGAAACCGAAAAACCAAAAAATCACCCAGCTTTCACTACAAACATATTGTATCTCAGAAAACATGTATGGCTGCTGCTCTGTACTCAGTCTTGCTGTCGCTGTATTTTGTCTTTGAAATCTTCTGCAATCGGATCATCACCTGAGCCCCGAGAAGACAGCTTTTGCGACCACAATAGTGTAATATTGTAACTAATGAAACCATGTCAGCTGTAAATATAGCGTGTGTGTGGTGCTTTGTGATTTATGTCTATGTGCCCCACCCTCCGACTTTTTTCCAGAAATATTTGAAAGAGAGAGAGAGAGAGTGAGAGATAGGGAGAGTGAGAGAGATAGACGGACGGACGGGCGGGCGGGCGGGCGGGCGGGCGGGCGGGCGGGCGGGCGGGCGGGCGGGCGGGCGGGCGGGCGAGCTGGCGGTCTTTAGTCGGGCGGGCGGGCGGGCGGGCGTTCTACCGCAGATGCACTTGTGAGGTGATTTTAGTGTTAGGTATGGAGAAAATGGCGCAACTCACAAGTGGGTTTTTCGCACCTCACAATTTGAAAAAAGACCTCGCAAGTGGTTGTTGTACCAACGGTTTTATCCCCCAACCTCATAAGTAACGACTGTACACGGACGTCACCTCGCAAGGCTATCTGCGGTGGCCAGGACGGACGGACGGGCGTTCTACCGCCGATGTACTTGTGAAGTGATTTTAGTGTTAGGTGTGGAAAAAATTGCGCAACTGATAAGTGTTTTTTTCGCACCACACAAGTTGAAAAAAAACTCACAAGTGTTTGTGTACTAACGGTTTTAACCCCCAACCTCACAAGTAACAACTGTACACGGACGGTCACCTCGCAAGTCCTTCTGCAGTGGCCCGGACCTAAGGACGGACGGATGTTCTACCACAGATGTACTTGTGAGGTGATTTTAGTGTTAGGTATGGGGAAATTGCGCAACTCATAAGTGGGTTTTTCGAACCTCACAAGTTGACACAAACCTCAGAAGTGACTGGTGTACTAACGGTTTTATCCCCCAACCTCACAAGTAACGACTGTACACGGACGGTCACCTCGCAAGGCCATCTGCGGTGGCACGGACGGACGGACGGACGGACGGACAGAGTTTAATAAACGCGCCAGCATAATTATTATGTTAGATACATAACTCGTGTTTACAACGTTGCTAGTAATTTAAATTGCATGCATTAATGTATGCCACCGCCCCACCCCCCTCCCTCATTTATGTTGCAAACTTACATGAACTTAGCTTCCACTAAATAACATGGTGCGTACGTCTGCCCACCAGTATAAATCTTCCCGGATCGATTAGTCGTGGGACTGGATTAACGAAGATCCAAATTTCGGTGATATTACCACTTACGGAATGGATGGTATACAGAGTAGCACGGAATGTTATACAATACATGGGAATGTAGGGCACATTTTGGACTTGATGTGTGGGGATCAGTGCACCATGCATTGCTATATTTTATTGATGGCACAAGTTTTACTACTTTTCAGAATAAAGCCCAAATATGCACCCCTGACATCATTCGTCATAAAAATCGACTTTCGATAAAGTTACCTCCCTTGTAATTATTAGATGAGTGAGTGAGGTTCAATTAAGAAGGAAGTAATTGTGGCGGAAACACCTTTGTCAGCAGTAGAAGATAAAGCCAAGTTTCTCTATGTTACTTTTGATAAACAAAAACAACAGACGGCTCCCGGGGTTATTTTTTGTTCTCGTTTAATCAAACGTAACGAAAGAATTTTTTTTTTTTTATGGTAAGCCAATTAAAAGCAACCAACACTAAGTGTTCACTTTTACCTCTTTGTTTACCGAAAATGTTTTTGCAGTTATTTACAAGTTTTTATTCTTCCGAGGAAAAGGATTAGCAAATCTCACCTCCTAGACATTTATATTAAAGGAAAGGATAGTGTCTGTATTAATGCGCACACTGTTGATATGATGAACAGATAAACAGATTTATTATATTACTATGTAATTTAACCGCTAAATATCACTACTGTTTGACCATCTTTTCCTGGTCCCCATGGGTCCCCGGAAAATTCACAGTGTGGAATCCGATTCTGTATCACTTTCGTATGACTGACTATTTACGGGTGCGTTCGAATTAGCATAATTAGCTATTCCAGTCGCAGAGGGTACTTTATTCCGAGCTGAAATGGGTGCGCTCGAATAGCGATCCGGGTTGACTGAAAGTTGACTGTTCACTTTGTCAGGTAATCATGCGCATCGGGGGATTCCCCGAAAGTGTGCACCTGTTACAAACATATGTGTAAACAAAAATAGTTCTTTTTTACTTCAATCCAATTTACCAATAAAAAAGGTTGGGGGATTGTTGATGCTAGCGTTGGCATGGGGTGCTGATGTTGTCATATGTTGTCATATAATAAACCTCTATCGCTTCAGTGAAGTAATCTGGGTCGTCGTATCACGTCGAGTTGAGGAGGTCAGATCACTTCACCGCAGCGGTAATATGTATATAGAACACCAAAAGATGGTGAAAAAGTCATGTTCTTACTTTTAAATGGGTTTAAACAGAAAAAAATAGCCAAACGTACAAACTGATTAGAAAAAATTGTAAAAAGCCGGGTTCTGAACTTTTCTCTACAGAAAAATGCCTGAAATTATGAAATGATGACCACATCGATGATCAAACTTCGCTAACATTTCCCAATTTTATTTTTATATGGAATTCCCATACCCATATTGTTGAATGCACTGACAACTTTAGAAAATTAAGGGAGCTAACTTTCCTGTAAATCTCTTTCAAACTGTCAGCCACGGAGTTCAGGAGGAGACTGTTTGTCGAATTTTGAGAACATCTCTGCGTTTCGAAATATTCCGAGTAAGCGTGATGTAAACCGAATCAAATTTCGAAGCTTCTCAGTACTCAACACATCAGCCCCCTTTGTGAGCCCCATGGAGTTGGCAATATTAAAAAAAAACATTTCGTTTTGTTTGTCGTAGTACCTACTGCGGAAAAAGCGGCAGGAGCTATTCGTCATCGGATGGTAAATAGCGATATTCACAAAATGCGCTATTTACCATCCGATGGCATGTTTTGAGCGGCATCGGATGGTAAATAACGATATTCTGGATTTACGCTATTCACCATCCGATGGTATGTTTTGAGAGGCATCGGATGGCATTGAATTTTTGTCTACCCTTGAGACCAATATCAATGGGTAGGGTGTGAACATTCTTTAACCCTTTACCTAACATGAAAAGCAGACGACACTTGCAAAAAAAGTCTTGAATAACTATTTTTTTTATTTTTTTTTGTCTCAAAAACATAGGTTATGAATCCTCATTGGAACGAGCACAACGAGCTCGTTCAAAAGAGGGGTCATAACCTATGTTTTTGAGACAAAAAATGATAATATAAATAAAATAATTGGCGATTTTTGAGAATAGCGCTGGGTAAAGGGTTAAATATCACATTTTATCGAAATATTTCGAAAGTTCTCAGTGAATACCCACCGTACGTCACATTTTATAGTGGGTAATGGCAATATATACGGTAGTGAGTTAACTTCGACCGCCCATTCCAATTTTTCATCAAACGAGGCAAAAAAAAGATGTTTGTATCAGGGGGTCGGATACAAGCACGTTCCTTTCGCGTGTGTTCCATTTTTTTTCTTTTTGTTCATCCGTACGAATAAATAGTTCGTTATATATTCGTCTGCATTCTTGACCTATCCCCAATATATTGTAAGATAAAATGATTATTACCATTATGTGGATGTACAAAATATGTATCCGAGTCTCGCTCAGAGTTCTAATGGTAGACCACGACTCGTCTTCGACTCGTCGTGATCTGCCCTTAGAACTCGGAGCACGACTCGGATACATATTTTGTACATCCACATAAGGGTAATAATCTCTATATATCCGAACATATGGAACATCTACACCGGAACTGAAACGGAATAGTGGTAGTGTGGAACCTCAGAAACAAGTACAATGAATCTTCTGGTTGAATACATCATTTGTTGTCCATGGAATGGATCACTATCAATGGGTTGTGTGCAAAAATTCTTCAAAAATCATATTCTTGCGACATTTTTCGAATATGTTCAGTGAGTACGCCCCTTCAATTACATTTTATGGTGGGTAATGGCAATATCTACGGTCGTGAGTCAATTTTGCCCACTTATTTCATTTGTCATACAGTTAAAACTAGAAGTCCTGTCATGAAAGGCGCACAAATAGCACATCGATCTGCGCGTAAATCTACGCGTTATGACCATAGTAAGTGTTAAGATCGATTCGAATTTGACCGAGTTGAGGGTTAATGGTCAGGGCTTGTAAAAGCCGCAAATAGACACTGGGTACAAATTATTGGAGGCTAATTAATTAACTGCTTGACCAGGTGGGTGTTTACCTCTCTTTGAGAGGACAAACTCTGAACATATGGTCTGTGCACAAGCAATGTTTCAGCCAATGGACCTCCGGGTAACCCGGAGGTCCATTGGCAGAAACATTGCCTGTGTTTGCTATGAATAACCATGAGAACCTGCCATGCTTTGGATGCCATTCAATATGGCAATTCCGCGCAATTCCTACGCGCAATTAAGCCTAGATAAGAGCACAATCCGTGACAGGGCTTTTGATTTTAACTGTAGAAAAAGGACGACAAACTGAAACCTCCGATTTTGCTTATTTACCATCCCACTTTTGATCGTTATATATGTGAAACTGTGGCTCATCTACTTCGACACTGAAACGGAATAGCGATAGAGTGGCATCTCAACAACAACTAGAACTAAAATTCTAGTGGAATACACATTTTTTTCTTGCGGGGGACCAAGATCAACCCACCCGGGACCCTGTCAAATTTTCCCAGATTGGCCAATCGAAGGGACTCGTCATCACAGGCTAGATGAACATACCGAATCCGGACAGGGTCACCATAGCAACAAGTCATCGTAGCTAAAGAAAGTGGCTTCGTTAACTGTAAAGAGCACATGACAAACGTATGTACCGAACGATGTTAACCTTCGGCCGTCATTGGTGTGGCGTTCACCAACATCCCAGCAGAAGGACCACGTAAACGTGATCGCCCATAAGATAGACTTGCGTCTTTTGCGACAGCATGCTTTTCGGAATAATCGTCCCTGGCACATAGAACACGTTGGAACTCAGGTGACGAATTGGCAAGATTTCCAACACTAATGCCTCCAGCTGCACCTATTATTTGGACACATTTATCAAATGATAACTGGTTCATATATTTTTTAATCTTGCTGTCGGATGGTAAACGGTGGAGGTCGTTAATATCGTTATTTACCATCCGATGCCACTCAAAACATGCCATCGGAAGGAAAATAGCGCAAATCCAGAATATCGTTATTTACCGTCCGATGCCGCTCAAAATTTGCCATCGGATGGTAAATAGTGTATATCCTGAATATCGTTATTTACCATCGGATGGCAAATAACCACTTCCAGAAAAAAGCAGCTGGTATTGAATTATTATGCATACGTTAGTTTGCGATGTATGGAAAAGCACACATAAATTTCCCCTTCGAGTTTTCTACTTCCAAAGTAATTTACTTTTGCATTAATATTAAGGATCTGGGATATGCTCAGTGCAATCTCTCCGTATTTTTGTCATAAAACAGAGCAGTACTCTTGGGATAAAGAAATTCCATAGACTTTACACGGGATGCATGGAATAATTTCATAATAGTGTCTATAAAATCCAATATACAATACTCTGTGAAAGATTAGACAATAATGAAGGGAAATGATTCGCTTAGTATAATATTTCTTTGCGATAAACCGAGATTGAACGACGAAACCTATCTCCATTTCCCTGTGTAATCGAGATTTATGGCAGTAGGGGTAGAAATACATTTTCATACACTCACTACTTTGAAGTAATAAGCCAGTGGTATTTTATTGATCGTTGCATAGTGGCTATAAATTACTTTGTGCTTCCAACAACCACTCGGTTTGATCTTCACACTTGGTTGAGTGCCTGTAATATTTGTGTTTGTAACGGTATTACAATCTATATCTTTCCTCCCCAATCGTTTCAGTTCGATCACCGTAGATCAAACAATTTGTTTTTTTTTCAGTAGACTGACTTGAAGTGTCAGATTTCTAAACTTGATTAGCTAACCCTTCGAAAAGAGAGACTGCTTTCCGGCCCAGGAAATGATTTCATAAAGTAGGACGGCTGCTTAGTGAATGTGTGGGGCAGAACAATCAATAATTACAACGTGCAGCCACAAGGCTGCACGTTGAAAATATTAATGGTTTACCCCTAAATAATGAATATGGACTCTTCCAATTGATGCCATTGAATTAACAGGAAGTTATCACCACAGTGCAAAGGGTTAATGCCAATATATGCACGCTTTACTTATGGTATCAACCAACTCCGTCCAGTGTAGTGAACACAAAAACGGCCACTCGACAATGAGCAAAAACTAATTACACTATTTCGTTCATAAACATCTTCTTCACCTCAGTGCTCCTATGTTAGACTCACAACTAGTCAACGGGATGCAAAGAATTGCAACATTTCAGAGCTTCGTTTCCAAAATGTTTCCTCTGGGCCGATCAGGATGCCAGTAATTTAGGGATTTTAACCCCTGAAGGTGTTGGGACGGTACAGTTTGCCCCTGCGGCTACGTTTCACGTTTCCCCAATAACGTTTTTTAGGATCAGGTCCAATCCTGTATGGGTTGGAGAGTGTAATGATGAAAGGTGTTAAGTTTACGCGTTTGACAAAGACAAAACTACAAATTCAGTCAGGGGAGTATTCTTCACTCAAATGACCTAAAATAGAGAGTAATATCATTTCGCAGTGGGGGTGTTGTGGGGGTGGGGGGGGGGGGGGAGTTGGGGGCGGCTGCACTCCCGAAGTGTTGTTGTGAATATCCAACTCACACGTGCATCAGACAGTAACACCAGACAGATCGAAATAGCAGGTTGTTTATTCGAATATTATAAGTAACATAGCTTGATATTGACCTAATACGGTTTATATGGTGGCGGTTCAATCGCTCAGTCCGATACAGTAAACATTTATCTGGACAGCAGGATCCGTTGTGTTTTAATTATGCATTCCGGCAGGGTTGTGGGTGGAATTATCATGGAATGTGACTACGGCAACAGTACTCACTTGAACTTTTTGTTGCCTACAATTAGTGATTAGGACGGTACGCTAAACCCTTTGCGTAAAAATAAGCGATGGTGGCGTATGAGGGGGTAATAGTGCGCACCAAACCGGGTGAGAGAATCCGTGGTGATCCAATCAAACATCAGACTGGACCGGATGACTCGTGGTAGTTCGGCCGCAGAACCGGGCAGGTCTGTACGGTCGAACTATCACCGAACCTACCTATGGAGACAAGACAGACTTACACATTTTGTTGCTTGTAAGTAGTATATAAAACGGTGTGCCGATAATTTTTTATATTAATAAATGGTGGTAGTCTGTGGATAGCTTACAGAGTGAACATCAAATTGGGCAAGAGTATCCGAGGTTGATCAGTTGTACAACCTCACATGGGTGTAGGATTAAACTATCACTGAACCTCCTTACGAATACAGGATTGACTTGAACATTTCGATATTTTTTAGTGGAGTATGACCACTTTAAATACTAAATTAAAACAAATCAAAACCTGAATTTAATAACTGATTCCAATACATGTTTTTTGTAGTGTAAAGCTTTTTTCACCTTATGTACCATTGTAGAATGATTTATAAAAGAAATAAACAAACTGAAACTGTATATTCCATAATAGGCACGAGCAGTTTTCAGCTTAATACGTAATTGTCAGTCGCCGTTCATTCCCTATCTGTCCACTAACAAACTGTGTAACTTATAATGTACCTTCCAGATTATACTGCCACATGATACTGAAATAGGAGTTCCAACCAATAGTAAACATTAGAATTGGTAGTGCTTGGTTAGCGCGAAGCCCGTTAACGTCTATCGCCATTTTGACTGAATAATAAGCAAAGGGACATTACTCCTGACCATCAATAATGTGTATTCAGACAAACAGTAACAAACCATTGCTTGCAGATTGGCAACAGATTGGTTCTGCAACATTTTTCTGTAGCATAGGTGAATCAAACGTGTCTGGATACAAATCAGCATTACTCATCTAATAAAGGAAACACTCTTCCTGGAGTCATCTTGGCTATAGCCAGCCAAACGTACGTTAAACAGTTACAGAACTACTGCTGTTAAGCCTTTACCCAACGCAACGGCCAAAACCGGCCAGTGCTATTCTCAAAAATCGCCTGTTAATTTTCATTATTGTTTTCATTTTTTGTCTCAAAAACATAGGTTATGACCCCTCGTTGGAACGAGCTCGTTCCAACGAGGGGTCATAACCTATGTTTTTGAGACAAAAAATGAAAAAAATTAGTTATTCAAGAATTTTTTTTTCAAGTGTCGTCTGCTTTTCGTGTTAGGTAAAGGGTTAAAACTAGAAGTCCTGCCATGAATTACTCGCATATAGCACTCCACACTGCCCTTTGATCTGCGTGCTATGACGGCAGTAAGGCTATCCAACGCGCGCAGTACATATGCTCTATGTACAAGCAATTTTGTAGCCAATCGTCTTTCAGGTTTAACACGGGAGTCCATTGGCTGAAACATTGCTTGTGCGTGCTTGTAACCAAGAGAATATGTAATGATTTGGATGCCACTTGATAGCTGCTGTGCGAAATTATGTCAGGATAGGAGCATAGTTCGTGGAGGTCTTCTAGTTTTGACTGTATGCCCTTGCAAGTCAACACATGAACCTTTAATATCACACACAGACCAAACTCTATGTTTTCCACTAACATGTAAGCTTAGTGATGGTTTATTACTTACTTGCATGGTCGCGACTGATGTTAGAATTGCATTTGTCTTATGACGTAAATCTACGTGGAAGTTGGTCAAAACAACAGAGGTATGGGGTATATAAGATATGTTTCTGAAAAAAGTAACGACTAGTATAAACTGCAAACGCGACAGTTTTGTGCAGACAAACATGACAGTGAGACATTCTTTGAAAAGAAATGGTTGTGGATTTATAGTTCCTTTCCAACTGGCCGTGCAACAAAGTGTTAAATAGGTTATGACTAGAATCAAACGGTCTTCCAATTTCAGTGTACGTTTTCGCGACACGATAATTTTTTACATTCGATTTTGTAACACCACAGAGGTTCAACACACGTTGGATTTTGCAGATAAATAGAGGATATCGAGTGTTTTTGAGTGGATACCGAAGATGATCTCATGAGTGACCGGGACAAATGTTTATTTTTCGTGAGCGCTTGCGCAAGCGAAAATAACCATTTGTCTCGGTCAAAAGTGAGATAATTTTTGGTATTCACTCAAAAACACTAGATTTTCTTTTTATTATGCGCTTTTTATAAGAATCTGATAATTGCACTTGTTCCAATCTTGAATTGATGCATGGAAGTAAACAACGCATTGGATCATTGAAACAAAGAAGTGATTTGATTGATACTTGGAACAGATAGTGTCTTGCAATTTAATTCGACTGCCGAGTTTCTAGTCCAAAAATGGCCTGAAAGTCTGTAATATACGTTTTTGGTTTGGTATGTCATTTGAAAGGACGTACCAAACCAAAAACGTTTATTACGGACTTTCAGACCATGTTTGGACTAGCGGGTTTCATGCATCAATTCAAGGTGAATACGTGTTGAATTATTGCTGGAAATGATCGGTATCCACTCAAAAATACTAGATTTACTTTTCATTGTACGTGTGTAGAACACACTGATCATTTCCAGTGATAATTTGACTCGTATTCACCTTGAAGTGATGCTTTAAAAGCCGTAATTTTGATTGATACCGTGAACGTGAAAATTTCTATATCTTCACAGTGGGGGATACGATTTCTATCTTTCCGCAATTTCTTCAATAATCTATCGTTTAGCGAATAAGAAACTCCCGATACTTTAGCATAAGGCTAAAAAATAACATAAAATTGTTCACACAAAGCAAATACATTAACAAGTCGAAATACAAAAAAATTTAACAATTTATTTCGCAATGAATGACCAAGATTTTGTTGCCTTTGTCGATTCTAAAATATGGCGGATTTTACGAATTTCTAACCCCAAATGCAGTGAATGTACAATATCACTGTATTTTAGGGACTTACCACGCTGGAAAAAGAATACGGCGAGAGAGATGGCCTAACCACCGTTAAAATATGGTTTTGTAATTGTGCACAACAGAAACGTGAATCCAAAGATTGTATCCATGTACGTGTGTCGCACAGAAACTGACAGTGGTTCAATACGCTGATCGCCAGACAGAAGATAAACACTAGTCTGTTTGTGTTCAGTTAAATTAAACTATCTTACGCAGGATTGATGCCTCAGCTCTACGTGATTGCTATTTACTTGTGAGCAATCAACCGACGTATAACATCTCTAACTCACACAGATTTGCTGTCTGCTCCAATTGCGTTATTGTAGAAGTAATTCCAATTTCGCCATTCTATTATCGGCATCCAGCGGCGGACTTGATAAAATATGAGCTGCAGGATGACGATAATGCTGTTGCTTATATTCAGAATGAATGTTATAACAATGTCCAATTGATCTCTTTGAACGCGACATATTATCATACTTATACACCACCACAACCCCCCTGTAATCGTTCATTGAAAATAAAAACAACCCGACATCCATAAGCGCAGTTATTAATCGCACAGAATTGTTTGCCAGATGTGCCGTATCGAATGCAAGCAACATATATTTTCATGGCAATATCGATGCACATATATCCCAAAAGTAAGGAACCGAGAGCAATTGGGGTGGGAGCCTTCCAGCATCCCAACGCTTTTTTCAGAAGTGGTAGCGAGAGAGAGAGAGAGAGAGAGAGAGAGAGAGAGATTAGGCCAACATTATTACCAAGATATCTTTAATCCATACTGACACTGCCACCAATCACGATGCGCCTCACGATCCCGTGCAATTATTTGCATAACTCTAGTTGGACTGGGCATGCGCGGGTTCTCCTGAGTAAATGATAAGACATTGTTTATTTCCGAGCTCTGCTTCAGTTCTGAAGCCTCTAACTACCAAAGCAGGTTATGTTGCGGAATAGAAGGAAAAGTTTATCGATCTAGGATCGTCAAGTTTGGTTTTTCCACTTTGTGTTTACTGGGGGTTCTATGAGGATCCACCAGCCCGTAGCGTTTTGTGTTTCCTTACCAGACGATATCAGACACAGGCTCCAGATTCTGGGTTCAGTGACTTCACAAACTTGTCGTGCATATGACAACGGAGACCAGTTCCAAGTTATTTACTATTTTTATTTATACTAAATAGATATAAACGTCGTGACTAAAAGTCGTTGTCTCTGGCATTAGAAATCAATTATACAAGCAACAAAGTCCATACCTTACACTGTGGCGGCATCCAGGTTTCTTCTAGTGGTGACGTCAGCGTTCTTCAGGAGCCAGGAAACAACTTGTCTAAGCAGTCAGAAATTGGTGCTTATATTCACCAGATTTCTGATGCAATACTTGGGGTACGTGACGACCGTCAGCAGTTTTCTCCCTGACCTCAGGGAAACGGAGGGAAAGTCCCCTGACGTGGCGGTCGCCATTTTGTAGACTCTTATCCTGCAATGCAGACTTTTAGTCAGTCTGCATGCAGTCCATGGAATCTCTGCTCTTAAATAGTATTCCGCCGGGCGCCAGTTAACGGCGGACTGTCCCGGTGACTGATGCAAAAATGCAAGTCAGCGTCCCCAGTTCAATGGGGAGTTTCACCAGGTACAAGTTATGATTTGTTAGACAGTTCGAACACCAACATCCCAGTAATCCTGCCGAATGTTATTGTCCCATCTGTCAACAACTCCTCAAATGTTACTGTTTGTTGACAATATTGGCTCTCAAAGGTATGCCTGGTATTGCCAACAGAACATCTGGCGTGTACCCGCAGAGTACGTCTGTACTCTGGTCGCCAGTTTATACAATTCCATGTAATTTCATTATAGTGTTTAATTCTGTTCCAAAACTATGAAATCAGCTTGAAAGTTGAATAAACTCGAGTCTATTGAATTCCCCAACAAAGGACCCCAAGAGCTCGAGCTCTTACCCGTGCTGACAAGTGTAGTTAACCCCCTGTGGGCTCATTTCGCAACAGTTAGCTTTTCCCCGCCCGTATGTTGCAGATACCCTGATGCATCCAATCCAGGCGTATATGAATAAGGGGTTCGACGTTATCCATGTTCGGGCCTTCTGAACAAAATTGGTAATTTTCCAAAAAATGTTACCATCTTTGAGTCTTGACCTGTGTGGGGTTGTCTTCAAATAGATATCTGGGAAAGCACAATTCTTGTGATGCAGTAGAAATTCGTACAGACTACTGACTCCCACTCACTAAAACTCAAAGTGAGTTATCCTGTACAGATTGAAGTCGCAAAAAATATAACATACAGATGTGTTGCTGGTGTATTTGCGTCATGTGCCAGGGGCAGATATGGGGATACTTGTTGCGTGAAGGTTCTTCCATTAAATACCATGAAAACTGCGGAACAGTAGATAAGACACGTATCCGTGTCAATATGCATGCGGTTGAAGTGACGATGGTTCACAGCAATAAACTGGCTTTTCTCTCGAATGGTAGGAATCAAGATCAGGAAACAGTACTATAAAACTTTTACAATTGTATTCTCCCGAATTGTATTTTCTATATGCGAATATAAATGACGAACATTAATCATTAACATTTTAAAAGATATGACAATTTGCCAACTGGCAAATTGCCATATCTTTGAAAATCCTAACGGTTTATTTCAATTCGTTATTTCCATGAACAGAAATTACAATTCTGACACGTGTAACTGTAAAAGTGTTTTAGTATGGGCTCCTGTTTATCAAACTTCTGAGTCAGCTGTTGAAAGCTGGTGGCAATGTAATTCATAGCTGTCCTAGTGATGCGAATATCCATCGTTGCTCGGTCACTCAAATTAGCATCGGAACCTGGGAACGTTGTAGTAGTAGTTGGTGATTCTAATGTCCCATAATCCCAATGTTGCAGAATCTATTTAAAGCCTGGGAAACCACCGCCTTGTGATCGAGAAACAGACGGGTCCTGTAGAACTCGATCCGCAAAACCTGGACTGGAGACTCAACGGAACGACATTCACTCCTATGATGATGTATTTTGGTGCAGCGCCCGTAAACCTACTGAAATTATTTCTATACGACTGCAAATTGTTGAACATTCTGTGTTAGTTCAGCCATCTCTGTAATTCATTTTTCTCTTCTTTACCCTCTGTGGTATGTCTATTTTTTTGTTTGTTTGTTGGAGTATCAAGACACTTTCGACAGTCAAGGTCATATTGTGTCGGACAGTTTAACTGATGGAGAAAGTCGGGGATAAAAACCTAACCTAACGGCGGCGAGCAACTGTCAGTCGCCTCTCCAACTTACTACCCGGCACAAACAGTTAGCAGCGGTTGAAGGCAGGTGCTCCACTGGCTTGTAGTATGTCCTAGTAACCAGCGCCACCGTGCACCCACGTGAGCAATTGGGAATCGGGATTAAGGACCAATACAAGTGGCGCAGGATACGATCGAACCGTCAAAATTTCGGTTCAGTGTTCTACCCAACGGCAATGAGCCACCTCGCTGTCATGGTCTATCGTTAACAATAGGGCCCTGCGAAGCTTCGAAATTCGATTCGATTTCGAAATCGGTTATCCGATTCGTTTTCCTTCGAATCTTTTGACTGGAATGTTGCTTGATATCAATCATCTTAGTCGTCTCACAGAATGTATAGCTGAGATAGAAATTCTACATAAATAATGTTGAAAATAAAGACAGAGTGAAATGTCCGCTATGTTAAGTTGTTAACATAAAAGGCATCTATACCCATGCCGCCATCCATACTAATTCCAGTTTCACTAGTCACAACCACTGCTGAAAGCAAATGTAAAGTTCCCAAGCAATATCGACGATGAACTCACGGTTGGTATCGACTAGCCCCGTGCAGTGCCCAGTTCAGAATTCTAGCACCCGTTTGTGTTTTTGAACACAAATCCTTACTGGGTAATATTCCAACCACATCATCAAGGCATGTCTTCGACGAAGACATGCCATGATTATGTAGTTGGAATATTTTATCAGTCATAACTTCAAAAAGCCTGTAGTCGCTCTCGCGGTCTATCGTTAACAATAGGACCCTACGAAGCTTCGATTCGATTTCGAAATCGGCTGTCCGATTCGTTTTTCTTCGAATCTTTTCACTGGAATTTCTCTTCATGTCAGTCATCTTAGTCGTTTCACAAAACGAAAAGCTGAGATAGAAAATGTACATAAATACTGTTGAAAATAATGACAGAGTGTAATATCCGCTATATTAGCATACAAGTATTAACACTCGGTGTCATTCTTGCCCAGCACCACACGCCTCTGGTATAATTTGCCCCTAAACATTCGAAATAATAACTCCTTATCGGAGTTTTCAAATTACTTGAACAGGAATAAAATACTAGTTCCTATTTTCTTTTACCGTGACAAATCGCGCCAAGCACAAATAATTCACAGTCGACTACGCCTATCCTGCAGCAATCTAAATGACCACCTTTTCCAAAATCATCTCTGTTTATCTCCCCTGTGTGTTTATCTCCCCTGTGTGTATGCGGTGTTTGGGAAACAGTTGATCACTACTTGTTTCACTGCCCACTTTTTAACCGAGAGAGAATGGCAACCCTCGGTCAGTTAACTAAATATATTGATACAGACATACTGCTAAATGGGTGTGTTGAATATAGCCAAAGCGATAACAAGCACAATTTCCAAAAACTGCACGAATTCATTATTGCCAGTAAACGTTTTAACAACTGAGAAAAGAAAGCGGTGCTGTCCATTACTTGTGTTGGACAAAGGGATATTAAGCTCGTACTGTAAAGAGACCACATGGGATACGACTTATCAGGCGCCAATACCCTGTGAGCAGATTGTCTCAGCTGAATGGTTAGCTACGTTTTTCGCTAGATCAACTCTACTGGCTCCCGATCCTGCATATCTATCACAATCTTCTACCTTTTCTTCTCAACGATACAGCTCTTCTGTTCAATCTTTTATTATCCGAACATCCAGATTGAATAATTCGCCTTATACGTCATGTGTAATATGCTTTAAGGTACCAGCTTACATAAGCCACCTGCTTGCTGCTGAATCCTTTTCCACAACTTTGTTAATTATTGTCTAACTTGAAACAATGTACACTTATAGTCTGGAATAAAATATTGTTTAAACTAAAAGTATTTGTACTCATGTCACCATCCATGCTAATTCCAGTTTCACCTGTCACCACCACTGCTGAAAACAAATTTAAAGTTCCTTAGCAGTATCGACGATGAGCTCACGGTTAACAAGTGCGGCAGCGATGGGTTTCGAGAGAAAAAAAAACAACTACAATTCACAAGAAAACCCCCCGGGTATGATTAACAGCATCTTTTGTGAGTTTATCTTGCATTATGTTTTATGCAAAAAGCAACAAATCCAATTATTCTAGTTCATGTCACTATTTTTGCGTTCATCTTGAATTCTGGTGGTAATTTTTGGAATCAAATGGATTACCGAGGCCTCCAAAACACGAATTATAAACACTGGGTCGGAAATCGTGTGTTCCAGTGGCTAACGAGGGAATGGCCGACTGCAAATGTCGTTGAATTTGGTAGCCATATTGGACGTCAACCTGGATTCAAAATCTATTCTGGATATGTTTTCCTATGATAATTTCCGCTTCGAATGAGACCAAAATCAGCTTGTTACCAATTTCTTCCGGGTTGAAATCTTCAATAACGATACAAATATTGGTTCGAAACGACAAAGATATACCACCCAAGATCAAAATGTTATTGTGCGAACTTTCGTCTTTCCAGCGACACCAAATTTAGCTTGTTACCAATTTGTTGCGGGAAGGTCCACATTGTCGCATTCAGTGACTAGACCAATAATCCTAGCCAGTGCTGTCTTCCAACTGAAAAAGAAAATTCTCATCCAGGTAAAATATAGAATAAATAGGTACTAGGGCCGGTAATCAGATTTAAAATAGGAGTAGGATAAGGGTTTTAACCACGAGGCTCTGCCGAGTGGTTAAAACCCTTATTCTAGGAGTGATTAAAATCTGATAGCGGCCCTAGTACCTATTTGTTTCATTTATACCATGCTCTTAATAAAGAATCGACTTTGTCGCTTAAAATGGAGAAAAAGGCTATACTTTCTATCGCAAACACATGGGTTTGTTTTGTTTACATCTGCGCCGGTGGACAGTACTTCCAGCTGCACATGAATGCTTGATTGACAGCTAGACACTTCGTCGTGGTTGATTGAATTTACCTTGCTTTTTCAGTCAAATTATTGACAATTCTGAAATTTTATTTTACATATTTAATTGTTTGTATTTTAAACATAATAAAGTCATTGCACGTAGTAGATAATACCGCTAAACGTCGTATGTTTGAATAAAACATCACGAAGTGTGAATGTATCGAAGTCGGCAAATTCGGTCATGTCAAAGGTCAAGTTGTGTATAGTTCCTACTATATGTACAAATTTTTGTAATGGAATCCCATTGAAAACGTTTTAATCGTAGTAGAAACTTTACACCGGTAGTGGGGTTAAAAGGTAAAATTTAACATACGGGCTCTTCACAGGTAGTAACATGGGTGAGCATGGTAAGAATAGCTATCTGTCTCTAGTAACGCCTACCATAGTTTACTTTTGATGACAAATTATTGCTATGTCTTTTCATTGGGGGTTTTCTGCTCCCCCCCCCCCCAAAAAAAAAAAAGATTCAACACACAGAATTTCTGGCGTTGTTAGATCTCTTTCCCGTCCCATATCTTACTTTTAAACTTGGCATTTCTTCAAATTTGAACCTTTCACAAATTAGACTTATAATTTTTCATTTTTCTTGATTATGGTATCTGAATTTCCGTCTCCTTATATTTTTGGACTACAAAATTTCGACCCGTTTTATTTTCAAAAGTAATTTTCGATCATAAGTTTCCAAGTTGTTAAATGTGTTATACATTCACGAATAAAGGAGATGCAATGAATTTTTAAAAAAGCAGAACCTCTCTAATGATATAGCAGTACTAAATATTTCTCCATTGGCGACAATTAACGTTCGTGTGAAAAATAAATGTGATCGCATCATTTTAGTTTGGACATTCAAATATCTTTTTCAAGTATAGCCATTCAGTCAACTTTTTCTTTCTTCAAAACGGGGGGTCAAATAAGAGAGGAAAACTGACATGAAGAAAATATATACAAAACTCTCTCAAATGTATCCCCGAGGATTAAAAAAGTATGATTAATTTCACAAACCATTTAAAATAAGGGAATATCGGTTCAAATGTTTCGTTCACTTAATTTTAAAAACAGCTTGCGCATTTTATGATAAAATATAAATGTATACATTATTCTATAAGGTTTAAAAAAAACACTTAGCCCATCCTCAACAATGTTGTCTTATGCATACTAAAAGCAAGCTGACTGTTGTAAAAATACTTCAACACACAATAAGCAAATCGCGTCTCCCTGTGTTTTCGGTGGCATACTTGCTTGGTGTGATAATCTTAAGAAGGGGTGGGTGGTAGATTAACCGTTTAATATTTTTGTACATCTTATGACGTACGTAATCAAACAGCCCGTTGATACTTCGTGGTCATTTGTTTTGTTATTATTTTTCGATTTTTTAAAGTTTTAACCTCAATTCCTATTTTCTCCCGTATAGTGCTAAGTGACAACCGTTGAGCCAAGTGTTATCGCAGCTCAAAATACTAATATAATCATTCTGGCAAGACTTCTTAACTGGTTGAGTTATCAGGACTTTAAAAAAATGAGGATACCAAAGCAAAAGACAAAATTTTCCTTGCTTATATTTCATATTCATTCATTCACAAATAATATTTTGTTTATATAAATTTGTTTTATTACAAATTATTGGAGAGTGCCTGTGGGCACTCTCCAAGAATTTGTAATAAAACAAGTTTTGAATAACAAATTCAGACCACCAACAATAATCTAGCCCTCAACCAGTTAATCACCAATGTGAAAAATATCTTGTTATTTGTACTTTCCGACGTTTGACGTCGCATTTTGAAAAACGTTGAAGAAACTGAATTCCCAGTGACGTGTGAAAGTCAGGATAATCAAAGACTCACGGGGTTAAAGTGTTTCTAACTATCTTGTTCTAATTTGTACTTACGCATTAACCACTACGTCACCACAGCCCATTTTATACTGCTTTGAAAAAGTTGGCTCACGTGTATTTCTTCCTTCAGGACTCTACCGGAAGGCTGCATTTATTTCGACTGTGTATTTACATCATTGGTACAGGCAGCCACTAATGATGTAGAAACACGGGTAAGTCACCTGCAGTTGCGTACAAGTGTACACGGTGGTTATCACCGTAAAATTAATCCGAGAATTTAAAGGTTCACAGCAGACAAAAGTAATATATTTCATTATATTTCTACATGTTGATTCCAACTGTTTGTCTTAAGTAAAAACCAAATTTATTTTTCTGAAAAGACATTTCAAATGACGAAATATGTGGGATAGCCTAGCTTCCCTGTCAGCGCTCTCCGATAGACTCCATATAGACTTACTTAGGATTTTCCTCGAAAAGGTCAGGAAATACTGTTCAACATGCCAACAATGTCGGTCAGAATGTCAGCTCTAATTTTGATGGTTTACATGGGATCGAATTGTGTTCAATGGCTTTCTCCCACACCCTGTCATTTTATTACCAGTTACGGTGATAGTGTTGCACGATGTTTTAATTGTACACTTCGCACGCTCGCTCATAGCAGATAATACCGTAATGCATTCACTGCACAATATTGTAGTAGAAATGAGAAGGTATCGAGCAAGGTATTTTTTGTGGAACGAACATTCATATAGTCATTAAACTCCACAGTGAAGTGCTTTTTTCTATTTTGAGAACAACGCTAACACGAGGTTCTTAGTACCATTCGACGTTATAGACCCAAATCAGTAATTGGAATGGTACGAACCTAGTTTCCAGAGAAGGATCTCTTTCATAAAATCATTAAGAACTGAGAATAGAGTGGAGGCCAGAAAATGACAGCAGCTCCGAAACCGTCAATACCCAAATATAATAACATACGAAATTTTACAATCGATTAATTAAACAGCTATCGGATATTCCAAGTCATAGACAACATTAAAATGACAGGGGAACGAAAATGTTTGATAGAGAAGAAATTGCCTGGGTGTAAGACCAACAGTCTAATTAGATTCCATTGTACATCTGGCGTCTCGGTGAACGTTCAGCAAATACCATTAATTTATTTGAGTAAATATTCACTTTGGAAATTGCACTTTCTTTCCAAATAATAAATTGTATCCTGCTAATCATCTGTTTCCACTGGTAATACATCAAACAATTATTACAAAATAAACGAGGTCTTGATTTTTGCAAATTATTGAGGGCAGTGGGTTTTGAAGTTTAGTGACGCTGATACCGGAACAAATAAGGTTCCGAAGAGAGCAAATTGCTTGTGTCTTAGACCATAATATGTCCTAGTTCTATTTTCGCGTATTTGTCATCACTGTGTAGTCATTGTATATTGGGGAACTGTAAATATTGCTTTATTGACTGGTTGCATCTATGAAATCGATGTGCACTTTCAAACCCAAGTGCTTCTGTGTTTATGAGAGCGTAGAGACAAATTAGGATCTACACGAAGGGAAAATGTGCCATAGAGATTATTACCATTATGTGGATGTACAAAATATTTATCTCACAATCAGGGCGTTTTTGCACTGTTACGCAACTAAAGTTTAATGTATCTGGGCCCTTGTTCCGAATCCATATTAAGGGCCCCTGATACAAGCGCGTGATTCTGCTGTTGCCAAAACAACGGCATTAATATAATTTTTCGATCGCTTCGCGTTTTTCCCTTCTAATCCAGGCACATTAGACATGAAAATGAGAAAGTAAGGAAAAAAATCGGAGAAAGCTGATTTTTTTATATGTTTCCGGGACACACATTGCGGATAAAGTGTGAAAAGTCCCCGCGAATCCGAGTTGAGCTTTTTTAGTTATAGCGTTTTTTTGATGAAAAAAAAAAAAATTAAAAAAAAAATTCGACCCAGCTCCATATTTCTCATTCTTATTCGCCTTAGTAGGGTGAGAATCATAAATATCGTGCTGAATTATATTGAGAATACATATCCCCAACAGAAAATGCCAACTTTGTACCAATCCTCACACTCAATGGTGAAATATTCACGAAAATGTACAAAATTACGAAAAAAAATTTATTGTTTTTATACACACAACGGTGCACAACGTCCATTAAATCAAATCTACGACTACTTTGGGAGTTAAGTTATATATCAAAAATTGCAGAAAAGCAGTGGCTTTATAATGATATATAACAATAGTCATTTATTCCATAATGAACTGGTGAAACGTGTGAAATATTAACCATACCCCCTAAACTCAAATTCAAACGGCATCGACTTTTCTCATTCAAATACCGTATTATAGCATCATTGTTTCAATTTCCATGTTCGATTAAATCACATAATGTGGTGTTCGCCTACACTCAAGATGCATTGGCATGTAATGTGTGACCAACCACTTTATATCAAAGCAGTGGAGATTGTGTCTTCGTCAGATAAGTTGACAAAAGTTTTCGTTAGACTCGGCGGCTTCCATATGATTATGTCATATTTAGGGGCAATTGGTTCGATCATGGCTTAGCGGCTTGTATGAACTTTGGGGGACTGTTTATGCTGGTGGGTCAATCCATCATTTGATCAGTGGTCATGCATATTCAAGAGCAGTTCGTGCCCATTTGCTAACACAAATTGCCATTACAAAACTTGTGTTTGAAGAAAGCCGAACACTAGATAACATAGACTGCACAAAAGTCAATGAAATATTCTGTGGACTTGCCAGAGGTGACTGTACAACAGCTGACGCTATCAATCAAGAAAGTGTCAACCATCTACTGTCCAAATTACACGAACTGCTCCAGAATGCGTCCGTAGGACGCACAGGAAAGCTTTGGGTACAATACTACGAGCAAATAGGTCTTCTCCAGTTGTTCTTGAGAGCAGAGCGCACAGGCGACTGGGAACTCCACACATATTGTGTTCGCAATATGATTCCAGTATTTCACGCAGGTGGTCATTTTGCATACGCAAAAAGTTCTCATCTCTATTTGCAGCAGATGAATGAGCTAACAGAAATAATGCAACAGGATGATTTGAAGTTGTTCACTAAGAAAGGTTACTTTACCATAAGGCGCTCAGATAAATTCTGGGACGGGATATATTCTGATCAGACCATAGAGCAGTGTTTAATGAGAATGTTCAAGCTCCCTGGTGGTCTCACACATGGCAGGGGAATAACCGATAGCACTTTTGCGAAATGGGTACATGGACTACCTCTTTGCCTTCCGATATGTAATGCTCTCGAAAATTTTGTTCATGTTCACACTGGTCATGGCGAACAACATCGGGATCTCCGTCAAAGTTCACAATTGACTGATGCCAATGATATCACCAAATTATTGAACTGGCTCAGAGAGCATTCCCCCTTTCAGAATAGAGATCCACTACAATTAGTCTCTATAGCGACCGGGCTTGTGGCCGACGAAACTGTGAACTGTGACCAAGTTCGCAAAATTGGTGAATGTTGCGTATCGAATGTTGTAAGCAAAACGTTCAACAGCATCAAACTACGACATGTTGACACTGTGAAGTCTTTCGCATCGATGGCAAATAGCATCAAAGACCGTGGAAGTAAGGTAGTGATTGACCACACAATTCTGTTCAACCGCATCACATGTGTTATTCAGTCACTCGCCCCGAAACCACCAGCATTGTTTGATTCTGCTAGAATGAGGAAGACACAGAAAAGCACGCTCGGTAAGATCCTCAAAACATACGGTTCCGAGCAAACTAAAATCCCAGAACATTCTCTGTTTGTTGTAGATGGTGGATTTTTATTGAGGGCAGTTGTATGGCCTAAACAGTCGTCATATAAGGATATATGTACATCATATTCCAATTATCTAGTGAGACATTTTGGGGCGAACGTCGTGGTTGTTTTTGATGGTTATGCTTGTACAATGTCGACAAAGGGCATGGAACAAGCCCGTAGATCTAAAGACAGGTATTCCATTGATATCAATATCTCACCCGAGTTACCAGCCACCACACCCCAATCCGATTTCCTTGCAAATGCCAAGAACAAAACCCAACTGATCGATCTTCTAATGCAGGAGCTATCTGCTATCAATATTCAGTCCAAGCAGGCCGACGCTGATGCTGATGTACTGATAGCCGAAACTGCACTTGACATCGCTCAAGATGACAACAATGTTGTCGTTGTGGGAACAGACACAGACTTGTTAGTCATTCTTACCTCTCGAGTTCAACCGGGATGTAATATTCACATGATGTATTCCATTACCCCAAACTTACTAGTTTCAGTTAGTGAAATAGCAACCAAAATGGGTGACCATAGAAGCAACCTCCTTGTAGCACATTCTATAAGTGGTTGTGACACTACTTCTGTACTCTTTCGAGTTGGTAAGAAGAAAGTATTCAGTACAATTGTCTCCGATGTTACTAGCGACTCACAACAGTATGTCAACACAATTTTGGCGGATGACAGTACACCAAGTGCAGTAGCCGCTGCCGGGGAACAACTTCTCCTGATCTTATACGGGAGTAAAACTGTTTCCTCTCTCGACCAATATAGATATGTCACTTACAAGCGTTATGTAGCAAAATCTAAACTGAATAAACCCATCGACCTAGCCTCACTCCCACCAAGCAGCGATGCTGCACAACAACATGTCTACAGATGTTATCTCCAGGTCCAACAATGGCTGGGCACTTCGCTTCCTCCGACGGATTGGGGGTGGTCGCTAGACAATGGACTTCTTGTACCGACTGCAGCCACAAAGCCATGTGCCCCCGATAACCTACTGAATCTGATCAGTTGTGGTTGCAAGAGTGCTTGTACAAAAAGGTGTGGGTGTAAGAAGGTAGGACTCCCTTGCTCAGGTTTGTGTAATTGCAGTTCGGATTCTTGTAACAACCACAGAAACACTGTCCTGTCGGAAATTTCTGAGTTCGATGAATAATATGTATATAGGTCATGTCATTTCTGTATATAGCGTTGATAATAGTCAATGTAACTTAATCCATGTTGATTGATTTGTACATTCTGTAAATATTATTTATTGATCTAATGCTGCCAGACACAGACGTGTCTGTTCGGTCCCAAGCCCGAAAATAGTTGAGTTCTCATGCTGACGAATTTTATGCCAAAAGGGGAACTCGGCCAGAGGCAGAGGGGGTCTTCCATAATGTCTATTTTGTAAGCAATGATAAAAGTCTTCAAATGGTGGTGGATTTTTTATCGTCTGTCCAACTAACATCCCGTTCTGTACTACGACCCTTTGGGCAAATCCGTTAGGAAAATCGTCATTTTTTGCGTAAATCCGATACTTTTTTGTGAATTTTCAATAATTTTTCGCAGAAATTGTCACAGAATGCACATTTTCCTCTAGGTAAATGTATATTAGACATTATGTAGCTCGAAATACGCGTAAACAAAAAATACAGTTGGATCAATTCGAGGTTACAAAGTTCGTGCGATTTTTTTTTATTTTTTTCAAACGCGTTTTCGAAAAAAGGCTGTAGAAAAAAAAGCTCAACTGGGATTTTAGGGGACTTTTGTCTAATCGTTCAGTACTCGACATTCCCTGAAAAAATCAGCTTTCTCCGATTTTTTTCCCTAGTGAAACCTAATGTTCTTGGGCTATTCAGAGAAAACAATATTAAGTGAGGCGGAGCCGAACCTAATATTGTTTTCTCTGAGCCGTATATGACACTGTATCTGCCAACTAAACGCCCTGTAACGTATTTATTATGCACGGCATGCTGAAATGTCACCGGGAAGTTAACTCAGTGAATAGTTACATTATGAGCACTTTTCGGCATCTTGGGCTGGTTTGTAGCCTATTATTCGGATTTTTCTGAGCGCTCGAGTCGAGGCTTCTCTCTTGAAGTTAAAGGATTAGCTTTCGCTATGAAATGTGGAAAACTCCACCTCAATAAACGATGAACGGCATATTTTAAAATATAATAAACCTTTACACCAAGAGGGATATTTAATTCACCAGTAATTATTGCAAAAGTAACAACCAAATTCACGTTGACGAAACACACAGTTGCTCCACTTCGCAGGACAGTATTCAGTAAAGTGAATCCTAGTGACGTAATTTTCTCTGAAGTGTAACGTCATCACTGACCTCAAATACTATTCTGTTCCTACAACTCGACTTGATCTGAATTCCCAGAGACACACACTGTGGTAATAATCTGTATGTATCCGAGTCGAGCTCCGGGTTCTAAGGGCAGATCACGACGAGTCGAAGACGAGTCGTGATCTACCCTTAGAACCCGGAGCGAGACTCGGATACATATTTTGTACATTCACATAATGGTAATAAGCATTTTACCTTACAATATATTGGGGATACGTCAAAAATGTAGACGAATATATAACGAACTACTTATTCGTACGGATGAACAAAAAGAAACAAATGGAACTCACGCGAAAGGAACGTGCTTGTATCCGCCCCCCTGATACAAACATCTGTATCAGGGGGTCGGATACACGAGAGTTGCGGAGTTAATACAGACAAAATACATGTTGATTGTAAGATAAAACGTTTTACCATAAGTTGTTGGAAGAGAGGAGAGGAGAGAGAGAGAGAGAGAGAGAGAGAGAGAGAGAGAGAGGAAGAAAGAGATTATGCCACCAGTATCTTTACTAGGATATGTTTCACAATAACATCTCAACAGTAGAATCAGCCAGCATCACCACCATTACGGCAGGGTGGGGGTAGGGGAGCAACTGTCCCGGGGACGAATGTTTAGTGTTTTAAAAAGGTGTAGGTTGACCTGTCGATACTTCTGAGCTCAAAGTTCATAAGGAGATTTTTGGTACGGGCGTCAGATACTGGCGGAGGCGGCAAGAGTACGTATTTGCATTACTGACCAGGTTCCACACATTGAAAAAAAAACACTTCTTCCAGTTTGTTGTGTTCCACTGGTCTTTCCTGCATCGCGATTGTCAAGATCATCTTTGGAGAAACAAATACACCATACACACATACAGGTAATAAATTAACCAAAATGTAAAGAAATAATTGAGAAGATACTGTTAATAAAATGCAGAAGAATACTTCTAGCACTAATTTAAAACAAATTTGTAGAGGAGGACACCCAGACACCCCCCCCCCCCCCCCAACACCACCACCCCACCCCTCCGCGCTTAACTAGTAATCCACCCTCCACACACAGTAGTCTCAATATTTTCTTTCTGATTGATCGGTTCAGGTCGTTATTTCACTACCGACCTCTCAAATAGCGCATCACATGTTGAATTGCACAGCGCATCTGCTCCTGTGCACTGCCGACTACTTCATTCTTTTGCAGTAAAGAGCGCCTTAACTTACGAGCATTTTCTGCGCTAATTGTAACTGGATTTTCAACTGTAACGTGTTAGCTTCGAATCGTGGAATCTCCTTAGCGTCACCGTCAGTGTCATCTCCTCTCAGCTTTATTACAGAGGAGGACTGTTTATTTTTTACATAATGCCGTCAGACGTCCCACCTGGATGATACTAACAATACCTGGAGAATACCAACAATTGCCGAGAGACATATCAGTAAGCAGTATCGGCCTTTGAACTACAGATGGGGGCGGCGAAACCGGGAAGGACGCACTGGTAGCAAGTGCCTTTAACCCGACACACACACTTTTCCCATAGTGCCACTCAAAGTGGTTTGGTGACGAAATACTAATGGGGGGGGGGGGGGAGGGATGGAGGGGGGGGGGGGTATTTTTCGATCTGTGGACAACAAAATTTATTTTATTTATTGGACTTTAACGACATCTGCGACAGCCAGGGTCACCGCGTGTCGGACAGTTTTACGGGTGGATGAAGTCAGAGTACCCGGCGAGAACCGCCACGCAACTGTCAGACTCCCCAACGCACTCAAAGCAGGGTTGACATTGCCTGAAGACAGGTGCACCATCGATGTGTATTACGCATCAGTATACAGCGCCGCCGTGCCCCTTCGTTGGCAATCAGGATTAAGTGCCTTCCCCAAGGGCAGAACGTTACCCCTGGCGGTGATCGAACCTTTGACCTCTCGGTTTGAAGTTCCATGCCGCAACCACTGAGCTACCGCGCTCCCCCAACTAAACTGATCGAGTTTTGAAAAATGAATTGGCAGTTATTTCTGGGGTGAATGAGCAATTAATTGGTCAGGAAAAAAATCCGACAGAACACGAAAGCTCGGACGAAATCTTCGGTAGGCCAAAAGGGCGGTCACATAAATTATAGCAATAAACATGCCACTGATTTCAATTAATGCTCAGGCTGAATGATATCGGTGCATAAACTTGTTGTTGCACTTAGATAATAAGAGAGTAATCTACCATTTACTGTTAATCCACTGGATTAGCGGATTGTGAGTTTGTATCAAAAGCTACATTTAATTAGAGAAATACTTCATACCGAGTCACTCGCGACGGTATGACGTATTTATCTAATTAAATGCGTCCTCAAGGAAAGTTGATAACATACAAAAATTGTTTTGAAGAAAAAAAGCAGCGCCTCATTAGCACTCACTGACTATTAACGTTGAGAGTTTCCCCATACACTGTTTCTAACACCTTATTGACAAAATCACTGGGTTTGAGAGTGTTTCATGAAAATGATTATTGTTTCCGCCTTTATTGCCAGCTCACGATTGCCTTGTAGTAAGGGTGATAAAAATTAATACATTCTTTGTTTCGTCATCGATCACGATCTTCACTGCTGCAATGTTTTTTTCTTTTGTGAAAGGAATTTTTATTGCCACAACTTCACTCAACGAAGAATTTTGGGTTCCAAATCAAAGTTTTTTAATGCAATTGGCTAAATTACCACCCGACAGGGTGAATACTGCCACAGGCGTGCTATATAATCAAATAACTTACGAGTGTGTAAATGTGTTTATATACGGGTATCATCGGAATGTATTATATGCAAATTTGAACAAAGTTAGAATTTATTTGATTTGAAATAAATACTGTTTAAACAGAACTTGTTCCATCTCAGGGACAAGATTAGAACCAGTTTTGGTTCTAAAGAGAACCTATATTTTTTGCAGTGTGCCGGTAGGTAGAATCCTCTGGTAATGGGGTTCTAACTTTGTTCAAATTTTGGTTCTAAAGAGCACCTATATTTTTTTGCAGTGCAGTTCGGTTTATTCTAGTCATCGGGCTAAAACAAAATACATTTTATTTGATTTCCATCTCTTTCATAAAAAAGAATGCTCTTTTAGAAGAATATCTGTCGAGATAATCTAAAAGCAAGAAAGACGTTTATAGGGATTTCATGAGAATGTGAAATACTTTGAATTTATATAATGTGAAATATGCGACAATTTGTGATAAAAAAATGTTTATAGTGATTAACGAGTATAATGGGTTTCGTGCTTCTCTGGGTGCGGAAGTATTTAAATTACTCCAGAAAATCTCTTGTGAACTTTTACTAAGGGAGAAAGTGAAGAAGAAATTGACGTGTCATTTTTTGAAAACTCTAAATGGCATTTTACTTTATTTCAAACTAAGATACCACAGGAATCTGTTGAGAGTTTTGAAACATTTCAAGCAAATTCCTGCAGTTTCGAACCAGCGGCAACTTTATTGCCTTCTTTGGAAAAACATTCATTCCCGATTGGCAAATGGTCTAAGTCGTCCAATATATCGATGCAACATTTGTCATCAATCAGTACAGACCATGTTCGTCAGTAGAGTTGGGGAGTTTAAAAGTTACTTGCCGCTACACGGCGTTCGGTGCTCGCTGGTTCTCACCTGATATTCCAGCTTCTTCTACCCATAAAACTGTGCGACTAGATAATACCCTGGGTAGTATGACGTGCCAACTTAAGCTCTCATTTTATTGATCTCATCCACTGATCTCGTTTGACGTCACAGTTCCGTGCCCCAGTTACTTCATTTTTGGTTCTCATGGTAAGCCCTCCAGAGCGGCCATGTTGTGACGTCAAATACATATGGCCGTCCGAATATTAGATTCCAAAAACTAATTATAGGAATAGACATCAAAATTCAATTAATGAAGCGCCGGGCACAACCCGGTGCTTCATTAATTTAGTGACGATGATCTTTAATACCTGGTAATCGCATGCGTGGACATCCCTGCCTATCCGTGGATTGCGACAAGTCCACATGGACGTGGCGATAGAGGAGGTGTCGCCCCCCCCCCAATCCTGGCCAAAATGTAGCCGTTTACTGTATTGACCGAAATTATACTTTACAGGGTGTCAGCCGGTGGAAAGGATTAAGTCGGATATTAAAACATATCTCTTCCATAACGCATTTTCTAATTTTCTACAGCCACAGAGCACCATGTAAACCAAAAGAGAAAAGATTCGAGGTCAAAGTAGGATTTTTTTTAAATTTTCAACTAACAAAAATCAATTTAATACTGAATTCAAGGAAGCCAGTGTTCAAGTTAAAAGAAATAACAACGTCATTTATTCAGAAAGATTGACGCGGCGAACACACGGCGCAATCTCTTGTTTTTGTTGCTATTTTTTATTTTCAGCTATCCCAGAATTCAATATCGAACGAAAAAATGGCCACCCCCGATGGGCAGACCGGAAGACACAATTTTCAGTTTGTTAGATATACTGTTTGATTGGAAATTGTGTGCTTCTCAACATTCACATGTGTGTTACCAACAGAGCTCACTGTGTTCTCTATAACTACTAACGACATTTTTTCACATTATTACAACAGAGTACAGTCTCAGTGGACTGGTCGTAATCCACGCAAGGGTAGTGATGTCCACGCATGCGTTACCAGATAATAAATATCACCATCAGCAAAATTTATTAATGAAGCACCGGGTTGTACCCAGTGCTACATTAATTCATTTTTTGATGATTATTTCTGTAATTAGTGTTCGTAATTTAATATTATACCACTTTATTGGGCGTTCTCTAGTGGATTCATTGTATTTTACCCGAACGGTAAAACTCCATAATTATCAAAGTGATGTTGACCGGATGCGAGAGCCGGGCCGTTAACGAAATCAGTTTTTATTAACGCCCGCGGATCGCTTCCGGTTGGCGAATTTTGGATGGATTTGCCGATTGTAACGTTACAAATAACCAAACAAAGTATCGCTATGACAATCAACCACAGAGTGCATGCAGCTTCATTTCTGGTGGCACATTTAATAACTGCAACATGTATAATTATCCAAAGTGACAATGCTGACAACTCCACCATGTTACATTTAAACGTCCTAGGGTTAATTAAATTGTTATTAGTTTGAAGAAAAAGAATGTTGGAAATGTTAAAATGTTAATTCAATTGCTATCAATTTCAAACCGAAAGAAATTTAGGTGAACTATTGTCTCACAGAAATCACACATTTGCATAGTGGTAATAATAGTAATAACATGATTTTCAAGGGCGTTATGGTTTATTAACGGCCCTCCAGGAATTATTATCAGTCTGATGGACTATTAGCGATCCGAGACGCATATTAACGGCCCTCCAGGAATTATTAACAGCCCTCGGGCCTATTAGCGTCCCTCGACTGCGTCTCGGGCCGCTAATAGTCCCTCGGTCTGTTAATATTTCCTGTCGGGCCGTTAATAAGCCATAATGCCCTTGAAAAGCATGTTATTGTTACATTATTGCCTCTGCGGAAATTTTGCCAGCCCGTGGAAAGAGACCAGCCCACGGCGGCCGTACTGCATCGCATCGCCGGCCTGTCCTTCCCAAACTTGAACAACATGAAAGCAAACCAACCAGCTGTTTTTCTTACAAGAATTATTGCCATCTCGGAAATGAGAACTTGATAATTTACAATCTGATCTTTAAACAGCAATTTCTCTGCAGAGCAAATTCACTATTTCCTGAGTAAAACGAACGCATTTCCGTCAATATGCTCTGATCGTATTGACTTTCACATTGTTACAACCATGATGGAGTTGGTTAGAGAATCGATCTATATTAAGTCTTGGGTTGTTCGCTTTGGGTTTCTCATATTATGGTTGTTCAACATGCGAAACTTCGATAAATCACACTCAATTATAAAAATCCCTTTATTTCAGAAGGATGTTTCTTGGCATATGGCATCAAGGTTTTTGTGATATTTAATGATTTCGGAACAATTATTCTTGTTCTGAATAATCGATCCACGACTGGTAATGTGAAATAAGATAAGACCGTATTAGCAATTAAGTGAATGTATTTAACAAAGAAAAATGTGTTGAACAGCTCTGGCTTGTTATAATTATCACTCACTTTCTGAGGTTCGAGTGGAGTCTACGCATGACAAATGTTTACTCAACAAAATTGGGTATACCCCCTCCTCACACCCATCTATTAAATACGTTATCTTAATGTCGATGATAAGCAAATATGTCGTCTCTTGAGGGCGTCGCGGCACCATTTGAAATGCCTTAGTATTGCAGGTGGCGCATCGATTCACTTAAGAGTTGCATTACATTAAGCTACGGTTACACCTGTCCGAATTTGCAATGTGAAGGTCGTGTGCATTGTCGCGTAATAACAATGATAACACTTTGATGGATCGCTGAGTTGTCGCGGTTCTCAGGTGAGAAAGTCATGATTAGCCTTGTTCTCCCTTATTCCCACGTCTCTTCTCTCCTCCTAAGTAACACTCTCAGAGCTGCTTGGTGACATCCCATACCCCATTATTCCCAATCTCTCCGATAGTCATACTAGCCATCTCCTTTGTGTTACCCACTAACCAAATGTCATTCATTCTCCCACCCCACTTCCCCATCATACTCCCGGTAGCTGAAGATTTGGAATTGTTGTTTGTGGTGATTCGTAATTGTCTCCATAACGCCTGTATTTGTTGTGAGATTTACCTGTGAGTCGTTTGCCTCAACATTCATTGCAACTGGAACAGATTGCTGCCATCATGGTCAATGGTCCCGGCTTTTAACACTTACGCTTCCGAAAGCGACTATTGTCACCTACTTCATGATGATTATCGATACGTTCTGGTATGCGCAGATCAAACCTACCACCCGATTAATCAGTGAGCCTTTTCCAACGATTAATCAGATGAGAGAGTTTCAAGTATGTCATAAATTTTATTAAACTTCCTCACTTACAGGCAAACACAGAGGTCCTCCATATATCGATAAAATTGACGTGAGAGTAAAAGGGTTAAACACATGAATCTTAATTAATGGAATATTGTGAAGTTAACTTTATATCGCCTATGTCAAGCAGGAATTCCACTATGTGTAGTGCTGAGTGTGAGTCACTGAACTGAAAACTGTAAAATTGTTCGGAAATTTGGCCCCGACGGGAGTCGATCCTGGGTCTCCGGCTCCAAATCGTCTAGCCATAAATGCTCTGCCAGCATGCCAACTAAATTAACCGCAGTCCCTAAAAGAGGTTGCCGTCAACTCAGCCAGTGTGTCAGTTCACATTTACAACCCGCCTCCAGACCTTTTTATTTGTTTCTACAGAACAGTTTCTAGATGCTTGGAACGGAATGTGGTCGAGTCTATCGATTTTGAAAATTGGAGACGCGCTTCATTCTGCTCGCTATTGTTGAGCCTCGGTATAGAGAACATGTTCTAAAGAAAAATATAATAATAATAACACTTTGGCCGGCCGCTGATTTGTCGCGGTTCTCGGATGAGAAGGCCTTGGTTACCCCTGCACTCTCAACTACCTTCCAATTCCCAGGTTCTTTCTCTTCTCCCACCACTCAGAGACGAACTGCTTGATGACATCCCTTGCACCATTCTTCCCAATCTCTCCGATTAGCATATTAACCCTCTCCTTAAGGTCTCCCACTAACCACATGTCCTTCATTCTCCCATCCCACTTCCCCATTATACTCCCAGTGAATCTTATTCTTTTAGACTAGTATTTTGGACATTCTAGAAGAAAGTGTTCTAGGGTCTCCACCACGCCCAAATTACACATCTGACACACCTTTTCACTGTTTTTCCCAATTTTCCCCTCAGCTCCAGGGACCGCCGCCTCAGCTTGAACAACAGTGACCCCCCCCCCCCCCTCCCCCCAAAGGTGCCATCAAGGTACTCTTCAAAACCAGGCTTCTCTTTATCGTACAGGCCACCCAAAGACCTCTTTGGTTTGACGCCCTCTCGCCAATTACGGTTACCATCCTCCATGACCCTTTCTCTGACGATATTTTTACCCTGGTTTGCCCCAACGTCAACTATCAACGAACATTTGAACACCATACACTCCACTGCTGCACAGTGAGTTGAGATTCCAAAATTATTACCCGATTTTTCGAATAAACTATCGCTGTAACAATCGAATTTATTTGAGTTCGTTATAATACGTAAATCAATCAAATGATTCTCCATGGAATCTATGAGCGAAAAGACAGTGAATAGCATTATTGGCCTTTAAAGTTTGTCGAATCATGTTGTTTACGTACCAATTCTCGGAAAGCGAAGAGTGATTAGTTTGAAGCCGTAAAATGCTATACAGCCTATAACTTATGGTGTATACAGTACGTGGAGAGTGTATTATCACTAAATCACCTGCAGAGTGGAGATTCCACCCAAGAAATAATTGCAAATTCGTTACAAAGCGTAACTAGCACATGCAAAGTTTCAGCCAATGGACCTCCGGGTTAAACCCGGAGGTCAATTGGCTGAAACATTGCTTGTGTTTTTTGTTGATATATGTAAAATTTGAAAGTTATAGCTTGGGTGATAACTCCACTCCACGGGTGATTTAGTTACAATCAACTCTCCACGTACTGTATATTGTTCACATTTTTGTGCTCACGTTGTATTATTTGGACTATTTCCAATGAACAGATTTTAACCCTTTACAGAAATACATGATATCAAAATTTGTAATTTTAATTTTTTCCCCGATTCTTGAAACAATTTCAACGAGCCCGTTCCAGTAAGGGGTAACATGATATGGTTTTGTTGAAATTTGTTGTAAAAATATTTGTTCTACTGCACAAATTGTATGTGGTGCGATGGATGCAGTCGATTCGTAAGTTGGGGGTTAATCGCTTGCTAGGCTGAACCGAGGCGCGCTGTTGTCAACACGAAAAAGTCAAAATTGCAGGTGTGATAAATCGCAAGAGCGGCAACTCGCCTTATAATTGAAAGGCGGGTGTGGTCAAAAGGTGGGGATGTGGTGAGAAAGGTAGAAATTATATCACATCTATAGTACCAGATAACAAATTATAATCCCGAAAATTATACTTCAAATCAGATAACACGAATTATTGTCAATTAACAATTAAGCCCTGCAACATATACGTTCTTTAAACACAAACTAGCCCACTAAAAGGTAAGAATTTCAGAACGTTGGGTGCGCGGTGGATCATTGTTTACGTCACTGGACATCAAACCGAAAGGCCCGTGGTTCGATCCCCAAAAAGGGCAACTAGATTGTGCCCTTTGGCTAGGAACTTAATTCCTGTTACCCACATTGGGACACGGTGGGGCTCTGTTCTAAGCGGTCCTATGCATCGATAGTGCACTTGTCTTCAACCAATACTAAGGCCGCTTGTCTGAACTTTGTACGTCTCGAGTCTTACAGTTGCCCGCCGCTGCCCGGTGGTTTTCCCGGGTACTCAGGCTTCCTCCAATCGTAAAACGGTCCGACACGAGGTAACTCTGACCGATGAAAGAGTAATTAAATCCAATAAAAAAAAGTTCACCAATCTCACTCTCATGATATAGCCGAGATCCATTTCTGTAACTTTGCTAGTGCCCCTGCAGTTCAAGAGAATACAACACATGAAAACTCAAAACCGTGATGATTCAGACGAAGCAGCTTTTCAATCTCCACATTAAATTGTACAGCACCGCTTGCAAAAACTGGTGTTCACTTAGGATTCAAGCTTCGGCGCCTCGTGACCAAGGTACCACCTTGTCTAAGAGATACAAACGGCTGCCGCAGATGCAGTTCTGTGTCTACAAAGGAGGACAGACAATTTCGATGGGATCGCGAACCCGTCCGAATTTTCTGCACATATCCCTGACCTCAACATTCAGTCTCGCCTTTTTTGCTAGGTCGCTGTGGGAGTTGACCTCTGGGTGTATGGTGGCAGGGGTATCTGAACTGAGGACTTTGGGATGATTCTTATGTTTTGCACTTTGAGAATAGGTGTTTTCGTCAAGTAGTAAACTCATGATTTTTGAAAGTACACACCCACCTCCAGCCAAGCGTACTCTGGGCCTATCATAACTTCACATGTATAACAGAATGCCTTCATACCCGATAGGTAACAGATATATAAGAGATAATGGGGTATCGTCGCCTGAGTGCTAGAATGTCCTATGTCCCATAGGGGACATAGGACATTCTGGCACTCAGGCGACGATAAAGATTGATACTTTCTTTCAAATTCATTGGATCAGTTTCTGTTTTATGTATGTTTGCACTTGCACCATTGGAATGTGTGTTTCTTTAGGGCATGGTGTTAATACAGGTATTGCTTGTTCGCCAAACTCCATTTCAATGAGAAAATAAAAATATTGATAAAAAACGGTCTCACCTGTGGGGAAAGGCATGTCAGACCATTGATTTTCGTAATTGTGTGTGTGTGTGTGTGTGTGTGCGTTTGTCTTACCAACTTGACGAGGTAACTAGACAAAAGAGTTTGCGTGTTTCGCCTTACCGAGGTACAAAAGACAAAAGAAACCCTTTACCTCGGTTGTTTTCCCAGAACTGTACCGGCAAAACGAGGTTGAAACCGTTAGTCCACACAAAGGACAGACAATGGGGTACCTCGGTATGTAGGGAAAACGAGACTGTGTGTGTGTGTGTGTGTGTGTGTGTGTGTGTGTGTGTGTGTGTGTGTTTTCTTGTTTCTTTCTTGATAACGATTATTTTAATTAAGGAATCACTAGCACGCGTGGAAGCGTGTGGAGTCCAGATCGCGATGTGTTCGAAATAGAGGCCGTTTTTACCCCCACAGTAGTGTACTGTACTTTCTGCGAACCAAATCAAAAGCAGACAAAGGTTAATCGCTTCATGTCGTGGTATTCGCAGACAAGCGTTGCGTGAAAAGAGATTTAACAGGCAACTTGAACTAATGGACTTGTCTGCGGACCAGTAAATAAACCAACTACAATTAGCAAAGCATTCACGATTTCCAATTTAATTGAAAAACGATAATTTGCTTCCGCAAAAATTAGTTCCGAGTCTATTACTTAAAATTAACCTGAAGAGATATCTCCATAATTAAGTCCATCGCGATCGACTTTTGTACAAGGAAACAATTACTTTAAAACAGTACAAATCAGACATGATATATCGGATGAGGGGGTCTGTTTCTTCAACTGTGTTCTATAATATTAATATCCTTTCGTTGACTGTTGATCCGCTTGCCTTTGGATATTGATCCAAACTTGTCCTTCATAATCAATTTATTGTTATCCCACAATGATGAATTTGCCCAGAGATGCGAATAAGAAACGTGTAGTTGGTAAGCCGATAATTCTCACGAGAGAAGTGCAAATGTTCTTGCACATTTATTTGATCCCCAAAGTCTTTGTAGGGGAGTAATTATGCAGTTAGTTATTAACTGATAGAGTGCTAAAATACACTATCAGGGCTTTAATATGAAGAGCAGGTACCCCAGCCTGAATGTGTCATATTCTGCGGATGTGCTTCACATTATCTTAGAAGCAAAATTACTTAGTCTATATGAGTTTGACTTGTTACAATTTATGGGAGAGTGCCTCTTGGCACTCTCCCATAAATTGTAACAAGGCAGAGACACATGAACAAATTTTGATAACCAAAAATAACTTAGCACTCTACCAGTTAACCATGTCTTGATAAATAGCCTAACCGTGTTTCAATAAACAAGGCAAATCCATAGTTTTAAGTTTGTCCGAAAAGCGGTAGCGCATATTGCACCCACATATCGCCACAAAAAGAAAAAAATTAGGAAGTATGGGTAGGAGCTTTCATTTAACCCTTTACCCAGCGTAACGTCCAAAACCGGCCAACGCTATTCTCAAAAATCGCCAATTAATTTTCATTAAATTTTCACTTTTTGTCTCAAAAACATAGGTTATGACCCCTCTTTGGAACGAGCTCGTCGTGCTCGTTCTAATGAGGGGTCATAACCTATGTTTTTGAGAGAAAAAATAAAAAAAATAGTTACTTAAGAATTTTGTTTGCAAGTGTCGTCTGCTTTTCGTGTTAGGTAAAGGGTTAAAGCACACTGTCGGGGTGACAAGCAGCTTCCCTGGCAAACATTGACACAAGTTAAAGTTGACGAATAAAGCGCTGCCCATTTTGCAATACAGCATACTTGACTTATCTTGTCATGAAAATAAACTTTCGATTAAAGTTGTCCGCACTGAAATTATTAGACGGGCGAGGAAGGTCCAGTTCAAAAGCATGTATTTGTTGTGAAAACACCTTTGGCACCAGAAGAAAATAGAGCGATATTTACCTTTGTAACACTCAATAAACGAAACCAAGAGACAGCTGTTAGGACTATATGCTGTTTTCTTTTATTAAAAGTTATACAAAGAAACTGGGGTTTTGTGGCAAATTAATTAGAAGCACCTAAGTAAGCAAACGTCTACTTTGGATATTTGTTTAGCGAATATAACATTATTACACTTTAGCGTGCGTTCTCTGGTATATTAACACAATTTTACCTTTACGGTAGAAGTGCATAATGCACAGACTCAAACCGGAAGTTGTATGTTAACGTGGTTAACAGCCCGCTTCCGGCTAAATGTTTCGTTAACAGCCTCGGCTCCGGTTACAGTTTATGTAATCCGTCATACCAAGCGCGCCACTGGTTCTGAGATGATGAAACGCGCTTTACTGCAATGAATGTTAAAAAAGTACGTGACATTTGTGTGATTTCCCCATTTCTTCGGTGATGAAGCATTCGAATTGTCAAGGTGAGTGTAATTAATTCATTACGGTAGGTTTTTGTTAGTAGATTTCGGGAGAAGGCCAACTTTTCGTGGCAAACAAAAATATTTAAATTAAGATATCATGTGATTGATCGCGTGACGTTTTGTTTATCTAGAAACAGACGGCACATGTGTTTTGGTTAAATGTCATTGCGAAAACTCGGGATGTCACAATAAAGTGAACTTGATGAAGAACCTTTGGATTTAACCATTTTAGAAGTGGTAATACCAGTAATAACAAGATTTTGTTGGGCGTCCCTGTTTATTAACGGCCCTTCAGGAATGATTAACAGCCTTCGGGCCATTAACAGCCCTCGACATCGTCTCGGGCTGTTAATCATTCCTTTAGGGCCGTTAATAAACCGTAACGCCCTCCAAAATCATGTTATTGGTATAATAACATTGACTTTGGAGGGCATTGTGGTTTATTAACGGCCCAACAGGTGTGAATAACATCCCGACAGCTTATGAAAGACCCGAGATGAAGTCGAGGGCCGTTAATAAGCTGAAGGGCTGTTATTCACACCTGTTTGGCCGTTAATAAGCCACAAGGCTCGACAAAGTCATGTTATTACTATTATTACCACTGGAAGTCTGAGAACGTTTTGATTCTGTATCTTACATGCCATTTTCAAAGTTTTCAATTTCGACAGATCGTCCCCTGAGTTCCAATGTGTTCTATGTGTCTACTGGCAGCCTACTGGCACATAGAACACATTGTAACTCCGGGGACGAGATGATAATATCGTCTGTTGTCACCTGATTATTACATGATCGGCACTGGTACGCTTTCAATTGCAACGAAGTTAGAAAACTTAAAAAACGACCCGATGTTTACCGCTTTTAAGTCAAGAATAAAGGATTAAAATGTATACAGACTTACTTACTATATACAACTGCTTGTTCTCATGGGACTAACTTTACTGGACATTTTACATATTTAATAATTTAAATAAAATCACATTGTTTACAAGTTGAAGCCATTTCCATTTCCGCGTGGACGACAGCAAGGAACAAAAATCACGTGACGTGTCGGGCTGTTAATGAGAGTTTCACTCATTAACGGCCCGACACGTCAAGTCACTTTTTGAAGTTGAGTGTTACGTTCTTGTAATGCCCTGTTAAACTATGTTAATGTACTAGAAACCGCCCGCTAAAGTGCTAATAATATAACAATAACATGATTTTGGAGGGCATTATGGTTCATTAGCTGCCCTGCAGCAATGATGAACAGCCCGAGGGTTTGTTAAAGTTAATAAGCCCAAGGGCTGTTCACCATTGCTGCAGGGCCGCTAATGAATCATGATGCCTGACAACAACCATGTTATTACTATTATTACCATTCCCTGTTACAGCTAACCGCACGAGGGAATTGCTGGAAGAAATAATCACTAAAGTCGGTTCGATATTTCTGTTTCGATCGTACGTTCGACTTCAGTTCAGAAATACAAAGGGACGTCATCCGAATGGGAGTAATTCATTAGACCATGGTATCTAAAAACAGCCGGGCCGCGGGCCGCTGATGGCTCTTTATACCATTATCGCCAGCGGCCCGGCTCCGCCGAATGACGTCACTGAAATTATGGAGTTTTAACGGCCCTCCCAAATCATGTTAATCGACTATTAACTTATGGATTTAGTGGTAATAATGTGTTTTAACAGCAATTTGCAAGTTTTCATTCTTCTCGGGAAAAATAATTAGCAAATCGTGTCTCTTGATCCTTTATAATAATGAAAAGGATAGTGTTTGTATCATATGTCACGATACGCAGACTGTTGATATATCGGAAGAAAAAAGTTACAGAACATCTAAAGATGGTGAAAGCGCCGACTTCTTATTTTTACATGGGCTCGAACATAGAAGCATAGTCAAACGTTCAAACTGGCGGGGAAAAATTGTAAAAAGAGAGCTTCTGTATTTTTTAATGCTACCCTACAGAAAAATGCCTGAAGTTTGTGAAATGATCAATGTGGCAAATTGTGGATACAACTTCACTAACATTTCGAACTTTCAATTTTTATATGAAATTAAATTTGCCGATAACTTTAGAAAATTAGGTAAACTTTAAAAAATAGAAATTTCGAAATGTTAGTGAGTTTGTATCATCATTAACGAATCGTCCACAACCGCCCGCGTAATATGCAAATTCAGCAGCTGAAAAAATACGTTTTTTTAAAACAAATTTCAACAAAACCATATCATGTGACCCCTCGTTGGAACGAGCTCGTCGAGCTCGTTCCAATGAGGGGTCACGTGATATGGTTTTGTTGAATTTTTTTGAAAAATTAAAAAAAATGATATTTAAAATAATAAATTTTGATATCGTCTGCGTTGGGTAAAGGGTTAATGTTCACTTCGTATTTTCCCGTCGAGTATGTCTTTCTGCAATTTTTTACCCAAATAAGATTGAATGTTTGACTATTATTCTTTATTGAAACCCATTAAAAATTAGATGTCTTTTGATGTCTTGTAACATTTTCCATTCATCACATAAACTGTGGGCACATCGTGACGTATAATACACACGCCGTCATTTCCATCAATATAAAATTCTGGGAGGTGGGATTTACAAATTTTGTTCCGGGGAAGAATAAAACACTCGAAAATTACTCAAATTACTTCAGAAAAGACGTTCGCTAAGCAAACTGGACACAAAGTGTTGGTAGGCATGGTACTGATAGATATCCGTAGGGGGCGCGGTGGCGTTGCGGTAACTGGTTCTCGTCAGATCACCGAAGTTAAGCAACGTCGAGCCCGGTTAGTCCTCGGATGGGTGACCGTCTGAGCGATCGATTCGGACTCCCGCGTTATGTCCTTGGGCAAGGCACTTAACCCCGATTGTCCACATGGGGGCACGATGACGCCGTGCACGTGGATGGTGCGCATGTCTTCAACAAATCTAACCCTTCCTGTGCTGCAGTGCGGAGTTACGATGTTGGGGAGCTGGCCGCTGCTCTTCGTTGCTCAATGGTTCTCTCCGGGTACTCCTGCTTCCTCCACCCGTAAAACTGTCACGGTCATGATCAGCCATTGTGCATAAGTATGTGACCTTAAACACCAATAAATAAATACATAAATAGATGGATATTCGTAATGATGGATTATCCGTGAACTAGTTGATTCTAATTAGCTTGCGACGAAGCCACGTTTCGTTTTCTTACTTCTAATAAACGAAAACAACAGACAGATGCTTCGAGAACTGTCTGTTGTTTTCCTTTATTAAAAGTAACAAAAGGAAACTGGCTTTATTTTCTACTGATTCATAGGTGTTTTCTCAACAATATCTTGCCTCTTAATTGGCCCTTCGCCGCGCATCAAACAATTTCAAGGGAGATAACTTTATCGAATGCCGATATTCATTACGATATAGGCCAAGGATGAAAACTCAACAATCTGAGCCGTGTCTACAATAATCAGCAAACCTCCGTAGCAATGAACAAACTACCGGACCAACTCTGATGTCTTTTATCTCTTTAGACCAGCAAATCACTGGGAACCAGACAGCCTAAGCAATAACGATGTGAGGTATTTATTGTCAATTGAAACTTGAAACCTGCACGATTTGTAGACATGGCGAACGCGGTTTGGTGTAATTATGCATGGGAACCCCCACAGTTATTTGAATACCCTAGTAAGAACTAACTAGCCTAGATGCCACATATATCCCTTTTCAAACAATTTCAAAAATGGAAAACCAAATAAATAAAAATAACTTACCAATTAAATAAATATATAACTAAAAATAAGTGTTTGAATAAATAGTGTTGACCAAGATTATTTTCAGTATTATTTCTCTGTTCGGAGAATCGGCAAGATTTCCCAGTAAAAGAGAAGTCACACATATATTATTATTCTGGTCTTTCCGAAACAAGGCTGATAACTCCTTCTTGGAACGAACTGGTAAGGGATTGTAATTTTTTGTTTCGAAAACAAGATGAAAAAGGTCATTTTGAGATGGAGATGTTGATGATGATTCACTTTTGAAGCAGGGCTGGGAGGAGTTAAAATTTCCCTTAACACGTTAACGTGTTAAATATGTCTGCGTTAACGTGTTAAATGACGTTAAATGTTAAAATGAACAAAATTGTAGTATAACAGACCAATTCCGGCCTTTTTTTGCTGACTTTATCTTGAATCTGATTGAACTTACGTACACTATTAACCCTTTTAACTCCAGTGGTATCTCCCATCCCAGTTCAATGGCAGCAATTAGAAGAGTCCATATTCATTATTTGGGGTAGACCAATCGATATTTTCAACGTGCAGCCTTGGGCTGCACGTTGAAAATACTGATTGGTCTACCTCGCAGATTCATTGAACAGCCGACCTATAATATAATGACGTTATGAAGTGTCATGTTCCTGAGCTGGAAAGCGGCCGCCTGGATTCAAATGGTCAATATAGTTCTCTCGACAATGCACAGTCTCAGTTAACTGAGTGAGACGAAAAAATAGATGTCCTATACATATACATTAGATGAGTCACGACGAGTACAAAATCATTCCTGATGCACCCTAACAAACTTCAAAGTTAACTGTTAATAACTTAGTTAAAATTTTTTTAACTTTGTTAAAATAATTTAACACGTTAACGTTTGAAACGTTAACTGCTCCCAGCCCTGTTTTGAAGGCTTTATTTGCAAAAGTATTTTCAAAAAAGAAGAAATGAACTGAAGCTTTTCTGTAAAGAATCTTCCAGCAAAATAATGATGTATTCATATATAGAGGTGTGTTGGACGGGTAACTGCTCCTCCAGAAGAGAGAGAGAGAGAGAGAGAGAGAGAGAGAGAGAGAGAGAGGGGGGGAGAGAAGATGACAATGGGGAAGGTTCCAACTAGCATTCAGCATACCGAGCTTTTGTCGGTTTCAGCCATCAGGAAAATAACAACTATTATTATCGAAAACATTGCGGAAAGATAGAAATCATATCCCCCACTATGAAGATATAGAAATTTTCACTTTCACAGTATCAACCAAAACGGCAGCATTCAGAGCATCACTTCAATGTGAATACGAGTCAAATTATAACTGAAAATGATCAGTTAGTTCTAAAAACGTATAATAAAAAGAAAATCTAGTGTTTTGAGTGGATGCCGCAAATTATCTCACTCGCGTTCCAGACAAATGCACAAGCGCTCGCGAAAAATAAACATTTGTGTCAGTCACTCATGAGATAATTTTTCGTATCCACTCAATAAAAACCTAGATATCCTCTATTTATTAGACATGAATTTGTTACCTGGGATTTCCCATTATCCGGCTCGGCTGATACGACGCAAATCTCGGCCGATATGAACCAAGCAAGAGTTGCCCCATGTATGCGTTACCAGGCGAGCTCGTTCCAACGAGGGATCACATGATATGGTTTTGTTGATTTTTTTTTAACAAATTGAAGAAATGATATTTAAAATAATAAATTTTGATATCGTCTGCGTTGGGTAAATGGTTAATGACAGTAAGTTATGACCGAGTATATAAGAGAAGAGAGTCGTGTACAAAAATCAAACGCAAACTAAGTGGAGATTTCTCGAAGTGGTGAGCCGCGATGTTCGGATAGCTGAAGAAGAAGAAGAGGGCGAATGGGTGCGACGGCCGCCAATCAATTTTTTTCAAGCGTCCCGTGTCCAGCAAGGCCATAGATCTGTAACCGTACTTTCATCCCATTCAACCCCTCCACCCCACAGTGACACATGCATACACTCGTGAGAACGACCGTAAAACGTACGTAAAAGTGTACGCTGCGATGATGTAAAATACTCATCAATCTGCACACATTTGTGACAGTTCATCTTTTCGACAAATGGGGTTCTTCCTGTTTGGTATGTACCTCCAGCCCCACACACAAACCGGCAACGTTGGGGTATGTCTTCCTGGTTCTGTGAGAACCTAGACAGCAATGTTTGGGTTATCACGAATATTTTTTTCATCCCAACCTCCTCATTGCAAAGCAAGCAAAATATGTTTACCCACATTTATGAGGACTTTGTGAAGCCATTTTAGCACCGACACCAAACATAATAAGCAAACAAGACTGCGCGTGTGTGTTTGTGGTGAGACAACGCGTAAGGATGTTGAGTATCGATGACACACTACTGAACCAGAACTATCAGACTTTCAAGTGTATGCAAGTGCGTGACGAAGTGGGTGTGATGCAGTATTTCACTCTTTATTTTGCAGCCGCAATTTAAGTTATGGATGTTCACTGGGATGTTGTCTAATCAAATGTGACGTTATACACAATTATAGCATGTTGAAAAATAATTATGCAAATATTTTATAACATTTGATGTCTTGTATAATTAGGAATAAATCACAACAACAGCAAAAGTTGTTTTTTTTCTGACTGTGAGATTGACTGAGAAATTAATTTAAACATTCGTTTTATGTAATTCAGCCTGGAGGAATACTCATTACTGTATCGATTAAGCTATCACTTACGCCAATAGAATACAAATAGCTTTGGGGAATTAGCTTTCAGATGGTGATGGCGGGCGCACACTGTCCAATTAGCTGCGCATTTGGTATTTTGCGACCATCTTTGTACTTCAGTAACCCAAGAGAACCAAGGCAGTTTGCGACGTCTTTTGTAAGCTGAACACTGTGGCTTGCACGTGAAATATTTAACAAGAAGCCACTATCAGGGTTTAAAAAATGAGGGGACCAGAGCTGAAGCCAAATATTTTGAATGCTCATGTTTCGTATCCAGTCAAACGTAAAGAATATTTTGTTCATACCAATTTGTTTTATTACAACTTATTGGAGAGTGCCTGTGGGCACCCTCCAAAAATTTGTAATAAAACAATTTTTGAATGATAAATTCAGACCACGAAAAATGTTCTAGACGTCATCCAGTTAAGGAGCAAGAGTTGGTGACAAACACGTTTCAGAAGATACCCCTACATTCTGTCACGTTCCAAAGGTACTACCCCTGGCAGGCAAACAGTTAAAACTAGAAGTCGTGTCATGAAATGCGCACAAATAACACGTCGATCTGCGCGTTAATCTACGCGTTTTGACCATAGTAAGGCTATCAAATTTTGTACATATGGCCTGTGCACAAGAATGTTTCAGCCAATGGACCTACGGGTAACCTGGAGGTCCATTGGTAGAAACATTGCCTGTGTTTACTATGAGTAACCAGGAGAACCTGCCGTGCTTTGGCTGCCATTCGATATGGCAATTGCGTGCACTTCCTCCGCGCAATTAAGCCTAGATAAGCGCACAGTTCGTGAGAGAACATTTAGTTAGTTTTAACTGTAGTTGTGACACTTACTTGATATTCAAGTTACAACACTAATCACAAAAGCGAACAGAGAATTTCGATCGGATGGCCACCTAGTCCGGTCCGTTCGAATTTATTTTTCCACTTTTCTTTCATCAGCATTATAGAATCTCACTCGGCGGGCGGAATCTAAATCGGAGTACATTGCATCTGACATTCAATTTACGTTTAATTTCCGTGATTTGGTCTTCATTTCGCAATATATATTATTTATCAAATCTCGACCAGGAGCCAATACTATAATAATAATAATAACGCCGGCCGCTGATTTGTCACAGTTCTCAGGTGAGAAGGCCTTGATAAGCCCTGTGTTACCAAATGCCTCTCTATCCCCACGCCTCTCCTATCCTCCCATCACTCTGAGACGAACTGCTTGATGACACCCCATACGCCATTCTTCCCAATCTCCCCGATAAGCATACTAACCCTCTCCTTTGTGGCACCCACTAACCACATATCCTTCACTCTCTCATCTCACTTCCCCATCATAATTCTGGTGACTTTTATTCTATTAGACTGGTATTTTGGACATTCCAATAGAAGGTGTTCAAGGGTCTCCACGACGGCTAGTTTACACATTTGTCATTCCTTTAAATTGTCTTTCCCAGTTTTTCCCCTAAGCTCCAGCGATCGCGACCTCATCTTTAACAACAGTGACCACCCCCCCCCCCCCCCCAAAGGCGCCATCAAGGTACTCTTCAAAATCTGGCTTCCCTTTATGGCGCAGTTCACCCAAATATTTCTTTGCTTTGACCCCCCCCCCCCCCCAACCCGCTCCCCTCGCGAATTCATGTTACAATCCGCCATGACTCTTTGTTTGTGACGATTTTCTTGCCCTAGGTTGTACCCACTTCTCAGTCTGGGGCCTGAGCCAATACTATAAAACTTTTACAATTGTATTTTCTAGAATTGTATGTTCTACCTATTAATATTACTGATTAAAATGAATCATTAGCATTTTAAATGATGTGGCAATTTGCCAACTTGCAAATTGCCTCATCTTTGAAAATGCTAATGTTTCATTCTAACCTATTTAAAGTCATAACCAGAAAATACAATTATAGAAAATATAATTGTAAAACTATTATAGTATTGGACCCTGCTGGTGTTTAAGCGTGTCGCAACCTGATTGTGATCTGATCGAGAGAAAAAAAGCATTTATTCTTAAACAACTGTAACTAAGGTTTTATGTTTCATTTTATTATTGCTTGAACGACACTTTCGACCGTCAAATTTACCTGATGTCGGACAGTTGTACGGGTGTAGGAAGCAGGAGTACCTGTAGAGAACAACCGACCAGAGGCTAGCTACTGTCAGACTCCCCAACATACTATTTCAACACAAGCAGGATTAGCATTGGTTGAAGACAAGTGCACCATTGGCGTGCAGTACACCTTAGTACACAACGCCACCGCACCCACACTTGGTAATCGGTATTAAGTGCCTTGCCCAAGCAAATATGCAGTTACGCCTGGCAGGATCGAACCGTGGACGTTTAGGTCTGAGGTTTGAAGTTCAATTCCGTAACCACTGAGCCACCGCGCACCCTACTGTAACTATGGTGGTTCACCATTCTGTTTACTCCCTCAAATTTCAGTATATCAACATCAACAAATTGCACTGAAGGAAGAACATTTCTCGCGTTCTGTCCGTTTTGATAATATCAGTTTTATTCTTTCATTCTGAAATGCCCGCCTCGAGAGCTTTCCATCCAGTAATCATCGCACGAGGCTGGTATCACAATGTAGAAAAAAAGACGTGATCAGTTGGTGTCTTCACACTAGACCAATTCCCCTTAGACCAACTACATAGTGTTTCTGATTAAGGGTTGATTAAGGATAATTAGGAAAACAATTATTTATAAAAATCTGCCCAACATCTATAAAATATCAACAAGCCAGAAAATGAGCAGACTATCATCTGAAAAATGAGGTCCCCAGAGGGTGAATTTGGTGATGCTACCCTGCATAGCAGGGTAGCATCACTAAATTTACCCTCTGTGAGCCTCAACCTGAATCAAGGTCTCAAACATAATCAGAAACAGATACCCAGAGGATAAACTGGCCCACTGTATGGATAGCATCAGCAAATTCACCCTCTGGGGACCTCATTCTGCAAATGACAGACTGCTTATTTTCAGGTTTGAATATCAATAACATTAAATACATTTATAAACATTTATAAATATATCAAATTATTGATATAGAATTATTTTTAAAGTAGAACACACCAGTTGGTCTAAGGGGAATTGGTCTTTTGTGAATTGGCCTCGTGGGAGTTGGTCTGCAGGGAATTGGTCTAGTGGGAATGAACCGATCAGTTGCATATCCAGGAATAGTGATATTTCAAATCAAACATGGCAGCTAAAGTCTATTGTCAGCGGGTGTGTTCTGCGGGTCCATCATAGAAGCGTAACATCCTATCCCATGTTTTTGTCCCCAAATACCTTGGTATACCAGGCTATTGACATGGTATACTAGTATATTTTCGAACCTTACACGGCATACTGTAAAGGGATTCTCCCGTGCATTTGTAACTCTCGCACATGAGTTTATTGGAACTGGAAGCTATTTGGACTAAAAAAATTCTTTGTAACGTAAATGTAAAAACAATTATGATTATGCTATCTGTTGAAATGTATAAGAAACATTCTCTTGTGTGCACATATGTACATGCCTTTGGAAAAAGTTTGGGAAGGCGAGAAGGGAGGTGGAGGCATGCGTCAAGTTTGCCCAGCCTGGATTCTCCGCAGAAGATGGAGAGAAGCGTTTATCATCCAACTCTGTTTCTTTTTGCAGCACTTTAAAAGCGTTATGTAACGAAGTCACTTGATTATGTAATCAGGGACTAAATGATGGGATTTGTAGGGGATTTTTAAATTCATTTCATTCATAGCCAATCCCTATTTTCAGCAAGTCGTCATTCATATCGTCCAATATATGCATTTATGAATTGAAACAAGTGATATAATTTTCAGTGTTGGGATATATGTTACAATATCTTAAACTGTTGATCCGATAGGGTAGATTTTTGCTGAGCTCGAGCTCGTGAGCTCGTTACCTTGGAGACCTTGAATTATTTTTGACGTAAACAGTGAGTTAGTACAATTATTATTATTTATATATTTATTGGTGTGTAAGGTCCCATACTTATGCACAATGGCTAATCATGATCGTTACAGTTCCACGGGTGGAGGAAGCCGGAATACCCGGAGAGAACCACCGAGCATCGACGTGCAACTGTCAGCTCCTCACCATTCTAATCTCGTCCAAGCTCCGCTCAAGCAGGGTTACAGCGGTTGAAGATATGCGCACCATCGACGTGCAGTACGCCTTGGTACACGGCATCATCGTCCCCCCATGTAGGCAACCGGGATAAAAGTGCCTTGCCCAAGGACACAACACGGGTCGCCGCGGACGGGGATCGAACTCATGACCTCTAGCACAGAAGTTCAACCGTCTACCACTGAACCACCGCGCTCCCTTTCTGTTAGTACAAAAGAAAACAGTCGATATTCTATGTCTGCTTTCCTCCCTGTGCACATCACTAGAATCTGACTTGACGATAAAAGAGAAGCAGGAACATTCAATCTCAGTTGGCATTTCCTTCCGTTTTTTTCCATGGTTCACTCTTTCAGAATGGAATGTTATATTCGTGAGATCTCCACCCCTCGACATAAATACATCGTGATCGGGTCGAGATCTGATCGACAAAGGAACAGCATATCCTGTTCGAACCCATATTTTCCGGATTGTGCCATCTGACCTAGATGTCATATGAACAGAGCAAATTACTAGCACTGCTTCCATTTTCTTCTTTGTGGACTAAACAATTAAATACAAAGTTCAATCTTTCACCCAAAGCGGATAGCAGACGACACTGCGACAAAAGTTTTAATTAACTACACATTTTCATCTTCTGTCCCAAAGATATAGCTCGTGGGGCCTCATTGGAGCCAGCTCAACGAGATCGTTCCAATGAGGGGCATGGGCTGTGGTTTTGGGACAGGGAGTGAAGATGTAATAAAATTCAAATGCCGACTTCTGTCAACAGCGCTGGGTGGGGTTTTGACGGTTACGAAGGTTGTGGGTTAATGACAAAATCAGGTGTTGTCTATGATATATAGTAACTGATGTCTGGTTTCTCGTCCATGTCGCCTCTCTTTCAGCTTCCACCAATCATTCCTTAGCTTACTTATACTGCTACTACCACCAAGGTAACGGGGGGAGTGGTGTCAACGAAATCAAGGGGGGGGGGGGGGCGACATCTAACAGGAGCGGGCAGCCAGCGACATCATGCATGCATGCCGGTGTAAAAGGAATGGAAGTCCGTAGAAACGTTAGTCCCTCTGGACTATTATTCTGCGGAATTATAGTCCTAGGTCTAACATTTCTAGGAATAGTAGTCCGGCGGACAACTATTCCTAGAAATGTTAGACCTACGACTATAATTCCGCAGAATAATAGTCCAGAGGGACTAATTTTCCTACGGACTTCCATTCCTGTTACACCGGAATGAGACTTCATCAAGACAGAGTAATCTATAATGTTGAAGTTTAATATCCATTTCTTTCTCTTCATTTATGTTGATCTTTCCCTCTTCTTTTCTTTCTTTTATTTCTCTCAGGGGAGGGCAGGAAGACAACCAATCAGGCCATGCCTTTTCCTGCCAGTGTACATTGCATTAAATACGAGGATTTATTTTATTCATGTGTACTATACGAAAATTTCTTTTTGTCGAAATTTTGTTATTTTAACTAGATGTACCATAGAAACTTTGTTATATTTCACTATACTGGCAAATAAATTACCTATCTATCTAACTACTCTTGTATCAGAGTACTGGACTGTTGCCCAAAAACGATGGCTGTGTTTGCTTTCACAGAAATGTGAGACTCACTGTTGAGCCAGTGTAATTTTGTTTGTCGTGCACTGCTTTTCTTGTGATTCCGAACATGTATTTTACAGCGTCTTAAACTATCAAACGTTCAGTACTTTATACCACGATTATTATGTTTACTCGGCGTTTATTCAACGTTATCTGATACAATACAGGTACGGGAAAACGTGGTAGGAACACCGCGCGTGAAATCCGGCCTATGCTCAAGAACTTCATGTAAGAACGAGTCTGATTTGTCGCTGCGCATCTGATTGACGCTATGACTTCGATGAGATGCATCGACACACAACAGTGCCAAGCAAGAATGTGAACAGACAGAAGAGGACGGTTGCACTTTATTTTAAAAACATCAGCTTCATCCACGTAATTAAATTGTAATCGGGATACAAGCACAGAACAAAACGTGGGTAGATTACTGGGGACAGGAAGCAACTATCCTTATTGGGAGTTTTACTGTATCTCACGCGCGCCGACGGCGCGTCGGCGCGCGTGAAATACAGGAATAACTCAAACCCGGCTCGTTTATTCCAGTCCACCGTACTCCACCCTCCTTCGTTGTGATCTGTCTTACGATACTTATTATTATTATATTTATTGGAGTTTAACGACACTTTCGACAGCCAAGGTCACCTCGTGTCGGACAGTTTTTTTACGGGAGGAGGAGGCCGGACTACCGGAAGAGAACCACCGAGCAACGTCCAACAACTGTCAGACTCCCCAACGTACTAACTCCACACAAGAACGGTTAGCATTTGTTGAAGACAAGTGCACCATCGACGTGTAGTACGCCTTGGTACACAACGTCACACGGCGCCCCCACGTGGGCAGTTGGAATTAAGTGGTCTTACGATACTGTTTTCAAAGTGCCACAACGGCGCACAGTGGAGGGTAAATGATATTTCTTTCTTTTTCGCCAGCAAATCCATCACAATGGTATTACTGGATGGTGTATTAGGATTAAAATGTATAACCTTTGCTAGGTCGTCTTTGAAGTTATAATGTTATTTGTTTGTGATGTGTTATATGATTGATTGTTTACGGTGATGGATGGCGCGAACCTACGAAATGATTACATGAACTACGGTATTTCATGTGCTAACAGAGTTATACTCTGTGTATATTCGTCATTCAAAGTGATGACTGGTGCACCGTATTTGCATATTTAAAGGAATTCCAAAAATGCAGGCCATTTAATATCCTTCAAAATAATTTATGCGCACTTATTATATAAATAGACTCAACATTTTGCGAGGAGTCGCTTAAACGCTCAGAATGGGTCATAAGTCGGAAATTAGAGTGTATCGTAAATATTTCGAGCAAACAGATTTTATTTGGCTGAAGCATCCAAACATGTCTTAAACAATTTTGTCCCTTTTTAGATCAATAATCGTTATGGTAAATCCATATATTCTGGGAGAGTGTCATGCATAATAAATCGAATGTAATAGTTTTAATTCTGTGTTTCGTTTATTTCAGAATATAAACTCGTTGCAATAAAAACATCATATTTGGGACAGCATCATCCCTGACCTATCTCTTCATGAAAATCGACATTCAATAAAGTTATCTCCCTTGAAATTATTAGTTGAGCTAGAAAGGTTCAATTAAGGAGCACGTCATTGTTGAAGAAACATCTCTGACGTCAGTAGAAAATAAAACAAAATTTCCTTTCGTCACTTTTAACCCTTTAACTAACATGAAAAGCAGACGACACTTGCAAAAAAAATTCTTGAATAACTAATTTTTTTCATTTTTTGTTTCAAAAACATAGGTTATGACCCCTCGTTGGAACGAGCTCGACGAGCTCGTTCCGACGAGGGGTCAAAACCTATGTTTTTGAGACAAAAAATGAAAATATTTTGAAAATTAATTGGCGATTTTTGAGAATAGCGCTGGCCGGTTTTGGCCGTTACGTTAGGTAAAGGGTTAACTAGTGCTGAAACGGTTGGCTCATTTCCACAACCGGCTAACCTAGAGCTATAACGGGATAATATCCTACTTTTGTATGCTAGTAAATCTGTTTATCCAATCAAATGAAGTTACTAAGAGACATAGAATCCGCAATATTAGGTTCAGGATGGCTGAAAAGCACCCAATATTAATTTAATATTAGGTGCCCGTCAGCCATTTTGTTTTATCATTATATCCACACGCCTCGGCTTTTAATTTACACGTAAGTACATGCTGCAGCGCAGTCGTACACAAGACCCACCATATAAAATAGCCCCGTCGTATAAACATTGCATTCGATTGAATGAAACTGTTATAATAAAATGCCAAATCAGCCCAAAACATTGGCGGTTATAGAACAAGTCACGAGTGATTTATTAGAATGTGAAAGCAAAATTACTCCCCTTGTTGCGTATGTAAACATCGTCTGAAACATTAATATCATCATTAACAACAAATAATGAAAGAAAATGTTCCCACTTACCTTCTTGAAAGAATTGTTAATCCATTTGCTCCAGTTCTATTATTTTCCCAGTACTTAACACTGAATTAAAGTTGTGAATTGTCAATATAAATTCCTGTTCATTGAGAAGAAAACTCCGTTGTTTCAGCGCCTGCTACTAGCGTGACCTTCACATGACATAAAACTGGGAAATTCCCTGATAGTGATAACAGAACATTTGCGCTAGGAATCTGGGTACACTTATTGTTGTGTCTCTTTCAAAGGAGTGGCATAATAAATACGTTATGTGGCTTTCCGTGGGCGGATATGGTGTGATATAAGGCTCAGCAAGAACAGTATCAGGCTCGGCCGAGCCTAATATTGATCTTGCTGAGCCTTATATCACACCATATCTGCCCACTGAAAGCCCCATAACTTATAATCCGTGGCCAGTATTTCACTGAATATGGGATAAAAAATATCGGGATTGGAAAGGCGTATTCCCAGAAACTATTCCAAAGACGATTATTTCTCAATATGCACAAAACGACTTCGTGGTTTAATCTATCACAAAGGTGAAGCTGCAGATTTACTGCGTTTTAACCGTGAAATGACGATCACTACCAATATTTCGAATAACCGGTTGACGGTTTTCCTAATAGGTTGGGTAGGTAACTGGCTTCAAACCGGTTATCCGGTTAACCAGTTCAGTACTACTTTTAATAAATGAAAACAACAGACAACTCTCATAGTTGTCTGTTGTTTTCGTTTACCAACAGTAGCAAAAGAAAAATGACGAGCCAACTAGAGGCAGATCACAGATAACCTGCCATTAAGAACACCTATCAGTATCACACCTACCTACAATAGGTCGTCCCCTGAGCACCAATGTGTTCTATGTGCCAGTAGGCACATAGAACACATCGGAACTCAGGGGACGAGGTGTCCACTTTGCTTCTTTGTTTAGCGAATGTGTTTTTTTTTATTAATTTGCAAGTTTTTATTCTTCCCAAGAAAAAAAAATAGCAAATTCTAAATCCTAGACTTGTATATTGATGGAGAGGACAGTGTCACGATGTGCACACTCTTGATGTTCTGAACAGCTAAAAAGTTACAGAACACCAAGAGATAGTAAAAACGCCGTTTTATACTTATTAAATGTTCCATCAGAGACTACTCGTCAAACGTTTAAACAGCTTAGGAAAAAATTGCAAAATATCAGGTTCTGTATTTTTGTACCATGATTACCTATTCTACTATATATAAAAAAGCCTATGACATAAATTTTAGCTTTACACACCAACCGTGGTGAACACGCCAGCAATGGGACTTCAAAAGTTAAAGTTTACACCTACAGTGGAACTACAACCAAGTTGACCTTTGTTGACCTCCACCTGAATACAAACTTTTCCAAATTTATCACTCGTCGCTTCGCGAAGAGTGAAATAAAAGCGGCAATTATTTATTACGTTTTTAAAGGAGTTTACCTCAGAAGATACCAAAAATTAACAAACATGCGTCGTCTGATGTTAATAAAGCATCCATAACTCGAAATAGTATGTTATTGAAATGAAAAAAGCCCCGTGATTTGTGCATTTCTTTTTCCATTTCGTTTCGGCGATAAAATTGACAGCGGAAGTACCGCCCGTCGGTGCTCATGTAGCCAAAAACAGATTCGCACGTATGTACGTCTGCTGCTCAGTAAAATCGAGGAAAATAATAGCGATTCGTAATAATCTGACGATAATGGTATAAATAAAATATACCCAAAGTAGCTTGGTTTACCAAATGTTCACCAATCGTGGTGAACATTTGGTACCCAAAGCTACTTTGGGTATATTCTATATTTATACCACCCTACAGGAAAATGTCCGATGTTTGTGAAATGATGCGCACATCGATGGTGCAAGTTCGCTAACATTTCGAAATTTCAATTTTTATATGAAATTCCTTTTGCTTTGGTGTTAACTTTTTTGACAGGTTTAGAAAATTAAAGGAAGCTAATTTTCCCGTAAATTTTCTCCAGTCACGCAGATTGTCAGCCACGACGTTTCCCTGACATATACGACAGGAGCCTGCTTATTGTGTTAACATACGTTTAAAATCTCAACCGCAGTACAATGCTCTCGTATGGCAAAAGCTCGCCGTAACGTTAAAATTAAACAGTCTAACCGATTTAGGGATGTGGTTGAATTAAAATCTAGGCCATTCTGTTAATTGTCTATTCAGAAAATTATTTTTACAGAAGATTACTCTCTCGAAATAATGAAAATAATTTTTTAAGTTTATGCTTCCCTTTGATTGACATTTTCGTCGTGAATAGTAAATAACGTAAATACAGTACGTGGAGAGTGGATTGTAACTAAATCACCCGCGGAGTGGAGTTATCACCTAAGCTATAACTTTCAAATTTTGTATATATCGACAAAAAACACAAGCAATGTTTCAGCCAATGGACCTCCGGGTTTTAACCCGGAGGTCCATTGGCTGAAACTTTGCCGGTGCTCGTTATGCTCTGCAACAAATGTGCAATTATTGCTCGGGTGTAATCTCCACTCTGCGGGTGATTTAGTGATAATACTCTCTCCACGTACTGTAGATAAGTGAAAATTAAAAATAGAATTGGCGATAACTCGATAAAAGCCTGAAAAACTCCATTAACAGAACAAATTCTGTCTGCACCTTCCAAAATTCAACCCGTTTATTCTACCCATTCTACTCTCATGGTCGTCATTTTCCTAAATATATAAATAAACAAGAAACAGTTTCTTCTGGAACAAGTGCGTGAAAAAAGACCTTTTTATGAAACACTTTTATTTTGTGCATATATTATGCAATCTCTTCGTATTAGAACATAAACAGTGAACAAACTTGAATCTCTTTCGCTAAAAGAAGTTGAATACCACATCTCAAAACATTGTGACTGGTTCACAAAAAATTATAATTAACCCTTTAACCTAACATGAAAAGAAGACGACACTTGTAAAATAAATTCTTCAATAACTAATTTTTTTCATTTTTTGTCTCAAAAACATAGGTTATGACCCTTCATTGGAACAAGCTCGACGAGATCCAATGAGGTGTCATAACCTATGTTTTTGAGACAAAAAATAATGAAAATTAATTGTCGATTTTTGAGAATAGCGCTGGCCGGTTTTGGCCGTTACATTGGGTAAAGGGTGAAATAATTTAAAGTCTTCATTTCAACACACTTGAAAAAGGTACTCCCTCCGCCACACACAACTCCCCCTCCCCACAAAAAAAAGAAATTCTGCGTTTTGGACGAATCGTCCCGGTACGAAACTCGTCTAGTGATTAAACGCCTGGGGCCCGCTGTTTTGAGAGGAATTGCCCGGTACCATCTCCAAGTACTGTCAGTGGTGGTCCTCGAAAATTATTTTCAAAGAACTTCAAGCTTATTAGATAGAGGGGAGGTCTACACTTTGGGGATTGAAATCTTCATTCGAAAAAGTACCTCCCATCACCCCCCCCCCCCCCCCCCCCCCCCCCGCACACACACTAAAATCAAAGTAGAATGCTTAAATGTTGGAGACAGACATATTGCGGATTGGGAGAAATATCCACGCAGACATCTTATCTAATATAATCGAGGGCGGGTGTATCATAACTAAAATGGTTTTAAAAAGTACTTCTAATGCTGAAATATGTAATTTTAAATCTTAAAGAATCGCATTTGTTGTCTCGACAACAGGAATTTCGTTCAAATTCTATTGGAGGTGGCATAACACAATAGCACCAACACTGATAACATTGAATACGGCGAATTCCAGTTGGAAGTCTCTATCCGATCTCGGCCGATACAATTTGTAACGAAGTCTAAGATTTTCTCCAATGGAGGATCTACAGTACAGTCGCCGTGGACTGGTCACTTTCCACGCGTGGGCAATATTTCCACGGACGCAATAATATTAGATTCCAAACACTAATTACAGGAATAATCAGCAAAAATTTAATTAATGAAGCACCGGGTACAACCCGGTGCTTCATTAATTAAAATTTTGCTAATGATGATTTTTACTACCTGGTAAGCAGATGTGTGGACACAACTGCCCACGGGTGGATTACGACCAATCCACGGCGACTGTACTGTATCAAATTATTGTCCACAAAGAGTTCTTTTCAATAGATAATAAGGGGAAAAGTTTCCCCATTATGGAAGTTGTATTTTTATAGTCACATTTCCTCCGAGGTTATATTTGCTTTTTAATTGATTGGTCGAGTTGCAAGTCTCATTTCCGAAATTTGACTATGATTCCTCATAGACGTTATTTAAGAATTGAATGGAATTTTTATAATCTTTATTGGAGTATGAACGTGTGGGAATGGGCACAAATTATGTATGAATCCCTTCGGGATTTGTACCCATTCCCACACGTTCATACTCCAATAAAGATTATAAAAATTGCATTCAATTCTTATAATTACATTCCGTAACAGTTTAAACTACTTTTTACCAAACAACAAAGCAGAAAGACGAAATAAAATATGTACGAACGAACGAGGCGAAAAACACCCTCGCACAAAAGACAAAGCGCACAACTCTGAGTTGAGCGCCGGTTTTCGACATTGACCCAAATTGCCGTCTTTCGCAACGAAACTTGGAATGTTCAAAACAATTTATTTAACATATCAGTAAACTATAATCACTGATCACTGTGAGAGGCGCTAAAAGTTATAAACCCGCCCAAACACCGCCTGAATTACATTCTGTCAACTGCGCTCTACCGTAAATGCGGGTCAAAGTTCGACCAAATGTATTCATTGGAAAATGAATTACATTTGGTCATGACGTTTTCATCCAGCTGACCAATGGGAATTGAGTATTTGGACCCAAACGTATAACTACATTAACAATGTAATTATTTAAAGATATGAAAGTGAGTATAGGTTGGAAATTGAAATCATGTGTTCAATATTAAAAAAAAACGTGTAAAATATACACCGCCATTCCGGAAAACGGAGGTAACGTCGCAGAAAATGTCAATTTGAATTTCTGACGAATGCGGTGAGTTATTACGTCATATAAATTGTATTTAGCTTACTTCTTCTCAATCCTGCATTTTTATGAGAGTGCCGTGACTTGGCAAAAGGAACCGGCCCAAGCAATACCGCGTTTTCTTATAACGGAGTCGATGGAATTTCTGGGCGGAATATTTTGCAGATATGTTATCCAAACACTGAAGTACGCCATAAATTCAGAAATATTGATACCAGCTTATTGTGCTTGCCCAATATAGAAACAGTTTATGTAAAACAAATTTTATACCATCCTTCCCAGTGTTACTACCTGTGAAAAGCCTGTATGTTAAATTTTAGCCTTTAACCCCACGGCTCGCGTAAAGGTTCTACAGCGTTTTAAACAAAAATTACGCCAAAAGTCGGGAGTTCCTCCAACTTGACCTTATGACGCAATTTGCCAACTTCGATAAATTCACACTTCGCGATGTTTCATTCAAACATATGACGTTTTGTGGTACTATCTACTACGTGCCATGACTTATTAAGTTTAAAATACCTACAATTAAATATTAAAAATAAAATTTAAGAATTGTTAATAGTAATTTGACTGAAACAGCAAGGTAAATTCTATCAACCTTGACGGTGAGTCTAGCTGTCAATCAAGCATTCACGTGCAGTAGTACTGCCCACCGGCGCAGATGTAAATAAAACAAACCCTTGTTTTTACGACAGAAACTGTCGTTTTTTCTCCATTTTAAGTGACAAAGTCGATTATTTATTAAGAGCGTGATATACATAAAACAAATAGGCACTTGGGCCGGTAATCAGATTTAAACCACTCATAGAATAAGGGTTTTAACCACTCGGCAAGTCGAGTGGTTGCCCTTATTCCATGAATGGTTTAAATCTGATTACCGGCCTTAGTACCTATTTATTCTATATATAATAGTAAATATGAAAACGAGATATATAATAACGAATTCCGTACAATAGTGGATCAAATATATAGGGTTCCATTTTTTTTTTTTTTTGGTTTCCCAAGCAGCATTAATTTCATCAAGGACGCAAGTTTCGCGCGCACATGCGCTCTAAATATAATTGAAAGTCAAACAGGACACAAAGCATGAACACCCCAAACGTAGGAAAAATACAAATGCTCCCCATTTTCTCTTGAGTTAGAACCAGGACGTTTCGTATCGATTTTCCTCAGTATCACTGTTCTGGAAGTTCTCATGTTATCCTGACAGGATCAACTATCCATGGGAATGGTAAGATCTCTGCACAGATATCATAATATGGTCTGGACCGAGCCCTGCACTGTAACCCGGGGCCGTGCTGAACTATTTCAGTTATCCAAAACGCGATAAAGACGGTAAGTTAGAAAGAGAAACAAACACCCTAAAGGAAAATTATGCGCCCAGGCAGAAACGTATTCCCCAAATAACATAGGTATTTTGGAGCATTCTGTCGTATAATTGAACTGAAATGGTATAACAACTCAAAAGCTACATCTTGTTAGATACGTAGACCTTTCCCCAACGAACACGACATCAACATTTGCAATATTAATTATATTTTTTCAAAATTAAAAAAGTAATCAACAAAACCATATCATATGCCCTCTAGTTGGAACGAGATTGACGAGGCCGTTATAACGAGAGGGGGTGTGGGGGGGGGGGGGGGACACATGATATTGTTTTGCAATTTTTTTCTCAACTATCTCAATTTGGAAATTACGCAGGTGGATGAGGCTGAATTGTTATCTAAATGGTTTTAACCCTTTACCTAACACCAAAGGCAGACGACACTTACAAACAAAATTATTGAATTACAAAATATTTTCATTTTTGTCTCAAAAACATAACTTATGACCCCTCGTTGGAACGAGCTCAGCGAGCTCGTTTCAATGAGGGGTCATAAGCTGTGTTTTTGAGACAAAAATGAAAATAAAATAATGAAATTTTAATGGCGATGTTTGAAAATAGCGCTGGAAGGTTTTGACTGTTACGTTGGGTAAAGGGTTAACGCACAAAATATCAACCTAATAACCTATGTGCTTGAGACAAAAAATGAAAATAATAACTAATCAATAATTTTGTTTGCAAGTGTCGTCTGCTTTTCATGTTAGGTAAAGGGTTAAACAAACAAAAAACAACGAAGTCCCCATTACACCCACGTCAAAGCGTCTTCCTTTGCGCGCACGGATACATAACACAATTGTTGATTGCATAATTCACTTGTGAAGTTATCGTTTATCATCAAACCTGGAATTCTGATTACTGATTCCCAGTAAATCACACTTTGGAAAGTAATAATAATACCTCATCATACAAAACTTCTCTTGTTTGCCTGGTAACGCTAATTTTACCGACCAACCCTTAAAATCAGAACGGCCGCTTTTCCTGCCCAGAATCGCGATACGACATGAATTCATTAAGTGGATAGATGCTCAGTGAATTTGTGTGGTAGACCAATCAAGATTTCCAACGTGCACACATAAGGCTGCACGTTGAAAATAGTTATTGGTCTTCCCCCAAGTAACGAATATAGACTCTTCCAACTGATGACACCGAACTGTCGTGGAAGATACCATCTTGGTTCAAAGGGTTACTTGCTTTCGACGAATATTGGTGAACGATTTCGCTGTAAATAAAATGGCTGCGCAAAGTAACACATCAAGAGGGGCAACTCTAGCTTGGTTCGTATCGATTGAGATCGGCGTCATATCAGCCGAGCTTAAGGTCATATCGGCCGAGCCTGATAATGGGCGATTCACATGAAGAAAATGATATCTAATAAATAAAACTGCGCATGATCGTTTCATCTTCTGGTATGTTACAATATGGACGTATTTTAAACCACTTTTAACACATAAGTTTAGTAGCCGGCAAAAATAGTAACATCATGTGATAATATGGGTAGGGCTCTAGGAGCTTCGAATTCGATTCGACATGTCGAGGATTCGATTCGAGTAAGGAGCGGTGCTAGGGTTTCCTATTAGGGGGCATAATTTTTTAGGGGTGCCAGGTCGATATATGCCACAGGCATATACGAATGCCGTAGATCTGAGGTGGGGTAGGTATGGCCCTCCCATTTGTGGGTGTTCGGGAGGCTCCCCCGAACCCCCACCAATGGGAGGGCCATACCCACCCCCACCCCAGATCTACGGTATTCACCTTCTATTGGTGGGGTTTGGGGCTTACCGAGAAAAAAATTAGTAAATTCAATCCCTCAGAGTGAATCTGGGACCATCTGGCGCTTTAATTTTCCACTTTTGAGGAGGGGGAGGGGGTGGGCACTATATTTTTTAGGTGGCCATAGCCCCCTATGCTCCCTTGGCTACGCCACTGATTCGGGTCGTCCTTATTTGGAAATTTACGATTCGTCGATTGTTCTCAAAATCCCACACAGTGCCTCCTCTCCTTGCATTCTCCTTCAACCATTAGGTCTCCTGTACAAACGACTTGTGATAGAACGAAATTGAAAGGAGAAGGTTCGGAATCCACGTCTACTTTTGATTCCGTTCTTTGAACGCTCGGCTTTTTTATTTACTTACCTACACAGACGGGCTGCCTTTGTTAAGAGCAATACTTTGAGCGGAGACGTGAAAAATATTACGCTTTGTAATAATTGCAATATCTGCAACGTAACCCCTTTAGGTCGATAGACCGCTTTTTCGATCCAGGATTTTATAAAATGGATGGGCTGCACGTTGAAAATATTGATTGGTCTTCTACCAAATAACGAATATAGACTCCACCAGTTGATGGCTCTTAACTAGCATGAAAGTTGTCATCAGGTTCCAAAGGTTTAAAGGGCAGTGAGATTTGATTCGAGATTCTAACTCCTCACCCTGAGCCGATTCGACGTGAAATTTTAGATTTGAAGGCCCGTAAAGCGTCTCTTCCTGCGTTAATAATATTTGTCAGGTCAGCTTAAGGAAACAAACTTCGATTTTTTCTCAGCGGTTGCAGAACATGGGAAAGTGGTGATAATCTTCATTTGCAACTATACTTATGTGAGTTCTCATTTCAATAAAAACATTAAGAGAATAGATGTGTCGGGCTTTTCGCTAAAGAATTTGACAGATACCAACCACTTTGGTGCATAAATAATTAATGTGATATAATGCTTGAAAACCCGATAGAGACAAAATGATGAATAATCACGTGTTTTAAAGCACCAAAATACTGTAATAACCTACCTTCCCTGGGAAATGCAATCTGTCACAGACGTGGAATACGTAATTTTTGTATAAACACTTGGAGTTATTTTCCGTCGGATATATGTCTCCTTTCAACAAATTAAAATCGGCGATAAATAAAAGTATATTTTCTTCCATATTTTGATCGGTGATATACAGTACAGTTGTCATGGACTGGTCTAAAGTGATGTCCACGCATGCGCTTACCAGGTAATAAAAATCACCAACAGCAAAATTTTAATTAATGAAGCACCGGGTTGTACCCGGTGCTTCATTAATTAAATTTTTGATGATTATTCCTGCAATTAATTTTTGTAATTTAGTGCGTCCGTGGAAATATTGCACATCCGTGGAAAGTGACCAGTCCATGGCGGCAGTTCTGTAACTGTACATTCTCAAAACTCTATCAAAATTGTTGAAGAGAAGAGAGACGCATCGGGCAATGAGAGACGAGGAAATTATTAGCGTATTATTAAACAATGCAATCATTATTTCAAATAATACCAATTCTAATCGCCATGTATACACACAAAACGTCAGGATGATCGAACGCATTCGTCAAAACTGCACGAGGCCAGCGCGCTGGAGATAGTATCCGAGAAGAATCATGTTTTAGTTATTAAAGAATTATTTTACAGGTCTCATTTATTGCTGTGTTAGGAGTGAGTGAAGTCTAATTGTTTTAAAAATTATCTTCGTGGGTTCGCGACATACTTCATGAACCGTGCATAGGTATAAAAAATGGTCACCAAATCACCGAGGTTATCTGTAAGAATACCTGAAAAATAACAATATTTCCCTATAATTTAATAATAATAATAATAATAATTTTATAATCTGAAGTTAAGAATTTGTTGCTGTGAATACAAATCTCTTTTTTGAGTCGGTTGCGGTGGGTCAAGTCACGATCCAAGATTCTTCTTCCCTCATTTGAAAAGGGTCCGGGGCCCATGCAATTGGGAAAATTCGCACCGCGAAGGCTCCAATTGGGAATTTGTTTGGGAGAAAAAAAACACACAAAGAATAAGAAATGTTACCTTCCAGGCCTGGCATTGTCAGGAGAGCGATTTATTCGCTCGCCTACTTCTCGCCTTAAACAAACTGAGGAGGGCGAAAAATAGCCCTCCTAGCCTTAGAAAATAATGATTACCACAACAGACTATTCCTAAAACCCACAGGTTTTCAGATCTCTGCTATGTTAGTGGTCTCTGTGAGATGGCCAGACTGTCCCTCCCACACCTCCGGGCCTTGCCGAGGCCCGGAGGTGTGGGAGGGGCAGTGTAGCCGTCTCACAGAGACAAACTTGTTAGCAGCCCCAAATAAAATGTACAAAACCTACCAGGCAGAATTCATTAATAGTACAGCTTCGTTTTGCCACTTTTAGCTTATGTAAGTTTGCGGAGAGCTAATCGCTCCTCTAGTCCATGTGAGGAAAGCGATTTTTAGCCCTTCTGCATTTTTAAGAATGCAAGGCCTTACCTTCATATTAAACTGAGAACATTTAATACAGAAACTACTACATATGAATAGTGCATGTAGTACATTTTATTACACTTTCATTAAACTTTAAACCCTTGTATTCAACGGAATAACCGCTATGATATAAATGATTCTGTATTCAACGGGTGATATACAAGCCGGAACTTTTTTACCGCACCGTTTAGTTGCGCTTCGAAAAGTTTCCAAATTTCGTTTTTCAATCATCGACCGTCTTTCGCATAATGTGAAAATGAAAACGTCCAAAGCAAAATAAAGTCGGTTCACAAAAAAATAGATAAAAATGAGATAATATTTAAAAAAAAAAACAATCGTTTCCAACCAGAACATTAACCCAATCCCGTGGCCGTCTCGTTTTGTGGATCCCATAATATCTAAATTGGTCAACAATATTTCGGTAAATCTTCGTACATCTTGACATGCTTCGGTTTTCTTTTAAAAACGTTTCTCCCAGCTGTTTTGCAAATCTGCACATATCTGTACTTATATTTTTACTAACAGTAATAGCCACCAAATGGTTAGGCGTGAATGGGCACCAGCCCATTCACGCCTAACCATTTGGTGGCTATTACTGTCAGTTCTGTCTATTTATAACAACCAGTCGCGTTAAATAATGATCAGTCTCTGTAATCTCTATTAAATAAATTGTTCTTACACTATTACGTGATCAAGATATTTTTGCGATAGTCTACATTTTGTGGCTTTGCAGTTGTGTCTAGGCAAGTTTTGGCTGCGTATATAGACAGCCAGGATTTGCATAGAAACAGCTGACAAGGTTACTTGGATGTAACTTGCAAACGTATCTAGAAACTGCCTTTTGGACCTTCAAGAATTAAAGAAGAATTAAACTTTTATTTGAATGAGGACTGAGATTGGGAAAATTTTGGTATGAATTGGGAAACATCATGCCAAAATGACATTGGGAAAGGGTCCCGTATTCGGCCCCTGTAGACATCCAAAAGAACCCCTGCGAGCAACACCCAACAACCATCTGTTCTTGGAAAGAAGGGAGTTGTGAACAGAGATTATGCTCTTCGTCGCTATTACCAATCTGTACCCACTCTTGGCGGGACTGCAAGTGTTTGTGTTGTAGCTGTTCTGGAGTTGATGTTGAAGGGGTTTGTGGGGATGTGGTGCAGTGTATTTGCAGTGTGATTCTTATGATTCGGACGGGGAAGGGTCAAGCAACGAGCAGCACCCAGCGGCCATACTTACATCTGTTCTTGGGTTAGGCGGTAAACAAAAGTTTATACAGCTCGTCGATATTGCCTATCCGGATCCGCCCTGACGTGGCTGTATCTCTATGTTTGTAGCTGTTTTGGAAGTCGATGTTATTGGAGAGTAAGCTAAGTGATGTGATTTTGCGGTGTGATTCTCATAATAATAATATTTTGTATCATATGCCAGGGGGCGCGGTGGCGTTGCGGTGACCGGTTCCCGTGAGATCACCGAAGGACTATTTGCAAAAATAATTCTTGAATAACTAATTTTTTTCATTTTTTGTCTCAAAAACATAGGTTATGACCCCTCGTTGGAACGGGCTCGGCGAGCTCGTTTCAAAAAGGGGTCATAACCTATGTTTTTGAGACAAAAAATGAAAAAAATAATGAAAATTAATTGGCGATTTTTGAGAATGGCGCTGGCCGGTTTTGAGCGTTACGTTAGGTAAAGGGTTAAAAGAATAATACATAGACTACAAAGAGTACGTCGTGTGGAAGCGAGAGTTTGAAATTATGTGTATTTGGTACACAGTCTCGCTCTCTCTCTCTCTTTCCCTCTTTCCTCCAGCGTTGGGACGTCTTTCAAGACGGGGCCCCCCCTTCTAGCCGGGGCCCCCTCGCAATGCGGGCCCTGGGGGCCCATCCCCTACGCCACTGACAAGAAGTTGTTTTTTGTTTTTTTGGATGAGCCGGCGTACTCAATTCCAATTCCTTGTTGTACATTGACATTTAAAATGTTCTAAAACTTAACAATAATCAAAAATATGAGAATATTCTCATTTGTAGTATGATAATTATTAAATTTCACCAGTGAGTTGAAAATTAGTTTTTATATTATCGTGGGAGGATGGAACTATTTTGTTTATGTTTGAGTGATTTGGCTAGTAGAGGCTTGAAAGAACGATCAGCTGATCTTTGTTGTTTTGAAACATACGTGTTTGCTTTCGAATTGGGTTGAATATTGCTCTGTAAAAAGTCGAGTAGCATATGATAAGAAATCTACGCTATTTTAGTGAATATCAGGTGTATCTGAACATATTTTTCACACGCGCAAGCGCTCGTGAAAAATAAAACTTTCAGGTCAACACTCGGGAGATAATTCCCGATATTCACTAAAATAGCGTAGATATCCTCTATTAGCCCAAGAACATTAGGTTTCACTAGGGAAAATAAATCGGCGAAAGCTGATTTTTTCAGGGAATGTCGAGTACATGTCACTGAACGATAAGACAAAAGTCCCCTAAAATCCCAGTTGAGCTTTTTTTTCTACAGCCTTTTTTCGAAAACGCGTTTGAAAAAAATAAAAAAAAAATCGCACGAACTTTGTAACCTCGAATTGATCCAACTGTATTTTTTGTTTACGCGTATTTCGAGCTACATAATGTCTAATATACATTTACCTAGAGGAAAATGTGCATTCTGTGACAATTTCTGCAAAAAATTATTGAAAATTCACAAAAAAGTATCGGATTTACGCAAAAAATGACGATTTTCCTAACGGATTGGCCCAAAGGGTCGTAGTACAGAACGGGATGTTAGTTGGACAGACGATAAAAAATCCACCACCATTTGAAGACTTTTATCATTGCTTACAAAATAGACATTATGGAAGACCCCCCTCTGCTTCTGGCCGAGTTCCCCTTTTGGCATAAAATTCGTCAGCATGAGAACTCAACTATTTTCGGGCTTGGGACCGAACAGACACGTCTGTGTCTGGCAGAATTAGATCAATAAATAATATTTACAGAATGTACAAAAATCAATAAATAATATTTACAGAATGTACAAATCAATCAACATGGATTAAGTTACATTGACTATTATCAACGCTATATACAGAAATGACATGACCTATATACATATTATTCATCGAACTCAGAAATTTCCGACAGGACAGTGTTTCTGTGGTTGTTACAAGAATCCGAACTGCAATTACACAAACCTGAGCAAGAGAGTCCTGCCTTCTTACACCCACACCTTTTTGTACAAGCACTCTTGCAACCACAACTGATCAGATTCAGTAGGTTATCGGGGGCACATGGCTTTGTGGCTGCAGTCGGTACAAGAAGTCCATTGTCTAGCGACCACCCCCAATCCGTCGGAGGAAGCGAAGTGCCCAGCCATTGTTGGACCTGGAGATAGCATCTGTAGACATGTTGTTGTGCAGCATCGCTGCTTGGTGGGAGTGAGGCCAGGTCGATGGGTTTATTCAGTTTAGATTTTGCTACATAACGCTTGTAAGTGACATATCTATATTGGTCGAGAGAGGAAACAGTTTTACTCCCGTATAAGATCAGGAGAAGTTGTTCCCCGGCAGCGGCTACTGCACTTGGTGTACTGTCATCCGCCAAAATTGTGTTGACATACTGTTGTGAGTCGCTAGTAACATCGAAGACAATTGAACTGAATACTTTCTTCTTACCAACTCGAAAGAGTGCAGAAGTAGTGTCACAACCACTTATAGAATGTGCTACAAGGAGGTTGCTTCTATGGTCACCCATTTTGGTTGCTATTTCACTAACTGAAACTAGTAAGTTTGGGGTAATGGAATACATCATGTGAATATTACATCCCGGTTGAACTCGAGAGGTAAGAATGACTAACAAGTCTGTGTCTGTTCTCACAACGACAACATTGTTGTCATCTTGAGCGATGTCAAGTGCAGTTTCGGCTATCAGTATATCAGCCTCGGCCTGCTTGGACTGAATATTGATAGCAGATAGCTCCTGCATTAGAAGATCGATCAGTTGGGTTTTGTTCTTGGCATTTGCAAGGAAATCGGATTGGGGTGTGGTGGCTGGTAACTCGGGTGAGATATTGATATCAATGGAATACCTGTCTTTAGATCTACGGGCTTGTTCCATGCCCTTTGTCGACATTGTACAAGCATAACCATCAAAAACAACCACGACGTTCGCCCCAAAATGTCTCACTAGATAATTGGAATATGATGTACATATGTCCTTATATGACGACTGTTTAGGCCATACAACTGCCCTCAATAAAAATCCACCATCTACAACAAACAGAGAATGTTCTGGGATTTTAGTTTGCTCGGAACCGTATGTTTTGAGGATCTTACCGAGCGTGCTTTTCTGTGTCTTCCTCATTCCAACAGAATCACACAATACTGGTGGTTTCGGGGCGAGTTCATATTTGAGATACTCTTCCATCTCTGCTTGTGACTGAATAACACATGTGATGCGGTTGAACAGAATTGTGGGGTCAATCACTACCTTACTTCCACGGGCTTTGATGCTATTTGCCATCGATGCGAAAGACTTCACAGTGTCAACACGTCGTAGTTTGATGCTGTTGAACGTTTTGCTTACAACATTCGATACGCAACATTCACCAATTTTGCGAACTTGGTCACAGTTCACACTTTCGTCGGCCACAAGCCTGGTCGCTATAGAGACTAATTGTAGTGGATCTCTATTCTGAAAGGGGGAATGCACTCTGAGCCAGTTCAATAATTTGGTGATATCATTGGCATCAGTCAATTGTGAACTTTGACGGAGATCCCGATGTTGTTCGCCATGACCAGTGTGAACATGAACAAAATTTTCGAGAGCATTACAAATCGGAAGGCAAAGAGGTAGTCCATGTACCCCTTTCGCAACAGTGCTATCGGTTATTCCCCTGCCATGTGTGAGACCACCAGGGAGCTTGAACATTCTCATTAAACACTGCTCTATGGTCTGATCAGAATATATCCCGTTCCAGAATTTATCTGAGCGCCTTATGGTAAAATAACCTTTCTCAGTGAACAACTTCAAATCATCCTGTTGCATTATTTCTGTTAGCTCATTCATCTGCTGCAAATAGAGATGAGAACTTTTTGCGTATGCAAAATGACCACCTGCGTGAAATACTGGAATCATATTGCGAACACAATATGTGTGGAGTTCCCAGTCGCCTGTGCGCTCTGCTCTCAAGAACAACTGGAGAAGACCTATTTGCTCGTAGTATTGTACCCAAAGCTTTCCTGTGCCTTTCGCATTCTGGAGCAGTTCGTGTAATTTTGACAGTAGATGGTTGACACTTTCTTGATTGACCGCGTCAGCTGTTGTACAGTCACCTCTGGCAAGTCCACAGAATATTTCATTGACTTCTGTGCAGTCTATGTTATCTAGTGTTCGGCTTTCTTCAAACATAATACGGTATTTGAATGAGAAAAGTCGATGCCGTTTGAATTTGAGTTTAGGGGGTATGGTTAATATTTCACACGTTTCACCAGTTCATTATGGAATAAATGACTATTGTTATATATCATTATAAAGCCACTGCTTTTTTGCAATTTTTGATATATAATTTAACTCCCAAAGTAGTCGTAGATTTGATTTAATGGACGTTGTGTACCGTTGTGTGTATGAAAACAATAAAAAAAATTTCGTAATTTTGTACATTTTCGTGAATATTTCACCATTGAGTGTGAGGATTGGTACAAAGTTGGCATTTTCTGTTGGGGATATGTATTCTCAATATAATTCAGCACGATATTTATGATTCTCACCCTACTAAGGCGAATAAGAATGAGAAATATGGAGCTGGGTCGAATTTTTTTTAAAATTTTTTTTTTCATCAAAAAAACGCTATAACTAAAAAAGCTCAACTCGGATTCGCGGGGACTTTTCACACTTTATCCGCAATGCGTGTCCCGGAAACATATAAACAAATCAGCTTTCTCCGATTTTTTTCCTTACTTTTTCATTTTTATGTCTAATGTGCCTGGACTATATACGGCATTTAATACACGCATGGTGCTATGTGGCTGTACCAAATGGAAACATGCCTTGTGGAAAAAGTACGTTTTAATACCTTGAATGATTTTAAGTAATCCATTTCTTTGAGGCGGCCTCGAGGAGAATTCCATAGCTGTGTCTCGGTAACGGCAAATGCTCTGTTACCAGTAGGACTTACTTAGATGAAGGCTGAACCTGGTTAAATGTATATGATGACCGAAAAGACCTCTGACATTTAAAAGCATTGTTTTATCCAAGTTTCACACTATCTGAAATAAAACGAGTAGCACCCTTGGTCAATAGTTGAGTGGAGACTGGCAACATTTACCTTTGTTCAGAGATATTCACAACCTGGAGAATCGAGAGATTCTATTCGAGATCCGATTCGTTGCAAAATCCTTTACTTCATTCCATTCGACACGAAATTTGAGACTCGCAGGACCCTAAGGTGTGGTAGTTGAAGTGTCCACAAATTCATCGGTCGCGCGATGCAATCAACAAACAACACCGGGACAATTCTCCATGACATTAGATGTTATTTTTATTCATCATTCTAGATCATTAATATGACATAAGCAGTACACAGAACAAGAATATATTCACATAAAATAATGTGATGAAGGCCAGTGAGGGACGTACTTATAAATCATTGCGGCTAAGGATCGAACCCAATCCAACAGGCAAAGTAGGCGTGAACCCACATAGGTCCGGTTGACGTCCACGCAGGGTGATTGGGCAGAGGTCGATCCATTCCTAATCTGTGAACAGAAAATCAAAAAGGCAGAACATAAAGCGGGAAGTAACCATTAAAGCACGACAATGGCCGTAATTGGAATGTTCAGCTGCGGATCTGTGAACAAACATACAGTCAGTCTACAATACGGCCTCCGAGGACTGGTCACTTTCCACGAGTGGACTATATTTCCATGGACGCAATAATATTAGATTTCAAACACCAATTATAGGAGTAATCATCAAACAATTAATTAATGAAGCACCGGGCACAACCCGATGCTTCATAAATTAAATTTTTTCCGATAATGCTTTTTATTACCTAGTAAACGCTTGTGTGAACATCACGGCCCACGTGTGGATTACGACCAGTCCGTGGGGGCTATACTGTACATCGTATGAGATGTCGGGGCTTGGAGGGTATACATATTCAACGAGGCATGTGTGAAAGAATATAGTATTGTGTGAAATGTTAAGCATAGTTGATATCACAAAGACAGCAGAATGTTACATCTTCAGTGCCTTGAAAGTCATTGAACAAAAGGTCTGGCCTTCTGAGCAGTCAAAAAACGTGAAACCTGGCGTGTTCGTTGCAAATGTTAGGAGCGCGATCGCATTTACAAGTACATTTTATTTGGAAAACTATTTTCTGAGACGAAACTCAAACGCACATGCAATTAGTTTTCAGCTAAAACCTTTCGATACTTAATTGGAGTGTCTCGATAAAAGGCTTCGAAATCGTTCGAATTGTTAATGGTATGGAAGTGCTAGCTGTCAACAAAGATGATTATCTTTAGAAATACTTAACACACTTTCGCCAACAGAGGCATCGATAAATTGCCTTTTCAGTGAAAAGGCAATTTATCGATGCCTCCATTCCAGGACAGATGATAAGTCCTTCAGATTATGAAGCCATTGCGATTTTTTTTAATCGTTGCAAGATAGCTGTTAATTAGGATAATGTAAAAAATAAAATGAAATGTATAAGGCCACACAAAGTAGATTTTCTGTTTCTCAGGCAATTATTTGAGAAATTGTATGCGGGCGAGCGGTTTTTTATTTTATTTTTTATTTCAGTAATTTCTTCTGTGCCATCAAAAGTTCATGTTCTTGGTTCAAGTTTTAGGCCTCATAATCTACAGAATAGCATGGATGGTGGTGCATTTCATCCTTTGAGTGCAAGAAGGCTTTGCAATGCTAAAGCATTGCAAAGCCTTCTTGCACTCAAAGGACAAATTCATCAATTTTTTTAACTTGGGTAAAATATCAAACATAAACCATTTAATTCTTATTTTTTTTAAAGTTTAAATTGGTTATAAAAAGAGAGCATGCGGCAGCCAAAAGGACCATGCGGGAGGGCCTGAGAAACAGATTTTTACTTTTTAGGCCTAATGGCTGTTTATTGCGAAAACATATTCAACATTTCCTTCTACGAATACTGAAATAATGTTGAAGCATCAGGGCGATACCGTTGTTCGTATATTATATTTCACTCTCATTCGCAATCAAAATGTATCCCAGTAAAGTTTAGTAAACTTGAAGTTACGGTTCAAAACAATATATAAACTTGGATGCCTCATGCAGTCGTCTCAAAAAAACATGACATTCCAACCATACACATCTCAAGACACAATATTGAGACTTGCATTGACGACTTTGTCAAACAAAATAACATTGTTGTGTTTGTCTTTTACCAATTATTCATACGAACTTCTTTTTTCCAGGCGTAACACTACATGATTCGACAAAGGTGATTAATAGGACGTTTGAGTTCGCTGTAGTATATGTTAACAATGGTATCATTAATCCCAGCATTCGACTGCACGCTGTAGTAGACCACGTAAATATGGAAAATGGCTTCAAAATGACACGCTCATGTAAGTTTATTTTTATATGCAGCTTTCACATTTAGACCAGAGAGCTAAATAATTCTTAAATGCTGCACTTACCAAGTACTTCTATTTTCTACGCACCCAGAATAAGACTAATGTAACTTTGCTTGGTCAGCTATTGTATCATGTATGTTGCATGTCGGAAACTCAATTTAATTCTCATGCACATCTTATTGTAGTTCTCTATTTTTATTTACAGACCTTTGAGTGTGGACATTCATCTCTTTCATAACTCGTTACGAAAATCGACTTTCGTTAAAGTTATCTCCCTTGAAATTTATAAATTATTAGATGAGCGAGGGAGGTCCAATTAAGAAACATGCAGTTTTTTAGAAAACACCCATGGCATCAGTAGAAAATAAAGCCAAGTTTGTTTCCGTTGTTCATAATTGGACCTTTCCTCGCTGGTCTAATACTTTAAGAGGAGATAACTTTATCGAAGGTCGACTTTCATGACGAGATTACACCCCTAAATATGACTCCAACTTCTCAATCATCTTCACAAAGATGTATAAGTCAAACAAGGAAATATATGGAGCATCAAAAGAAGGTTTTAATGTTTTTTCCCCATTATCAGCAGTGTTGTAGTCTGTGTGTTCGACGACACGACTAAATATAACTCCAAGTGCTTAATTTGAACAAACGTGTAAATCATACTTAATAATACGTTATCTGTCAAATGTGGAAGCACTTGAACTGTGGCTTGTGAAAACGCGATTTTCAAAATGCTACCCTCTATCCGTAACTTTAACCCTTTGCTTAACCCTTTACCCAACGAATCGGCCACATCCGCAAGCGTAATATGCAAATTCAGCAGTTGAAAAAAATATTATTTTTCAAAAAATTTCAACAAAACCTTATCAGGTGACCCCTCGTTGGAACGAGCTCAGAGAGCTCGTTCCAACGAGGGGTCACATGATATGGTTTTGTTGAATCAAAAAATTTAAAAAAATGATATTTAAAATAATAAATTTTGATATCGCCTGCGTTGGGTAAAGGGTTAACGAATCGTCCGAATCAGTCCACGTAATGTACAAAGTGATCAGCTAAAGAGAGTTATTTTTCCAAAATTTCGACAAAAACATATGATATTACCATATAATTGAAATGACCCTTTCCCAATGATGGGTCACATGATATGGATTTGCTGATATTTTGAAAGAAATCGAAAACAAAATAATTGAAATAAAAAAATACTGATAAAGTGGGCGTTAGTAAAAGGTTAACACTTTGAACCCTAGTTTATTTTGTACATTTACAGTAAGATGGGTCGGTCCAATATCAATATGCATGAAGGATAAAATAATAAATGCAGTCTGCAGTCGTCTGTCAATGCCCCGTGTGTAGACCGCTTATAATTAAATAATTTCAAATGGGACGAAATTTTGCTTTGGACCGAAAAATCGTTCTTCCGAGTTCAACGGGTTAAACTTTGGACTCCCTATATTTGAGCTCCAAAGTAAAACCGATCAGGATTTATTTGGCTGGTTTGATTATACTCGTCCCGAGGCCGCTTCATACTCCAACTGAGGACGCCCCATACCAAATATTAATAATGCGTACTTTCCAATCAAGGGACGTTTCAAATTGTATTCGATTTTTCGGCTGTGTGCGCACACACGCAGATGATGTCTACTAATTTATTTTAAGAAAACGAGTCCAAGTCACACTTTTGATGGTTATCCAACTTTTTATTTAAGTCTGCCCACAACTGAAAATTTAGTCTGAACCAAAGAACTTGTCCCTGTCAGAACGACTAACAATTTTGCAGATCGAAATTTAAACAAACTTAATATGTCTAATTTATTTTAGGAAAACGAGAAGTTACATTTATGGTGGCTATCCAACTTTTTATTTAAGTCGGCGTACAACTGAAAATTTAGTCTGAGCCAAAGATCTTGTCCCTCTCTGAAGCATTGCAGGTGGCAGCTTGTTGCACTCAAGGAACGATATTTGCCGCAGTTGCACCCATTTGTGGCAAGATATCTATGTTAGGGAGTGGTGGTGGAGGGAAGGCTGGTCTCAGCCTCAGTTATCTGTGTGTTTTGTGGCGCAATGTTATGAACTGATGCTAACGGAGTTAGTAACAGATTCCGGTTAATCTTAACCCTTTACCCAACGCAGACGATATCAAAATTTATTATTTTAAAAGTCATTTTTTTTAATTTTTCAAAATATTTCAACAAAACAATATCATGTGACCCCTCGTTGGAACGAGCTCGATGAGCTCGTTCCAACGAGGGGTCACATGATATGGTTTTGTTGAAAATTTTTGAAAAATAATATTTTTTCAACTACTGAGTTTGCATATTACGCGGGCAGATGCGGGCGATTCGTTGGGTAAAGGGTTAAAGGCATTTTAATAACAAACTTCAAAGATTCCGAAACCATTCTGGGATTTTAGTTCGAATACAGCGGATGCCCATTTTGTTGAGTAATGTATAAATCTGCGTGGGTTTTCGAGTGAAATGAAATTTATTTAGGGCTTCTATCAACTCTTTGAACAGTTTACATTATTTCGTTTATCCAGTGTAAGAAGGCGATTGACGAATTTATTTATTTTAAACATATTTTATTTATTTTGAAAGTAGATCGGGATTGATGAACAGGCTGGAGCCAATATTAACATCTTTCCCTTACAAAAACAATTTGCAAGAAATTTGGACACGTGTGTAAGTAAGTGCGTGTGTTTTATGGTTTGGTTTGAGCGTTTTCTGCCTGTAAACTATGACCTTACCTTCTCTGCCGTAAGGCCTTGTTTATACAGAACGCGAAGCGACGCAACACTGGACGCTGCGACGTCGCGTCGTTTCGCTAGATCCGTTTATACACCGCGCGCAGGCGCTCTTTAATCAGGCTTCACACTTCATAATTAGGCAAGCGCACATAAGCGACGCAACATCTTCGGCTGGACTAGCCAATCTTAACCCTTTACCCAACGCAGACGATATCAAAATTTATTATTTTAAATATCATTTATTAAACTGTTTCCAACAAATTCAACAAAACCATATTATGTGACCCCTCATTGGAACGAGCTCGAGGAGCTCGTTCCAAAGAGGGGTCACATGATATGATTTCGTTGCAATTTTTGGAAAAATAATAATTTTTCAACTGCTGAATTTGCAAATTACGCGGGCGGATGTGGCCGATTCGTTGGGTAAATGGTTAAAAAGCGCATCGCAAAGTTTCGCTTCGTGGTGCGCCCTTATAAATGGTCAAATGGAAATACATAGAAAACGAAACATTTTCGTGGACGCGTCGCGTCGCTTTGGGATCTGTATAGACAGGGCCTAAGGGGTTCCCAAAGCTGGTTATCTCCCCACATGGGACTGCCGCTGATCTAATCCATTTTCCTTTCCTGAGGTATCCTGAGAATTTGAATAGTTTAGCAGGAGAAATAAGAAGTTTTGGCCTATCAGTGTTGGGGTAATACTTCCTGGTATGTCTCGTTTGCATTAAATTATTGATATTTCGCGTGTGCAACCAAATGGGTAGCGGCCTAGTGCCCTACGCTGACAATGCAGTCTAGTGTTATTAGCAAAAACTCGGCGGAGAGCGCATAGGCGAACTGTGTAGTCAAGTTATCGACAACGTTCGCTCGTACACGCACCGCCGAGTCCTCTTTGTAAATACCCCGGTCCGAAACCCGATGTGAATAGGGTGCCCAGACAACCATTTCAGCAGTAACAACCACTTCATTCTCTTCATTAGAATTGCGCATTATGTTTGATGATTTTCACTTCACATGAGAAATTTCACCTTGTGCCGGGCACTTTTCTGGTGGAGGAAGCCGGAGTAGCCGGAGAGACCCACCCTCAACGGCGAACAACTGTCTTCAACCAATGCTATCCAAAGAGTTAGCATTGTTTGAAGACAAATGCACCATCGACGTGCAGTACGCCTTTGTACACAACGCCACCGTGCCCCCACGTCTGCACGGAGTGTCTTGCCTAAGGACACAACGCGGTTGCCGCAGGTGGATTCGAACTGAGGACCTCTCGACTTGCAGCCTGCATCTCTACATAATGAGTCACAGCGCTCCCAGTACTTTCCATACAGTGGGAACCAAGTGAGTGTGATGACCACTACGGATACGTCATTCCTGAAAGTGGATTTTCATGGCGAGATAAGTCCGTGATGTTCACGGACTTATCTCGTCATGAAAATCCACTTTCGATGAAGTTATCTCCCCCGGAATTCTTTGATTGGCGATGAGGTCCAATTCAGAAGCTTGCAATTGTTTAGAAAACACCCATGACACCAGTAGAAAACAAAGCAAAGTTGTTTTTTGTTACTTTCAGTAATTCCGGCTATCAAATCTATAAGAAAGTACATTATTACAATCATGAGCGGTTCGATGTTTAACCCTTTACCTAATTGATGAATACAATACTTGAGAGGATACTGGCATTATTTAAAGTTGTAAGCATAGGCGAATTGGCCATATGGTGCACCGGGAAAATTCCTGATGGGCCGACTCTTGGGGGTCCCTCTAGGGCCCAAAAATTGATTTAGCCTAATACGTAGTGGTGCATGAAATTTGATGAAAATGATAAACATGCGAAATGGATCTGATTGCATAAACTGTCGGTATACCGAAATGCTCTCTACGTGGACTGCCATTGGCAGTCCCCAAAGAGACATTTCGATATACCAGCAGTCTAGTCTGCATCTGATCGCTCAGTATCAAGGAAACAGCGTTCTATCAGTTTGAAAAATCAACACTTCCCCCCACTGGGTAGAACTATGGGTCTAAACACCCCCCCCCCCTTCCCACCCCGATTCAACAATTTCTCAGATTGAGGTACTAAGATGATATAAATATGTTATTGAACTATCCTCTGTGTGGACTGCAAATGATCGCTCAGATGCAGGGATATACCGTTCTTTCAGTTGGAAAATCAAAATTTTCTCCGGATTCCCCCCTCCCCCCTCCGGTGCACTTCCCGGTAACTTTTCTTGGCATAATATAATCATCATTCGACTTCTCATCTTTCATCGGGTACCTACAGTACAGTCGCCGTGGACTGGTCACTTTCCACGCGTGGGCAATATTTCCACGGGCGCAATAATATTATATTCCAAACACTAATTACAGGAATAATCATCAAAAAATTAATTAATGAAGCACCGGGTACAACCCGGTGCTTCATTAATTAAAATTTTGCTAATGATGATTTTTACTACCTGGTAAACAGATGCGTGGACATAACTGCCCACGTGTGAATTACGACCAATCCACGGCGAATGTACTGTATAATTGCAGAAATGCCTACATTATGAAAAGGAAACGCCAGGTACGGCATGCACATGCATATTATTATTACATTTTTTTCAAAATTTAATGCTTGTTTGTATGCCATAAAATTGTTTTCAATGCATATTTGCGAAAAAAATGTCTGTTGATTTGTCGACCAAAATACATAGCTTCTGACCTAGCACTGGAACGATCTCGTCGAACTCGTCCCAACGATGGGTCATAAGCACTGTTTTGGAAGGAAAAATTAAAAATAATGAAATTTGAATGTCGAATATTTGTGATTTGAGTTCAGTTAGGGTTTAACGTTAGATTTTAGGGCGAACCGGCAACTATTTCATTGCAGATAGCTGTAAGGTGGTTGAACGAACCAGGTACTCATCTTCTCAATAGTTTAAAAACAGGTTGTTTTCTTTATCCACAACCAGATTAACCCAGAAATACGTCATTAATGGTTAAAGTAATATACAGATAACGCAATCGAAAAATGGAACGTCAATATGAATGGTTTTGGGAAACGAACTAAACCACGTGGAGTATTGATTTTGATATAAAACAAAAATTGCGACACCTGTTAAAAAACGATGGTGGGACGCCAAGTTGAATTTTTAGTTGTAGTTTAATAACTTTTACGAGTTTTAAAAACACGTTTCTGTTGAGAAGTCGACTAGTTTCGAATGCCACATCGGTCTATTATAACACGAAATCAACAAGTGTGACACGTTTAGTCTCGAAATACGACTGCAAGCATCAAAATTGCGATGTTTGTTTAATCATTAGAAACGGCTGCAAGGCAACGCTTTCAAAACCTGAGTCGGTCAAATTTGATACACGTCATGTCTGAACATTTTCTCCTTTAATGGAGTTAACCCTTTACCTAACGAATCGCCCCGTATCCGCCCGCGTGATATGCACATTGAGCAGTTGAAAAAATAAAAAATTTCAAAATATTTCAACAAAACCATATCATGTGACCCGATGAGCGAAGACGTCGTCACGATTCCTTCCGATCCGATGTAAAAACTGCCCCTTGGTCCATGAATCTCATTTTCGTTGTGGATGCTGACTTTTCATAGAGGAAACGGCCTCCTATTCCATATTTTTGTAACTTGCTTGTTTTCTCGATTTAGAAAAGAAAACGCCTTTTTAAATCGAGAAAACAAGCATATAGATATTTCTCCGATTGTACATATTTGTCTATTATATGCCTGAGGGTGAAGGTCGAGCTCGTTCCAATGAGGGGTCACATGATATGGTTTTGTTGAAATGTTTTGAAAAATTTTAAAAAATTATATTTAAAATAATAAATGTTGATATCGTCTGCGTTGGGTAAAGGGTTAAACCATGAAAATTCTTCTGAAATAACCTGCAAAATGGGATTTGTCTTTGAACTCATTTCCACGGGTATGTTAATGTTGTAGTTTAAATATCTTCGAGAATCCAATTTGCGATTTCATGTTTCGGTTTTTGAATAAGTGTGTTATTCCACATGCAACCATACAAAAATGGTGCACGCTTGATCCCAGCATACCACAACAAGATCGGTGATGGAGTTTCTCTTTGCACAGAAACCTACCGATTTGAATGCGCAATGCATGGATTTGTTGAGATTCTATGGGTGACAAGCTCCTTTTTGATGTATAATATGGCTTTGTTGGTCACAGAATGGCTGAAGATCGGGCCCAAGACATGTTGCTGGCTACTTGGCAGCCTTCCTCGGATATAGTTTTAAGAAACACACGTTCGAGAAATACAGACACTAGTTTATAAAGATGGTTGTGAGGTATATAGATGATATCTGACATCCTGAGTGGTTCTGGTTACAATTTTACTTCAGTAAAACAGTGAGGTACATTGCTTCACTAACATGTGGGATGTGACAGCGGTTGTATCTTCCCATCTGTGTGATAGTGATGTGTTTCGAGGCATGGTCGGATTAAGATGGGGACGCACCCGGCGCGCACACCTAGGGCTGCACGATATTCAAAACTGAATACCGGTATATGTATTTAAAAAAATACCGCGGTATACCGGTATATCGAAAACTGTTCAGATATATGAACGCAAGTACCACAAACGAGACTCGAGGCATCACAGTCGGAACGAATTAGCATGCCTTGATGATGCGGTTCGAAACACCTTTACCCAACGCAGACGATATCAAAATTTATTATTTTCAAAATTAGTTTATCAGATTTTCACCAAAGATTTCAACAAAACAAAATCATGTGACCCCTCATTGGAACGAGCTCAACGAGCTCGTTCCAATGAGGGGTCACATGATATAATTTTGTTGAAATTTTTTTTTCCAACTGCTGATTGTGTATATCACGAGGGCGCAAGCAGACGATTCCTTTGATAAGGAGATAATATTATTCATTCGGGGCTACTGTTAAAACACTTAAGATATCTTGAAAATTAAACTGTGGGTAAATAAATAATGACGATAAACCGATATTTTTGTAATTTCACCGGCATACAATCGATATTGGTTTGAATACCGGTATATATCGGTTTATCGATATACCTTGCAGCCCTACGCACACCTCGAATTGTATGTATTTCTATATTTTACAACCACCGATACCAAGGTGCACGACATTGTGGTTCGTTCAACCACCTAACAGCTACCAAAGGTAGTGGCTGTCCATGAGTTATCGCGGATCAAACCATACCCCACGAATACACCAATAGGCCTCGCTCCTACGCTGGTCTCACGTGAGCCCATATAAATTGGCTTCTTTTCTTCAAAATTTGAATGCTGGAATATTTTGGTTGGAAAAACATTGCGGGCATGTGTAAAGAAGCCAGCGGAAAGCCACGCTGACCTTCCATGTTACAACATTTTTCTACGACATCCCCCGGACCTCAATGTCAAAAGCGAAATAACGCCTCTCGTGTTTGTCCCTAATTCGCCCCTACGATCGTCGAGTGAACCTTCGCATCATGCCCCACGATTTAAATATGGTGCCCGTCAAACATAGAATCCCGGGTACGCCACTGATTGATTGGATGCAGTTTGAGAGCGTATGCAAAATTAGAAAGCTGCTCTCCTATTTTGTTCACTGCATCATACCACAAGTCTGGATAATACTGTGTATAGATTCAAGATTCAACTGAATGAGTTACTACTTCACACAAAAAGAGCTGTATTTTATAGCCAAAATCTGTTCATATGTTTTCCTTTTACAAAAGTAGGAAAAGCCACTGACATGTATTCAGTCCAGTCTTCTTGGCGTCATCGGTATCCATAGTAATTTATCTAGTGTGGTGGGGTGGGGGTGTAAACACAAATATCATAATGTATAAAACACTTCGGGTGGACTTCTGCCTGACGTACATTGGTTACTTCTAAGAAACTCACTCTTTGGTGAACTGAATTGTTCCTAACGTTCCGTGTTATTTTTCCCGTTATTAACCCTTTGAATCTGAGAGGCCGTTTTACCGGCCCAGGATCATAATACGTCATAATTTCATTAAGTAAGATGGCTGTCAAGTGAATGTGTTAAATAGACCGATCAATATTTCAACGTGCAGCCCAAGGCTGCACTTTGAAAATATTAATTGGTCTCCCCTCAAATAATGAGTATAGACTTGTCCAAATGCTGCCATTGAACTGTCATGTTAGATACCATCAGTGTTCAAAGGGTTTATTTTTGAAACAATATAAGTTGCAAAACCCACCCCGTGTTCATTTTGTGTTGTGATTCGCTCTCCGTGTACTTAATGAAATTTGACACGAATACGGGATAAAATAATAACAATTCTAATTTGTATAGCGGGGATTCTAAACCACTCCGAGAGTGTTTCCTTTGGCATCAACCGACCAGTGAAACTATACTTGACCAGGCGCTCCATTCGGTCACCGGCATGGTGATGTGCGTGATTTAGTATAGTTTCGCTAGGCGATAGGTGACGAACGAAACTCTCTCTGTGTGGGTTTGTGGGTTCGAACCCGCGCTATGCAATTTATAATATAAACAATTCTTAATTCTTCAGCAGTTGGGATGTTTGAAAAAAGAAATGTTCCCATTGATTTTCAGTGAAGTGTGATATGTGGATACACTCTTCTATAACTAATTCTAGAAAGTATTTAGACTCTAATAAACTAATGGGGCAAGGTATGAGAAGCAAACCAAATAGTTTAAAACAATATCTTATTCAAGGAATATGCAAAATACGGAATAAACGTACAGTGTTTTCAAGTAAAAAAATACTCTACGAGTAGCATTAAGAATGAAACGACGAGCTTCTGGCGAGTCGGTTTCATACTTAATCCTATGAGTAGAATAAATGTTTTACTTGAAAACACTATACGTTTATTTTGTTTATCCCATAAATCGTTTACAGCGCAGTCATGGCGAAATCGTGCTGTTACTTGCTACAAAACACAGCGAGAAGTGAGGGGCACATTGGTCCAATTCAAAGGACAAGCAAAATTGGCAAAAATAAACAAGGCGCAGTAATACATTTCTGTCTAAAAATAATTCCCCTACAAACTTGAGCTAAACTTGCGAAAATACTTTATTAAATGAACAGTGTGTGGTGTTGTCTATTGGCAGTATGGAATACTTTCAAAAAGGTTTAAATAAATTAAATAAAACAACAATTGAACTGTTAATTATACTACATGAATGCGGCAGAGGTAAGAGGTCAATAAGTCCGTCTATACTATAGAAATAAATTCTTTCTGTGTTAAACCTGTGGAGAACATTTATCACCCTACTATAGGCGAATAAAGCAAAAATATATCCAAGACTTTTATTGTTCAAATAAACGGTCATTTGTGGGATAAATATACAGAAATGAACACCAGAAAAAAATAATACTGCAAGACACAGCAGCTCATGATATAACATAAATTTAACAGTAAACTAATTGTTGAGTGATGGAGGGGTTTGACAGAAATCTTGCAGCATATGTACGTCATCTCCCTGATTCATATATAAATTTACTGGGAAAGGAGGTATAAAACAGTAGAGAGACTCATATATCGCCATCTGGAGGCCAGGGCCCGTAGTCAGTCCCCGGGTTGATTTAATTTCGAGATCAGTGACTGTCCCCGCCCGATACCAAGCCATGACGTCGCACCTATACACACACAGTAAGGGTTGACTAGAGATCCTAAGAATGTGATATGTGAGCAAATGTTTGAGGGAGCATTCTCATATCACATAATAACATCGTACCCAAATATAAATAAACCAAATAGTAAATTAAGTAAATGGACAAAAGAGCAGAGCATCGCCACAGGGAGCAGGCGTTTGAGCCTTTGTATCCATTATGGTATCTTCCAAGTCAGTTCAACAACAGCAATCGGAAGAGTCCATATTCATCATATGAAGGTAGACCTTCTGTACTTTCAGTTGAAAATATTGAGTTGTTACCACTCAAATTCACCGGACAGTCATCCTACTAGTACTGAAATGGTTAACCGGATAATCGGTTTGAAACCAGTTAGCTACCTAACTGATTAGAAAAACCGTCAACCGGTTATCCGAAATATCGATAGTGATCGTCATTCCACGTTTAAAACGTAGTAAATCTGCCGCTTCTTCTTTGTGATAGATTACACCTCGATGCCGCGTTGTATACATTGAGAAATAATCGACTTTGGCGTTCAAGACTTCGTTAATGATCTGCAATTTTCGTGAGTACTGAGTAATCGCAAAAACTATTCCGTAGTATGTATACAAACGAACGTTGTCGAGTACTCGACAACGTTCGTTTGTATACACACTACGGAATAGTTTGAGAATATTTCTTTCCAATTCTTATAGTTTTGATCCCATATTCGGTGAAATAATGGCCACAGATAACCGGATATTTTCCGGTTATAGCTCTCGGTTAGTCGGTTACGAAAAAGAGCCAACCGTTTCAGCCCTACATCCTACATGGTGAAATTAAGAAGTATCATGGAGGTATGCCCCGATGATGTAGTTGGAATATTCGTCAGTCGGACTTGGGCCATTACAGTCGGGCAAGTCAGGTTCACCCCCTCCCCGCCATCGGTCTTCTTCGCAGCGCCTCTGACTTCACCACCCCAGGCCAAGTACTGCGTCATTAGTTTGAACATAACTATGTACCGAGTATGGCACAAGTTTAGTTCCCGAATGGCGACCCAGATGGATTCTCGTTTACTCGAAAACTAGTTATGGAGTTAGGTTTTGTATAGCCCATTTACCGGAGAAAATCTTTCGATTAACAAGATAATTTATTCAGTTACCTGGAATTTGTAAATTTCCTATATTCTAGTGATAAATTGAACATTCTATTACATCTTGTTTGTCGAACTGATCTGTCAAACAAGATTTACTAGAATAAATGCTTATATTGAATTTTTAGACAGAAAGGGGTACAGACTTATGTAATTCAGTGGCTGCGTGCATATATCTAGATCACAACAGGTCTCATTCAATTAACATGAGCTTATTTTATAAACTTCACAATATAGCCATTGTAATATCATTTTTTTTCAAATGCTTTAATTGGTATGACTGGTAGTGTTAGACTGATGTACAGTATGTGGAGAGTGGATTGTAACTAAATCACCCGCGGAGTGGAGTTATCACCCGAACTATAACTTTCAAATTTTGTATATATCGACTAAAAACACAAGCAATGTTTCAGCCAATGGACCTCCGGGTTTAACCCGGAGGTCCATTGGCAGAAACCTTGCTTGTGCTTGTTATGATTTGCAACGAATTTGCAATTATTGCTTGGGTGGAATCTCCACTCTGCGGGTGATTTAATGATAATACGCTCTCCACGTACTGCAGCAGAGGAAATACAGTTAAATCTAGAAGTACTGTCAAAAATTGCCCGAAAATAGCAGTTAGCACGCCACCCTGCGCGTCGATATGCATTTTATAAAGATTGTAAGGCTATCAAATTCTGTGCACGTGACTTATGCACTAGCAATGTTTCAGTCAAGTGACTTCCGGGTTTAACTGTCGTGCTTTTGATGCCATTCGATGGGGAAATTTCGCGCAATTCCTATGCAAAATTATGTCAAGATAAGCGCATAGTTAGTGGCAGGGTTTCTAGTATTAACTGTTAATTATTTCACAAACTGGAACTTGAAGCGTGTGTATGTATAGACAGTTTTTGCCATCGTTTCCATCTAAGGCGACCTTTTGTGCTGAAAGAGCACCACGTAACGGCCATGTTACCACTGTTCTTCATTTGATTTCTCTGGAGGTCTGTTTACCACTTGCTAAGATTAATTTCTGGACAAGACATCTTCACGTGTAATTACATTATGGAAGGATTAATGGTCAAGGGAGACATACATTACTACACATTTATATTTTCTAATACAGTCCTTAGAGGAGGATGTTGTACAATCTATTGGAGTGTAATATGATTAGTCTCCCATTGTTACAAGACCAAATTTCGTATATACTGCCATGCTTTGTACTTTTCGTTTGAAACCTCAAGGTTGAAGTTTAGATAATATAAAATTAGTACTGAAATGGTTAACCGGATAATCGGTCTGATACCAGTTAGGTACCTAACCGATTAGAAAAACCGTTAACCGGTTATCCGAAATGTCGATAGTGATCGTCATTCCACGTTTAAAACGTAGTAAATCTGCCTCTTCCCCTTTGTGATAGATTACGCCTCGAAGCCGCGTTGTATACATTGAGAAATAATCGACTTTGGCGTTCAAGACTTCGTTAATGATCGGCAGTTTCCGTGAGTACTGAGTAATCGCAGAAACTATTCCGTAGTATGTATACAAACAACCGTTGTCGAGTACTCGACAACGTTCATTTGTATACACACTACGGAATAGTTTGAGAATACCGCTTTCCAATTCTTAAAGTTTTGATCCCATATTCGGTAAAATAATGGCCACGGATAACCTGGTGTTATCCGGTTATAGCTCTCGGTTAGTCGGTTACGAAAATGAGCCAACCGTTTCAGCCCTATATAAAATACCATTGAAAATGAAACTGTGACATGGTACTTAATCTCCTGTCGCTCTCTCAAGACTTCTTGGCTGGCTGTTGATAACAGTTCTGTGTGATTTTCACGTCACGTTTACAGACCATTCTTGAATAATGTAGGTTGTTGAGACTAGTTCATGTATGTCTTACACAGCATGTGACATGTTGTTTTAGTTGTTTTGTTCATTTCTTTCTGCATCACCTAAACAGGCTGAGAATGGTGAGTGTATGGAACTTAGACAGTTTTACAACTTCAATAAGGTTTTCATTGGGAAAAACATTTGGGAAATGGTGGTTGCACCAAGTGTAATATATGGTACGGAAGTGATACCTCTAAACCAAATGGCTTTAACTGGTTGAGTGCTAGACGCCACTATCATGGCTTTCAAAAAAAGTGAGGGAACCAGTGCAAAAGTAAACATTTCCATCGCCTGTGTTCCATATTCAGTCAAATGCAATTAATATTTTATTCATACAAGTTTGTTCTAATACAAATTATTGGAGAGCGCCTGTTGGCACTCTCCAATAATTTGTAATAAAACAATTTTATAAACAAATTCAGACCGCAAACAATAAATTAGCCCTCAACCAGTTAAAGAGCTTGGAAACCCTGCAGAACGACGCAGGCCGATGGATAACAGGGCCGAGTAATGCCGCAGCACTAGAAGCAGTCAGAGGTGAACTTACGTGGATGAGGATCAAGGACATGGTAGACTTATTGGAACTCCGTTATCTTAACTATTTGGTAAATCTCCCTGACAGCCAGAGGTGTAAATTTATGTTCCAGAATATTTAGAATTCAAACGCAAAGACAGGGAGGATGAACTAAATGGGGGAGTTAATAGAGAACTACTCAATGGAGATCTCGGACTAAGAAATAGGGACAACTCAGGGGACAAATCGTCAGCGAAAGAGTCATGGAATATTGTAACCTTAATTGGGGGGGGGGGGGGGGGGGGGTGGCAGGTCAAAACAAAGAGTTATTCGGGTGGACTTATTTATTTGTCAAAAGTTCCAAATAATGGTACATGACAATTTAAAAACAGAAGAATAAAAAAATGACAGTCAAACAGTAAAGCCCCTGTCACACATTCACGATCTGACACACGATTGTCCACGACAGACCACGATTGTCCGCAAATTCCAACATCGTGGCGAGTCCTGGTGGTCGGTCCTGATTTTCTCTAGCAACGTCTTTTGTTGGTACGCTCTATATACGACTCGCAACGGCATTAGTACGCTCTTGTTAATACCATGTCACGATTAGGAAAGATTTCCTTACGATCTTCCACGACCAAAACACAATTGTGTACGATATCTCACGCCTCCTCACGAATGCGCTAAGACGTACCACTCTATTGCTACGATGAGCGAAGACTTCGTCACGATTCCTTCCGATCCGATATAAAAACTGCCCTTGGTCCATGAATCTCATTTTCGTTGTGGATGCTGACTTTTCATAGAGGAAACGGCCTCCTATTCCGTATTTTTGTAACTTGCTTGTTTTCTCGATTTAAAAAAGAAAACGCCTTTTTAAATCGAGAAAACAAGCATATAGATATTTCTCCGATTGTATATATTTGTCTATTATATGCCTGAGGGTGAAGGTGTGGTCCGTAGTTCTTCAGTGGGGGTCTAAACCCTATTTGACATGGGTGGATGATACAGTTCGATTCCAAATATTGTAACAACCTCTTATCTAAAATTTTATAAAATAATTTGCTAATGCAACTAAATACCGAGATTCCCTTTGCCGTGTCGTCCGGTGAACCGCCTCTAAAAAGTGATTTGATTAAATTATGTCTCCATAAAGACGGAAATTTAGAGGTGCTGAGTATTTTGTTAAATAATTTCAGATAGCAGTTCGGCATAGTCGACATCGAACCCTTGATCATTTCGTTGTTTATCCGATCTACTCCGGCTGATTTTTTTAGTCTTGAGCGACTTTACCACTCGCTGGGGTTCCTCGAGGGAAACATCAAAGTCAAGTTCGGTATTATCTAGGTTTAACTCGAACCTCCTTTCTGAATTCATTATACGCGGCTTCCGCATCAGTCCTCTAAAATGATGTAGCCATTTATGGGGTGGTATATTTTTTTGTCTTGTCGTCAGGCGCGCTGCCAGCGTCCCGAAAATTGTTTATAGCATCCCAAAACTCTTAGGGTCCGTATTTTCTAAATTTCCAAACTGGCAAGTAGGGCGGTCTTAACCCTTTCCCCAACGAATTGGCCGCATCCGCCCGCGTAATATGCAAATTCAGCAGTTGAAAAAATATTATTTTTCAAACAATTTCAACAAAACCATATCATGTGACCCCTCGTTGGAACGAGCTCGTCGAGCTCGTTCCAACGAGGGGTCGCATGATATGGTTTTGTTGACATTTTTTGAAAAATTTGAAAAAATGATATTTAAAATAATATTTTTTTTATCGTCTGCGTTGGGTAAAGGGTTAAGTTGTCTTTGCTTCCTCTTATTGAGGGTTTTGTATTTTTTTTTGGAACTATGGTATTCAGTAAATGTCCGAGTGTGCCCAGTACTGGACTGCGTGATATAGAGTAGCCAGGTTTTGAAGAATATGTTGATGGTACCTTTGAGACGTCACTGCTATTCAAGCTGAAGTTGCGGTCGCCGAAGCGTGGAGGAAGGGGCTGGGGGAGAGAAGGACAGTGAACAGGAGTGCCAAATTGTAATTTAGGCGTGGTGGAGGCCCTGAAACACTTGCAATTTGAATATTCAAAATACCAGTCGAACAGAATACGATTTACTGGGAGTATAATGGGGAAATGGGAGGGGAGAATGAAGGACATGTGGTTAGAGGGTGATACAAAAGAGAGGGTTAGTATGCTTATCAGAGAGATTGCGAAGAATGGGGCAATGGATGCAATCAAGCAGGTCGTCTCCACATGTTAGGCGGAGAGAAGTGGGGTGGGGATAGAGCACATGGGTAATCAAGACCTTATCACCTGATAGCCGCGACAAATCAGCGACCGGCCAAGGTGTTGTTATTATATCTGTTATGGGATATTTCCTTGTGTGGGATGAAAATTACTTCTTGTAGTCGCATGTCTAAACCTAGCAGAAAACAATGTCATAGCTCTCGCATAACATAAAACTTTAATCCTTTGTATCGAAAACATAGCTTATGATTCCTCGTTAGAGCTCGTTCCAATGAGGGCTCATTAACACTTAACCCACTGCGTATTTTCAAAATATTTTTCATCATATCTAGTCATGGCTGCTTCACAGCAGCCATGACTAGATTTGATGAAAAATTCATCTAAATTTAACTCAGGACGTCATTGGTGAAAAAATCCATTCAATTTACAGGGTGGAAATTGGATTAGATATACCCAAATTATACATATTTCAATGGCAAGAGAAATACTGTTCCGGGCAGGAATATCCGCCAGCAGCATGCAAGGAGTTAGCTATGTTTTCCAAAAAAAAAATAGACGGAACATTGCTGGTCGTTACGTTCAGTAAATAACAAATGGTATGCTTCCATTGTTTCTCCTTTACATCAATATGTTCCTGTGAGTGTCCTTCTTCGACCTGGAAAAACTTGTTCGCCCCCCCCCCCCCCCCCCCCGCCCGCTTTGTGCAAAAATAAAATACTCTCAAATTTTGGACACCCACCCCCCTTAGAACTCTACAACTTGTCCTCCTTAGAAAATACATTTCCAAATTATCCTAAATAGTGAGTATTGTTGTAGTGTATATCGTAATATCAAAATAGATGACATCATAAAAATTAAAAGGGATTAGTTTTACAATTTCAGCTCCTATTCCCATCCTATTATCTTTTCCACCTATTCATCACAACAAAATGTGTGAGTTTTCAACATTACACCTGCCCAAATACTAGCAAAATGATTGAAATGCCACATTCAAACTCCAGCAAATGACTCTATGGGTTCCTTTCTAATTAGTATTTATAACATTACCAGTCTCCGACAGCATTGAATTATCTTCGAAGCAATTCCCCAAACAATGTAAGTGAACTGCATGCTAGTTCAGCAGCTTTACTTTTTGTGTGTAAAATTTATCACAGCTACAAAGACTGTTGAAGTTTTATTAATTGTTCCATTGTTTTATTTTTAAGACTGATCAGGACTTACCAGCGATGTGGCGATAATCCTGGCCAAAATTTTCTGTAGTTGGAAATACGAAGGGCAAGTCATGAGTAGATGGAAATTCCATCTATCTGGATTTTAGAGCTTCTTTGGCGATGCTGATGTCTCCTTTACTTCCCAAAATACCAACTCGGTGTCAAATCGGCAAAAATTCTAACTGTTACTATTTACATCTACAGTGTACGCAAAATCGAGCTTCATAAGTATGCATGATGTCAATCGGTACGAGATTTCTATAGTACGTTTACCTCGTAATGCTCTTCAAGAACATCACATCACGTAAAATCGTTCTCCTGAGTTAATTCCATCATTCACAGTTACAAAATGATGAAACATCGAAAATTGATCATTCCTGCATGAGATCTGATTTAATGTTAGAATAGTGTGAATTGCTCAAGTTCTTAGCTTGAGCATTTGTTTGGTACATATTCAATTCCCAGAATAATACCAAATAATAATAACCTGATAATTCTATCATAAATGTGTTGGCATTTCAGTTACTAGAATCAATTTTATGCCCCCTTTCGTGGCTTCATTTTCAAAATCTTTCTCGGTAGTGAATTTCCAACTACGGAGAGGGACCGGGAGGGGGTTTCCCTCCTCCCGGTCCCTCCCCGTTGTTGGAAATTCACTACACTACACTTCCCCAATCGGAAACCTCCAGCCAAGTCCCTGGGACTTACATATCTCTAGACAGACTGTGAGAAGACCATTCTAACATTTTCAGAGAAAAAATGAAGTTGTTGCGCTCTTCAAGGCTTGAAGAAGATTAATCCCTACGCAAATACTTGTCACTCTTTTTTGACATATTTCTCTGTTGGATACGTTCAGGCAATAAGTACAGTAAATAACTGGAGGCCGTGTGCTGAATTTATTTTCCTAACATATCCATTAAACTTTGTCACAATCTGATGGAATGATATATACCACTCTGATAGAATCGTACTTTCCAAAACTAATGGTAAATGTCTATACACATGGATCTCCAGGTTTGAATGAGACATCATCCGGAGAGTAAGAGTGCATGTCATGCTGATCTGAAAATCAAATTGGCTGAGTCAGATGGCGTTGGTTATATTTTGCTGTTTCAAGTCTTCTGAAATCATATCGTTATTGTTCAATCTGATTCATTCCAGGTTTTCTCCAGCTTAAGCACTTTGCAGGTTCTCTTCTGTTTGAGTTCGATAATTTACTCTCATCAAACAGGTTTATGCACAATAAGAGGCGATAAAATAGTTCCCTACTGCCTATTAATGTTCTTTATCTTAAAATCAACATGTATTTTGTCTGTATTAACTCCACCACTGTCGTGTATCCGACCTCCTGATACAGATGTTTGTATCTGGGGGTCGGATACAAGCACGTCCTTTCGCGTGAGTTCCATTTTTTTTCTTTTTGTTCATCCGTTCGAATAAATAGTTTCGTTATATATTCGTCTACATTCTTGACTTATCCCCAATATATTGTAAGATAAAATGATTATTACCATTATGTGGATGTACAAAATATGTATCCGTGTCTCGCTCCGGATTCTAAGGGTAGATCACGACTCGTCTTCGACTCGTCGTGATCTGCCCTTAGAACCCTGAGCTCGACTCTGATACATATTTTGTACATCCACGTAATGGTAATACTCTCTCTGTATTGACTATATGTTTTAATCAACATAAAATGCTGAATTGTGCATTTAAAAGTACATTTTAGGATGAAAGAAAAAAATTTCAAGAAGGTGTAAACATTTCATTCGGCCTTCTCTGATACTCGCCCATGCCGGCATACATTCCTGTGTTGTTTCTATTGCCCCCTCCCCTGCCCCCCACCCCCACCCCACCGCCTTACTGAGAATAAAAAATTGCAGATTTCTGTAAAAACACATTAGATAAACAAAGAGCCAAAGCGGACACTTAGTTTAGGTATGTCTGATACTGATAGATATTCCTAATGACGGATTATCTGTGAACTAGTTGCTTGCGATAAAAAGCCAAGTTTCCTGTTGTTACTTTTAAAAAAAACGAAAACAACAGACAGCTGTCTGTTGTTTTCGTTTACTGGAAGTAACAAAAGGAAACACGCTCCTCAAATACTTTCAAAGGAGAAAACTTTATCGACGGTCGACTTTCTTGCCGAGATAAGTCGGGGATGCCAGAATTCTGGATCCGCCACTGCAGATAATATTCTGCAGGAATGCCTAAAGATTAGATTTGCATGGTTTTAATTGTCTTAACTCCTCGTGTAACCATGTAGCAAGTCTGTGTGTAAAAACGGAAGAGCCTGTGATCATTGTGCTGCCCTTGTTCCGCAACCACTGCTCACATCATGGTCGTTAGTGAAAAGCATCCGCATCGAAAATTTCGGAACATGTGGTTAACCGCGTTGTGTCCTTGAGAGGGCACTTAATCCCGATTGCCTGTGTGGGGGTACGATGGCGCTGTGTACTAAGGCGTACTGAACGTCAAACGTGCACTTGTCTTCAACCAACGCCAATCCTGCTTGTATGGTGTTAGTACGTTGGGGGGTCTGACAGTTGCTCGCCTCCGCTATGTGGTTATCTCTGGGTACTCCGGCTTCCTCCACCCGTAAAAGTGTCCGACTCGAAGTGATCCTAATGATGTCGAAAGTGTATGTAAACCCCAATAAATAAATAAATCAATCAATCAATAAATCAATCAATCGAAAACGTATTCGGCATTGTCGACACAGATTGCTTGATTTTGCCTAACTTTGCGTTTTTTTTAGGTGGCTTATAGTTAGGACTGTCACAATTAATCGATTAATCGATTGTCAATCGGTCATGCCGAAATCAATTAGTATTTTTTGTTGTCGAAGAATCGGTAACTTTTATCCCGTTTTAGACGTTTTATAATTAAAAAAAAATGATGAAAAAACTATTGTTTCCAAAGGTAAAAGGTCAAGAACCTCGACGTTAAACCTCAAGAAGCCGTTAGAAGCATTTGTCTTTTAGGTACATTCAATGGTTTGATGTTCTGAACTTTTGAACCGTCAGCATAATAACCAAGACCGGTCGGCAGTTGCGAACTTGCGAAGTTCGCAACTGACGACCGGTCTTGATTATTACACTGACGGTTCAAAAGTTCAAAACATCAAAGCTTTGAATGTATCTAAAAGAGGATCGTCTTCGTTGTTTACTTCAGGTAGGTCAACTGACTTGAACTTAATTTTAAACGACTTCAAAGAGAGGGAGAGGGGGGGGGGGGGGTCATCTAAGTACGATTAATAGATTATGATCGATTATTTGCGGCGATTAATCGATTCATAAATTCAAAAATCGTGACAGCCTTACTTATAGTATTGTAGCAAAAGCGGGCAGATAATTTCAAGCGGCCGCGACTAGGTCGAGGTGCGGCCTAAATTATTTTCCGCCACATCACTCTAGCATGTCGCCCGCCGAAAAAGAAATTGTTAAACATTGAATCTGAGATGCTACTTTCGGGTTTTTTCGTCATTCAGTTTGGATTTAACAATATTTCATTTATGAAATCTCGACCCACGGTGTATCACTGTGTCGGTATTTCATGGCGATTTGACTAAGAAAAAAGCCACTTCTGTGATCCCTTTACTAAACATGTATAGTGTGTGTTGATTTTATTATACAACCATTAAACTTTAAACCCTTGTATCTAACGGAATCGCCTCTATGACATAAATGTTTCTGTATTTAACTGGTGATGTACAGGCCGGAACTTTGTTCATGCACCGTTTAGGCTAGTTCCTTTCTCGTCGAGTCATTAGTTACTCTTAAATAAGTTTCCAAATTCCGTTATACAATTATCGATCCTCTGTTTCTCCCAGCTGTTTTGCAAATCCGCCCAAATTTGAACTTATATTTAGGTGTGAATTGACACAGCCAAATAGAAACGGCGATACGAATTTCAACCAACACGCCCAAATGAAAAGATAACGAATGTAATTTAGACTAGTTCCCTAAAGGTTGTTTTTATTTTTTATCGATCCATTTGATCAGTACCGCTTCAAACAAAAATAACGGACTCTTCACATTTGGGTTTAAACATCGGCATTAAAATGTGTTTATTTAAATGAATTTCAATGCATGGGGATGTGTAATAAACACAGAACGTGATGTGTGTTTGAATCGGTGGGTGTTTTACACAATTAGTTGGAGTGGCGTAGCCATATTTCTCGAGAGCCGTAGGCTCGAGCGAAATATGACTACGCCATTCCAACGAGTTATAAAACACCCACCGATTCAAACACACATCACGTTCTGTCTATTTATTCAACTTATCATCCTGCGTGTTTCCTGTAGCGTATCCAAGAAACATTCCAAAAATAAGCTTCGAAATTCGATTTGATTTGAAATTGTCCCCTTGATTCGATTCGATTTCAATCGCACCGATTCGAAAATTTTCGAATCGTCGAGATGTCCTCACAGTCCTACAAAGTGTCTCCTCTTGAACTCTTCTTCTACCACCAGGTCTCCTGTACAGAAGGGGGGGGGGGGTGGGGGTGGGGGTTGTCCTGTATAGGAGACCTGATGATAGAAAAATAGTTCAAGTAGGTTCCGCATCCGAAATTACATCGATTCCGTTTTGGAATACTCAGATTTTTTTGCCAGGTTTGCACGAGTCGCCATTGCGTAGAATATTTGAGCGAAACTTATATTATTTTTTTTTGCTGTAAGAAGGTGCAATATCCCCAACTTGAAATGCGATTCGATTCTACATTCGATTCGAGAGTCGATTCGGTTCGAAATATGATGCCTAATTCGATTCAAGATTCGATTCGATCCGACATTTGAGATTCGCAGGGCCCTATACAAAAAGTATCAAACTGTTTTAAACACCATGTTATCCGGGTATATGTGCTGTAAATTATGCGCAGCATTCACCGTCGCTAATTTGTGGGAAGTTAAAATCCTGCGCTCTTGATGTACTCTTTATTGGGTCACGACGGTAAATAGTTCCTGAACTCTTTAATGTAAGGTTAAATAAAAACAAATACCTTTGGTTCTGGAGCAATTAATTTTGAGGCGGAGGGGGGGGGGGGGGAGGTGGGTGGGGGTATTTTATTTTTTTTATTTTTTTTTGTGTTTGATAACTGGTAGGGTGCTAAATTATTTTTGCTCAGAAAAATTTGTTCACATGTTCTTGCCTTGATAAAATTTATTGAAGAGTGCCCACAGGCACTCTTCTATAAATTTTAACAAGGCACATCCACACAGGCTGAATAGTTTCACATCACAGATTTTATGAAGCACATCCACAGCATATGAAGCCTTTTAGTTGTGGTAATTGCACTTCAGAAAATGCCCAAATTTGGACTCCCAGCACTCAACTATTTAATAAAGAAATGTGAAATAAATTGTTGTGTACAGCTGTATTTATGCATCCTTTCAAAAGATAAATACCATCAAAATAATAGTCGAGATATTTTCTGGATGTAAACTGGATGTTTACAGGACAGATAATAAATAGACGCTGTATTTTAATTATTATTATTATTATTTATTGGGGTTTAAGGTCATATACTTATGCACAATGGCTAATAGTGACCGTGACAGTTTTACGGGTGGAGGAAGCCGGAGTAGCCGGAGTACCCGGAGAGAACCACCGAGCATCGACGCGCAACTGTCAGTTCCTCAACATTCTAACTCTGTTCAAGCTCCGTTCAGGCAAGGTTACAACGGTTGAAGACATGTGCACCATCGACGTGCAGTACGCCTTAGTACACGACGTCATCGTGCACCCATGAACGTAACCAGGATAAAGTGCCTTGCCCAAGGACACAACGCGGGCCGTCCCGGACGGGGATCGAACTCGCGACCTCTATCATAGAAGTCCAACGGTTTACAACTGAGCCACTGGGCTCCTTTATTTTAATAAAGCTTAATTGAAAACATGTACCATTGAATATAAACCAATCAAAAAAAGATAAATTTTTAAGTCTCATGATTTCAAAACAACTTTGGAAGACACTGCAAGGTGTTCAGTGGCGGGGTTCAGTTTCAATACTTGTGGTGCCTGAGAACCAAATCTTTTTTTAGACTAATTATTAATTTGATCACAATTTTAAACCTCTCTTTTCAGTATGTAGGGTTCTTCAGAGAGGTGTGTTTGCTATGTTTGGGGATATCAAAGAATCGTCGTTCAATATATTACAATCCTACGCACAAGCCTTCCATATGCCTTATGTATTCGTATCACCTACGCGCAGTACAGCAACCGATGAATACGAGTTCGAGATCAACATGAGTCCTTCGTACATCGACGCCATTGCTGATATCATTCAAACTTATAGATGGGAAAAAGTATATTTTGTCTTTGATTCCGATAACGGTAAGTTATATATTTGTATATCTGTGTGAATATCACAGAAAGTTAGATCTTAATTTCATACACCTTTCCAAAATTAGTACCTTTCAAACTGCGGTTAAATCGAGAAGTCATGTCATGAATTGCCCGCAAATACCACAACTAATACGCCAATCGGCTGTTGAAGTGACGTTATGCCGTAAATATCAAAGTCCTTTGGTTTATAACCGTTTGAACTCGAGAGGCCTCTTCTCCGGCCCAGGGACGTTATACTTCATAACTTAATTAAGTAGGATGTCTGTTAAATTGATGTGTTGGATAGACCAATCAATATTTTCAACGTGCAGCCCTGAGGCTGCACGTTGAAAATATTAATTGGCCTATCCCCATATAATGGGAGCGCGGTGGCTCAGTTGGTAGAGGTGCAGGCTGCAAGCCGAGAGGTCCTCGGTTCGAATCCCACCTGCGGCAACCGCGTTGTGTCCTTGGGCAAGACACTGCATCTCCATTGCCCGCGTGGGGGCACGATGACGCCGTGTACTAAGGCGTGCTGTACGTCGATGGTACGCATGTCTTCAACCAACCAACCCTAACCCTGCCTGTGCTCCGGTGTGGAGTTACGATGTTGGGGAGCTGGCAGCTGCTCGTCGTTGCTCGGTGGTTCTCTCCAGGTACTCCGGCTTCCTCCACCCGTAAAACTGTCACGGTCATGATTAGCCATTGTTCATAAATATGTGACCTTAAACATCAATAAATAAATAATAAATAAATAAATATCCCCATATAATGAATATGGACTCTTCTAATTGCTTCTATTGAACTGACATGGAATATACCACCATGGTTGAAAGGGTTAAGCTGTTAAAGGAAAATAGTCTATATGTAAAAGTAATCTGAGATTTTATAATATCATTTGGCTAAAATTGCACTTCTGATTTAATAAATTGCATTGCGAGAGATAATATATGTGGATTTAACTATCGATAAGCTATCTTCCTTCATTTCAAAGCTCATTTATTAAATCAGAATGAACGACTTCAGCCAATGATATATGGAACATTTCTCCAAAATGGGTTTTACTCTAGTCAGCGACTAATCAACAATATATATTTCAAATAGTCGGCATTCTATCCGTTTGAAGTAAAGTGTGTATAAATACATTTGAACTAAATGTTTGTTGATGTTCTTCACGCAGCAATATCCGCCATAAAATGTTCTAAATCTGCAAGAAAATAAAACGTGTTTTAATTCTTGTTTAGAGATGTTAGGAATTACTGCAGTGAGAACGGCTATGCCTCATGAATCGTTTAGAGCCTAACAGGCTGTCGAATTAAATGATTACTGATGCCAGCAGAATGAAAAGGGGGATTCTAGCCCAGAAAAACTGGGTTAGAAACTTAGGACATTTCTCGCGATTTTCGAGCTTATTTTCTCGAGAGAATCGACTAAGTCCAAATCTCCGAATTTCTACCCCACCCTTGATTTCTCGCTAAAGTGGGTAAGTATGCCAGGAGACGACACGCGACTTTTTCGAGTCAGCAATCGGGTGGGAAGTAGAATCGCCGGGTGTCAATTTATCAATTGCACTAAACAATTTTATTTTCATCCCAAAATCTTCGTCAGCTAAAATTTTGGCACCAAAAAAGTTCCTTTCACTTACGAAGGAAAGCATTACAGCAGTGAAGAGCACCATCGATGACGAAACAACAAAAACAAATTTTAACACTCTTAATAAAATGAAATGGTCAACTGGCAATAAAGGCGGAAACAATACCAGATATTCACGACATGGTGTTTGGACAACCTTTGAACGTTACTTGCAGACCTGGAAATAAGCAGGTTGTCTTGTGCAGAATGAGATCTCCAGAGGGTGAATATGGTGATGCTACCCTGCACAGCAGGGTAGCATCTCCAAATTTACCCTCTGTGAACCTGAACCAAGGTCTCAGGCCTAAATAGAAAGAGTTACCGGCCCCACTGTATGGGATAGCATCAGCAAGTTAACCCTCTGGGGACCTCATTATGCAAATGACAGATTGGTTATTTTCAATCTTGGTTAACTCTTAGTGAGTGGTAATGAGGCATTGTTTGTTTTTCTCGATTAAACATTGTATGAGTTAAGAAAGGCAACTTTTAATTAGATACATACTCCATACCGACGCGATTCACCATTACGCAACTTTTCAAGACTTAAAACAGCTTGACCATAGACGTTGGACGGCCGAAGAGAAAAAAGTTACAGAATATCAAAAGATGGTGAACGCACTGTTTTCTTATTTCTAAATGGCTTTCAACGGAGAATAAAAGACAAACGTCCAAACAGATTGGAAAAAATATGGAAAGACTGCTTCGGTGTTTTTATACTACCCTGCATAAAAATGCCTGACATCTGTGAAATGATGCACGCATCGTGATACAACTTCGCTAGCATTTCAAAATATCTATTTTTATTTAAAATTCTATCCTTTGTGTTAAATTTCTGACAACTTTAGAAAATTAAGGGGAGCTAACTTTCTTGTAAAACTCTTCCAATGACGAAAATGTCCAGCCATGACTGCACGAGTGGTCAAAAGAAATGTTTAGATGTTGCCACCATCCCAACATGCACACAGGAAATTTTCATTTCACTTCCTTCGGCGAGTGAATCACTAGTCATTAACCCTTTACCTAACTGAAAAGCAGACGACACTTGCAAAACAGTTCTTGAATAACTATTTTTTTTTCATTTTTTGTCTCATAAACATACGTTATGACCCCTCGTTAGAACGAGCTCCTCGAGCTCGTTCTAACGAGGGGTCATAACCTATGTTTATGAGACAAAAAATGAAAACATAATGGAAATTAATTGGCGTTTTTTAGAATAGCGCTAGCCGATTTTGGCAGTTACGTTGGGTAAAGGGTTAAATGACGTTGGGCATTATTGTTTATTTTTAGCCGTCAGAAAGTAAATCGCCATTAATGTGGAACTGAGCACTAGATGTATTGTTATAAGCCCACATCATATAACGTCTTCGATCTTAATTGTGTAGAAATGATTCTAAATTATATCTGTAATTGGCAGTTCCTTTACATCTTTACAGCTCTGTGGCATCTTCAAAAGCTTTATACAACGTTTCAAGACTTAAAATACAACTTGACCATAGACGTCAGAAGACTGGATAGAATCTACAATTCCTATGACGTCTTACGTAAACTGGACCGTACCAATTTGCAGGGACAGAAAAGAATTATCCTTGATTTATCAGAAACAAAACATTATAAAACAGTTCTCGAACAGGTAGGTATGTCGTGTTTTTATAACTGTGCATTGGAGTTGTATGTGCGCATGCGCATCGGAAGAAGTGCGGCAGACCCGGTAGGAGACGGGCCAGTATTCATAAATAGTTTTCCATTCCGTGATCAGAAACGTATTTTTTACGTTATCTGATCGCGATTGGATCTCGACATACTAACACCAGTGGGCCACGATTTCCCTGGTAAAATACTTTAAATCGAGTCAAAGGGCTCAATGTTTTCGCTTTCGTTTTTTACAAATGGGATTGTCCCATGTTGCTGGGAGAAAAGAAATTTCGACCGGATAGTGACCCAGTACCGATCCGGTTTAAACTCCCTGTCCACTTTTGTAATCACAGGATTGTATTAGATAATATGACAATGCGCAAGGCGTAAGAGGGTACCCCACAATATGCAACATATTGAAATATTTCATTCCGCAACCATTACTCAGAAAACATTTTATGCAATCGAATTCCCGCAATTGTTTAATTTCAGCCAAACATACACGTATCACAGTATTAAATATTTTTCCATTAAAACGTTCAGGCGAAAAAAATATGGTCGCATCACTTTAATTTTGGCATTCAAATATATTTTGTCAAGTATAGCCCTTCAGACAACCCTTTTCTGATCCTTAAATAGGGGGTCATGCAACAAATAAGAGAGCAAAACTAACAGAAAAGGAAGTGCCGGTCACATGTACATATTTCTCAGGGAATTCCTAACCGAAACACACCAATAGTCAAATTAATTTTAAAGGACCAAAAAGTCATCAAATCACCCTCATTATTAATCTGGAACATTCAACAGTAATGCAAGATGTCAGTAGAATGCTTTAAATGTTTATTGAAACAATATATTTTCCAAAGACTGCTTAGTTTTGGGGATTATATAATTTAAGAGTGCAACTTTTCAGGGCGGGTAACTCTAATTAAAATATTTACAGCAGTTATACCAGTGATCAAACCAAACCCTACCAAAGATATATTTACCTTTTTCATGTGATGTAAGACTCACTTCTGCAACAGAATTCAACTTTTGGCTTCTGCCTAGTCAAAACCATGGGGAATTTGTTTTTTTTAAGAAAAGTCTCCAATCTGTGTCAAATGTGCTTAAAAACTGGTATGGCCTCCGATAGAATTCCTACTCTGTTACCTAATGAGTAAGCTGCGAGGGATAAGAATTCACAGCTCTCTTGGAAAACTACCCTAATCCCAAAATAAAACTAAAATCTGCATCAGCACACAATACCTTTTGACAAAATCTGTTTTAATTAACCATACACAGGGACCGACCTGGGCATGCGCCAGTGCGTATTTGGTTCTGAAACATCAGGACCTGGCTCTTAAATCTCAGAAATAGGCTTCTCAGTTGGCGCGTAACATCTCAGATCATATTTTGATATTCTTTCGATGGATAATCGAGAGAGACACTCTTACATGTATTATATATATATGATTATCATTTATCATTGTTGTAGAGTGCTTAAGTTAATACTTCAAGTCTTAATTACCAAGCATTAATCTTCACTGTGGTTTCTGATCAAGTCTTGGCTGCCTAAATAGGCAGCCAAGACTTGATCAGAAACCACAGTGAAGATTAATGTTTGCTATAGTGTACTAAATGAAAATGATGAGAGCTATTATATACTTGCAGTGTGTGCTACAAACAGCAGTGTGACTCCGTAAGTTGAAATCTGGCGCATGAATTGAAAAAATAGGCTCCGAGGCTAGAGCGTATTTTAAATAGTCCTGATCGGTCCCTGCATACAGCAAGATAAACAGTGCCCCACCCCATGAAGCAAGACGTCAATTCGTTTCAAAACTGGGGTTGTGCAGGGCATATAATTCCTCGAAATTTGGGAGAATCCATTTGGATTATTGCGAAAATCGTTGCTAGAAACCAGATCTGCTATGAGTGTCCCAGGATCCCATGAGGCAAGTATGGTTGAACCCCTGTTGTATACTGATGACACATGTTAACCTTTTACCCAATACAGCTTTTTAATTTTCAAAACAGCAACTACTGATTTTTTTAAAGAACATGAGCCCCCCCCCCCCATCCCCCAGGGGCCTCACCTAACAAAGTGGTTCAGAGAAGTATTTTGGGTCACATTCAGTTAGCATGGTTCATCAACACTACACAGGAATAATGTTATGAAATTATTCATAATTCTAGTGTCCATGTCAGATGATCATTAGCATAGGTCTTCCTGACTGCTTCCATTTCTGTCAGCTGTAGACAAGCACTGACGAATTTCCAAGGGTTGTTGTGATTAACCCAGATACTCCATTTGAACAAACTTGATTCAATGAATCTGATCCCTCTAGAGATATTGTATACGAAATATCAAAAGATTCTAATTGATTGTTCTGGAGAAGAACACTTTTAAAGACATTCCCTCCTCATATTGCACCAAGTTAAAATAATAAACCAGGGACTCGATTTGAACAAACTTGAATGTGACGACCCACCCCCCTGCCCCCTCCCGCTCCTCGAGATGTTGTATACCAAATATGAAAGCATTCTGACTGGTGGATTTGAAGAAGATTTTTAAAGAAATGCCCTCACATTGCACTAAGTTAAACATTGGGCTCCAATAGAAACCTCAAATATTAACCCAGACACACAATTGGAACAAATTTAGATCTGACCTCCCTAGCGATGTTGTGCACCAAATATTAAAGGATTCTGACTGGTGGGGCTGAAGAAAAAGATTTTTAAAGAATTTTTCTCATGTTGCACTGAATTAATTTGAGCTCCCATAAAGAGCTCAAATTTAACCCAGAGACTCGTTTTGAACAAACGTGAACCTGACCCCTAAGAGATGTTGTATGTCAAATATGAAAAGATTCTAACCGTTGGATCTGGTGGATCTGAACAAATAGATTTTTAAAGAAATTTTCTAATACTGCACTAAGTTAAAATTTGGGCTTCAATAGATAGACCAAATATTAACCCAGAGATCCGATTCAAACAAACTTCAATCTGATCCCCCACCCACCCCCACTAGAGATGTTGTACTCCAAATATGAAAGCATTCTGTCTGGTGGATCTGACGGAGGTTTTCAAAGAAAGTTCCTTATATTACACTAAGTTTATATTTGGGCGGCCATAGGGAGCCCAAATATTAACTCTGGGACTCGATGTGAACAAACTTGAATCTGCCCCCCTCCCCTTCCTCTCCCTAGAAAAGATTCTTATAGATTGTCCTGGAGAAGATTGTTTTTACTTTTGGAAAACAATTTATGGGTGCTTTCAGAGAAAAGCCCCTTTTGGGGCCCCATGTGGGCGTGGCAACTTTATTTGAACAAACTGGAATTCATATATGATAAGGAAATATCAGATTTGGTTCAATTCGGCCTAGTTGTTTATGAGAGGTTGATAATGTAAAGTTAATGCCGGACAGATGGACGGACGGTCGATAGACAGAAAGTGATCACTTAAGCTCCCCCTGACTTTCAGTCAGGTGAGCTAAAAATAAACAATATTCACCAAACTTAACAATTATGGATGTTACTGGAACCGGCTGATGAGCCGGTTCCAATGACAGCCATATTTGTACAAATTTTATTGGCAGTGACACGATATTTCAGGTCATATTTGTATTGTATTAGTTAATATGCTGCCTTTGCGTTAGGTAAAGGGTTAAACTGGCTCAGTTCTTTTCACGTGAATCCTAGCAACGGTGCTTCGAGAATTTACATGGTTTCTCACAGGCTTTGTTGCACGAATCTCTACATGAATCGATTCTCAGAATCTCGTCGAAATATAATCCCTGGCTGAGGCTATATAATTCACCAATATCAATAGAAAGTGCTATTTTATCTTAACAAATGATGTCAAATTTTCTGTTACCTTGTGATGGGGTAAAATATAGCCATGGATGTGCCCCCCCCCCCCCCCCAGTATGCCCTTTTCCATAAAAAACTATGATATTAATTTATAAATTAATTGATGTTGACAGAGAGCCTAATTCAGAAGCTTCAGAAGTTCAGAATACTGCTGCTAGTATAATAACTGGTACCAAAAGCTCTGAACACACTAGCTTCCAGTTAAACGGAGAATTCATTTCAAAATATTGATCTTAGCATTCAAATGTATCCACAAACTGGCTCCAGTTTACCTGCAAGAGCTCCTCACTGTATATACACCATCACGCAGTCTCTGATCTAAAAACCAAATTCAACTAGTTGTACCTTTTAGCAGATCTAATCGGGCTAAAGGTCGTGTGTTCTCCACCGTGGTTCCCAGATTGTGAAATTCCCTGCCAATTAGTATCAGAATTTCAGAAACTCTCGATGTCTTCAAAAGAAATCTTAAAATGTTTCTATTTACTGAAGCATTCTCTAGAACCTCTCTAAGAGGCAACCGAAACAGATGTGACTCTTTATTTCAGAAAAGAGTATTTATTTCTGTCAAGCGTTTTTGAGCACTGTTTGTGGTTTTACGCTCTAGAAAATCAATTATTATTATTATATTGCATTTTCCATTTGTATTTAATCACATTCTGGCTTCTGAAGACATTTCACATTGTGTTTGATGAATATTTTGCAATCTTTGTAAGAAAAAGCCTCAGTTTTCTTAGTTAAGGCAACTGGAGTCATAAAACAGTGATTTTTTCCAACAGAATGTCCAGTACCTGCTACTGTGGTGTCTCATGACACTGTTAAAATTCCTAAAACCATCAAATATTGATTCTGTAGTGCTTCAAGTATCCATAAGTGCACATTCACAATTTTGGTTTTAACCCCCACAGGCACACATTCTGCCAAGATGGGTGAAAATTGTAGAAAATATGTTCCCAAAGAGGACGAATCAGCAGGGATGTAGCAACAGGGGCTGGGGTGGGGGTGTCGCCCCTCCCCCAGCTAGGAGTTCGTTCCAAAGATGGGTCACATGATATGGTTTTGTTGAAATTTTTCGAAAAATAATATTTTTTCTGCAGCTGTATTTGCGTATTACGTGGGCGGATGCGGGTGATTCGTTGGGTAAAGGGTTAAAATATATCAACCAGCGCTGCAGTGTAACCACAGTAGTAGGAGAGGGATGAAACGTGCCTGTTTGTGGGGACCCCGCAGGGGACCCCGGAAGTGACGGTGACGTCATATTGTGTTGCCCTGGTAACCCGCGTGAGCGGCCATCTTGTGACGTCATCTCCATAGTGATACGTGGTCCTAGTGCGCATGCGCACCGCGTGTTGTTAGGGTGATACGTGTTTCCGTCGGCCATTTTGTATACTGGAGGCCGCCATCTTGGTTTCTATGGTAGCACGAGGTTGCTATGTGACCCCAAACCTTCTAACAAGACAGGGGTATGTTCGGAGGTTGTGATCCTTTGTACAGGAGTAATTTCCCGATCCGAAGAATTACCACAAACAACCCGACAATCCCTCCAAATCACCAAAAACGACTTTATTTCCCCAATTTATCGGTGTAGTGCTATAGTACCAAGGGTTACAAGGGGTGTGTTCCTTTGTAGAAGAGTAATTTTCTAGCTTAGAATTCTCCCAAAATCCTCGTTTAATTACCCAAATAAACCAGACAAGTTGTACTATTTCGAATTCTTTCAGAATCCTATTTAGGATCGCGAAAATTTTGGTTTATAATAGTAGCACGTAGTGCTATAGTACCAAGAGGGTACATGGGGTGCGTTCCTTTGTAGAAGAGTAATTGTCTGGTTTTGTATTTGCCCCATTTTATCGGTATAGCACAAAGTGCTATAGTACCGAGAGAGCCCTGTGGGTACGTTCCTTTAGACTAGAGTAATGTTTTTTCCCCAATAAATTGTATAAGAGTAGTGCTACAGGACAAATTCCTTTGGTCATTACCCAGAATCCTTTGCTTCTACCATTTATAAAGATTACAAGTTGGGCTCATATGTGTACATGAAAGCTACGAAGCTAACTTCAAGTTCCACCATATACTCATTTGAGGATCTACCCAACAGATGTGTTGTGCGAGGTCTAATTTACAAACTTAATCGTACAGAGTTATCTCCCCTTATTACAACGAAGTTGTATCCGATTCTCATCACCTCTATATCCAATGCAATATCCCCGGGCACCCCAATTTCGACACCCCTTTTTTGAAAAAACATGACCTTCAGCACCCCTTTTTTGTCATGTGCTTATGTGAAAAGGCACAAGGTGTCACAATGTGCCCTAGCACATAGGCACATGCTTTATGTGCCGAAATGTGATTATGTGAAAAGGCACAATGTGACAAAATGTGCCCTAGCACATAGGCACATACGGGTATTTGACGATACCTATTGCCCGGTATTGTATTAGTCGAGGATACCTACTAGAGAATCCCTTTTTTGTCATTTGTGCTTATGTGCAAAGGCACAATGTGACACAATGTGCCCTAGCACATAAGCACATGCTTTATGTGCCGATATGTGCTTATGTGAAAAGGCACAATGTGACACAATGTGCCCTAGCACATAGGCACATACGGGTATTTGAGGATACCTATTGTCTGGTATTGTATTATTCGAGGATACCTACTAGATAAACCCTTTTTTGTCATATGTGCTTATGTGCAAATGCACAATGTGCCCTAGCACATAAGCACATGCTTTATGTGTTGATATGTGCTTATGTGATAGGGCACATTGTGACACAATGTGCCCTAGCACATAGGCACATACGGGTATTTGAGGATACCCATGGCCTAGTATTGTATTATTTGAGGATACCTATAGAGGATACCTTCTGGAGAATCCCTTTTTGTCATATGTGCTTATGTGAAAAAACACAATGTGACACAATGTGCCCTAGCACATAAGCACATGCTTTATGTGCCGATATGTGCTTATGTGAAAAAGCACAATGTGACACAATGTGCCCAGCACATAAGCACATACTTTATGTGCCGATATATGCTTATGTGAAAAGGCACAATGTGCCCTAGCACATAGGCACATACGACCAAAAAGGGATTCCATAGCAACAGGTGTTTTCCAAAAGGGATTCTTAAAAAGGGATTCCATAAAATGGGATTCCTATCAAATAGAAAAAAAAACTCAGTGGAACATGAGTGCTGCAGTTGGGCGAGAGACTTGGTTCAAGGAGAGAAGAAACTTGTTACTGTTGGCTGTTGAAAGTGTCGTTAAAACCCAATAAATAAATAAATAAACAAGAGGACCTAAAGGGCCTGAAGCTCTCACCTTGAACAGAACATAATACAAACAGAGTCCAAGAATGAATCTACATTAAGCAATCCATCTCCATAGAATACATTGTTAATCCTTGAGCCCCTCAGGAGTTACAAAAACAGTCTAAGTATCATGTCTTTTCTTCAGTTGATCATAATGTAAAATGTTGAGCTCCCATTTGAAGCCACTTGATACAACCTATGTAGATTAATCTTAGTTATACACCTCTAGGGGGTCGCGGTGGCTCAGTAGGTAGAGGTGCAGGCTGCAAGCCGAGAGGTCCTCGGTTCAAATCCCACCTGCGGCAACCGCGTTGTGTCCTTGGACAAGACACTTCATCTCCATTGCACGCGTGGGGGCACGATGACGCCGTGTACTAACGCGTTCTGCACGTCGATGGTGCGCATGTCTTCAACCAATCTAACCCTGCCTGTGCTGCAGTGTGGAGTTACGATGTTGGGGAGCTGGTAGCTGCTCGTCGTTGCTCGGTGGTTCTCTCCGGGTACTCCGGCTTCCTCCGCCCGTAAAACTGTCGCGGTCATGATTAGCCATTGTGCATAAATATGTGACCTTAAACACCAATAAATAATAAATATACACCTCTAGGGGGTTCTGAATAAAAAAATTCTAATTCTTCAGCTACATGACCAATTCCGGCTCCCAAATATTAATCCAGACACTTGATTTGAACAAAGGTGAATCTGACCTCCCTAGAGATGTTGTATACCAAATATGAAAGCATTCCGACTGGTGGATCTGAAGACGAAATTTTTTAAAGAAATTTCCTCATATTGCACTAAGTTAAAATTTGGGCTACCATAGCTAGTGTTCAACCGATGATTGGAACCGGCCACCAAAACTGGCCGATTGTGGGCAATCAGGAAACAATGGAAACGGCTCCTGGAATATTGGCTCAACCATTTGTTGCCAAGCATTTTGTGAAGATTCATTATCCGCATTTTATTACCTTTTGCAATTGTTCAATTGTTAATGTAAAATGACGTCAATGATACCATTCAATAAAGTTGAGAAACAACTACAATGTGTATTCTTAATCCCATTATCCCTGCACAGGATATGCAAGTTCAACGACATAAAGCTTACAACTGATCGTACTTGCGGCAATTGCCAGTTCATATCTATCTATAGACAAAAATGAAGGTTGCGCTCCATTGACTTTACCACCCAACTGTGCGCAACTAGTAATTTTACTGTGACTCCAGTCAACAAAGTTTAGCACTGTGAAAAATGTCCAATTTAATGTAGTTCCTTCGAGCCTCGACTTGTCTAGTAGTGCAATGTATTACAATCAGAATTGGCATCATTGGCTCAAATAACCGGTAATCGGTCAGCGACCATTTTTGGTAATCGGTTGAATTCTAACTATTTGAACAAACTTGAATCTCACCCCCATCCCCACCCCCACCCCACCCCACCACCACCCCACCCCAGAGATTTGTACACCAAATATGAAAGCATTCTGAGACTGGTGGAGCTGAAGAAGAAGCTTTTTAAAGAAACTTCCTCATATTGCACTAAGTTAAAATTTGGATTACCATGGCGAATCTCACCCCCCCCCCCCCCCCCCCCCCTTAGAGATGTTGAATTGAACAAACTTGAAACTGACCTCCCTAGATATGTTGTATACCAAATATGAAAGCATTCTGACTGGTGGATCTGAAGAAGAAAATTTTTAAAGAAATTTCCTTATATTGCACTAAGTTAAAATTTGGGCTACCATGGCGAGCCCAAATATTAACCTACGGACCCGATTTGAACAAACTTGAATCTCTCCCCCCCCCCCCCCCCACCCCGCCCCGCTAGAGATGTTGTATACCAAATATGAAAGCTTTCTGATTGGTGGATCTGAAGAAGATCTGAAGAAGATTTTTAAAGAAATGTCCTCATATTGCTCAAGTTTCCCAAAAGGAAATGCAAGACATACGGACCGAGCTGTTACAGAAAACTACCCCTTGGTATATAGCAGGTTGCTTGGTAATTAATAGGGCGCGGTGGCGTTGCGGTAACCGGTTCTCGTCAGATCACCGAAGTTAAGCAACGTCGAGCCCGGTTAGTCCTCGGATGGGTGATCGTCTGAGCGATCGATCCGACTCCCACGCTGTGTCCTTAGGCAAGGCACTTAACTCCGATTGTTCATATGGGGCACGATGACGCCGTGTACTAAGGCGTACTGCACGTCGATGGACCGCATGTCGTCAACCAATCTAACCCTGCCTGTGCTGCAGTGCGGAGTTACGATGTTGAGGAGCTGGCAGCTGCTCGTCGTTGCTCAGTGGTTCTCTCCAGGCACTCCGGCTTCCTGCACCCGTAAAACTGTCACGGTCATGATTAGCCATTGTGCAAAAGTATGTGACCTTAAACACCAATAAATAAATAAATAGGCTACGTCTTTTGTTTTCAAGGCTTGAGTGGTAAATGGGTATCACAAAACAGATCTGAGCACGAATGAAGCGCTTAAGTGGTAACTGGGTATCATAAAACAGATCACTGTAACATTTGATAAAAATAAAACTTCCATCAAATTTTATCAGGGCCTTCGGCCGGCCAACCTTTTCAGTTCCGGCAGCTCTAAAGTTGTTTTTTTTAATTTTCATTTGTTTATTTTTTGTTTGTTTATTGTTTTGCCATTGTTGGCTTCATGTTGTTACTAAGCTTTTGTGGCGTACTGTGATAAGTATCGCTCGGCTGTACACCCAACGCTACAGCGTGTATTTGGCATATGTCCAGTGCACTGGGAGAGGATTGCAACAAAATCACCTGTGGTGTCGAGTTATCACCCAAGGTATCACTTTCAAATTCTGTACATATGGACAAAAACACAAGCAATGTTTTAGCCAGTGGAGTCAATGGACCTCCAGGTTCAACCCAGAGGTCCAATGGCTGTCAGGAGCTTAACTTGTGCTTGTTATGCTTTGCAACAAATACACTCTGCACCCACTGTATATAATCGGTATATATTTTTGGCCCTTTCGTCTGGGATAAAGGCACTAATTTAGCCTTGGTGATTTGTTGACACTTTTTTTTGTTTTCAAGGTTTTCACCTTCTTTGCGTGACGAGTTTTTTACACTTTTTTTTTATTTAAAATAGCAAAACAAGAAACAGCAATTTTTAACAGGTAGTAACAAAATAATTTTCATGAAGCACAGACTTTTATGTTAGTTAATAGCTGAAAAAACGCAGGGGTGATATTTGCAAATCTTATTTTATTACCGGTACCAGTTCTAGTCAGATCACCGCAGTTACGCAACGTCGAGTCCGGTTAGTCCTTGGTTGGGTGACCGTCTGAGCGATCGATTCGGAGACCCGCGTTGTATCCTTGGGCAAGGCACTTCACCCTGATTGTCCACATGGGGGCACGATGACGCCGTGTACTAAGGCGTACTGCGCGTCGATGGTGCGCATGTCTTCAACCAATCTAACCCTGCCTGTGCTGCTGTGTGGAGTTACGATGTTGGGGAGCTGGCAGCCGCTCATCGTTGCTCGGTGCTTCTCTCAGAGTAATCAGGCTTCCTCCACCCGTAAAACTGTGCCAGTCAGGATTGGCCATTGTGCATAAGTATGTGACCTTAAACACCAATAAATAAATAATCAATCTTGCGTTTACTCGAATAAATCAAGTTATATCACGTATATTGCTTCGAAGGAATCAATTAAATGTCTGCACATATATTTACCCCTTTTAAACAACCCTGACTTACTCTTTTCCTTTCACCTCGGTATCTCTCGCTATACCTCGGTGTTCAGTAGGACTCTTTTCTGGAGGGTGGTTTGGGTCAAATTGCCATAGGACGATTTGGATTAAATTAGCAGCCAGTTTGGGTCAAATTGCTGGAGGACAGTTTGGATGCAATTTTCGCTGACGACAGAATATTATAGAACACATAACATGTGGATTTACTTATTTATTTATTGGGGTTTGACGGCAATTTTTGACAGTTGGGTCACCTCGTGTCGGACAGTTTTATGGGTGGAGAAAGTTGGAGTACCCGGAGAGAACCACAGAGCAACTGTCAGTCTACCAACATAACAACTCCACACGAGTAGGGTTAGCATTGGTTGGAGACAAGTCCACCATCAACGTACTGTACGCCTCAGCACACAATGCCACCATGGCCGCATATGGGCAATGGGGGTGCAGTGTCTTGCCCAAGGACACAATGCGGTTGCCACAGGTGGGATTCGAACCAAGGACCTCAAAGCTTGCACCTCTACCTACTGAGCTGGTGTGCCACCTTCGAACATGGATTACTGCAAATATAATTATACAATATATATTATTTTATAGAAGTAAAAAAAATACTGTAACGTATCTAAAATATCTCACAGATGAAAAATGGCATTGCTTTTCTTTGGGATGAATCTACCCGGGCCGAGTTTTCCCCAGACTGAATCTTCATGTTCCCGAAAAACGATGACATGTTATTTTCGATGACGTGAAAAAGCTAAACAGGTTATAAGTTTTCCGTTTTATAGTTTACAAAACTACAAACCATTGTTCATAAATAAAGATGGACACTACAAAGTACTTTGTTTTGATTTCTGACTGGACCGAAAAAATAACCTATCGGCATCGGGTCATTTTCCTCAATTGCCCTTCACCCCGGCTGACGTGTCGTGTCGTGTCGTTTCGCCAAGGGTCGTTTCACCCCCTATATTGGGGCGAAATGAATTGGTTATGAGGGGGCGAAACGGCAATGATTTTATGATTAAATTCACAATCAAGTATCGTTATAATGCATATTATAACTAATCTGGACAACAACACACTATCTTGAACAATTTAACAACGGCAGAAAATTAAAATCCAGTACCTGTTGCATTGGATGAATGTATTGGTATTATTACAAAAGTGCAAAAGAAATTTCTTATTGGTAGCATTGAGATGAATGACCCAAACTTTGTGGAAACATATATGCAGAGGTGTCCGGGGGAAAGAGTAAACGACCCACAGAAGACAAAGGACACAGGCAGATTGATAATTGTAAAGCATTGTTACGGATGTTATATAAATTGTACTCAAATGTTGCGCTTCTGAATACTAAACTGTAAAAATATAAACAAATACTTAAGTAAAACAGGAAAAAAACGTAATATCACTGCTAGTTCTGTTTTTATTTAATCCACGCCTCATTGATATACCACCGAAGCCCTCTCTATTTGTCTGATTTCACGTGTATCGGTCAATGCGGATACGGTGAATTTTTTTTCAATTTAGTAACAATAAGTCTTTTTCGAAACTGCCATCTTGGCTTTTAATCTATGCAAGGTCACAAGGGTGTAAACAAAGTGATTTCCCTGTTCAACCCGTCGAGTTCTGTGTCCGCCAAATCCACTAGTTTTGTGAAATACCAAGTTTAAATTCGTAGAACCGATGTCATCATTCACACTAAAGGAAGGAGCAACCTTAGAAGACTTTGAAAGACGGGTTGAATTTTTTTTTTATGCAGAGGCGATGACTTTTTCGAGTGCAGGCCTGACATTCTTAAAAATGGAGGAGGGCCAAAATCGCTTACCTCGCATGGCCGAAGAGAGCGATTAGTTCTCCCGAAGATTAGAAAAAGCAAAAGGTGGCAAAATGAAGTTTTGCTATTAATGAATTTTGCCCAGTGGACTTCGTACATTTTATTTGGTGCTGCTATCAAGGTAGTCTTTGTGGTACGGCTACAGGGCCCCTCCCACATCTCCAGCCTTGGTAAGACCCAGAGGTTTGGGAGGGGCAATGTGGCCTTCTTATAGAGACCACTTACATAATAGAGATCTAAGAAGGTGTGGGCTTTAGGAATAGACTGTTATCGTAAACATTATTTTCTAAGGCCGGGGGGGGGGGGGGGGCTAGTTCTCGCCCTCCTTAATTTTTTTAAGGCGAGCTCTAGGCGAGCGAATAAATCGCTCTCCAGAAAATGTCAGGCCTGAGAGTGACAGCAAGGAAACACTTGTTACACAAAGTTTCTCGGCTTGGGAAATCCCCGAAAGTTGTCGAACCAGTGCTTACGGCCACAGAGTCATGACACAGCATCAATTCAAACACCATTTAAGTCCATAGGAACTCAATTCGAAATAATGAAAGTTCTCGTTCAATATTGCCATTGCCTAAACAAACCTTGGGCTTGGCTATATGTTTTTGAATTCGCACTAATAAAAGAGGCACTTCATCCCGCTCTCTTCCCCCAATTGTTTACAACGTGTTTTCTTGAAATGTTGCGAACTGTGACCTTGCATTGATTGAAAGCCAAGATGGCAGTTTCGAAAAAGGCTTATTATGAAATGTTTTATGGAAATTGTTTACTTTGGTAAATCCTTTGGGAATAAAAAATATACAGTATTAAAGGAAACAGTTACATTTCATTACGAAAATAAAATTTGGGGGCGAAACCACCCACCTCCGTCTGTGAGGTGAAATGACCCGGGCGAATGTGGATTGGGTGTGAAATGACTCTAGGGGCGAACGGGAAATGGGGCGAAACGACCCGGGAGCAACCTATCAGCCAATCTATCACCTATTTTCAAGCAAACTTTTCATTACTTTTATTACAATTTAAAATTAGGATAATTCAAAAACTGCATTTCGTTTTGATTCTTGAACTTCACTAGTAGCTGCATGTTCATTCATATCTATATGATGTCGCACCAATAACATAATCCACACGATCGTCGGTTACATCTGCGGTTTTTCGATGAAGGTAATCGCCGAATAGGACAAGTTACAGGGAAATCAGGAGATTTCGATCTGAAATAACAAGTTATCAGCTAAGCGTATTGAAAAAAAAACTGTAAAAGGACAAAATACAAGTGACGTGTAGACATGTAAATATCACGCAAAGCTGAGTTGCGAGTTGGGTTGCAACAGAAAACGAACGCATTTGACATTTTGATTGATTGTTGATATCGGCCCAAAGATTCCTAGAGGAGGATAGGCCGATTGAAATTATATCGGCAATTGTGAACCGGAAGTCACGTGATTTTTCCCCTGAAATTTACTGCCCAATTCAAAAAATCGGTTTGACGGCATTAAAAATTATTTTCTGGGACACATTTATCTGAGTGGGTATGTGCAACCCCTTGCTGGCCTACGGCCCGCTGGGGTTCCTAATATGATGTTTATTTCAATATATTCACCTAATCAACCGGTCGGCTCCTCTCAGTGCAGCCACGAGTCGGTTGAAATTCTGAGTCAATATGCAGATGATTTTCTTCATAACACTGGCTCAAAGTGCATCATATATTCCTTTTTGAATTATTTTTCTACTCAAAAAAGCCTCAGTTTGTGTTTTAAGCAAAATACTGAGCATACAGTAAAACAGGAAAATGATTACGTCTTAATTGGATTTTTGTTAAACCTCCTAAACACCGAGCAGTTTTTGATTGGCATGGTGCATTCTAACCTTCATTAAACATGTAATTGTATTCCATCTTGGCTCAATTGATCATTTTCAGTGTACATCTATTTATCATATGACTATGACATTTTTACCCTAAATATCACTACTGTTTGACGATGTTTTCCAAACTGTTGTATCACACCGAGTTAGATTTTTCCGGATCAAAAGTCCATATCACACTCTTACGGAAATCAAAAATCCATATCACACTCCCACGGAAATATCCGAGAGTTTCCGTGAATAGTTTTTGTAACTAGGGAAGTCGTTGTTGTTTCGTCTGCTATTTTGTAACCGACTTTTCACCGCATATTAATTAAAATGGCAAATTTGGGTGAATTTGACATCGAAACAATGTCATATGTTAAACATATCATCACAACAGTGTGTTGATCCGTGTCGTCGCATCACGTCTCGTTGAGGTGGCCAGATTTTCGGATCACACTCGCTGCCTGCGGCAGCTCGTGTGATCCGAAAATCTGGCCACCTCAACTCGACGTGATACGACGACACGGATCAACACACTGTTATGATAATATCTATATATTATATACTCTCAATATTATACTATTTTATGGCCCTTATTTTCAGGTATATGCCTGTTTTTCTACTGCTCAGTATTTAATGTAACCCCAATTAAGATGAAAAAGGGTAACATGTTATTTCCAATGGCGTTAAGGTGCAATATATAACTTATAAATTTTATAAGTTCTGGTACGAATATGGCAGCAGACTTTCATGAATCATTGGTGCCTGCTGTCAACTCTTGAGTCCATTGCACATATCGTCTCTTGAGTTCCAATGTGTTCTATGTGCCTACTGGCAGCCTACTGGCAGCCTACTGACCTACTGGCACATAGAACACATTGAAACTCAGGGGACGATATGTTTAGTATTTATAAATTATACATCACAAGACACAACCTTCATTTTGATGTACTTCTACTACTACAACTTGTATAGTTTGTATATCTTTAATTTGAAATTGAATTTATGTAAACAATACTGTTATCAGTACTATCAGAGGTGGGGATTTCAAAGTTAACAAATCTCCCTTATTTATATAGGACCGCAAATATCTAAAAGGGTTATAATTTTTTTCGTTTTGAGTATTCAAAGTACCAAGCATTGTTCAGAAATACAGATGGAAACCTGACGGGATCGAAAATAAGTACCATTTTTCAAGCAGACTTTGCAATACATTTAGTTTTATAGCATCATAAAAGTTGGATAATTCAGAAACTGCGTTCCGTTTTGATACTTCACGAATTAAGTGTTCATGCATATCTGTATGAAATCGGACAAGTATAATCAACAAAATAACCTCAGTGTATCTGCGGTTTTTCGAAGAAGGTAGACTTCGAAGTTCGGGAAACGCCGAACTGAACATGTTACTGCGAAATCAGGAGAGTTCGGTATGAAATAACACCATAAACAAATTCCAAGTGTATTAACAAACCTCAGTTCGTAGTTCGTACAGAAGTGGAGCATGTGATGAGTTCATACAAATACAAGTATAATCAACAAACTCCTCAGTGTATCTGCGGTTTTTCGAAGAAGGTAGACTTCGAAGGGGTCCTCATAAACACCGGAATTACCCGGAATTACGCAGAATTACTCCAAATAAGGCCACTTTGATTATGGGACTGGTGGGTCTAATTATGCTTACACTGGAGCCACAATAAAAAACAGAAGTTTCCAGGTACAGGACATGGAACTGGGACGCTTGCCCATTTTCAGGAATGACGGCACACGAGTGTTGTGCATACTGAATGCAACGCGAGCGGTGTGTGCAAGGCGATATATAATAACCAAATACAGAAACAAATCGATGAACATTGTGGTTATCACACTCCTCTCATAGATGGCGTTGCGTACATATAAAATCAACTTTATACAGTATATTGAAAGGTTTGCCAACAAAGACATTGACAATAAGCCAGTTGGGTGATGCTTATGGTTGATGCAGTGAACCAGTGAATTCTGACACCACAAATCAGTTCGTAGTTGGGTAAAATGATAAGGGGAATGGCAACAAAGATCGTTTCTGGAAACCTTGAGAACAATTTTCACAATTCTGTCATCAAATATTAAAAACAATAAGCAAAGAGTGAAAATACGACATAAAACATGTAGTTCCGAGTACTTCTAGGTAATACTGGGTAATTCCGGTGTTTAGGAGGACCGCTTCGATGTTCGGGAAACGCCGAACTGAACAAGTTACTGCGAAATCAGGAGAGTTCGGTCTGAAATAACGCCATAAACAAAGCTCAAGTGTATTGACAAACCTAAATTCGAACAGAATTCGAGCATGTGATGTGTACATGTACATACAAATATAAATATGTGAGTAGGGTTGCAAGAGAAAAAGTACGTATTTGTCATTTTGTTGATATTTTCCCAAAATATCCCAGAAGGGGGTAAACCAATTGCAATTGAATAGGCAATTGTAAACCGGAAGTCACGTGATTTTTTCTCCGAAATTGACTGTCCAATCCACAAAAATGCTTTAAAGGTAAAGAGAATTCTGTTCTGGGACACATTTATCTGATGAGGTATGTGGACCCCCAACGTGGGCTTCGCCCATGCTTTGGGGTTCCTATCATTGAACTAACTATATGAATTACAGTTACCCTTCTTGAAATGTTGCAATTGGAAATAATGCAATCTCCAAAAATAAACAGCCTTGGAAAAATATGTTGTTTCAGTAAACATTTGAAGCATTCTACTGACATCTTGCATTTATTTATATTTATTTATTTATTGGTGTTTAAGGTCACATACTTATGTACAATGGCTCATCGTGACCCTGGCAGTTTTACGTGTGGGGGAAGCTGGAGTACCCGGAAAGAACCACCGAGAATCGACGAGCAACTGTCTGCTCCTCAACATTCTAACTCTGTTCAAGCTCCACTCAAGCAAGGTTACGGCAGTTGAAGATATGTGCACCATCAACGTGCAGTACCTCTTAGTACACGGCAGTAGTATAGCTCGTATGTTTGAGGGATAGGTTGCTGGACCTCGGTGCCGGACCTCGGAAGTGACGTCATGTCACGTGACGTAGTGGCGCCATGTTGTGTTGTCATGGTAACCCGCGTGAACGTCCATGTTGTGACGTCATCTCCACAGTGATACGTGGTGTGAGTGCGCATGCGCAGCGCGTGTTGTTAGGGTGATACGTGTTTCCGTCGGCCATTTTGTATACTGGAAGCCGCCATCTTGGTTTCTATGGTAGCACGTGATTGCTATGTTACCCAATGTTTCTGCAATAAGACGGGGTATGTTCGGTGGGTATGTTCGATTGAATCGGAGTAAATCTGATTACAACAAACAACCCGACAATCCCCCAAATCACCAAAATCCATCCCAAATCACCGCAATTGACTTTATTTCCCCAATTTATCAGCTTAGCACGTAGTGCTATAGTACTAAGGGGTACAAGGGGGTGCATTCGATTGAACAGGAGAAATATTCTGGATTAGAATTCTCCCAGAATCCCTTTTTTGATCCCTATCCCATGACGTGTTATTCCTCTATTAAGAGTAGCATGTAGTGCTATAGGACAAATTTACCCAGAATTCTCTGCTTCTATCTATATATGCAATAGTAATCGTCTATCTGACCCTGTTCGTTTGTTCTAGAGTATATTCCAGTAGCGTAGAAGAGCCTATTAGTTGGAACAGCTTTGCTTATTATTACTATATTTAGCAGTTTCTGGTCTATTCTTGTTAGTTCTGCCCCTATTCTAAGTACTCTTGTTGTTTCATATATCTAACTAAGCAATCAGATTGCTTGATTTCCCATAATGCAGTTATCTCCCTTGTGTATAACAAAAGCCTATATCCAATGGCACCCCAATTTTAGCACCCCTTTTTGAAAAACATATGACCTTCGGCACCCCTTTTTTGTCATATGTGCTTATGTGAAAAGGCACAATGTGACACAATATGCCCTATCACATAGGCACATGCTTTATGTGCCGATATGTGCTTCTGTGGAAAGGCACAATGTGACACAATATGCCCTATCACATAGGCACATACGGGTATTTGAGGATACCTATGGCCTGGTATTGTATTATTTGAGGATACCTATTGAGGATACCTATCGAGGATACCTTTTATAAGATACTTATCTGCGGATACTATATAGGCTGTACAAATCCCAATAGGTCTCTTGCTGGCCCTTAGTACTATTAATCCACCTGATGCATTATGTTATCCTATGACTGGTATAGGTAGTATGCAATGCTAGGCATAGGGGTATTGTGGGTAGGGGTACTGCCTGGTAGTTTACAACGTTACTATAGTATGGGCGGTATATACACCAACAGGCCCCCTGTTAGTGCTTGGTACTATTAACCAACCGATTGCTTTGTTTTATTATATGGCTGGTATATGTAGTACGTTATGGTAGATCTAGTGATTTTGTGGGGGTGGGGGTAATGCCTGGCAGTATAGGACGGTAGTATAGCATAGGCTGTACATATCCCTGTAGGGCTCTTGCTGGCCCTTGGTACTTCTGATCCACCAGGTGTTTCATATTATTGAGCGGTATTTTGGGGTAGGGTCAATGCCTGATAATACAGAACGGCAGCAGAGTATGGTTGGTATATTCCCCTGTAGGTTCAATCCTAACCGTTGATAGTATTAACCTACCAAATGCTTTGTATAATCCTGTTACTGGAAAGGTGGTACGTAATACCAGTAGTTCCTACCCTATTCTGAGTACTCTTGTTGTTTCATTTATCTAGATCATTTATATAAATTATAATTAACCAATTAGATTGCTTGATTTCCCATAATCTGTATGCAGAGTTATCTCCCTTCTGCATAATAAAAACCTACATCAATGGCAATTTCCCCGGCACCCCAATTTCGGCACCCCTTTTTTGAAAAAACATATGACCTTCGGCACCCTTTTTTCTGAAATGAGGATAAGAGTCGTGTTAAAAATCCCTCATTTGAGGTCTAATTTACTACGAATCTTATCCTCATTTCAGAAAAAAGGGATTCTCCAGAAGGCACCCCAATCTGGGCACCCCTTTTTGAAAAACATATGGCCTTCGGCACCCCTTTTTTCTGAAATGAGGATAAGAGTCGTGTTAAAAATCCCTCAATGAGGGATTTTTTAATACGACTCTTATCCTCATTTCAGAAAAAAGGGGTGCCGAAGGTCATATGTTTTTTCAAAAAAGGGGTGCCGAAATTGGGGTGCCGGGGAAATTGCCATTGATATAGGTTTTTCTTATACAGAAGGGAGATAACTCTGCATACAGATTATGGGAAATCAAGCAATCTAATTGGTTAATTATAATTTATATAAATGATCTAGATAAATGAAACAACAAGAGAGAATAGGGTAGGAACTACTGGTATTACGTACCACCTTTCCAGTAACAGGATTATACAAAGCATTTGGTAGGTTAATACTATCAACGGTTAGGATGGATCCTACAGGGGAATATACCAACCATACTCTGCTGCCGTTCTGTATTATCAGGCATTGACCCTACCCCAGAATACCGCTCAATAATATGAAACACCTGGTGGATCAGTAGTACCAAGGGCCAGCAAGAGACCTACAGGGATATGTACAGGCTATGCTATACTACCGTTCTATACTGCCAGACATTACCCCCACCCCCACAAAATCACTAGATCCACCATAACGTACTACATATACCAGCCATATAATAAAACAAAGCAATCGGTTGGTTAATAGTACCAAGCACTAACAGGGGGCCTATAGGTGTATATACCGCCCATACTATAGTAACGTTGTAAACTACCAGGCAGTACCCCTACCCACAATACCCCTATGCCTAGCATCGCATACTACCTATACCAGTCATAGGATAACATAATGCATCAGGTGGATTAATAGTACTAAGGGCCAGCAAGAGACCTATTGGGATATGTACAGCCTATATAGTATCTTCAGATAAGTATCCTATAAAAGGTATCCTCGAAAGGTATCCTCAATAGGTATCCTCAAATAATACAATACCAGGCCATAGGTATCCTCAAATACCCGTATGTGCCTATGTGATAGGGCATATTGTGTCACATTGTGCCTTTTCACATAAGCACATATCGGCACATAAAGCATGTGCCAATGTGATAGGGCATATTGTGTCACATTGTGCCTTTTCACATAAGCACATATGACAAAAAAGGGGTGCCGAAGGTCATATGTTTTTCAAAAAAGGGGTGCTGAAATGGGGTGCCATTGGATATAGGCTTTTGTTATACACAAGGGAGATAACTGCATTATGGGAATCAAGCAATCTGATTGCTTAGTTAGATATATGAAACAACAAGAGTACTTAGAATAGGGGCTGAACTAACAAGAATAGACCAGAAACTGCTAAATATAGTAATAATAAGCAAAGCTGTTCCAACTAATAGGCTCTTCTACGCTATTGGAGTATACTCTAGAACAAACGAACAGGGTCAGATAGACGATTACTATTGCATATATAGATAGAAGCAGAGAATTCTGGGTAAATTTGTCCTATAGCACTACATGCTACTCTTAATAGGGGAATAACACGTCATGGGATAGGGATCAAAAAAGGGATTCTGTGAGAATTCTAATCCAGAACCTTTCTCCTGTTCAATCGAATGCACCCCCTTGTACCCCTTAGTACTATAGCACTACGTGCTAAGCTGATAAATTGGGGAAATAAAGTAAATTTCGGTGATTTGGGATGGATTTTGGTGATTTGGGGGATTGTCGGGTTGTTTGTGGTAATCAGATTTACTCCGATTCAATCGAACATACCCACCGAACATACCCCGTCTTATTGCAGAAACATTGGGTAACATAGCAATCACGTGCTACCATAGAAACCAAAAGATGGCGGCTTCCAATATACAAAATGGCCGACGGAAACACGTATCACCCTAACAACACGCGCTGCGCATGCGCACTCACACCACGTATCACTATGGAGATGACGTCGCAACATGGCCGCTCACGCGGGTTACCATGACAACACAATATGGCGCCACTACGTCACGTGACATGACGTCACTTCCGAGGTCCGGCACCGAGGTCCGGCAACCTATCCCTCAAACATACGAGACATACTACTCACGGCGTCACTGTGCCCCCAGGCAACTGGGATAAAGTGCCTTGCCCAAGGACACAACGCGGGTCGTCTCGGACGGGGATCGAACTCCGGACCTCTAGCATAGAAGTCCAACAGTCTACTGCTGAGCCACCACACTCCCGGCGACATCTTGCATTATGGTTGAATATTTCAAATAAATAAAGAGGGTGATTTGATGACTTTTTAACCTGAACATACAATTGACTGCTGAGATGTTTTTGTTGAGAATTCCCTGTTGAGAATTCCCTGCAAAAATATATGCACGTGACCGGTACTTCCCTTCCTTTCAGTCTTTCTCTCTTATTTGTTGCATGACTCCCAGTTTTCAGGTCAGAAACAAGTTGTCTGAAAGGCTTTACTTGACAGAGGTAGAAAATATTTAGTTGTGTGATTCCATGATGCCGCCGACCTTTCCATATTGTTCTTGGTCTTTTGTTGAGTAAAATGGAATATGATTGATAGAGTGTGCATGTGTAGTAATTTTCCGAGAATACACTCACGTACTGGGTTTTACCCAGATAAATAGCATTCTAGAAGACACAAACATTAAGAAACACGAAGAATATGTAAGTTGATCAGCCTCCGGGTGTAACAAAAATCTGAAGAATAGAATGCAACGCTTGAGTCTTTAGAAATAGTCATGTTGTCTGAGTTATTCAAGAAGGAGAACCAACTAATTTCAACACAAAACTCCAACAATTGGTTTTATACTCTAGACTCAGACTTATTATTTGTCATTATATTTCTGATATAGTCAGGACATATTTTCCAACCTTGTTCAGAACATTGACGCATTCCTATTTTTTCTGTGCTGTCATTAGGAAGGAGAATAAAACTGTTCTACAGAACATTCTACCGTATCGTAACATTAACCCCTTGAAACAGAGGGGCCCATTTCCACCCGCGCGCGAACGTTATACTTGATAAATTCATCACGTAGGATAGATACTAAGTGAATGTGTTGAATAGACCAATAAATATTTTCAGCGTACAGCCTCAAGGATGCATGCTGAAAATATTAATTGGTCTACTCCCAGTAATGAATATGGACTCTTCCAATTGCTGACATTCAACTGACATGGACGATACCACTACGTTCAAAGGGTTAATGCACAACACAATGTATTTTTGGGATTATTCGCTTTAATTTTCTTCCCCGCCGATGTCTATCTGGACATGGAATCCCAAGTTGGACTAGGTCTTCCGAGGCTTAACTACTTCCTGTTATTTATCATGGGGTTACGATATACAACATGTTGACGAGACACCTTCTTTTTAAAATCAAAAGGCATCATTGGCGATCTCCCAGTGGAGCTCCATACTTATTTACTCTTCGGTCTCAGGCTGATATGAAGTTACATCGGGCTGATATATCGGCCGATATGAAGAAACTAATCAAGTAGTAACCTCTTATAAGCATCGAAATTTATTTTTATTCTGACTGAATGGCAAACCTACATACAGTACGTGCAGAGTGTATTATCACTAAATCACCCGCGGAGTGGAGATTCCACCCAATCAATAATTGCAAATTTGATGCAAAGCATAACAAGCCCAAGCAAAGTTCAGTCAATGGACCTCCGGGTTAAACCCGGAGGTCCATTTGCTGAAACATTTTGCTTGTGTTGTTTGTCCGTATGTACAGAATTTGAAAGTGATACTTTGGGTGATAATCCCACTCCGCGGGTGATTTTGTTACAATCCACTATCCACGTACGGTATACCATTCTATTTGTTTTTACATTGAATAACACATTCTGTGCAATTATATTTTTGTGCAACAAAAACTGGATTATGATTCTCTTCCAACTATTCAAGAAAATGTTCAAGAACATCTATCAATAATCATTCGAAAGGTTTGATGTTCTGTTGGAAAAAATGCTAAAGTCGAAAAAAGACTGCTTCAATTCAAAAGTAGGGATTTGCCAATCACAAATTCGTTTCCAATCGAACATCGGATCGAATCCGTATCCTAAATATCGATATCAAATCGAATCTTAAAAGAAAAGTTATTTTCATATTTCGGAAGTAACGGAACACTGTGATGGCCCTTACACGGCTGAGTGAACACCTCAACACTTTACCCAACGCAGACGATATCAAAATTTATTATTTTATATATCATTTTTTTTCAAATTTTAAAAAATATTTCGACAAAACCATATCATGTGACCCCCCGTTGGAACGAGCTCGTTCCAACGAGGGGTCACATGATATGGTTTTGTTGAATTTTTTTTGAAAAATAATATTGTTTCAACTGCTGAATTTGCATATTACACCGGCGGATGAGGGCGATTCGTTAGGTAAAGGGTTAAAGACTGATAACTAAATATTCTCTGTAGCACCGTCGTTGAAACAGCACGTCCTATTATCCATAGTTTTAGTTTTTAAAGGCTAAATTTGTTACTATTCACGTTCCTTAGAACGTGACTAGTAACTAGTTGAGCCTTCGAAAACTAAAACTATGGATAATGTTATGGACAACATTAACTACTTACCTAACAATTAAACATTAGTCAGTTACTCAATTAAATAGGAATTTAGCCTACATGAATGAATTTTCTAATGACAATTTTATCCAGTTTTTGTTGGAAATGTAACAAATTGAAGTTAGTACGAGAGATTCAAAAAATCGAATCTTGAGACTAATTCGGGATCGATCTCGAAGCAGACGTATGGTATCGATATCGAATCGAATCTCGAATATTCGCAGGACACTATCCGAAAGTGATCTGGGTTTGAGAATCCACAAAACGCCATAATCTGACAGAAACACCAGGAACGAAATCACGCAAATTTTCGAAGGGTTCTCAATCCAATCACCGGAATGAAAACAGAACTGCTGGTTTATCAAGTTGTTAATTATAGAATTCTTGGGGATTAAACATACTTGACTGAATCGCCTGAAAGTGGAAATGTAAGTGGGCGACAACAATCAATATTTCCACCCCTTTTAATTTAGCGAGTATATGTTTGGGGAAAACAATCCTCTCTGTTCAATGAAGTGTCAATGCTTTATTAAAAACCACAGACATCATTGAATCATCGCGTTTCTTCAAATCCCAAATGACAAAAATAGTGCAATGTGTTCAGATACTCGAGACGTATTAACAAACACAATATGCGGTAGAAAACACGGAGCTCGCTTATTGGAATTCAGTCTACATGTAGGTTGTCGTGTTAGAAGAAATCGTTTGTGTGGCGTATTTCGACCAGAGACGTGACGACAGAGGGAAGGGGGTTTAAGGTTAGCGCCAGGTGAATTACAATGTTTCTCTCGAACCGAATCTCGAATCGAAGCAACCAAAAAGTTCGAAACCGAAATGAATCTCGACTCGAATTCACTTTTCAATTGTTTCGATACTACGGCCTTCTGCTGCTGTCTAACTCCGTCGTGAACTCAATATCAACAGACATACTAGACAATTAGAAAATTGATAGATATCGCTAAGGTGGTCATTTATCGTCCTTTCAGGGCAACAGGGCGCCATCTGCAATGCCAAAGCATTGCAGATGGCGCCTTGGTGCATCTAACGAACCTTATATTGTGCAAAAGAGCCGTAACGCAATCTCCACTATCGCTTCAAAAGGGCATTTTGTTATAAATGTTCCGACTTAATTTATGCTACCACGTTAGACTGGACACGTTCAATTGTATTCATCAGAAAGTCGGCAATCAAGAATTGTATGAAATCCAAATCTATCCAGGATTCGACTTTTCCGAATAATCGAGATGGTTTCGAATCGAATCGATTCAATGATAAGATTCGAAATCGAATCGAATCTTGGACGTTCGCCAAACCCTATTTAAGGGTGTCTCAAAATTTCAATAGTTAATTCAGTGATTTTTGAATCACTTCTCATGGACTTTTTCAACTGTGGTCAATACTCTGTTCCTGGAGTGCAACAAGGCTCCACCTGAAATGCTGTATCATTGCAGATGGGGCTGCTTGTTAGACTCCAGTGTCGATGTCAAACGCTAGAACCCAAAGGTTATACATTTCGAGCACAAGGGGAGAGAACGGATTCAGATTTCTGCCAGCACTTCGAACTCCACAGGTAACAGTTAGAACATTCTCGCTCACATGGTGAGGGAAGTTTTCAGAGAGGGGCACAGTCCACTCGTCAAGATCCTCTGGCCACATCCCTGATTATGATGTACTGTCGCCGTAACCTGGGCGTAGGCACCAAGCGCTCGGTGTATTGACCCCTGGTTTGAACAGTTCGACACCGTGGTCTTGACGTTTTAGTTGGAAAACTTCGACGACACGGTGCTGAAGTACCACTTCCAGGTGCTGGTGATCACTAAAGGAACAAAATGAAAGCAATATGCGTTCTTAAATTAACCCCCCCCCCCAAAAAAAAAAACAAACACTATTTCTCAAGAACTTCTCTCATATGATACTTACCTAACAAACATTTTCTTCTCATTTTTTTTAGGTAATGGACCTGGGAATGAACAGAGATAATTATCATTATATCCTAGGTGGACTGGTAAGTAACGTACTTTCCTATTAACCCTTTACCCAACGCAAACGATATCAAAATTTGTTATTTTAAATATCATTTTTTTCAAGTTTTTAAAAAAATTTCAACAAAACCATATCACGTGACCCACGTTGGAACGAGCTCGACGAGCTCGTTCAAACGAGGGGTCACGTGATATGGTTTTGTTGAAATTTTTTGAAAAATAATATGTTTTCAACTGCTGAATTTGCATATTACGCGGGCGATTCGTTAGGTAAAGGGTTAAGATATTCACCATCTTCATCCCAAACTTATATCGCCATGAAAATAGCCTTTTGATAAACATATCTCCCCTGTAATTGTTGGACGGGCAAGGAAAACCTAACTAAGAAACATGTAATAATGAGAAAACGCATTTGACATTGGTTTCAAATAAAGCGAAGTTTCATTTTGTTACTTTTAATAAATTAAAACAACAGATAGCTTTGAGAACTGTCTGTTGTTTTCGTTTAATAAAAGTAACAAGAGGAAACTTGGCTTTTTATGGCAAGGAAGTTAGAGACACATAAGTAGCTCTCCGCTTTAGCTCTTTGTTTGGCGAATAAATTTTTACAGTAATTTGCAAGTTTTTATTTCTCCAGCAATAAAAAAAAATTGCAAATCTTACACCCTAGACTTTAATATTGATGGAAAGCGCAGTGTCTGTATTATATGCTACAATACGCAAACTGGTGATTTAATGGTCAGGAAAAATGTATCAAAACAGCAAAAAAGGTGGTGAAAGTATCGTGTTCTTATTTTTAAATGGGTTTCAATAGACAATGATATTCAAACGTTCAAACAGATTGAAACAAAATGTGAAAAGCCAACTTCTAGATTTGTGTACTGCTCTCCGTGAAAATGCCCGGCGTTTGTGAAATGACGCGCACATCGATGATACAACTTCGCTCACATTTCAAAATTTTAATTTTTACATGAAATTCCAATACCCTTACAATTAACTTTGCTGACAGTCTTAGTAAATTAAGGGTAGATAACTTTCCGGGAAATCTTTTCCAATGTCGAAACATGTAAGCCATGTATGATTTCCACCGGATCCCGGCTGAGTAGCGATCTCGGTGGACTTCTCTGTCGTCTTCTCTGACCAAATATACAGAACCACACTTATACAGTACGTGGAGAGTGGATTGTAACTAAATCACCCGCGGAGTGGTGTTATCACCCAAGCTAAAACTTTCAAATTTTGTTCATATCGACAAAAAACACAAGCAATGTTTCATCCAGTGGACCTCCGGGTTTAACCTGGAGGTCCAATGGCTGAAACTTTGCTTGTGCTGGTTATGCTTTGCAACAAATTTGCAATTATTGCCTGGGTAGAATATCTACTCTGTGGGTGATTTAGTGATAATACACTCTCCACGTACTGTATTTGAATGGGTTAACGATTACTGGACGAAAGCCAGAGGCGCAGGGATACCACGAGAGCCGTTAGGCTCGAGTGGTATCCCAGCGCCACTCGCTCGAGTCCAATGATCGTTAACCCATTCAAACATAAGTGTGGTTCTGTATTTATTACACACCCAACCCTGAAAAAAGAATTCACTATTTAATCGGTAAATGAATAAAATAGACGATGATTTGAACGGTTGAAATGATTTTACTGAGAAACGGGCAATTTTGTCAGAGAACCAGTCTTGAGTCTTTGACCTTGCCACCTGTAGAATCGATGTTGATTCATTTTATCCCCGAAAAATAAACCGAACAGACAAAAACAAAAGCTTACACTTCACATCAGACATCGGAAAGTATAAGCTCTGAAATTTGTTCTGAAAAGTGTGTGTCTGCAGGCATCGTTGTATCTGGAGGATAGAAAATATTCAAGGATTTTAATTTAAATACGATGAGAATTAATCGCTCTATTTAAATTTCGTGCTTTTGGAACTGAAATTGAAGTTGAACTCGGATTGGTTGTGCTGTGTGTGTGCATTGGGCTATTGCTTGTAGACATTGGTCATTTATGTTCTATACTGCAAAATTAGAAGTCCTGTCACGAATTGTGCGCTTGTGAAAGCTTAATTACGCGTAGGAATAGCGCGCACTTACCATATCGAATGCCATCCAAAGCACGACATGTTCTCCTGGTTACTCATAGCAAACACATGCTATGTTTCTGCCACTGGACCTCCGCGTTACCCGGAGGTCCATTGGCTGAAACATTGCTTGTGCACAGGCCAAATGTACATAATTTGATAGCCTTACTGTGGTCATAACGCGTAGATTGACACGCACATCGACGTGCTATTTCTGCGCATTTCATGATAGGACTTCTAGTTTTAACTGTACTGCAAAATACATTTTTGTGCAATAATTAATCATCCGGGGCATTCATTCGATCGTTTAGATTAACTAGGACTGTTTGTGATTCCAATTCTGGGTGAATTCTTGGTAAGTTTTATTTCTCACTGTAATTTAAAGTTTCTGATTTGAAATCTAGCCTTCTTTTTATTTGGACTGCACTAACAAAAAATACTTTAGCTAGGCCACGTTTACAACATACAACGCGAGAAACACATTTCATGATAACCGCTAGAAAATGTCAGAGCACCAGTTTTACAACATTACATCCCCCACTCCCACCAATCACTTGCCAAACAGGTAACAGAGTTTTCTATAAAGCTCTCGAAATGAGTAATACCGAAGCCTTTGTCAGAGGCTGAAAGAGAAATAATGGGAGTGGGGTTGTTCTCACCAGTTAGCTCCAACTTATTTCTATTGATAATATATTTAAAAACATTGATGTATATTTTCATTATCTGATACATCTATACTTGACCAAGTCACCAACCTGTTACCTTAATTACTCTTTAATACTTTTTTTCTTGGTATCTGGTTCAAAACAAAATTAATTTTTTAGCTGTCTGGTCCTATATCTTCTCAATTTTAAATTTGGAATTATTTTGAATTTGCATTTAGTAAGTACTCTAGTGTTCCAAATAATCATACCCATACTATTATTATTTTTTCACAATTTTTCCACACCCTATGAACCTTATTTGGGCGGCTGGGCCAGTATTTTTTCTCACTGCCAGACAGCAATGAGCAAAAATGATTTTTTTAGAAGTTATGCCTCTAAACTGGTTCAATAGATTCAGCCAGCTGAACTTTTCTGAACATCCTGGGCTAATATATTCAGTGTATGGCTGATTTCATGGGTAGATATTCATAAATGTCACACCTTGTAAGTTGTAATACCATGTTCTCCACCCTACTATTATTTATTTTGGCAATAATGTCCACCCCTACTATTATTCAGCACCCTACCGTTATTTGCAACACCAGAGTAGTTTTAAAGAGAACTGAGCAGTGGTAGAAAATAGAAAATGAAAGGCTTTTGGAGGGCATTTGTTCGGGGTGGGGCTAGCCAATTAAACTGCTCCTACCTTGGATTTTCCATGTAGCCCTGAAAATTCTCTGCCTGTTGCTCTGAAATTTGCCAAACTTAAAAAATAAAACACTTCCCTCTGTACAATTTGTAATGAAAAACCACACCCATGCCATAAAAACTGTTAAATTAGCTGACCGTTGGGGGAGGGGGGGGGGGGCTGCAGACTGCCTGCAATGTCCACCATCCCCATCTCATACACCTATGTAGGTATTATATGGAGATGGCATTCGATTTAACCCTTTATCCAACGCAGACGATATCAAAATTTATTATTTTAAATATCATTTTCTCACATTTTTCAAAAAAATTCAACAAAACCATATCATGTGACCCCTCGCTGGAACGAGCTCGTCCCAACGAGGAGTCACATGATATGGTTTTGTTGAAATTTTTTTGAAAAATAATATTTTTTCAACTGCTGAATTTTTATATTACGCGGGCGGATGCGGCCGATTCGTTGGGTAAAGGGTTAAGTTTTTGTGCTGGGAGTTTAATAAAAATTTTAATAAATTATTTCAGAATTATAATCTTGTACCAAACAGAGGTATCAGGAAAAATTATTTAATTTTCGTCATTTAAATATACACACTCAATCTATGTTTGGAAAGTATTGCAATACTGTTTAAATTTCAAACATCCTGATAATTGTTTTTTCATGGGAGACGTCTCATAAAATTGATACTGTGGTGCATCTTTCCACTTGTTTTGACCACCCCTCTCCTCTTCATGGTCTCACTCCCACCTTACTCAAGACTTTCAGTAATAGGTGGGTGATAATTTATTTTTTATTTCCTCAGTACAGACTACAGAAATTCATTTCAGCATTACTACATTGGCGCCAATACCTTTCTCCCTCCCACCCCCCCCCCCACCCCCACCCCATCCCAAACCAAAAGGAAATGTTGGTTCCACAAATATAAACTACTGAGCAGAATGTTGATATGTTTTTCTTAAACAGTTCTTATCATTTCTCCACATTATTTTATTATTTTCTTTCTTCAACTAATGGCGGGGGGTGGGGGGGGGGGGGTCACCTAGTAAGTGTGGAATCGGTGATAGTTAATCACTAAATCAGTAACCACTACACTAGCTGTCAGCTATCTGCAAGCATTATCGCCAGTGTCGTCGTCTGTCTTTCCGCTTCGCGATAACCAGTTTTCACGTTTGATTTAATCCTGCTTCTGGATAACCAATTCAACTTGCGTTGGAAAACATTGCCACAACATTGCCGAAGTGTGAATCGAATAGGATTACACAGTAGGCCAAGTATCAGACCTGTCGGCAGCACGCAGCACTGAGGGTAACACTGTTACAAAATTCTAAATTCCATTAGAACAGTATCAGTGTCAGACGTCATAAAAGAAACCAATTGAGCATTTTTTGCTCCAAAATAATTACAAAGGTGAAGTTTTACTGTTCTTTTTCCTGGCAGAGATCATGTATCAGTGACAGGGCTAGGAGCAGTTAACGTTTCAAACGTTAACGTGTTAAATTATTTTAACAACGTTAAAAAAAATTAACCAAGTTAATAACGTTTAACTTTGAGGATTATAATTGTATAAGATGTAACATCGCGTCGTTATCTTGTGTTTATCCAAGCTGGATCGCGTGTGTTGATGACGTCGAATTTTGCGCCATTTGACGAAATTGAAGAACACGGATAATTTAGATGTCCGCAGCCCCCCTACCAATGTTGGCGAAGTTGGCCCGCCGATATTTGACGATACAGCAATATCAGCTTCATCCGAATGCCTACTTTCCATGTAAGGACTGGTATTCGAGCAACGGCGGATGTCTCTTTCTGGGGATACGGCCGCAGCGATTGTATTATTAAATGAAAACATCGCTGAATGTTAGAATTTACGATAACCTGAGAGAACTATCTTAACTACTCGTCCCCTGAGTTCCAATGTGTTCTATGTGCCAGTAGGCTGCCAGTAGGCACATAGAACACATTGGAACTCAAGAAACGAACTGTGCGTCAATTATATTCAAATTCAAATCAATAAAAATGGCCGAAGTTATTAAAAAATTGTTCATTTTAACATTTAAGGTCATTTAACTAGTTAACGCAGAATTATTTAACACGTTAACGTGTTAAGGAAAATTTTAACTCCTCCCAGCCCTGATCAGTGATGACTATCAATACTAGTTTTTAACATTACTGTGTATCAAACATTTTGTGATGAGAACTGATGAGAAACGGTAAGTCCGACAGATAAATATAGCTGAAGATTTTCACTGGTTATTTTTCACTGAAGGCGACAAACTGAATTTTTTATATTTATTTATTTATTGGTGTTTAAGGTCACATATTTCTGCACATTGGCTAATCATGACCATGACAGTTTTACGAGTGGAGGAAGCCTGAGTACCCGGAGAGAACCACCGAACAACGGCGAGCAACTGTGAGCTCCCCAACATACTAACTCCACACAAGTAGGGTTACCATTGGTTGAAGACAAGTGCACCATCGACGTGCAGTACGCCTTAGTACACAACGCCACCGTGCCCCCATGTGGGCAATGCGAGGGAAGTGTCTTGCCTAAGGACACAACGCGGTTGCCGCAGGTGGGATTCGAACCGAGGAACTCTCGGCTTGCAGCCAGCACCTCTACCTACTGAGCCACCGCGCCCCTGGCGACAAACTGAAAGAACCAGTTTAACAAGAGTACTCGAGGGTACATTTTATCGAATCGCACTGGAGCTTTCTGGTTAAAATTACCGCATACCCCAAACACTCATGTAATCGTGAGAAATACTGTTACGGGCGTGTAATAAAGTATAGTATATGCATAGTGGATTCCCACTGTAACACCGGCGCAGTTACCTTTCCACCGAAGCGTAAACTATCAAATGATGCAAAACGACAAAAGATGCCAGTCAGTGATGAATACGGAGGTACATTGACTGAAATATATATTTGTGCTTGTGACTTATTTCTCATAGAATATCACATTCCAAATAATGCGTCCATGAGAGGAACGTAAACAAACTGCCCTCTTATATTGCTCTCATTGAGTTGTCCTAAGTGTATTCTTATTTGAAAACTCGACTGGTACAATGCATTTATCTTGATAGCGTTTTTACATCATTGTTGGCTGCCTGGACAGGCAGCCAGCAATGATGTAGAAACACTGTTGAGACACTTGCAGCCATGTACATGAATATGGGGTAGTTAGCAACATAAACATAATTTGCGGAAGTAAGGGATATACACGATATATCTCAATGCTGTGTTCCTGGAGGAAACCTGTTCCTAAACATCGATTTTTGTTCGGGGTTAACATTCCAAAATGTAAGTGTTTTCTCTTCATTGCGGAAAAAATTACACCTACTTTCTTTTTTCTTGCCAGTGTTTTCTTCAAATATATAGTTTTGCCTACTTATGGTAAACAAACTGAAAATGTATTCAGCAGCTTGCAATAAAACAGCGTTATTTTTATTTAGTCGATAAACGGGCTTGAAGGGAGTGTGGTGGTTCAGTAGATACGGCATTGAACTTCAACCGGAACCAAAAGGTTCAATGGTTGATACCTACCAGGAGTAAATGCGTTGTGTCCTTGGACAGGGAACTCAAACCAGATTGCCTACTTGGGGGGCAGAGTGGCGCTGTGTACGAAGGCGTACTGTACGTTGATGGTGCACTTGCCTTCAACCAATGCTAACCCCGCTTGTGTGGGGTTAGGACCCTTTGAGTATGCCAGTCGATCGCCACTACTATGTGGTTCTCTCCGAGTTCTCCTGCTTCCTCCACCCGTACAACACTCCGACACGGGGTGATTCTGACTGTCGAAGTGTCGTTAAACCCCAATAGAAAAAAAAGAAAAAGCGCACTAAAAGAATCGTTATGCTTTAAGTCTTTGAACTGTGGTAGTACATTCTATGCCCGTTCAATGGCAGAAATTGGAAGAGTCCATATTGATTATTGGGGGTAGAGCAATTCATATTTTTAACGTGCGGCCTTGAGGATTCTACCCCACGCATTCACTCAGCAGCCACCCTACAGTACTTGGAGAGTGGATTGTAACTAAATCACCCGCGGAGTGGAGTTATCACCCAAGCTATAACTTTCAAATTATGTACATATCGACAAAAAAAGCAAGCAATGTTTCAGCCTATGGACCTCCGGGTTTAACCCGGTGGTCCATTGGCTGAAACTTTGCTTGTGCTGATATGCTTCGCAACAAATTTGCAATTATTGCACGGGTGGAATCTCCACTCTGCGAGTGATTTAGTGATAATACACTCTCCACTTACTGTATTTAATGGAATTATGACGTATCATGTTTCTGACCCGGAAAAGCGGTCTCGCGGGTTGAAAGGGTTAAGATACAAAGTTTAGGAGTTCATTTTGTTCTACGGTTTTAGGACATTCCTAAAATATTTCAAGCTCTGTTTCCGAAACACTTGAGACAAACTCTAATTATACAACTTTACGAGCGACTGCGTGTAATTGCTAGCTCCAAAATCTTACCTCGCTGTGACATGTGAACGGATCAATCAGTGTTTGTTGCCCGCCAGTCGAATTGAAATGTGTAATTAATTACACAATATTTCCCTCCTCGATTTTTTCTAGGCGTGCAGTAGGCGTGCAGCACTCCTGCACTCCTAAAGAATGCCAGGCCTATATGTCTTTGGAAAACCCAACCATTTTTGTTACTGGATGAGATTTACAGGAAAGTCCGCACCCTATAATTTTCTAAAGTTGTCACCAAAAGTTAACACTAAGGGAAAGGGAATTTCAATTAACACTTGAAATTTAGAAATCTTTGCGACGATGTATCATCGATGTGCGCATCAGTTCACAAACTTCAAGCATTTTCCAGTAGAGAAGTATAAAAATAAAAAGCTGCCTTTTGACAATTTTTCCCCCTATCCCTTTGAACATTTGGCTATTATTCTCTGTTTAAACCCATTTATTTTTTAAAAAAAAAAAAACAGCGTTTTTGTCTTCTTTTAAAGTTTTTTTTTTTAACTTTTTTTCTGTTCGTTATATCAACAATGTGTCCATTGTGACTTATAACACCGAGACCCTATCCTCTCTATTATTATGAAAGTCTAGGAGGTAAGACAGTCTAATTGATTTCCTGTGAAGACTACAAAACACGTTCGCCAACCAAAGAGCCAAAGAAGGCAGTTACTTAGTTGCTTCTAATTAGCTCGTCAAAAAGAAACAAAACAAGTTTCCTTTTATAACTTTTAATAAACGAAAAACAACAGACAGCTCCGAGAGCTGTCTGTTGTTTTCGTTTATTAAAAGTAATAATAGGAAACTTGGAATTATTTTATTCTGGTGTCATAGGTATTTTCTTGCACGGGAAGAATCTCCACTCTGTGGGTAATTTAGTGATAATACACTCTCCACGTACTGTATTTAATGGAATTATGACGTATCATGTTTCTGACCCGGAAAAGCGGTCTCTCGGGTTGAAAGGGTTAAGAAACAAAGTTTCGGAGTTCATTTTGTTCTACGGTTTTGGGACATTCCTAAAATATTTCAAGCTCTGTTTTCCGAAACACTTGAGACAAACTCTAATTATACAACTTTACAAGCGACTGCGTGTAATTGCAAGCTCCAAAATCTTACCTCGCTGTAACATTTGAACGGATCAATCAGTGTTTGTTGCCCGCCAGTCGAATTGAAATGTGTAATTAATTACGTACCATTGATAACTTAATAACACGAACCTGTACCTGATGAACATACAGAGTACTGCCTTCGACATTTGGGTGGTTATATTCAGTCCCAACTGGGCGACATAATTTCATTTGGTTTCTTTCGTGAAATTAAATGTCAAGAAAGACATGTATAGAATCACACCAAGGGACTATACGCCAGACACCACGGAGCCAGTCTACGTACCATATTTATTCAGTTGGCGACGTTTTTGACAAATCAGAGTAAAATGGTAGGTATAATAGAATTCAATAATTCAGTAAGAGTTCTCCAACTTGAAAAATGACATTTGGGAGCGATGCCATCCAACAGCTAAGTGACATGGGAGAGTGTAGATTCCTTTGAAAAACTGCTTAGGATTCCGTTCAATGATGTTGTTGTTCAACATAATCAGACAGAAAAAAATGTGATGTCTAGGTAATTTGGTGGAATAAAAGGTACATTGAATTCTGGAATGTCCAGGCCTAGCAATCTAGAAAATCAAGGAGTGCAAAACAATTGCCCTCCTCAGATTGCATGGGAATGCAATTGCATCTGAAATTTTCATTGCAAAAACTTGTGTCTATTTTGGTTATATTTACTACAAGGTATTAATATTGTGACTGAAAAATTGTAATACATTCAGCCACATAGTGGAAAAATTGGCACACACATCATTATTAAAAATGTTGCATTCAATTCTTATGTGACTGTCTTCTTAACTCAAAATCTATCGAAATGAGACACAGAATGGGTCATTAATTATTGCGAATCAATGCAACAGTGACAAATCGTCCCCTGAGTTCCAATGCGTTCTCTGTGCACAGAGAACACATTGGAACTCAGGGGACGAAATGATAATAGATTTTAAAGCCAGTCCCAAACAGGTATGGCATTCCTTAAATTTAAGGGGCTCAAAAAATTGCCCTCCTCAGTTTTTTTCTAGGCATGCAGTAAGCGTGCAGCACTCCCGCACTCCTAAAGAATGCCTTGCCTGTATGTCTTTGGAAAACGCAACCATTTTTGTTACTGGAAGAGATTTACAGGAAAGTCCGCTCCCTTTAATTTGCTAATGTTGTCAGCAATGTTAATCCAAAGGAGTGGGAATTTCAATTAAAACTTGAAATTTAGAAATCTTAGCGATGATGTATCATCGATGTGCGCATCAGTTCACAAACTTCAGACATGTTGCAGTAGAGTAGTACAAAAATAAAAAGCTGCCTTTTCACAATTTTTTCCTCTATCCCTTTGAACATTTGGCTATTATTCTCTGTTTAAACCCGTTTAAAACTTTTAAAAAAACAACGTTTTCGCCTTCTTTTAATGTTTTTTTAACATTTTTAAGTTCGTTATATCAACAATGTGTGCATTGTGACTTAGCATTAGTTTAGTTTAAACATATTTTATTTGTCGAAACAAGTACAAAAAGGATTGGAGAACAAGTGTTTACCACTTAATAACACTCCTCTCCTCAAACATATGGTTCAACAAAACATATTAATTACATGACAGCAACTGTGAAATTCAGTTTTAACAGTAATAGAAAAGCAAGTTGTGGAATTGAATACAAGAAAAGGAAAACAGAGCGAAAGAGTCAGAAAGAAAGGAAAAAAAAAAAAGAAGTTGTGAAAAGGTGTTGTCTATTATGTCTATGCGGCACCACCAGTATCGGCATCAGCATCTTTACCAGCACAAAAAGACACAAATCAAGTCAAGACACTACTGCCTACTGTCACTCAAATCTTTTAGTTGCGTTGATATATTTTTGTACATACTTGAATTGGCATGCATTAGCCTCATTTGGCAACTCCATGCTACCAAGCAGAAGGGTATCCATAGAAATAATATATTTCCAGGTCACGCATTAGCTGAAACTTAGGGAAGCTAAACCGCCGGCAATAGAAAAAATAGTGTTCGGCATCTTCGTTACCTTCTCCACATAGACAGAGTGGTGATTCTAAAATATGATTTTGGAATTTATCGACATTAAGATCACTACAGCCACACCTAATTCTGCAATGTAAAATATTCAGTTTTCGTTTGCCTTCATTGAAATATGGAGGCGGTTTAACAATATCATTAGGTATCATTCTTTTAAAAGCGGCGATTGACGGTAATAATCTTGTTGCTATTGGTAATTTATTCCAAGCCTCCACACATGATGGAAAAAATGACCGTTTGAACAATTCGGTCCTTGACTTATATTGTACAAAGTCGGATGAATTTCGCAAATTATACTGAGTTACATTCTCGAACCTAGGAGGCAATAGGTCAACAAGAAAATCTGGGGACATCTTATTAACTATTTTGTAAAAAGTACACATTTTATGGATGTGTCTTCTTTCTCCTAGCGTCTGCCATCCAAGCTTTAATAGCAGACGGTCGTGTGAGATAGATCTAGTTAGTCCAGTAATTAGAATGTCATCTAACTGTTTTAATAAATACTGTGCAGCTCCGCACCACACAGGACTCGCGTATTCGGGTATTGGGCGTATATATGAAAAGTAGATTTTCTCCAAAGTTTTGCGACCAAACACAAATTTTAGTTTACGCGACTGCGAAACTCTAGAACTAGCTCTTTTATAAAGTTGTTCTATATGGCTGTCCCATTACATATTTGATTGGATGTTTAAACCAAGATGTTTGTGGGATGTGATAAATGATAGGGGTTCGCCTGTAAAACTGTAGATCCGGAGAGGATAAGTCCTTTTTAAGTGTAAACAAAATTGTATGTGTTTTCTGAGCATTGAAGGTTACTAGCCATGTATCGGCCCAAGCAGTTAATCTTAATATATCAAGGTTAATTTTGGTCTCTAGTTCGCGAATTCTTTCCTGGCTGTTTGTGAGACACGTGTCGTCTGTAAAGAGCCTGGTTACTGACTCAATCATGTCAGCTATGTCATTTATATATACTAAAAATATGAAAGGGCCTAAAACTGAGCTTTGAGGCACGCCATACTTGACGTCTATATATTCTGAGTAGCTACCATTTACTTGGACTCGCTGCTTTCGATCGCTGAGATAACTGCGAAACCAAGACAACAAGGCACCAGAAACTCCGTATTGTTTTAGTTTGAGCAGGATTCCGTCATGCCACACTCTATCAAATGCTTTAGAAATATCACAGAAGACCCCACATGTTATGAGATTTTGGTCAACCGCGTTACAAAGACTGTGATATATTTCTAAAAGTTGAAATACTGTACTGTTCTGTGGTAGGAATCCTGACTGATATCTGTAAAATAAATTGTTTTCAGAAAAGTACTTATGTAATTCTTTGAACACTAATCTTTCCAGAACTTTGCCCAGACAGGACAATAAAGAAATTGGTCGACAATTATTTGGGTTAAACGGGATTACAGTCGCATATTTCCAGTCGTCTGGGAATGTAGACGTACCTAAGGATTTGTTAAAAAGCAGAGAAAGTGGTTTTGATATCGTAAACCTTGTTTCTTTTAATAGTCTATGACTAATACCATCATGCCCACTGGACTTTTTCAAGGGGAGACTATTCAAGACTGAAATAACATCTTCTTCAGAAAATGGAATCTGGGTGCAACTTTTTTCACACCTGCGTTCAAAACGCGGAAGTTGGTGATTTTCTTTATCAATTTTGCTATTATTTATAAAGGTACTATTCAACAAGTTAGCTTTACCAATGTCGTTGTCAATGATTTCATATGTATTTTGTAATGTGTGGTGTAGAGGGGGAATGCTTGTTGCGGGAATAAAATCATTCAGAAAGCCGTTTATGACATGCCAAAACTGGTTTGGATTTGGATTTGTTGAGAGCGATTCATCAACTTGATTCATGTATTTATCTTTAGCAAATTTTTTCATATTATTGACTTTGTTTCGAATTGATTTGTACTCTTGACATCTTTCAGGCGTATTGACTTTGATAGCATTTTTCCTAGCGCGATCCCTAATGCGGATTTCTTTACGTAATGTGCTATCGAACCACGGTCTATCATTTTTCCTCATTGTTATTTTGTATCTTGGAATGTATTGGTAGGCTATGTCAAAAAATGTTGACTTGAAATTAGTCAGAGAGTTATTAATATTGGCCGGTATGCATATGAGATCTTCCCAATTCACTGACGAGATCATGTGGTTCATTTTTTGGAAGTCCGCCTTGTTATAATTAGGGCTGTCACGATTAATCTATTAATCGACTGTTGATCGGCCACGGCGAAATCGATTAGTATTTTTCGTCGTCGAATAATCGGTAAATTGTATCCCGTTCTAGACGTCTAATAATTAAAAGAAAATTTGATGAAAAAACTATTGTTTCTAAAGGTAAAGAGTTAAGAACATCGATGTTAAACCCCAAGACGCTGTTGGAAGCAACAGTCTTCCAGGTACATTCATCAAAGCTTTGATGTTCTGAACTTTTGAACCGTCAGTGTAATAATCAAGACCGGTCGGCAGTTGCGAGGTTCGCAACTGCCGACCGGTCTTGATTATTACACTGACGGTTCAAAAGTTCAAAACATCAAAGCTTTGAATGCACCTAAAAAGGATCGTCTTCGTTGTTTCCTTGAGGTAGGTCAACTGACTTGAACTTCATTTTTATCGACTTCAAAGAGAGGGAGAGGAGGGGGGGGGGGTTATTTAGGTGCGATTAATCGTCGATTATTTGCGACAATTAATCGATTCCTAAATTAAAAAATCGTGACAGCCCTAGTTATAATTCCACACTGTTCTTGTAGTTGGGGTATTAATTGCTCTAATGTGGGCGATATAGCAGAATGCGGGTTTATGGTCAGACAGGGTACCCATGTCTAATGTTCCTGAGTTTATTCCAGATATGGAATCACTAATTAATATTGGGTCAATCAGGGTTTCACTAGTGCAAGTTACTCTTGTAGCCTCTGTAATAGTATTAGTCAAATTAAATTTAGTAATAATCTGTTGTAGAGGACCAAATCGTTGAAATAGACCACAATTTAAGTCACCTGCAATAATTACGGACGGGTTTCTACTAAGGGAATGTTCTATGCTTTCATCCAGTTTCAGCCAGTAATCATTTATGCATTCTCTGGCCGATCTGTAAGTTACACATAATAGGAATTGCGCTTTTGAACCAATTTCAAACCATAAAATGTCATCATCAAAGCAAAGATCTTGTATTGCTTGACAGTGAATACTTTCATTGACGTAAACTGCTACTCCTCCACCATATTGATTCCTATCCCTTCTAAACGGACCAAACAAATGCGGGAATTGTACGTTACTACTATTGTATGATTGATCCAGATGTGTTTAGGTGAAGCATAATACATCATAATCTTCAACTATATCGGTCAGGTCCTGTATTTTATTTCTAATACTCAAAATATTGCAATTAAATATGGATATTGGGGAAGTTTTCAAATGTGGGCTTTTGGGGAGGACAGGGCCAGGGTTAACTTGAATGTCGCCTCCAAGAGTTATTAATAAAGTAATAAACAGCAAGTCCAAAAGCACTGAAATTAGTACAATGACATTGCTTCTAGACCTGGGTTGTACGTGCTTGCTTGTGTTCAGTGCTGGTTTTGCCCTTGAGCACAGTACGTTATAGAATATGCCCACTGAGAAACGATAGCTTTCTATGTCACTCGTCATGACTCACTGTTGAGAAAAATAATAGAGAAAAGGCATGATCTTTCTCAGTGACTACATTACCACACTGCAACTTTGTCCAAGGCAAAATCAATCTCAGACTAAATCGGCTGATATTTGGAACTGAGTGGGGGCGGACACAACAGACAAATAGTAAAAGTGAAAGAAATATAGAAAAGTAAAATTATGTGGCATGATGAAGTGGCTAATAGTTTTGTCAACGAATTTATCAATTCTCTGAAAACGAATAAATAAAAAACATTTGAATGGGTGAACAAATTGATGGATTCATTACTATGGGAGATTGACCTTGTAAAAATCGTGTAAGATATGGGAGAGTGATTTTCACAATTTTCGTACGCTCAAATAATTTGTGTTTGCCCACGGAGACTGGAAAAGCACAATAAAATGAGATAAATCGAAATATAGATTGTTTGAAAGGGATCAACGAATCGTTAGGTTCATTAATAATAATAAAAAAAAATTGATGTTGAACATTTGTGTTAGCTGGTACATAATCGAACAGAGAGTACACTCAAATTACCTATAATATTTTACGTCGCTCTCTTTCAGATGAGTAGATTTTTTTTAATTGACAACTGGACACGAGTTTAAATTAACGAGTGAGTCTATTAATTAATTAATTAATTAATCATTCAAGTATCACTTGGCCGATCAGTTAATCAAACAATTAACCGAACAATAAGTTATTTTTTGAATTCTAAAATATCACAGGGTCAGAGAATAAATACGAGACAAAAAGAGTTTACGAAGCCTCAGTGCAGTGTTAAAAGTCACCAGAGTTCCGCAGAGTTCTATACGCCTTGAGGCACACAGAACACTGTAGACTTCGGGTCACGATAATCTGAGCTGTAAGGATATGCTTTATTTTTTTAGAGTTTTCAAAACAACTATCGGTGACAGAAACAAACATTTCCATGCCATAATATTACTTATAGTAAGCGTTTACGGGCGTCTTATCAGCAATATAATTATCGCCGGCCTAATCACGACGTGGAATAATTATTTGGACACCTCAAAATCAGTCTCTAATAGATGCTAAGCGTTTTGTCAACAATGCATAGCAAAATAATAATCGATTAGTAGAATAATTAACTCAGTCCTGAAATAGAAGGGATAAGAAAGACAGCGCATAATTATTTGGACTCTTCAAAATCAGTCTCTGATAGATGCTAAGCATATTGTTAACAATGCATAGCCAAATTCTAATCGAATGGAACAAATAATAAAATAAATAAACCGAGCCCAGAGGTAGACATGATAAGAGGAAACCAAGGAAGGATGGGAGAAGGAAAGCTAGGAAAGAAAAAGAGAAGGGACGGATACACAAGCAACTGTTGAAAAGTTATCAATGAAATGTCCAGGTATCGATTATTCTAAAAAACTGAGATAAATTAACCCACAAAAATAACACATTAAACAATAACGAGTATATATATATATATACATATACACATCATCCTTTATCAGCCAACCATAGCTTACTTATACGCCATGCATTTGTTTTATGGGCGTGTAAAACATGTTGAATAAGAGCAAGATATGCTAATTTTAATAAGTATTGTTTGTCTACATTTTTGTTGGGTTTGAACTAATCCGTCTCACGAGCATTCTTTCGTAAAGTCCACATAAGGGATAGGGCTTAGGTCGGCTTGACACAGATCATTGATGAACCTAAACAAAGTAGTGGAGCTAGCAAGAATTTTAATGTTAGTAATTCGAAATTCAAGATTTAAAATATTGTTGATTTCTTAGACCTATAAATCGCACCATTTTGTCTCAGGCGCACTTTACCTTATAGTAGAGTGCGCCTGAGGCAAAATGGCTAGCACAAAAAAATAGTGGAGCAAGAGAGAATTTTAATGTTTGTAATTAGAATTTCAAGATTTAAAATTTTGTTGATTTCTTAGACCTATAAATCGTACCATTTTGTCCCAGGTGCACTTTACCGTAGAGTAGAGTGCGCCCAAGACAAAATGGCTAGCACAAAAAATAGTGGAGCCAGCGAGAATTTTAATGATTATAATTTAAAATTCATGATTTCAAATTTTGTTGATTTCTTTGACCTATAAATCGCACCATTTTGTCTTTGGCGCACTTTACCGTAGAGTAGAGTGCGCCCAAGACAAAATGGCTAGCACAAAAAAATAGTTGAGCTAGCGAGAATTTTAATGTTTGTAATTCGAAATTCAAGATTTAAAATTTTGTTGATTTCTTAGACCTATAAATCGCACCATTTTGTCGCAGGCGCACTTTACCGTAGAGTAGAGTGCGCCTGAGACAAAATGGCTAGCATAAAAAAAATAGTGGAGCTAGCGAGAATTTTAATGATTATAATTCAAAATTCATGATTTCAAATTTTGTTGATTTCTTAGACCTATAAATCGCACCATTTTGTCTTAGGCGCACTTTACCGTAGAGTAATTGGCGCAACAGAACATTAATGAGTTCAAACATCACGTAACTAGCGAGAATTAGAAAGTTCAAACTTCTTGATAGTGTCGTCAATGTCTTCCAAGATTTCAAATTTCAAACGTCGACCATTGTGAAGTTTTCCGAACACAAACCACTTCTGTGGTACGCCAGTTCTATTTTATCGTGACTGTACATCTTTTCGGATTTCCAGGTTGACAATAACATCTCGATCGTTGCCAATAAGACTCTCATGCCTTCATTCCATGGCTGTACATTCAGCGGTACAGTTAACTTTAATATAAACGTTCATAAATGATCCACCATACACGTATGAACGCTAAACACTAAACATCTTTGTATTCTGTTATATGTTATTAAATATAAGTTCGCTACAATAAGCAATTATCGTCATGCTGATTCACAATACATCTTTATTGTCAAACATTCACATCTGGGAACCAAGAACTCCGGATATAGGAGGGTGTTACTTGTGTGGGGATGATCAGTGAGCGTTCATCATTGTGGTTGTATGGTCATCGGTGGGGTAAATACACTCCAAAAAATATAGGTTCGCTTTAGAACCAAAACTGGTTCTAATCTTGTCCCTGAGATGGAACCTGCTCTGTTCAAACAGTATTTATTTCAAATCAAATAAATTTACCAAGATTAGCATTCAATTTTAACAGAATATTACATGAACTAAAGTAGATTCAGCACTAAACTTGGAGCTTATTAAACGCAGTCGCCAAACATTCTGAAACAAAGGAGATATGAAAAGTTGGCATATCGAACCAGTTTTGGTTCTGAAAAGAACCAAAACTGGTTCGATATGCCAACTGTTCATATCTCCTTTGCTTAATAATGATTTGAGACAACCTCGTATAAGCTCTAAACTTACGGCTGAAACCCCCTCAATCTATGTTTAATTCTGTTAATATTTAATGTTAATCTTTATAAATGTATTTGATTTGAAATAAATACTGTTTAAACAGAACTGGTTCCATCTCAGGGACAAGATTAGAACCAGTTTTGGTTCTAAAGAGAACCTATTTTTTTTTGCAGAGTACGTTACATGGTCTCTTAATGGATGGTACGGAATGAGACAGGGTCAGTAGATATTTTACCGGGGCGAGCTGCGGCTCGCCCCGGTATAAATTCTACTGACCCTGTCTCATCCCGTACCGGTCCATTAAGAGACTGTGTACCTCATAGTACTAGGGCGTACAGCATGTCGATGGTGCACTTGTCTTCAACCAATACTAACCCTGCTTGTGTAGAGTTAGTATGTTGGGGAGTCTGACAGTTGCTCGCCATTGCTTGGTGGTTCTCTAGGTACCCAGGCTTCCTCCATCCGTAAAAATGTCCGACACAAGGTATCCATGCCTTTCGAAAGTGTCGTTAACCCCCAATAAATCAATAAGTACAAAAATGGTGAAGATAAATAGAAATCATTATATCAGTGGAGATTTCTGGTGTTTTGTATCGCATCGAGTTGTGGACCTTCAACCAAGGAGTATCGCACGAGGTGGCTACGCCGACTCGTGCGATGCTCCTTGGTGAAGGTACACAACGATACAGGATAAACGTCACTGTACTGAAGATATTTTTTATTATATACCTGCATCTAAACTAACAGTTGAATAGTATACCCAGGGGGAAGTGAGAAAAAGGAAATGGATTTGGACAAAAGGTTGCGACACACTTTTTTAGTTGTAGTTGTTGCTACGACGTGTCGTTTATCTCCATTCTGGACTGCATGGGGCGACCCAGGGCTCGCCTTGAGTAAAATGGTCGGGGCCTAAAAAAAAGTGCCCCACATATTGAGGTCGGGGCCTTTTCGGGGCTGATTTTCCATTTTGTCCATTATTGTTAGTGCTTTTTGTGGAAAATGTCGGGGCTTGAAAAAAAGCCCCCAGCAAGTGCTCCTCGGGGCTGATCTCGGGGCCTGGGCTGATCAGCCCCGACTCAAGGCAAGCCCTGGCGACCCGATCTGCCTCATAATATTGGCTAATCCAGCACATATCTAATTTAGGTTGGACAACAATCGTTGATATAATATGAACGGAAACATACTACAACGCCGAAGATGTTAACAAACTTAATTAATTGATGGTTTGTGGAGTTGTGTGTTATAGCGCGAGGTGGAAGATAAGGATAGAAATCTTGACTCGTTTTCGATTTTTCAGTATCTCACTTCGTACGTTTCCCAATATCAGCAGTATCACACTCCATCTGACATTGAACGAGAGATTTGATGACCGTAGTCGTACAGTTGACACTAGAAATCATTTCACAAATAGTGCAAAAAAGGCTAGTTAGTAAATGCGCTCCTCACTGCAGAAGAATGATGTCTGAAATACAGAAGAGCGTTTGCGCTGAGCAATGCAAAATGTAATGTGCTATTTAGGGCTGAAACGGTTGGCTCATTTTCGTAACCGACTAATCGAGGGCTATAACCGGATAATATCCGGTTATCCGTGTCCATTATTTCATAGAGTATGGGAGCAAAACTATAGGAATTGGAAAGCAGTATTCTCAAACTATTCCGTAGTGTGTATACAAACGAACGTTGTCGAGTACTCGACAACATTCGTTTGTATCCACGCTACGGAATAGTTTTTGCGATTACTCACGGAAACTGCCCGATCATTAACGGAGTCTTGAACGCCAAAGTCGATTATTTCTCAATATATACAACGCGGCTTCGAGGTGTAATCTATTACAAAGGAGAAGCGGCAGATGCACTACGTTTTAAACGTGGAATGACGATCACTATCGATATTTCGGATAACCGGTTGACGGTTTGTCTAATCGGTTAGGTAGCTAACTGGTTTTAAACCGATTATCCAGTTAACCATTTCAGTACTAGCGCTATTAGCCGGTCGGCAGTGAAATTACTAAGATAATATCCAGAATACACAATGTTGAGGGTGGATTAATACTAAATCGTTGTGGGGTATATTTTTCATTTAATAATTATTTGCAATTCCTGAGGACAAAACACAAGAAGCACTCGCAAACTTCCAATCGTATATATATTTATTGGTGTTTAAGGTCACATACTTATGCACAATGGCTAATCATGACTGTGACAGTTTTACGGGGGGAGGAAGCCGGAATACCCGGAGAGAACCACCGAGCAACGACGAGCAGCTGCCATCTCCCCAACATCGTAACTCCGCACTGCAGAACACGCAGGGTTAGATTGGTTGAAGAATTGCGCACCATCGACGTGCAGTACGCCTTAGTACATAGCGTGCCCCATGTGGACAATCGGGGTTAAGTGCCTTGTTCAAGGACACAACGCGAGAGTCCGAATTGCCACGGTCACCCATCCAATGATTAACTGGGCCCGACGCTGCTTAACTTCGGTGATCTGACGAGAACCGGTTATCGCAACGCCACCGCGCCCCCCGCAAACTTCCATTACATGGTCCACCGGGTTGCACTCGGTGATCCATGAGATGAAAGTTTGCAAGTGTTTCTAGTGTTGTTTTGAACAATTATAAAAAAAAACTCTTCCATTGGAGAATACTTGGCGCTGGAATTAAGTAGTAATCCACTCTCTTCCTTCTGCATATGCAGTCGAATTTTAATAGGTCATCACATGTACATGTATCCCAGTAGAGGTTAGGAATGATGTTAATGATGTCTATTTACAAGTATAGAACTGTGCAGAATTGTGCACGTTGTGTTTTCTACAGGAATTGAGTTTTGGGAAGTTTAACAGGGACAAAAGTACACTTACTCAGCGCGCTATTACTTCAATTAGTGCACAATACAGTCACATGGTCTCTAGTGTCAACTCTATGTTCGTATCAATGATAGTCTATTTTTAATAAAATGAGTTGCAGGGAGATTACACAGTCAGTGCTAAATCGTCGCCTGAGTGCTAGAATGTTCTATGTCCCCTATGGGACATAGAACATTCTAGCACTCAGCCGACGAAATGTCTTCCTCGTGTTCACAGAGTACTTTTGTTGATCAGATTTTCATTTGTTAATTTGGATAACAGCACAAGTTAATATGATATAAACCAGTATCAAGAGCTCATCTTGGAGTATGGGCGAAGACAGTTAACCAAAGGCATGTACTTATCTTCTAATCGTCCTCCCAATCTGAAGTAACAATAACGTCTGTGTCTCCATCCACATTATGTAGTTTAAAGGAAGCATAGTTTGCTATATAATGTATCAAATGTAAACAGGAAAACGTGTGACTGTTTCTACTGGGCGGTGTAAACGTGAAGCTGCCCCAATTGGGTTCGTACTCACTCAACCCAGTTGATATGGCTTGGTTTTTAACCCATCTGATTTTGGAGTACTGGAAAATTCACCTGGCCATTCGTATTAAGGGTCCAGGAAATATTCCTTGTTCAAAACGAGGTAGAGAAGTCGAAAATAATATTTGGCTGCGCCGATAGAGATGCGAAGAAACCGTTATAGAGACCCGCAGCGCCTCCCAGCCAAATCTGAAGCGAAACAATCTGGTCTTATAGATACAACGCTAAATACACAAGTATATTCACTAGGTAGATACACCACACCGTGTAGATGCCATAGATAGATGTACCAATAGATATACTCATTAAAGACGGTTAGATACACCCGATATAGACAGTTAAGTTAAGTACACCACTAGATAGAGAAAAAATGTATACACCACTAGATACAGAAGGACAGATACAAATGCGGGATGCACGCTAATCATCCTTATCTTACGTAGACTACCAGCGGATTACCTATAAGGATACTCTACAGTATCAGCCAGTCCAGAGTCATCCGCATCCGACAAGACCACGTGCAAGAACCGGAAATGAAGAGGCAAGACCTCTGCAGTGGCGACCTCCAGTCAAAATGAGAGGAGCTGGAAGCGGATAATGCTTAACTGTGGGCAGACTTCTCCAACACTCCAAAAGCGTAGTGATGGGGGAAAGAACCCAAGGAAAGAGAACATCGAGGAACAGCAAGCTACTTTTTCTGGCAAAACAAAACTATGCATTAAAGCAAGTACTAAAAGAGCGAACGTTGTGGAAATAAAAAGGTGTCCAAGCTGGGAATCGAGAACGCCAAACTGTGGGTAGACCTCTCTGAAATTCAAGAAGCAAACCTTGTGATCTTTAAAAGAGAGAAAATTAGTCAACCTTCCATGAAAACGAAATTCGTTTTCACGGCAGTAAAAAAGAAAGAGCGTTAATATTCGACGGGGTCGTCCGGCCTTCCTTACTCATAAAATAATAATTAGGGTCGGCGCATCTCCGTTCGCTGGATCAGAGGCTGTTGGGTAGGGGTTACCGTTATCACATTTCATCTACCAGGTTTTCACACTCCCAACAAAAAGGTCCGAAAGTCTCCATTCTTTTCTGTCGGATTGGCATGCTGCTTCCCCACATATAATTTCCTGTTGAATAGTTTGGTATTATGGTTACTTGAATAGTTGTCCCTCTTGTGATGTCACAGTCAAGGTGTATGACAGGTCACTAATATAAGCAAATGCAGCGGGAGGCAGAGGTAGTAGATATATAGAATAAACGTATAGTGTTTTCAAGTAAAAAAAAATATTCTACGAGTAGGACCAAGAATGAAACCGACGAGCCTCTGGCGAGTCGGTTTCATTCTTGATTCTACGAGTAGAATACATTTTTTACTTGAATACACTATACGTTTATTTTGTTTATCCCATAAATCTTCTATAGGGCAGTCGCGGCAAAATCGTGCTATAATTTGCCACAAAACACAGCGAGAAGTGAGGAGCACATTGGTCCAATTCGATCGACCAGCAAAATGGGCAAAAATAAACAGGGCGCAGTAATACATTTCTGTCTAAAAATAATTCCTCTACAAACTTGAGCTAAACTTGCAAAAATACTTTATTATATGAGCAGTGGGTGGTGTTTTCTACTGGCATTGTGTAATACTTTCAAAAATATTTAAAGAAATCAATAATCGAACTATTAATTATGCTACACAAATGGGGTAGAGGCCATAGGTCAACAAGTCTGTCGCTACTAGGGGAATAAATTCTTTCAGTGTTAAACCTATGGGGAAAATTTATCACCCTACTAGGTGAATAAAGCAAAAATTTATCCAAGGCCTTTATTGTTCAAATAAACGGCCATTTAAGGGATAAAGCAATGTATTGGTATGGTGTGGCCTGCTGCTGGATGCCAGTAGCAGTTGTTGCAGAAGCCATAAACAATGTGAATCAAGACCCGTTGTAATGACTGGGACCTCCGGATTTAACCCGAGGGGCTATTGGCTGAATCTTTGTTTGCAATCTACGTTTTCAGTGAACGTAACTTACTGAGAATGCGCTTGTTTGGTGGTTTCTGCACTGGACTTCAAACCGAAAGGTCCATGGTTCGATCCCCGCCAGGCGCAACTGCGTTGTCTCTTTGGACAAGGTACTTAATCCCGATTGCCTACTGAGGGCACGGTAGCGCTGCGTACTAATACGCAATGCATGTCGATGGCGCTTTTACCTTCACACAATGTTAACCCTGCTAATGCGGAGTTGGTACGTTGAAGAGTCTGGTAGTTGCTCGCCGCTACTCGGTAGTTCTCTCTCCGGGCACTCCGGCTTCCCCCACCCATAAAACGGTAAGACACGAGTGACCCTGGCGTAGAAAGTATCGTTAACCCCCAATAAAAATGTCACTTACAGCCTGAAGTCTATTCCGCGTGTATTTCGATGGTACTCCAAACACCTTGAATTTGCACATGTGGCCTTAACAACGATCGTTATTGTTTCTGTTATACCCATCGTGCCACGATCGTACTAAGAGCGATCTTCGGGAGAAATACTTAGAACTGTTTCCGCGTTTTGCATTGTTCTGTCATATTTTGTAAGAGGTTGATGGAGGTTGATGGGGGAGGGTTTAGGCCAAATACTCAGTGATTCATGTACATGAAACCTACAGTTAAAACTAGAAGTCTTGTCATGAAATGCGCACAAATAGTACGTCGATCTGCGCGTTAATCCACGCATTATGACCATAGTAAGGCTATCAAATTATGTACATATGGCCTGCGTATTGTATTTATACCATGTCACTAAAGCATATAGGCCGTCATTGATATTTATCAGTGTGTGGGTGCTCTAGTATTGCTGTGCCCCCCCCCCCCCCCCACACACACACACATACGCGCCTCTAAGTACAACATGCTTTCTACGTCCCCGAAAAGACGATTCTTGCAACAAAACAAGTTACTGAATAAATAAAAAATGTCCATTTGTACCAGAAACACGGAGCTTACAGTTAAAACTAGAAGTCCTGTCATGAAATGCGCACAAATAGCACTTCGATCTGCGCGTCAACCTACGCGTTATGACTGTAGTAAGGCTATCAAATTCTGGCCTGAGCACAAGCAGTGTTTCAGCCAATGGACCTCCGGGTAACCCGGGGGTCCATTGGCAGAAACATTTATGTGTTTGCTATGAGTAACCAGGAGAACCTGCCGTGCTTTGGATGCCATGCGATATGGCAATTGCGCGCAATTCCTACGCGCAATTAAGCTTAGATAAGCGCACAGTTCCCGACAGGACTTCTAGTTGTAACTGTAATGCGCCGGCAGGTTTTTTTTCTTTCTAACGGATCTGGTCATACTCCAACAGATGCATAGGGTTGGAATATTAACCTTTAAAATGACTTCACTTCAAATATAATCAACTTAACACTAAATAATACCAATCGGGAAGTAGCTCTTGAGCATCCCCTGTAACATCTTCGAACTCAACTGCTCGAAAACTTACGCTCATGCCCCAGCATATCTCTTGCATATACATAAACCATGTTCACCGCCATCCCCAGAATAGATGCCAAAATATCTGTTGGGTGCTGCTTGTGGCTCAACCCTATCCCTGCCGAATCAAAAGAATCACGCTGAAAAATAGCACAACAGTCCCACAAACTCCGATAATATCGATTCACGCATAGCACCAAACACACGCAGGTAGTCACGTCGGAGGGAATACGGATAGCCAATAAGGACGAGCAGCTTAAGCTCTGTTAACCACCCCCACGAACAATTGCCAGCATAGCTGCTGAGTGCTGTTCTTGACTTAACACTGCCCCGACTGACTCGCAACAAGAGACTATAACCACAGTAACAATCTACAATCTACACCTAATCCTTCTGCACGCCTTGAAGAAACTGATTCTCTAGAATCATTCAAGACGGATGTTGAAACGTCATTTTTTCATAAATTATAATAATAATAATTATTATTATTATTATTATTATTATTATTATTATTATTATTATTAGTATTATTATTATTTTATGTTACGCTCGTTGGGTTTAACAATCATTGTATTCCAGCTCTAAAATAGGCAACTGTGCAGCATGTGAAGAGTGGATTGTAACCAAATCACCCGTGGCGTAGATCACTTTCAAATTATGTACGTATGGGAAAAAAACACAAGTAATGTTCCAGTTAATGGACCTCCGGATTTGACCCGGAGGTCCATTGGCTGGAACTTTGCTTGTGCTTGTTATGCTTTGACACAAATTTGCAATTATTGCTTGGGTGGAATTTCAACTCTACGGGTGATTTAGAGATAATGCACTCTCCATGTACTGCAACTGTGAAATCCTCTATCATCTCTTATTTAACATTTGAACCATGGTGGTAGCTTCCACGTCTGGTCAATGGCACTGATTGGAAGAGACCTCATTCATTATTTGGGGTAGACCAACTAATATTTTCAACGTGCAGCCCAAATTGAAAATATTGATTGGCCTACACCACACATTCACTTTGCAGTCATTCTTCGACCGGAGAAAAGGCCTCCAGTGTTCAGGGGTATAATATTCGCGAATGCGTGAAATCTTAGCCACAAGGCATGACAATATTGGAACAAAATACGGACGTTTGGCGATTAATGGGAAACAACTCTTTAATGTTTGGCGATGAACAACCGCAAGATAACATTGCGATTCAGTTTCCTGCATATACAGTACGTGGAGGGTGGATTGTAACTAAATCACTCGTGGAATGGAGATATCACCCAAAGTATCACTTTCAAATTATGTTCATAAGGACAAAAACACAAGCAATGTTTCAGCCAATGGACCTCCGTGTTCCACGCGGAGGTCCATTGGCTGGAACATTGCTTGCGCTTATTATGCTTTGCAATAAATTTTTAATTATTGCCTGGGTGTAATCTCTGCCGTACGGGTGGTTTAGTGACAATACACTCTCCATGTACTATAATCCTCGTTCTCATAGACCTGCTTGTATGTATTTTCGACGTTTCAAATGCCTGGAGTTGCCGTGCCTGTTATATTTTGATTAACTGATTCGAATATTGTTTCTGTTTCGTACCTCGAGGAAAAGAGTAAACAGCGCCTGTGAAAATCCGTATTTAAAACTCCAATTATATCACAAGTGACAATACCACTTAATGACACTTATGGTCGCATTTTCAGTACAGAAATTCGAACCAGTTACATTATATTATTATGCCTCAGAGCTAGTTTGTCATATCAGAACGCTGGAATACCATCAATGCGTTCCGCCGAATCAGGCAACTCATCTGATATTATTTGATATCAGGTGAGTAGCAGCCATTATTATTTTGATCGAACTGCATTTGCACTCGCTTCAAATTTTCAATATTTGAATTAAACAAAATAAGAGAACTCAAGTACCAAAAATATTTTCAAGGTATCGTATTTACTGATTTAAAACATTAAATATTTAAAAAATGTACAGAAAATATTATTTTGCAGTCCCAAAAGTTCTTTGTTGTTTTTACTCAAGAGATTAAAAGTGATTCTTTAAGCATTTAAAAGTGCTTTGTGAAACCTTTTCATGTGATGATGACAATAAATGTATGTAAGGGTATTTCAGATATGCTTCTATCGATAAGTTTTAATTTGTAAATAAATCGTCCCCCGAGTTCCAATGTGTTCTATGAGCCTACTGGCACATAGAACACATTGGAACTCAAGGGACGAAATATCGCTCTTCGAACAGCGAAGATTGTTTACTGTCACCATGGATACATTAAATATTTAAAAATGGATAGTTGAAGTCACAAAAGTTCTTTCTTATTTTTACGACTCTATCGATTTTGAAGGAGTGAGTGAAGCCAATATTTTCTTTACAGTTTATTCAACACATTAACAGTGATTTCTTTTAGATTTAGAAGTGTTTTGTTAACCCTTTTCAAGTAGCAATGACAGTAAATGTACGTAAGGGCATTTCAGATATGCATTTAGCGATACGTGTTATTTTGTAAACAAATATCGCACTTCGAGCAGCGACGACAGTTTACTGTACCATGGATAATTATCGGTGCCAATTACTGTTGATGATTCTGCGGGATGCTGTCAATAGAGGCTTCTAAAGATTAAACGTCCGGTTGATCTTTGTTTTTCGTGCATATTTATAAAGCCCTCGATTTATATTGACTTTCGACATAATAATTATATTACATGGCGTGTAACATCAAGTGAGTTGTGTTTTGCACCATAACCTTTGTAGTTGGTAAGTAGTAGTTATCAATCGAGCTGGAGGTATTTCATGTATATAAACAATCTGTTCCGTGCGTTGAGTGTTGTCGAGTCGCGTAGTGGCAAGGTGTTACAGCCCGGGACAGGTTGTTCACATTCCTGAAACACTTAATAGTTACCAATCGAGCTGCTGGTATTTCATGAATCTTAACAACCTGTCCAGTGTGTTGACTGACACCGAGCCACGTAGCGATAAGAATTTACAGCACGGGGCAGGTTGTTCAGATTCAAGAAATACCGACAGGCTGGTTGGTAACTTACTTACACCCTGTCATATGCTTAGTCAACAAACCGCACGGACTCAGATTTATTTATTTATTTATTTATTTATTTATTTATTTATTTATTTATTGGGGTTTAACGACACTTTGGATAGCCAGGATCACTCCGCGTCGGACAATTTTACAGGTGGAGGAAGCTGGAGTACCCGGAGAGAACCACCGATCAACTGCGAGCAACTGTCAGACTCCTCAACGTACTAACTCCACACTAGCAGGGTTAGCATTGGTTGAAGACAAGTACACCATCGACGTGCAGTAAGCCTTAGAACACACCGCTCCTGTGGCCTCACAGGACACAACCCATTTTCCCAAGGATACAACCCATTTGGGATTCGAACCGAGGACCTCTCGGCTTGCAGCCTGCATCTCTACCCATGAGCCAGCACGGTCCCACGCGGACTCAGATATACCCATTTTGACCAGGGGTATTCAAGTGGCATCACTTGAACGCATAGTCTATTGTTCTATCAGGTATTTCAAATCGCATCCATACCCCGAAAAGACAATGGTGCCAGGGTGTAATGACCACGAGGTTAGTGACTGATTTATACCCTGTCCTCTGTTCAATCAATAAGATGCACGGGCTCGAGTATACTCTGTGAACCTGAGGTGTTCAAATTACGTCACTTGAAAACATAGTCTATTGTTCCACCAGGTATTTGAAGATGCTTGCATACCTCAACAAGACATTAGAGCTAGGGTGTACAGTACGGCCGCCATGGACTGGTCACTTTCCACAGGTGGCAATATTTCCACGGACGCAATAATATTAGATTCCAAATACCAATTATAGGAATAATCATCACAAATTTAATCAAACAAGCACCGGGTACAACCTGGCGCTCCATTAATTAAAATTTTGCTGATGATGATTTTTATTACCTGGTAAACGCATGCGTGGACATCACTTCCCAGGCGTGGATTTCGGCCAGTCCACGGCGACTGTACTGTAACTGCCTTGACAAACGTGATATAACAATAGTTACACACCAATTCCTTTGTCTTCTCCGGGTTGGTTAGAGACGTGAAATATCCGATAGAACAATAGACGTCACCTGAACATCTGTACTCACGAGCCATACCTGGGTCCGTGCGTTCTGTGAATTGGCGTGTAAGTAAGTTACTAACCTCGCTGTCGGTATTCATGAATTTGAACAACCTGCCAAACGTGCTGTAACACCTCGTCGCTTCACGGCTCGGCGTCACATACCGCGCGTTGGCAGGTTGTTCAAATTCATGAATACCTCCAGCTCAGTTAGTAACTATTACACACTGTAACCAAGTGGCGTCATTTGAATACCTCTGAACCACTGAATACAACTGAGCCCGTGCTTTGCGTTTTGTTTTATTGAGCGAAAGGCAGCGACTCAGCTGCTATCCGATCGAAAGACTCGGTCCACTTTGACGATTTCGGTACTCTGTGATTTGTTGAAAAGAATAAGGCGCGCAAGCAACGTTTCATCCAACGAACATGGGATCTAACCAAGAGGCCATGGATGAAATTTTGCTTTCGCTTCACGTGTTCTTCCGTAGAATACTGGTCATTGCCTGGGTAAACACTTCACACCTTGGGGTTTTATTAGAGGTCTAGTGGCCGATTTTGCACGTAATGTATGAGTAATAGCCATCAAATTACCAAATACCGCCCAAGTAGTGTAGCTATTTATGTGAGCATTTTATCCTTGGTTCACGCTATTTCGGGGAGAATAGGATTTCTTCACTGGACGATATTAAGGATATCGCTTCAATAATAGTCTAGTCGTTGAATGCAAAAATATGCACCTACCCGGAACAAATTGTTAACAAGCTAAATTTAACGATTTGGTAGAGGAGAGTTCACTCAATAACATATCCAAAATCCACTGAAATTCGTTTTGGGGATTGTTTTTACGGAAGTTTGAAATTTAGTGGGTGGTTTCCTCATTTAGAGCAATTATTATTCTTGTCATTGAAGATTTTGACCGGAACAAATTGGTAACAAGCTGATTTTGATTTTTGATGTCATTCGAAGCAGCAATAATGGTAGGATAACATACCCAGAATTCACCCAAATCCGTTTTTGGTATTTTTAAAATCCAAGATGACATCCTTTATGTCTGCCAATTCAACAACTTTTGAACTATGCCATTTCGTTTCTCTCGTTTTTGATTACCACGACAGAATTTCCGATTCGGTGTTTATAATTCGTATTGCACGCGACTCGGTAATCCATTTGATATCAAAGATTACCCCCAGCATCCACGGTGGGCGCTAAACGGTGACTTGCTCTAGAATAATTTGGGATTTTGTATTCAATTCCCACTAAGTTTTTTTTTGTCAGAAATAGGAATACAAGATGCAATTATTCATAGCTGAAATGATTTTATGTAAATTATAGTAGTTATTTCTCGAATCCATCGCTCTCATAATTGTTATCAACTGACATGGAGCGCGATGGTTCATCGAGTACAGTACTGTCGCCGTGGAATGATCGTAATCCACGCGTGGGCAGCAGGGCTGGGAACAGTTAACGCTTTAACACGTTAACCCTTTACCCATTGCCGACAATTTCAACAATTTATTATTTTAAATATCATTTTTTAATTTTTATAAAAAACATTTCAACAAAACAATATCATGTGACCCCTCTTTGGAACGAGCTCGGCGAGCTCGTTCCAAAGAGGGGTCACATGATATGGTTTTGTTGAAATTTTTCGAAACATAATATTTTTTTTCAGCTGCTGAATTTGCATCTTCCGCGGACGGATGCGGGCGATTCGTTGGGTAAAGGGTTAACGTGTTAAACAAAATTAATGCGTTAGAAAACATTTAACTTGTTAATTAACGCCATAGTTCATATTCTTTGTATCATCGTATATGCATGTCGAATAATGTAAAATACAACAAGAATAAACTGAATTCAGCCAGTCTATAATAACCCTAACCAGACACGGTATTCACCAGGGTTGGGGTATTCGTATTCCATATTCGTATTCAAATTTTGAGCTGTATTCATGAATACATTTTGAATACTTTTTGAATACTTTCTACATTTTGGAATTAAAGAACCATATACTGAATAAAAGGCATTCACAGATCAAGCCCATGGACTCCAGACAACAAATTTACACCTCATATCAATATTAAAGACTTAATAATCCCCGATATTATTTATATACCATCAAACACCTTGTCTGAAATTTTTGCATTGAAAGCAGAAAATAGACTTAATTATCAATTAATTTGTCACAATACAACCTATTTATGTAACAATGGCCACATATCCCCATGGCTTTGTTGAAAACATGGACAATAAAAATAAAAACAAAAAACTTGTGTTATTGGACACAACTCAGTTTTTCAATGATATTATATTCTAAAATTTTTGGATTTATTTAAAGTTTTTCTATTTATCCATCATTTTACAGTGAAAACACATATTTATTTATTTATTCCTGTTTAAGGTCACCTTTGTACAGCTCAGTATGTCTAATTATAATCGGTGAAAGCACGTAAATATTATAAAGAAAATACTACTGCTGTTAGCAAACTTTCAGCCAACAGACCTCCAGGTTTAACCATGAAGTGCATTGGCTAAACCTTTACTGGTCCTTCTTATGTGGTGCCGCAATTGATACTTAACGTTCAGGAGGAAACGCCAGTCTGTGATTTTTTTAGAGGTAATCCACTCACATTTTGTGATGTGTTGTCCATGGAGAGTAGTCTAATTACTATGACACCCCATAGAGTTTATTCCCCGTCAGGTAATTACTTTAGTTTTCCAACAAAGCATGGTAAGCACAATTAAAGCTTCAGCTAAAGGACCATCAGTTTAAAAATGACTTTTAACCCAACAAACAAAAAACTTAAAGGCCTTGCTATAAATACTTTTAATTTGAAAAGTATTCAAAAATGTATTCATGAATACATTGTAATGTATTTGTATTCGTATTCAAATACATTTGAAAATTTGTGTATTTGTATTCGTATTCGTATTCATGAAATTTCAAAGTATTCATATTCGTATTCGAATACATTTACAAAGTATTCGCCCCAAGCCTGGTATTCGCGTGACGATGACGTTGCTTTTCCTGCTCAGAGTATATTTCATGAGAGCTATAAATAGACTCGGTTCTGTGAACGAACTTCTGTCGCAGATCGCGTGACCCATGCCTTTCTGCTCTGAATGCTAACTAGGCCTGTTGCTATCAACACTTGGTGTTCTCATGTGACTGTGACTCCATCGAGCGTATGCGCGTATACCAGTTGAAAAATGCAACAATTCCTTATTTAATCGATTTTATTTCCATGTTTCGTTGAATAAAACTTCCATATTTCCATTATGAGACATTCAAAGTACCTGTTTTGTGGGCATTATCATTTTAACACGTTTTAATACGTTGACATTTTATTTTTTTATAAGTTAACACGTTACGACAAAAATTAACTTGTCCCAGCCCTGCTGACTGGGCAGTGATGTCCACGCTTTCGTTTACCAGGCAATAAAAGTCATCAGCAACAAAAGTTTAACTAATGAAGCACCGGGCTGTTCCGGGTGCTTCACATTTGATGATTATTCCTATAATTAGTGTTTGGAACAAAACATTATGACGTCCGTGGAAATATTGCCCACTCATGGAAAGGGACGGATCCGCGGCTACCGTACCGTAGAACATTTGACCGTAAAGTTGACGGTGCGATCCTCATTATATTAACAGTGTTTAATAATATTATTAGTTACACAGTTTGTTGGTGGCTTAATATGGTATATATGGTGTCAGTTAATTTCATATTGGACTTGAGCGAATCTCTCGTCCAATATGAAATGAACTGACACCATATATACCATATTAGGCTACCATCGAAGCACAGAACTAATAACAACAGCGATCAAAATTAAATGAGAGAATTCTCACAATGGGTTCACGTGTCTTTGCCTTGTTACAATTTATGGGAGAGTGCCTACAGGCACTCTGCCATAAATTGTAACAAAGCAAATTCATACACACCAAACAGTTTCATTTCGAAGGTAACATGACACACATCCACAGAATATGAAGCCTTTTAAGTTGCCTAACCTGCACTTCAGACCAAATATGGGCTCCCACCACTCAATCTTTCAACTTGAAGCGTTTATCGGCTGTCGCCATTTTGAATAATCAATTAACAAAGGGGAGATTACCCATAGCTGTCAGCGTATATTGATGTTGAGAGGCAGTATATGGTTTTATATGCAGTCTGCATGTGACGTCTTTGAACCAATGAAATTCCCAGATACTTATAGGAGGTAAGATATAAATGTCTATGGTCTATTTTGTTCCTGGGAAGAATAAATCACGTTCGCCAAAGTGGATATTTACTTATTGTTCGTAGGTGTGATATTGATGGACATTCTTAATGGCGGATTATCTGCGAAGTAGTTGCTTCTGATCAGCTTGAAACAAAAATCCAAGTTTCCTTTTGTTACTTGTAATAAACGAAAACAACAGACAGATACGAGAGCTGTCTGTTGTTTTCGTTTCTTAAAAATAACAAAACGAAACCTAGCTTTATATTCTGCTGATATCAGAGGTGTTTCCTCAACCATTACTAGCTTTTTTAACTAGGTATTTCTCGCTCCTCTAATAATTTCAAGAGTGAAAAATTTATCGAAAGTCTGTTTTCATGACGAAAAATATGGGGATGTAGACAATATTGGGTTCAGTGTTGATGATTCAAGAATACTGTGTGACGAGGGATTCTAATATGTGTTTTTCTTCTCTCTTTTTATTTCCAGTGCGTTAGAGATTTGGATCTAAAAAAATTTATTCATGGCGGCGTCACTATTACTGGTTTTCAGCTAATTGATTATGAAAGTAAAATCATGAAACATTTCTTGAGAGAATGGACTAACTGGATTGAATCCCACAAAAATAGAACCAACCATTATTCTCCCCGAAGTATCTTTTTCAAAGTAAGTACAAACTGGGCTGCATTATTCATAAGGCTGACCAGCAGGGTCAGGGGGCCCGCCATTTTTTTTTGTGCTGAGGATCTGTTACCAGCACCTTAGGGCTCCAATGGTTAAAGGCAGTTTGCACTCTGCGCGGTAGCGATACATGTACATATGTGTTTATCCACATATATACTCTCATAATTATACTATAGTTATATTTATATACAGTACATTATTTTAATGCTTATCAGTATAATATATCAAGTTGTGAGTACAATTCTTCAGGAGACTCGCAAAATGGATATAGGGCTTTGTACTACGGCAAAGTGCCTACCTTACCAGGATCAGGCTGTCATCTGTAGTGGCGTGAATGATTGAAGTGCCCGAGGGCGGGGGGGGGGGGGGGCGTCCCGAAATACCTAAAAGCCTAGGGGCACGGGTGTGGGTTAATGGGGCACTGACTTCTCATTGGCCAACTATTTATAGCACTAATAATGGGCGCAGTCAGCGTTTCGAACTTTGAGGCCAAGGCTGTAGAAGAGCAAACATGCACACACTCTCTGATATACATCGATGGTGGTCTATGTGCCTTTGCTGCATGTTAGAAATAAAATTCGGAAAGCTATATTTGGGATTAACGTACCTCTGCGTTGGAAACAACGTACTTTTCTGGTACCATACGTGATAAATTTGTCCAATGGGTAGAAAATATGTTTCGACCCGATGAGGAAATTTGTTAAGTATGGAACCAAAAATGTTCACCTTTGTCGACTTCAAAGGATGTAAAAGAGATAAGAAAGTCATACGCGGAGATCTTCGGTCACATTTTAAGAGTAAGAGCTTGCGTACCCCCTTTCTGCTAATTCCCAATAATATTGCAATGATGGAAGACCAATAGAGGAATACAAGTTTCAGAGGACTGTATTTGAGCCTTAAACCCACGCGACACCTTGCTTTTGTGGTGGTGGGGGTTATGGGCTTATGGTGTAAAATATATTGGTAAAGATGATGTTGGCTTAATATTCACTCTTTCTTTCTCTCTGTTCATCTCTCCTCCCCCCTCTCTCTCTCTCTTTCTCTCTGCTTCTCTCCTCTCTGTCTCTGTCTGTCTCTGTCTCTGTCTCTCTCTCTGTCTCTCTGTCTCTCTGTCTCTCTCTCTCTCTCTCTCTCTCTCTCTCTCTCTCTCTCTCTCTCTCTCTCTCTCAGGTAGCACGTGCCCACTATGACCCCCTCTTCTCTTGTCTTCTTACGTTCCTTTTATATGTGTTGAATTAGATTTTGCTATTTATTTTCTTAAAATCAACGATAATGGAGTGTTGAGTCTGTTTACAACTTGAAATTCAGGAAATTAAAATTATTGCCTTGCAGTGTCTTCAAAAATGGGGAGACTCGAAACTTTTACATTTTTGGATGGATGCATATAACTGAAATCTGAAGAGCACAACTAAAGACAATCTCTATCCTCTGGATTTCCAGATGCTTCTAAGCAAGTCTTGGCTGCCTATATAGACTGCCGAGCCTTGCTTAGACGTGACTGCCAAGGTATTTAGAATGTAACTTGCAATTTTTTTTACGGAGACAGCGTGTTGGGGTAGCTGTTCTGTTGCAGTGAAAAGGTGATCCGAGTTGGAATTAGGCTCTTGAGAGTTAAACTAAAATGAGTTAATTTGTATAATTATACACATTTTGTGTATTCTGTGTGTGAAAGGTCCGTCGAAAGCCTCTCAATCCATACTCACTGGCTGCAAGAAAAAGATATAAATAAAACCCTCCCTCCCCCAATGATTTAAAAAAATGCCTGAGAATCAATAATTTATTTTGTGTGGCCTAAAACTACTTATATATCTTCAAGTAGTAGTGGTTGTTTTACATTTTACCCTTTATCCAACGCCGACGATATCAAAATTTATTATTTTAAATATCATTTTTTTTTAATTTTTCCAAAAATTCCAGCAAAACATATCATGTGACCCCCTCATTGGACCGAGCTCAATGAGCTCGTTCCAATGAAGGGTCACATGATATGGTTTTGTTGAAATATTTTGCAATTTTTTTTTTCAACTGCTCAATTTGCATATTACGGGGACGGATGCGGGCGATTTGTTAGGTAAAGGGTTAACAGTGATAATTTTATCGGTTTTCTTCCCTTTCTTTAAATGTCCGAGAACAAATCTTTACAAGAGACGATTATCTTTTCTGGAATTTAGGACTGAATAAAAAGTCGAACTCTTACCGCAGAACCCCCTCTTCCGATTCATGCACACCCGCGCGTGTATTCATGAACGAATTTACAAAATAAATGTTGTTTTTGGAAAAAAAAATTCTCAAACTCACTTCAATTCCCACAAAAGATGCACGCTTTGAAAAAGTACAAGGAGAATCCCACGCTGATTTCCAACTCTGAGATAGATGCATGATTCGAACAAAATTCCAATCGTTTAATAAAGAGCGGTCCGCAAAATTTGTTGAGCACGTCGACGCGAAAAACAAACTCGACTTGGGACGAAGTTGTGATTTAACGTGGGATTATCCATAGATATTTCATAACTCACAACCGAGTATTCGGAGAAAAGCATTTTTGTGCGAGTTAGAAAGTGACTACAGGAAATCATAGTTGGAAATTAACGTGGGGCCCTCCATGAGAAAAGCGAGCACGTGCGAGAATATCGCGTTGTTTTTAAATATGTTCCTTTCTACGAAATGTTGCCGGTGCACGGAGTTTTGACGCGAGTTAGAATTATCTATTTATTTATTGGTGTTTAAGGTCACATATTTATGCACAATGGCTAATCATGACCACGACAGTTTTACAGGTGGAGGAAACTGTAGTACCCGGAGAGAACCACCGAGCAACGGCGAGCAACTGTCAGCTCCCCAACATACCAACTCCACACAAGCAGGGTTAGCATTGGTTGAAGACAGGTGCACCATCGACGTGCAGTACGCCTTAGTACTCAGCGTCACCGTGCCCCCACGTGGGCAATGGGGGTGAAGTGTCTTGCCCAAGGACACAACGCGGTTGCCGCAGGTGGGATTCGAACCGAGGACCTCTCGGCTTGCAGCCTGCACCTCCACCAACTGAGCCACCGCGCCCCCCGACGCGAGTTAGAAAGTTTCACCGATTTAACACACGGAATTACGTTGACATTTTCTGACACACGCAAAAAAGTACTTCAGAGTGAGTTAGATCTGTCCTGCACGAATTTGAACACCCAATTAACACCTACTTTCGTCCATTATAATATCTAGTAAACAAATTTAACAAATAGTAATGGTGTGTCAAGACAAATTCTACCAAATCAATTCTCGCTTGAGAAACATTTCTTACGCTGATTCGAAGAATATGAATGTTTATCTCAGGTTCGCTTTTTTCTACCAACTTAAATATTCCATACAAGTGAATATAAAACAGGCGATGGACTATTATTACCACTTTAGCGGGCGTTCTCTAGTACATTAACACAGTTTAACAGGGCATTACAAGAACGTAACACTCAACTTCAAAAAGTTACTTGACGTGTCGGGCAGTTAATGAGTGAAACTCTCATTAACAGCCCGACACGTCACGTGATTTTTGTTCCTTGCTGTCGTCCACTCGAAGATGGAAATGGCTTCAACTTGTAAACAATGTGATTTTATTTAAATTATTAAATATGTACAATGTCCAGTAAAGTTAGTCCCATGAGAACAAGCAGCTGTATATATGTAAGTAAGTCTGCAGACATTTTAATCCTTTATTCTTGACTTAAAAGCGGTAAACATCGGGTCGGTTTTAAGTTTTCTAACTTCGTTGCAATTGAAAGCGTACCAGTGCCGATCATGTAATAATCACGTGACACCAGTTTTTTGACAACAGACGATATTATCATCTCGTCCCGGAGTTACAATGTGTTCTATGTGCCAGTAGGCACATAGAACACATTGGAACTCAGGTGACGATCTGTCGAAATTGAAAACTTTAAAAATGTCAGAATCAAAACATTCTCAGACTCCCAGTGGTAATAATAGTAATAACATGACATCGTCGAGCCTTGTGGTTTATTAACGGCCCAACAGGTGTGAATAACAGCCCTTCAGCTTATTAACGGACCTCGACTTCATCTCGGGCCTTTTATAAGCTGTCGGGCTGTTATTTACACCTGTTGGGCCGTTAATAAACCACAATGCCCTCCAAACTCATGTTATTGTTACAGTACGTGGAGAGTGGATTGCAACTAAATCACCCGCGGAGTGGAGTTATCACCAAAGCAATAACTTTCAAATTCTGTAGATATCGACAAAAAAAAACACAAGCAATGTTCAGCCAATGGATCTCCGGGTTTAACCCGGAGGTCCATTGGCTGAAACTTTGCTTGTGCTGGTTATGCTTTGCAACAAATTTGCAATTATTGCTTGGGTGGAATCTCCACTCTGCGAGTGATTTAGTGATAATACACTCTCCACGTACTGTATATTCAAAGACTACAGTACGGCCGCAGTGGACTGGTCACTTTCCACGGGTGGGCACTATTTCCACGAACGTAATAATATTAGATTCCAAACGCTGATTATAGGAATAATCATCACAAATTTAATTAATGAAGCACCGGGTACAACCTTTTTTTATTACCTGGCAAACGCATGCGTGGACATCACTGCCCACGAATGTATTACGGCCAGTCCACGGCGGCTTACTGTTGACCGGTTTCAGGTTACAACAGCATCAGATTCACTCAAGAATTTGACTGGTGGTTTTAAGATCTTGTGATTTGGGAGCAAATGAAATAGTTGCTCTGGTGGGCTCTGTCCAGACTCCCGCACTGACATCCTTTCGTAAGTTTCACAGTAAGCAGAGGCCGCGATTGGGAATTTCTATTTAATCACACTATGTGGAACACCTGTTTTTGTGTATATCTTTCATCGTGTACTAACTGATAAGTAGGCTGGTTTATTGGGGTCCCAAATGACCAGTTTTGAGTCCTCTACATGCTTATTAAATAGGAATTTGGGAATCTCGTACATCACGACTACTACTACGAGTTCTTTTTAACCCTTTAACTAACATGGAAATCAGACGACACTTGCAAAAAAGGCTTGAAAAACTAATTTTTTTCAGTTTTTGTCTCAAAAACATAGGTTATGACTATCGTTGGAACGAGCTCGACGAGCTCATTCCAACGAGGGTCATAACTTATGTTTTTGAGACAAAAAATGAAGAAATAATGAAAATTAATTGGCGATTTTTGAGAATAGCGCTGGCCGGTCTTGGCCGTTACGTTGGATAAAGGGTTAACTTTATTCTAACTACATTGTCAGGGCTTCGAAGGCAGAAACATGTGACCTTAAACACCAACAAATAAATAATTAAATCAACGAAGATATTTATCAGTATACCTTTTAAAACATAACAGACATTCCTCCTATTCGGAACATCCTATCAAAATTAAAGCTAAAAACAGACTGAGTATTATAACGCAGAGGTCAAAGCAGTTTTGAAAAATTGCGACTAGTCTTGACCCAGGTAGGAACAAATCATTCATTCCATGTGTAGGGATTACGTTTGATTTTGCGCATGCGTACACCTGACTGCAGTCAGATTCATCATCCTGTAAACCAGCACCTGGATACACGATGCATTCCCAACAATCTGAGGCACAATGCATATTCTTTCTGAGATAAATGGCCTATGTTTCTAATTTCTAGATGGAAGCGGCGTTAACGGTCGACGCAGTGCACGCAATTAGTAACGCTCTCGACAGTTTATACACAAACTCATCCTCGAAAATAGTTTTCAAGTCATTTCGCCATGGAAATGGAACACTGTACAACAACAGAACGCGAGGCATAGATTGTGCGTCGGAACCGCCAACACCGTGGGTAAATGGCAAGGCCATATTGGACGCCTTGAAACAGGTATGGCTTTATGTAGAAACAGTTCGCAGGTTCATTTTTAATTTAACTTGAGCTAATTGATCTCACATGAAATACATGAATGAGAGATTTCAGTAAATTTGCTGATTTCGGCGAATTCATGCACAAAATGTTGAAATTACATTTCTATAAATATGTACGGTAGTAGTATATCATGTCCCAGAATGCCCATACAGTTGAAACTAGAAGTACTGTCATAAAATGTGCACAAATAGCACGTCGATCTGCGCGTTAATATACGCGTTATGAGCATAGTAAGGCTATCACAGTCTGTACATATGGCCTGTGCATAAGCATAGTAAGGCTATCACAGTCTGTACATATGGCCTGTGCATAAGCAATGTTTCAGCCAATGGACCTCCGGGTAACCCGGAGATCAATTGGCAGAAACATTGCCTGTGTTTGCTATGAGTAACCAGGAGAACTTGCCGTGCCATGGATGCCATTCGATATGGCAATTCCTACGCGCAATTAAGCCTAGAAATGCGCACAGTTCGTGACAGGACTTTTAGTTTTAACTTATTACCAGGAGCTTGGTCAGTGCAAACAATGTTAAATTCCCAAAGAAACAAGGCTTTGCCGGTGCAACTTTTTCCTGTGCAAAACATCGGATCCACCCAAATGGATCTGGCATGCGGTGTTCGTACGGCATATATAGTATGCAGTGGCATGCATAGTGATAATGCACATAATGGCTCTGGGTATACTAATGGGGAATGTGAGTTTTCTGGAACGTTTTCCCGCGAAACGGTTGACGGTGCTATTGGCATCGTGACTTCGGTGTAAGGACGTGACGTCATGGAAACGCTGACCCCTGTTAATACCCACTGTACAATCCGTTGTTACGTTACTCGGGTAAGGGTATATCGGATTTCCTACACTGAATCAATGAAGTAGTATAGTATGGGTGATACACACCTCCGTTGGTCTACTGTTAGCCCTTGATACCATTAACCAACCGAATGCTTTATATTATCCTGTAACTGGTACTTAATGTTATGTCAAGCGGTATTGTCAGGTTGGTGGGGGTAATGCGTGGTTGTTCAGTGCAGATGTAAAAAATGCATGCTTTGTACCCCTGCTAGTTCAGCGTTAGCTTTTCGGACTATTGACTCACTCAAGGCGTTACACTGCCCTGCAGTTGCTAGGTAGTATGTAATGCTGGGTCAAGTAGTATAAGGTTTCAGTCTGTATCCCCGTTGGTCTACTGCGAGTGTTTGGTATTACTAACACATTGAATGTATTTTTCCGTTGAGGGTTGTTATTGTTAATGAGTAATGATAGATCATGCTGTATTGAGAGGCAATGCTCGGTAGTTTAAAACGGTAGGATAGTATGGGCATCATATTCCCCTGTACGTCTACTGTTAGCTCTTCGTACTACTAACCCTAACCCATAAACTCTCTCAAAGGCGTTATACTGTCCTACTGTTAGTATGAGTAGTACACAGTGCTTAGTCAATCAAAGTAAAGGATGAATTGGATGTATCCATTGTTCTACTCTTAGGTCTTAGTACCACTATCCATCTGATGTGTTGTGCTGATTCACAGTTGGTATAGGTGGTGTGTAATGGTATGCCAAGCTGTGTTGTATGGTATGCGTGGTAGTCTAGTGCGATAATATATATATAGGCGTAATCTATGTACCATGTTTGCTTTGTTGCCTAGTATGGTAGTATACAGTGTGTGATATTTACCCTGGTGGTTTACTATTATCCCTTAGAGCTACAAAATGTACTATTCATTGGGTAGATTTTTATACTAGGATATGTTGTTGTGTGGTGTATGCTTGGTATCGTAGTAGAGTATGGTTGGTCGTATGGGTCAAAGGGGATATATACTAACCTTGCTGTACTGCACTATCGGTCCTGTACAAGCATTACCTAATCCGAACAACGTCATGTCGGATTGCACGGTAGACATTAACAGTGATTAACGTCTCTGTGGCATCGGATGCGTGCAAAGACGTCACGATGTCAGTAGCAACGCCGAGGGGGAAACTTTCAATAAAACTCACTTTCCTCCATCAATCTTCCATCACATACCCGTATTATATACTCAGAGCCATGTGTATACATATATCACTATACATGCCACAGTGTACTGTATATGCCGTCGTACGTACACCACATGTCAGTCCCAGTTGAATGAAGCCGATGTTTTGCACTGAAAAAAGTTGCACCGACGAAATTCCTTTTTCTATGGGAATTTAACACTGCATCTACCGGCAAAGCTCCTGTTAATAGGGGTAGTTCGGGTGTACCCGAACGACCCCTATTACCAGGAGCTTTGAAGGTGCAAGCAGTGTTAATTTTCAATTGATAAAATACTTATCGTATTAGAAGACCATTTTCATGCAAATTTATATATAAACAAGGTAACGCCAATAGGTTCACTCTGTGGTCCTTTATTTTTTTAAAGAAACATAAATTGTCATTCTAACCTTTGTGAGAATTTTCAGCGGATTTAATTGCATGCCATTCTCATTCATGGAAATGGCAAGCGAGTTTGTGCCTTGTGTCGTCTGTAACACGTAATATTTTATTGTAGTGTACATTTTCCAGTCAACATGTATTTACAGATTCGGGGAATAAGAACTTGTGATTAACCGATGTTTGGCAATCGCATCTGACATCGGTCGATTTTAAGCCATCGGTTGACCATCGGTAGAAGTGTTTGAACATCGGTTCGTGCCGATGGTTATTTGGAACACCATTTGATCAAAATTGTTTGTATTTTTGTTTGATTCGCGATTTCATACAAGCAGCATCAAGCTTAATAAGTTGCCAAAATGATTGGCAGGAATCGTGATTGGTATTATCTCATTGATTGGTCCGAACTCCCCCTTCACAGCTGCCCAAGACACAGGTGTCACGTGTCATGTGGTGATTCTAGGAAATACGACATCAGCAGAACGTTAACCCTTTACCCAAAGTAATGGGAAAAACCGGCCAGCGCTATTTAAAAAATCACCCGTGATTCAATTTTCATTATTTTTAATTTTTTGTCTCAAAAACATAGCTAATGACCCCTATTTGGAACGATCTCGATGAGCTCGTTCCAATGAGGGGTCAGAAGCTATGTTTTTGAGACAGAAAATGAAAATATTTATTTATTCAAGAATTTTGTTTGCAGGTGTCGTCTTCTTTTCGTGTTAGGTAAAGGGATAACATCATGGTGTCTTTCGTTATTGATTAAAGACGCTGCGCTATTAACTTCTTTCCCATGATGTCATTTTTTTATTTTAATACACACAGTGGCATGCTATAGATGTCAATGAACCAATCGACCTGACTGTACTGTAAAATTAACCCTATTCTATGCATTATTAAGCATACTACTCCTGTTGGTTGTGATTATCTGACACTGGCACTCACAATCGGCCGATTGTTCGCTCATCTAATCGGCAAGCAGATGACGGTCGCAAATCCTATCGGTTAATCACTAATAAGTATGAGACATACTTGTAGATCTGGGGGGTAATGGGTCAACGGTTTTCTTCCCACAGGGACTTTGAAACGCACAATATATCTTGGAAACGTATAATAAAGCCATCGTCCTTTCTTGATTTTTGGCAAACGGGACATTTAACAGAGAGAAGTTCTCGCTGATTCCCATGAGGTCCAGTATGTACAAGGACGTGGCGACGGGGGGGGGGGGGGGGGGGGGGGGGGGGGTCACACCCCTCCCCCAATCCTGGCCAGAATTTCCTATAGTTGAAAATTCGGAGGGCAAATCATGAGTAGTTGGAAATTTCATCTATCTGGATTTTAGAGCTTCTTTGGTGATGCTGATGTCTCCTTTACTTCCTAAAATCCCAACTCGGTTTCAAATCGGCAAAATTTCCAACTGTTACTATTTTCAACTATAGTGTACTCAATATCGAGCTTCAAAAGTATGCATGATGTCAATGGGTACGTGATTTCTATAGTACGTTTACTTATCGTAATAAAAAAAATCCTCGAAATGCACTTCAAGAAAATCAAGTCATGTTAAATCGTTATCCTGAGTTAATTCCAATTATTCACATTTACAAAATGATGAAACATCGAAAATTAAGCATTCCTGCTTAAGATCTGATTTAATGTTAGGACAGTGTGAATTGTTCAAAGTTCTCAGCTTGAGCATTTGTTTTAGCACATATTCAATTCCCAGAATAATGTCAAATAATAATAACCTGATAATTCTATCATAAATGTGCAGGCATTTCAGTTACTAGAATCAGTTTTTATTACCCCCTTTCATGGCTTCATTTTCAAAATTTTTTCTCGGTAGTGAATTTCCAACTAAGGGGAGGGACCGGGAGGCTGGTTTCCCCCTCCCGGTCCCTCTCCCTAATTGGAAATTCACTACCCTACACCCCCCCCCCCCCCCCCCCCAATCGGAAACCTCTAGCCACGTCCCTGCGTTTGTAGAATTAAGTAATGCAATTATGTGATAAATATTTTAAATCAGTTTTCTGTGAATGTTGCATGACACTACAGTGTAATATTGCTTACTCTAAACCAGCACTGAACACTGTATTACATGGATAAAATCAGTTTAACGTCCAATTAAACTTTGTATTTTTGCTCTGTGTAACTTTACTTCTCAGGTAGACTTCGAGGGAATAACCGGCAGGGTGGCTTTTGATAAAAATGGTTTCAGAAGAGACTATAGGCTGAAAGTTTATCAGTTGTCGCATAATACTCAATTAACGCAAGTAAGTCATATTCCATAGCACTCTGGTGTTTTTATTTCAATTTCAGAGATGTGAATAACAAACTTATAAAAAAAAATAAATATGAACTGCACTTGTCTTCGAGTACTAAAGATAGCTGAGCAGTTAATATTGGGATAGAATCTCCCTTAACTGAGTAATGTCGGTCAACTGGGTGTATCTTGCATATATGTTGCGCTAATACGTTGGTTCCAAACCGATTTTTTTTTATTTCAGTAATATAGATTATGAGGCAAGGCGTCCTTGCCTGTAATGTAAATCCTGGATTCATTCTCTGAATTTTAATAACTGGAAAGTGTCTGGGGTTTCTAAATCCTTTTCAACTTGCAAAAGATTTAAAGAAAAGTGAAACTTAATGTTATCACTGTGTTTATTCCTTTGGTCTGCTACCAACCGGACCAGTTGACATTGCATCGTAAGGACAGTACACCGCCATCTCTGACTTATGTCGTCCTTAAAATAGACATTCGAATAAGTTATCTCCCCTCCCCGCGAAAATATAAGACTCACGAGCAAGCAAGTAATTGTTGATAAAAAACACCTATGCCTTATGACATCAGTATAAAATAAAGCCAAGTTTTCTTTTGTCACTTTTAATAAGTGGAAATAACAGTTGTCTGTTGTTTCCGTTTATTAAAAGTAACAAAACGAAACTTTGCTTTATATGGCAACTAGTTCACAGATAATCCGCCATGACGAAACTACCAGTATCACACGTCCTAACACTCAACGTCCACTTTGGCTCTCTGTTTAGCGAATGTGTTTTTACAGTGATATGCAAGTTTTGGTTCATCCTGGGAAAAAATAGCAAATGACATCTCTTAGACTGATGTATTAATGGAAAGTGGAAAGGACAGTGTCTGTATTATATGTCACGATGCGATTATTGTTGCTATAATGAACAGAAAAAGAGTTATAGAATATCAAAAGATGCTGAAAACGCCGTTTTCTTAAAATGAGTTTTAAATTTTTAAATGAGGTTTTAACCGGGGGGGGGGGGGGGGGGCACCAAAAATTTGCAAGACGTGACGTGGGGGTGGGTGGGGTCTCTTGAGTGCGCCAAAAATGTGCATTTCCAACTTGTGCAATTTTTTGAATTTTTTAAAATATATCAATATATCAGCTAATATATACCATCATTTGTGTTTCAAAACTTAAAGATGATGCTGTACATCACACTCTTAACATAAATACAACATCAGGAGGCTTTATATGTGAGAATATTGGGCTTAATCTGGGAAAATGCCACACGTTAGTAGAGGGTGGGTGTCTTGTTCGAAATGAAGAAAATGTGCAGACAATATTTTTGGAAAATTCTCTCTGATGCACTAAATTCAACCCAAGTTATTTATTTATTAATAGAATTTGTATGGATGGAAGAGGAAAGCAGCAACACCTGAGAATACTGACAGAACAATTCAAATGAAAATTTGTTCCCGTATATGTACACCTGCTCTGGCCAAGCCTGATAATGAACAGCTTGTCATTTGTAGATCGGGGCCCACAGCAGCCCACAGAGATTTAAATTGGTGGTACCAGTATAAGAACATTATGAAACCCCCCTAAAGACAGCTGTGCCTACTAAGCAATTTTCAGCCCTCCTGCATTTTTAAGAATTTCAGGCCTGCCCCCGCCTCCACCGTAATTCCCTGTTTTTAACCTTCTAAAGGAACGCGATTAGAAGAAGACACTTTCCAAAAATAATTTGAATTATCTGTCAAACTGTTTTGCCTACAAACAAAGCATGGCTCTTGATCATTCATGTCACAAACAAGGTTTGGGGGTTAAAATAGGAAAATTGTCCGTCATTTTGGAAACATGAATTAATGTGGGCAATATTAGTACATTTGATGTTGTATTGTTTTAGCCTAAGTGACTGCTCTGGCCAATGAAAAGGAGAAAAAAGGAGAAAAAGATAGCTGTGCGCGCCGT